>CM061231.1:141552347-142207347 GCA_030844895.1 Ambrosia x helenae
ATGGTGGAGTAGCGTGTCTCCGCGTCTAACAGTGTCCGGCTTACGTAGTAGACGGGCGTTTGTACTCCTTTGCGGTCTACCAGTAAGGCCGCACCAACCGCCTTATCCGCTACTACTAAGTATAGGGTTAGCGGTTCCTTGGGTCGCGGGGCTGTTAGCGTCGGTAGATTCATGAGGCATTGTTTCATGTCCTGGAATGCGGTTTCTGCTTCAGGTGTCCATCTGAAATTTGTTTTCTTCAAGCAATTGCGGAGCGTGCACACGAATGGGAATGACCTTGATGCGTAGTTTGATAAGAAACGGTTCAGGGCTACGAGTTGGCCCATCAAGGTCTGTACCTCTTTGACTGAAGCCGGTGATGGCATGCGCTCTATTGCTTGCACCTTTTCAGGGTTTGCTAAAAAACCCTCTTTCGTGACGACGACCCCCAAGAATTTGCCTTCTTCCATGCCAAAGGAGCACTTGCTTGGATTCAGCTTCATGCGGACTTGTCGTAATTGGTCAAAAGTTTTTTGTATATCGATTAGCATTCGATCCTCTTCTGTACTTTTGATTACGAGGTCATCTACATATACCTCCAGGTTTACTACAATCTGTGTGGCGAAGACCGAGTCCATGAGACGCTGATACGTTGCTCCCGCATTTTTGAGTCCGAAAGGCATCTTTGTATAACAGAAAGTGCCGATGTCGGTTCTGAAAGCAGTTTTATCTTCGTCGCCCTTCGCCATTTGAATTTGATGGTAGCCCTTGTAGGCGTCGAGAAAGCATTTGAAACGGAACGGAGCCAGGTGCGTCCGCACTGTATTTGACAGTGCGGGTCCAATCGTCACAGTTTGTTCTGGGAAACTGGGATTGAGTATCCATTTCTCTGGCTCGGTCGGGTGTGGTTTTTTGGCGGATTTGGCTGGCTTTGGGGCCTCGGCTGTGTGGCATTGGCGATTACCTCGAATAAACGCCACCCCCTTTCGGGTTGGGAAGCCGACCATTTGATGCGGAGCGGATGCGTTGCTGTTGAATTTGGCCAGTCCCTCTCTTCCTATCAGTAGGTCGTGTGCTGAGTTCACTGGGAGCACCATAAATTCACATTCTTCTGTCCGCGACAAATTACCATCTGACCAAGTAACTGGGAACGTGATGACACCTCGGGGCATTATTGATTCATGAATGAATCCCGATATTGGTTCGCTCACTAGTACCAAGCGTTTCTTGTCCGCCTCATCGAGCTGGTTAAAACACTGATCGTACATGATGTCCGCACTGCTTCCCGGGTCGAGAAACATGTATGGTGTGCGATAATGGCCGAATACCCCCGTGATGATGAGCGGGGATGTAGATGACGCTCCCCCTTTGGGGATAGGCAGAATGACTTGTTGTTCCTTCCATGCGTCTTCGCTTGTTTCTGTCAGTTGACGCTTGTTTCGTTTCTGTCCACTTGTTCGTTTGCCTGCCATGTTGCAGCTGTGTCTTGGGGCGCGCTCTATGAGATGCGTTTGCAGGTTGCGTATCCGCTTGTCCGGTCCTTCCCCGCGATCGTCATGCTCGCGGCCGCGACCATTGCGCTGTACGTTTTTGACTAAGTGTCCCAATTGCCCCGATTTTAAGGCAGATTCAATCTCCATCTTTAAGCTGTAACAGTTGTCAGTGTTGTGCCCAAAGTCGTTATGATAGTCGCATCATTTGCTAGTGTCCACATTCCTCCGCTTGCCCAGTGGGCGAGGTTCCTTGAAGTTATGCTGTTCGGTGGCGAGTACCTGCGACAGTGTTTTCGTCAGCGGCGTCCACTCTGTATTCTTCTTAGATCCTCCCCGCCCGTCGCGGGTGTGTTTGTTATTGATGATCTGGCGAGCATCTTGTTGTGCGGAGTACTTGCCTTCTTCTGTGGATCCGGTGATGCGGGACCAAACTGATTGCTTCCCTTTATTTCTTCGGCCCCCCTGATTGCTGGGGTATTGGTGGTGACGAGAATGGCGGAAAGATTTCTCGGATGCTGCGTAAATTTTGGCCGCTTTTATGACCTCATCCCAAGATTCTGGAATTCCGTCCTTTCCTGTGAGGCATTTCATGAGGTCGTCGTGATTGACCCCATGAATGAAAGCTGCTCGTGTGAGTTCCTCCCCGCACCCTATTTGCATTGCTTCGCGCGTATATCGGGTGATGTAGTCTTTGAATGCTTCGTTGTCTCTTCTTGCGCAGAGTAGGATGTGAGCCTTGTCTTTTTTGTGTTTCCTCTGATGTGAGAAATGTAGTGAAAACTTGGACAGCAAGTCGTCGAAGTCTAAGATACTGCCCGCTGGGAGGTTGTCAAACCATACCCTGGCTGCGCCCATTAGCGTTTGGGCGAAGAGATGGCACCACACCTGCATTGGCCAATTCTGACTGTGGGCTGCTGTGCGGAAGTCGTGCACGTGATCGTCCGGGTCACGTATTCCGTCGTATTTTCCGATGCTGTTTGGTAGCTTGGCCTTTGCCGGTATCGGTGCTAGTGCGACGCGGGCACAAAATTTTGACTTTTCTGCCAGGTCCTTTGGCCTGTAAGGTTTGACTAGGTTGTCATCCCCCTCCGCCTTTGAACTTGATTCGTAGCCGTCTTCTTCCTCAGTGGGAGCGTTGCCCTGGCTGCGGGATCCCTTCCCGCGGCCTCCGCTACGACTCCCAATTGTATTGTCTTTATGAGAACAGCTTGTTGTTTTGTTTTTGTTCATTGCCCCTGGCACCTTGTTGGTGGTGTCGAAGTTGAGCGTCTTTTGGACCCGTTGTGCTGCTTGCTGCATTACCCGTTTTCGGTAACCTGCAGTGAGCTCTGCCTGCTGTTTGAAGAGCCATTCGTCTGGGTCTTCCTCTTCTTCAGCCTCATTGTCGTCCAAGTCGACGGTATTCTGAGCTATAGCTTGACCGACACCGAGCCTCCTTATGGGTCTGTGGGCTGTCTTTGTGACTGTGGCTGGAGGGGTTTCCTCCGATTTCCCTTCGTCATCTTCCTCGATAACTGGGGATTCCTGATTTTTTGTCGAAGTTCCTTCGGTTGCCATTTCCTTAGTCGAAAGATTGTGAAGAGTTTTGCTCTAGCCGATACGGATGGCGCCAATGAAGAAACAAAAGTTCTCACCACTGGTAGGTATGAACTATCTGTCCCTGCAAGAAGATCCTTCACTAAGATGGATGGCTCCCTGACGATGAAGACCTGAAAAACACAATATCCGGTGTGGGACGACCGCCTCGAATCCAAAGGATTCTACTTAGCAGACACAAAAACGTGGTTAGCCTTAGTGTGTTCTTCAGGGATTTCTGAATGGCCTACTCAAGGAGACGAAGTGCTCCTTAAATAGGTTCCACACGGGCCTCGACATTCACCCTTAACTTACCCAATGGGCTGAGGCCCAGTTAAGGGTTTGCCTCCACACCGGCCCACGATTAGGCCCAACAAAAGATATTATACGACGAGTGGGAAATCATAGAGAATGATCGTACCTTTTCTTGTGACGTGTCGTCACGTGATTGGTCGCAGGCCTGGGCCAATATGATTGGCCCTCGGGTGTACTGTTGTCCCCTCTGTAGGCCTTCGTTGGTGGAGATCCTTGCTGAGTGGTCCCGTGTATTCTGATTGGCCGATCAGCACAGGAGACGTACTTTTGTCTCCCGCGGGTTTGATGTTGGACACGTGTACGTCCCCTGCTGGTTGATCGTGCAGCATGCTCTTTGTCACACGTCGCTGGGCCTTCGTTGGTTCGTACCTTGTTGTACGATCATATGTGTGATTGCCACATGTCTGGTCAGAGTGTTAACCCGCAACCCTTGGCGGCCCGCGGGCCGCCACTCTCTTGGTTGCCCCGCGTCCGTATCTAGTAGACTTCATTCGCCCCTAGTTGGGCTCGTTGGTGTTGTTTGGGCTCGGATTCCTCGTTCTCGTCTTTGGGCCTTGGCTTTTGGATAGGGGCCCATGTGAATTTGCGATCATAAGGATCTAGTTCTTATCTTCATTACTCTGACAACTCCACCATAATCAAGTGTCTATTTCTGTATATACATATGTAATCAAAATATGGCAATCATCTTAAAGTGATTAATAGTGACAAATTTTTAACCATTTAGAGTTACAAGTCTTTTACCAACCTGGGGTGAAAAACTTGGAAAGGGACCAAGGGTACACTACACAAAAACAGAAAACTCAAAAAGGGCAAATTTGTCATTTGTGCCTAATAATAATATATACGGTCACCGTACAAACTTGCCCGTTACGTTTATTCTTCTCCTTGACGTTCCTGAACCCTTACGACTTTCGTCTCCAAATGATCAAAAACCCTAACTATTAACATATTATTATTACTACAATTACAATTACAATGAGCACGACGTACTCCAGTAAGAAATTCGAAAGGTTCGTGTTCGAAGAATTGTCGCCTGAAGATACAAAACGTTGGCCATCTGGCCCATCTGCACAACCATCGAGGAAGACGACATCCCGTTGCGTTGATTCCGCTGTCGACAAGTATACTATGCTCCAATCATGTACGTATTCGATCATTATTATTATTATTGTATGTATTATAAACTGTTGTATATTAATTTGAATGTTATAAACCCTAGTTCATCACTCTGTTTATTGTATATAATCCATAGGCTTAGTCGGTCAGGTCAACTCGGGATGAGTTTGACTTAAAAATAAAAATAAAAAACATAATTTATTTCTATGCCTGTAATATTAATTAATGAATATTATTTTCTGAAATACTACTGAAATTAAATCGCTGTTTATAGAAATTACTATGTATTGATCTTTCTGATTGATAAATGACCCAAGCATGCTAGATATTAAGTGGATTATAATATGTGTGTGTGTGTGTAAGTAAGACTGCAATTTAGATGAACTATGTTTAAAACTAAATCATTAGTTGTGGCACATTTTTTTTTTTAAAATTGTATAGGTTTGTAATCTGAATAAAACCAGAAATCGTATCTGTGACATTATAGTTTAAAAAATGGGTGACGTGCGCGTCCGAGGCGAGGCGGTCAGAAAACGAGTCTGAGTCGGCGCCTCATGGGGTTTTATTGTATGTGCACGCCTGACGCCTCTTAGGGTTTAGGTGGTAAGAAAAGGTGCGCCTCAGGGGCTCCTCAAAGGGTTTTGATGTGTTTTTTTTTTTTTATGTTTTAGACTTTTTGTGTCAATGTTAAAACATTCCGTGTCTTTTTGATGGTGATGAAATTAGTTAGTATTTTATATATTATAAGAATAAGATAAGATATATTATTTTTATATTTAATTTTTTAATTGGTTCGCCTTGAGGCTTACGTATGGTGAGGTGAAGGGAATAAGCCTCGAGGCCCGTTTCCCTTTTTTTAAACTTCTGGGAGCATGATGATCAAGTGAAATTGGTAATATTTTTTTTGCATAATATTTGTTAATCAGGTAATGTGTTTCTTTTTTCACGTAGTTGCAATAGCGATAGACACTAAAGGAAAGAAACTGATGGATGAAAGATTAATTGTTCATGATGTTGATGAAAGGGTGAATGAAAGGATAAGTCGATCAGGTGCTGCTTTACAATCCAGTTCCTCAAACTACAATTCGAAGACCTTATCTCAATCCAAGTGTACTGATTATTTCACATCACATAAAACTGCCACTGACAGAAAGGATTCAGACTCTAGCCAACGGCTTCACTTGGCTGATGTATGTAGCATCTGGATTTTACTTGTTGATTTTATTAACGGCCCAAGGGACTATCTAACATTTATTCAATTTGATATTTTTTTACAGAATGAGTTCGTTTCTATAATCTCAGACGAGGAGGACATTGATAACTCATCTACTATGTCTTCTGATGCTCTTGAAGATGCTGAAGGTTTGTACATTTGGATGATTTTAAGTGTACCATGTATCTTGTTCGGAGAATAATGTTTCAATGTGCTGTGATTGTTACCTCTTTAGGTTTATCAGAAGAATGGGGCCTTGTGGACGAGGTTACTTCACAGGATAAGGTAAGTGTGCATTTGTGATCGTTTTTAAAGTTGATGAAAAAATTAATAGGAGTGTCTGGTAAAAACAACTGTGCTTATTTTGCTGTTTTTCTTCATTTTTGATTTGGCACCATGGTCTGTTGTGTCTCTGTGTTCACAGCTATCATGCCTGTTATTTAAAAATAAAATTCAGGTTTTTTTTTGGATGTGGAATATGAATCTGATTATTGCGATGTGAAGCTGATTTGGTTCATACCAACTAACTTTTAAAGGGAGCCCTAATTTACTTGTTTACCATATGTGAAAGACTTTTCATCTTCTTTTCTCATTGTGTATAATTTTATATATTTATCAGGATAAAAAGATAATTGTTTGGATTAGTAGTAATTGGTTTTAGATAAAATTGTGGATAAAAATTTAGACATGTTACTCTTTTAGTATAGTCTCACGATGATGATGATGATGATGATGATGATGATGAAAAAATGCAATTGAGATGCTGGTATTGATGTTGAAGGATGAGATGATGATTAGCTTTTAGGTTTAGTTTGTACTACAACCTTGTATTATGAAAGATTTGGAAATGGATGATTGCTATTATTAGGGGTGAGCAAATGTCAGTTCGGTTCGGTTTTTACACATAACCGAAGCTGACCGGTTAAGTCGGTTGTGTTAGTTCGGTTAATATTAGTTTGGTTTCGGTTACGTTTGGTTAATTACCAAAAACTGAACTTGTGTAGTGTTTTGAATTTTTTTCAAACATACAATTATACAAATACATGAAAATATGTTTCAAATACATTGATATACATGAAAATTTGGTTCAAATACATGAAAAACACATAGATATATAATTATCGGTTATGGAAGAAGGGAAAACCAAACCGTAACCGAATGATTCGGTTTTGGCCTATCTTAACGGTAACTGATCGGTCTATTCGGTTTTGGTTATCGGTTTTCGTATGCTCACCCCTAACTATTATAGTCTTAATGTCTTATGGTTATCATGTTTTGGTCAATATTCATATGCTACATGTGGTTTTGAACTGCTAGCGGTAAAAAATAATCATTGGTCACAGAATGTTGAAGAGGTTTGTAGTGGGATGGAACGAAAGATTTTGTTTGACCAGATTCCTGTTTGGTTGCACTTTCTGATGGATAATAATTCTTTTCCATCCTTAAGAAGTTATAAGCTTGCACTTTCTCATGCCGAATGATGAGGAAGTGAGGATTATCCCTGTCTCTTTCTTAATTACACAAAGAATTCAACTTGACAAGCTTTCATGAATAAATGTGTTGGGAGCTCAGTTTCAGTTTACGATTATCTTGTTTTTTAGATTGTTTTTGGTATTAACCATTAGTTTGAGATGAACATAGATTAGGCGAAGCAGGAATTAGATATCAACTGGGATTTGTTTCATGTGTATGTATAATTATATGCTCATTTTTTTTGGTCATTAGTCAATAGAAATGGCATAGACGCATAGTATTTTAGTTTTCTCAAACTTTTATAAAATGAATATGATTATACTCTGGTCCTTAGCAATATTGTTTTTTTGAACAGCCTTAGCAATATTGTCTTTGCCTGCTTGAGTGCTTACTTAAAATGGAAATAATGGCTTTGGGCTTTTTATGTGGGCATTTGCAGGAATCCAGTGTTGTTGTTTCCCCCGAGTGTATTACTTATCGAAGAAGCTGTTACTCGAAAGGAAAGCTGACTTTTTTTCGCAGTTCCATCAAGCTTGATGTTTCAGAGGAAGGGGCCATAGGTTGTCTTACTTTTGAATGGAAGACTCTAAATCTTATTAGTATCGAGTCACGATGGTTGGATCCTGTGAGTCTAAAGCCTCAATTCTATGATATTTTTTAGTTTGTTCCTCATATACTGAACTTCTGTGAAATTGCAAGTAACTATTACTTCTTATTTAGCTCAAAACAGCTGAGGTCTGCCTTCGTATCAAGTCGGAGCACAGTCAAAAGTCAGGTATTTGCATCTTCAAGATGTTTTTTTTGTTGATCTGTATTACTATCTAGATATGTTCTCTCAGTGCTCTATTTTGTTGTACTGATTGCAAAGTGATTAGTGATTGTTTTATATTTATGAATGGTAACAATCAGGTATTATTTTTCATGTCTGAACGTCTTGTAAAGCATGTGTTTTTACTTGCATCTCAGGAAACACACGTGTGCGCCTACCTCTTAGCTTTGAATGTGTTCTATTTTTTTAAATTCTTACTCATGCATATACGGTTAAATATAGTTGTAGGTGGTAACTTGATTTCAAAGCAATCTTGCAGGCGTTTTGGAGGTGAAATTCACTGTTCCTGACCCGTGTTGGAGTACTAAGCAAGATCTGATCAAATCTCTGGATGTGCAATATAAGGAAAAATGGGATGTTGATCTTGAGTGAGTTATTTGCCTCCCTTGTATGCTGCTCTTAATTTATTCTTTAGTGATCAAAGTATAAAATATTCTTTACAAACTAGGAATATCTTGGACTGTAGGTGTCACATAGCATTAACCATATATATTATTATATTTTATTCCAATCTGTATACCTTGTGGCTCATGAATTGTTAGATAACTTTGGGTGCACATTGTTAATGTAAGAAAGTTTATGTGTGAGAGTTGACACACACACATATATATACACACACACACACACACATATACACACATTTATATCTACATGTATCTGGGAGTTGATGTATGTTGTTTAAATTGTTTCTTGCAGTTCATATGAGTTGTTTGAAGATATTACATATCTGGAAGGGGATGGTGATTCTATAGCAATTTCTAAGAGCGACTTTCAGCTCCTGCAGCCAGAAAAGTTCATCAATGATACCATTGTTGACTTCTATATTGAGTTGAGTTTTTTGTTTTTTATTTAATATATTTGAACTTCAATTCATAGGTAATAGAATGGACATGTTAGATGGGTTGGGAAACGGGTCGAAATGTGTTTTGGTAAAGAACTGCAAATCTCTAATACTGATAAAGGTTTGGGTTGAAACACAAACTTTTTTTGCACTCTTTTCTTAAACGTAATTAATAATTAATGACTCAATGTATTTAGTATGATTACTAGACCTGTTATTATGATACTCTGTTAATATGTTGATAATCACTTGTTTTGGATAAAGAACTTGTAGAGGATTATAAGTTGTTAAATACACTACGGGTCACGTTCATTCTGTTTGACCCTTTTGACCTGTTCTTTTTCCATCAAAGTTTCTAAAGATTACCTATTTCATCCATAGCTCGACTCAACCCGAATCTAGGTAAATGGGTTGAAGTTGACCCTTATAACATATCTCATATCTGTACCTATTAGATTTAGAAGTTTACATGACAAGACTTGAGTTATTGGCAGATACCTGAAGAAGATCAAACCTGCTGATGCAAGAGTTCATTTCTTCAACAGCTTTTTCTTTAGAAAGCTGGCAGATTTTGATGAAAATCAATCACGATCTATTGACGTCAAGGAAGCTTTCCAAAGAGTTCGTAAGTGGACGAAGAAAGTGGATGTTTTTCAAAAGGATTACATTTATATTCCTGTAAACTTCAGGTGAGATTTTAGCCAGCATTTAAGTATAGCAGTCATCATCATCAGATGTGGCACTTTGACCCGTTTACTAGTAAATGGGTCGATTTGGGATATCTTCTATCTCAAATGAATCAGATCAAAAGTTTGGTAAAGGGGATACACATTTGACTAGGTTGAATGGACTGAGTCTCCCAGATTTTTAATTCATGCAAGCTATAGGTTAATATTATATTTTTTGCAACTATGTTTACTACATTAATTATTTATATAAAAAAAATACCAAAGATAGACAACAAAAAGTGCTTGCATTTCACATGGCCCTATGCGTTCGACCCATACTAAAATTTCGCCCTTCTCAATAGATTTCTTTACCTAAACTGACTGGCTCGTTAATGTTGCCACCTCTTAGTTGAACCATATATTATATGGCAGGTTGCATTGGAGTTTGATTATCATTTGTCATCCGGGTGAAGTAGTGAATTTCACAGGTAACTCTTTTATATGATTGTGAACTTTATGCTATTTAGAAAATGCTGGCCGTTTTATTAATACAACAAGCACGTGTGCAGACGATGAAATAGAGAGTTCACAAAAAGTGCCATGTATTTTGCACATGGACTCTATTAAAGGACACCACAGAGGTCTTGAACATTGTATCAAAGGGTAAGCTACATAAAATCTCTGCATGGTTTACTCTTTTTTTGTGTGCATTTAGTTTAATATGTTTAGTTACAGCTATCTGTGGGAAGAGTGGAAAGAGAGGAATAATGATGCATCAAAAGATATTTCTACAAAGATCATGGATTTGCGGTTTATCCGTCTCGAGGTATTTAATCTACAATCTACATATCAAAAATCCATATTAGTTATATATAAATACAAATGGCCTCAAGGTAAAAAAAAAAAAAAATACTTAAATGCTTAGAGCCAGTATGATCTTGTTTTCTTACGTTGTAGTTTTGGTTTTATTCAGGTACCTCAGCAGGAGAATTCATATGATTGTGGGCTATTTATGCTCCATTACATGGAACTTTTTGTGAAACAGGCTTCCAATAACTTCAACCCGTTGAACAACTTTGTAAGTCATGCTTGATCTATTCTGTTTTTGGGTCATTAAGCCAGCTGATTTGACATATGGAGATACCTCCTATTGTGTTAATTTTTTTTTTTTTTCAAACTTTATTTTTATGTAATGACTGCAAATAACAAATATGCTTCTCCTCAGATCAGTACAGATTGGTTCTATCCTATTGAAGCTTCTTTAAAACGGGCTCGAATTAAAAGATTAGTCTTTGAACTTACCAAAAGTAATGCTCAGAAAGATACGTCACCCAAATCGTCCTATGAGCTCAAGGACGAAGATGATGATGATGATGAAGAAGAAGCCGATGTACAAATTCTCGATGAAACATGCAACGCCCAGGAAACTTATGAAAGCATCTCTGATACTTGTGTGAACAGTTCAAGAGATGATACCCCATTAATGGTTAAACCTTTAAGAAGTGTAGACATGGACGTAAATCTTTCGGATAATGACATTGATGGAGGAACATTGATTGCTGACAGTGACCAAAAGAATCATGGGCAGATAGTTTTGTACGATCCTTCTATCTGCGCCATGTCACCAACAAAGGTAGTAGTTATATTTTCTATATTATACACTTATACAGTTATACCTCCAGTATGGAGGTGTCAGAATAAACATGTTAGGGTTGGGTAACATGTCAAAATGCGTCACGTATGTTTACAAAAAGAGTATCATTATAATAAAATTCTAAAAACTCTATTAGACTTTCCGGCCCGTTTTCTTCTAGCCACAGAGAACTAACCCTTTATAAGTAAATCTGTAAATGTGCCAAAGCTGACGATCTGCATTAATTTGCATCTGGTTTGCTTGTGTCAACAGAAACCCGTTGAAACAGAAGACTCTGTTGACAAGCAGATAGTGATAGTTCAAGAGACCAACAATACAAATCCGGTTGTGAACCATATTAACGAGTCAATGAATTCATTACAACTGAAGGAAAAGTCAGGTGGAGACGACAATGTGTTTGAACCTCATGTTGTTGAAGATTCTGACGATGATGTGTGTGAAACATTTGTAGTAGAAGATTCTGGTTCAGACAGCGATTCAGATGGCTTTTTTATCTGTGACGTCAACAAGAACCATCAAAAGGCTTCTTCTTCTTCTGTATTCAAAGATGTTGCAGAATGTGGTTTGAATAGGAAGACTTCAAAAACAAGGCAGAGGTTGTTGCCTTTGGTTTTTGGTCCACGAAAAAGACGTAGGAGAAGCCGATAGGTGATATAAATATTGTGGATTTTGGTTGCTATGAAAATAGAATACCTCTCTTATTTCCATATTATATGCATTGTATAGAAGTCGCAGGTAAGTATGAAGCCGACTTCTTTTCTTTACTCCATGAAGATTGATTTTCTTCCTGAACTTGTGCGCGCTAAAGTGAATTTTAATCTTTACATAAATGATTGCGGTTATATTATGTGATTTAGTACTTGAACTCGAACTTCGCCTGTTTCGTTAATCGAGTGAGTTCAACTCTTACTTGTGTGACTTTGAATAGAAAAATAAGTTAAATAGATTAAGATCGATAAAATTCTCTTTAAAGATGCTAATAAAGAAAAATATTATGTAACAGTGTTTTGTAAAAGTCCTTTTTTAACTATAAAAAACACTTAAAAATTTCAGTACTGATTTATTTTTTAGGAATCGTTGAATAATTACTAATTTAATAAAATTGTAGGAACTAAACGCAACATATACGAGTCTTAGATAGTTTTTTTTTTTTTTTTTTTTTTTTTTTTTTTTTTTTTTTTTTTTTTCAAATTCAACTTTTAATACTAAGAAAAAAATTCGTTAAATACTAATGTTTTATTATTGTTCAATGTAGTCAACTTAAAAAAATAGTAACTAAGTTTCATAATCAAGCTTCAAATACGTTTAATCGTTGAGTCGATTAATTTAAAATAGAAACATTTAATAAAACTGTAATAAATGTAAAACTTTTATGAGATTTTCCTAGTATAAAAATACAAGCAACTTTATGGAGAAACACTTGATTATTATTGCATCATTTTCTCTGAAATAACAATAATAACTTGTGGTTTTTTAATTATAAGTAGTGTTTTACTTACCCGCGTTTCGTCACGAGGGCGCTCGTGTCGCTATAGGTTTGGTGGACATTAAAAATAACATTATTAGCGATAATATTAGGTAACTATAATTTGTTCAAATTGTTCTAAAATAACCGTCGCTAGTTATTTCCACCAATTTTCGCTGCGGGAGCTCATATTGCGTTGTGGGTTTGGTGGACGTTAAAAATCGCGCTTCGCTGCGGGAGCTCCTGTTGCGTTGAGGGTTTCGTGGACATTAAAGCTAACATTAAGTGACTGTTATTCTCGCGTGGGCGTCAAAAAAATAATCGCGGCCCATTACCTTGCAGACCAGCCTTAACATTACAACAGTTGCCTAATGTTGACTTGATCTGAAGCCCAAAGTATTAGAAAAAATGTGGCTCATTAATTGTTCACCAAATATAGGCCCAACTTTGTATATAAAGTTGTCGGTTCCATTTTCTGAGCGATTTTATTTTCTTTTTCGGCGGCCAATATTTATGTGGGCGGTTTGGTGGTTTCTCAAGTTTTAATTTGCGTGCATCTTATTTTATTAGTAGTCTCCACAGTCAACCAATCAATTAAATTTACTGTAGAAGTGTACTAAACTTAATAGATACTATAATGATAAAGAATTACGTTTTCATACAATTTTGAGTTTCACCAATCACAACTGTCGGTTGTACTTGATTGATTCAAATACCATAAATCTGTGAAATTATTATGGTTAATCTTGATTTTAATCATACTAATTATCCTCTCCAAAGTTATTTTTGGGTCATTTAATCTTTTATCGCCATTATAAACAAAAAATTTAAAGTAACCACTTTCAAAATATGACAAAAGTAGGTAACATAATTAATAGGTGCACTCATTTTACTAAAGAAAAGATTAAAGCATTGTTTCTGATTACAATATAGATGAAGAGTCAAGATTTGATGGCATTACATTAAACGTAAAACAGCAATCATAGCCAGAGAATAGCAAAGCTATTAGTAGGGTCTGAGGAGGGAGTGGCAACATTAAACGTAAAAGAATTACGAGATTTGTTATCGGTTACTCAGCTAAGAGATTACAAAGTGTGAAAACACATCTATAAACCAAATTGATGTGGTGAGAAAACAAACATCACATGACACAACCTGACCAACAATCACTCTACTAAATTATATTATATGTTGTTCTAACACCTCTGCAACATCTTTTCCAGCATTCCTGTTAACTCATCATCCTTAAAACACTCTTCCATCTGTTTTGATGTTGTTTCCATTTGAATTAGCAAATCATCCTTATGTAACAGTATCTTCTCAATATCTTCACATAAGGCTTGGTTTTGAGCCTCAAGATTACTCACTTGATTCACTAAACGCGAATTCTCATCCATCAGATTGTTGGTTTCTGATTTGTTCATCCGCAGCAACTCTTCTAGTTCTTCTACTTGTTGAGTTGACTTCAGCAAGAATTCGTCCTTAACTTTGATTTTCTCACATAAACAAGACATTTCGTCCTCCAGTTTATGCAAATCCTGATGTATGACATCAATTTCTTTCTGTTTTTCTTCAGAGGCTGTCAAAGCATCTGTCTTCTCTTTCACAAGTTCTTCTATCCTCCGGTTTTGGGCCTCAAGATTATTTACCAAACGCGTATTCTCATCCACCAGATTTTCAGTTTCTAATTTGTTGACCCGCAGCAAGCCTTCTAGTTCTTCTGCTCGTTGGGTTGACTCCAACAAGGATTCGTCTTTGACTTTCATTTTCTCACATAAACAAGAAATTTCACCCTCCAGTTTATGTAAATCCTGACGCATAACATCGATTTCAATCTGTTTTTCTTCAGAGATCGTTAAAGCATTTTTCTTCTCTTTGTCAAGTTCTTCTATCCTCCGGTTTTGAGCCTCAAGACTATTCACCAAACAAGTTTTCTCTTCCATCAGTTTTTCGGTTTCTAATTTGTTGACTCGCACCAAATCTTCTAGTTCTTCTGCTCGTTGAGTTGACTTCAATAAGGACTCGTCTTTGACTTTGACTTGCTCACATAAACCAGAAAATTCATTCTCCAGTTTCTGTTTTTCTTCAGAGATCACTAAAGCATTTGTCTTCTCTTTCACAAGTTCTTCTATCCTCCGGTTCTGAGCCTCAAGATTATTCACCAAACGCTTATTCTCATCCCTTAGATTTTCGGTATCTAATTTGGTGACCCGCAGCAAGTCTTCAAGTTCTTCTGCTTGTTGAGTCAACTTCAGCAAGGATTCGTCTTTTAGTTTGATTTTCTCAGATAAACAAGAAATTTCATCCTCCTTTCTATGTAAATCCTGATGTATGACGTCGATTTCCATTTGTTTTTCTTCAGAGCTCGTTAAAGCATTTTTCTTCTCTTTGCCAAGTTCTTCTATCCTCCGGTACTGAGCCTCAAGATTATTCACCAAACGCTTATTCTCATCCCTCAAATTTTCAGTTTCTAATTTGGTGGCTCGTAGCAAATCGTCTAGTTCTTCTGCTCGTCGAGTTGACTTCAACAAGGCCTCGTCTTTGAACTTAACTTGCTCACATAAACCAGAAAGTTCATCTTCCAGTTTCTGTTTTTCTTTAGTGATCAATAAAGCATTTGTCTTCTCTTTCACAAGTTCTTCTATCCTCTGGTTTTGAGCCTCAAGATTATTCACCAGACGCGTTTTCTCATCCATCAGATTTTCGGTTTCAAATTCGTTAACTCGGAGCAAGTCTTGTAGTTCTACCACTCGTTGAGTTGACTTCAACAAAGACTCGTCTTTGAACTTGACTTCCGCACATAAACAAGAAAATTCATTCTCCAGTTTCTGTTTTTCTTCAGATATCGTTAAAGCATTTGTCATCTCTTTCTCAAGTTCTTCTATCCTCCGGTTTTGAGCTTCAAGACTAGTCACCAAACGTGTTTTCTCATCCATCAAATTTTTGGTTTCTAATTTTCTGATTCGCAGCAAGTCTTCTAGTTCTTCCGCTCGTTGATTTGACTTCAACAAGAACTCATCTTTGACTTTGACTTTCTCACATAAACAAGAAACTTCATTCTCCAGTTTCTGTTTCTCTTCAGATATCTCTTTCACAAGTTCTTCAATCCTTTGGTTTTTCTCTTCTGCAACCCTTAAAAGTCTCTTTATGCTGCTTTCTTTTTCTTCAATAACTTCTAAATTCTTTTCGGTTTCCTTTTTATGTGCTTCTGTTCTTTCTTTAAGCACCGTTTCTAGTGAAACAAGTTGTTGCTCGAAACCAACATTCTTTTCATTTTGCTCGTTTACTCTGTAGCGAAGGCTTTGATTCTCCGCTTCAAGTTGCATATTTTTGCTTTCAACAAACACTTTCCCTTTCTCCAATTCGACTACTTTCTGTGATTCAGCAAGCAGCTGCCGTTTCATATCATCAAAAAACTCAACTTTCTTCATCAATGATTCCACCTCCTCACATTTTTTAGTCAGATTTAAATTTACTTCACAAACAACATTGTTCTTGATCTCCAATTCCTCTTTTAGACGTAAAACGATATCTTTATTTTCCGTGTTCTTTTGCTCCAATTTGGTATTCAATTCTGACAACTGTGCCTTCAACACAGGAACCAGAGAGGGCATTTCGTCACTTTGTACTTCGGGCAAGCTATGACAAGATTTCAACTCTTCTTGTAGTTGCGTAACTTGTTCACTTCGATCTTTCAGTTTGGTTGAATAATCGTCTATCTCTTTTCTTAACTTATCCAACTCAGATTTCAACTCAACCTCTTCTTTCATTTTCTCACTGCACTTCTTGTGTGCCAGTTCCAAACTGTTATATTTCTTTTGAAGTTTCTTCAACGCGCCCGTATTTCCACCGTTGCTAATTTGAGATTCTTGGAATTCTTTAAGAGACGCAATCAGATCTTTATTCTCTTGTTCCAAATGCTCCAGTTTGTATCCCATTTCTTTGGACAACGAATCTTTTGCAGCCAAAGTGCCTCTTAATTCCGCAACCTCGTCGTCCCTTTTATGAGACAGTTTTTCAATCATCAACTTTGCTTCGTTACACTCAGAGAAAATATCATCATAACGCGATTTGTATTCTGCAATCTCGACTTCCAACAGTTTCTTACTGCTTTGTTCATGTGCTAACGCTTGGTTGCATACCCTCAGTTGGGTCTGAAGGTTTTCAGATGTTCTTGTTTGAGAATCAAGACTCGTTTGAAGCGAGCTAATCTCCTGTAGCAGCAACGATTTTTCTTTCTCCCATTCTGTTTTACTTGATTTAAAATTATCTTGAAGCTTTTTATGTGCTTCTTCAAGATGTTGAAACTGTTCGTTCTTCCATTTCAACTGATCTTTAACATCACTATGTTGTTCTTCCAATTTACTTATCGCCTCATCTCTCTGAATCAGATCCCGAGCTGTCTTTGCTTTGTCAGATATTTCTTCAATTCTTTTATCTTTAAGCGATACAATTCTCTTCAGATCGTCAATCTCAATATTGCTAGAATCAAGACTCGACTTCAAAGATTCTGAACCAGTTTTTGCTTCTTCCAAAGCCAAGATGAGCTCTTTGTTTTCTTTCGCAGACTTTTGAAGTTTTTCTCCATATTCATACCTAAGCTTTTCAATTGCAGAATTAAGGTGCTTAAAAGCCGATTCTTTTTCTTCGAAACTTGACTTGAGGTCTCGATGGAGTTGACTCAGCGTAGATAACTCCTCAGATTTGGCACTCAGTTCTTGGGCTTGTTTTTCAGATTGCAATTTAGCTTCTTGAAGCTTAGTTGTCAATTCATCTTGCGCTTTTTTCACGTTATTGCATAAATCCGTCTTGATACGAACTTCTTCCTCTAGTTTTTCCTTCTGTGCTTTAACTTCTTCTAACGCTTCATGAACATCCCTTCCTTTATAATCTATCATTGTGTGCGTGGTAAATGTCTAGCTTTTCTGTTTAACTAATACAAAAGAAACCACCACTTGTCAGTCAACTACATAAGTCTAAACACTTATGAACATTTATAAAAAATAAAAAAAATAAAAAAAAAAAACTGATGGGTAGCTAGTTGTACAAAAGTCTGCTGTTTGAAACATGCGCCGCTGCTCAAAGGTATACACAATTTTCATACACATTATAAACACACAGAGATGACCTCAACTCAACTGAATTATGTTCATCCACTACTAAAACTAACTTTATATAGCTTGACTATCATTAAATTTCAACAAAATATCCTAATCTTTCACACTAACAATAATATTCGATCCCTCGGCCCTCAAACATCCAATGTGGCTTAATATGGCCGGTGTGGAATCTGCCTAAACCGCAACGCTAACAGTCTTTAAGAAACTAACAATATTCATACAAAACCTATAAAATTATGAACTTTTAAGCAGACTATATATATATATATATATATATATCTTAAAATTCATATATTATTCTAATTCACATAACAAGTCATAGAAAACCTAGATCCCACAAATATTTAAAAAAAAAAAAACTGAAACAGAAAATAAAGAAACACTAGAAACAAATCATACCTTACTTACTGGAACTACAAATTCGATTAGTCCAATCTTCAACCAGAGTTTGAAGAACAACAAATCTGATATTTTTTTTCTTTCTAATTCCAAGTTCGAATCGATGCTACAAAGCGCCTGACATTTTTGCTTTTTTTTTTCTTTTTTATAAATTTTGAATTTTGCCCCGCCTTTGTATTTTGTATCTGTATCTCAGATACGACGTCGTTTAGATCGTTGAAATTAAAATACAAAAATGGTCCCTAATGCGTTTGTTTTCATCTTATTATTATCGATTTCGTTCGTTACGTTTAAAAAAAGTTTAATTCAGGTAGAAATTTTATTGAAAACAAAGTCGTATAAAAATGTTATTTTTTTTTCTTATCGCAAGCTATAACGAGTAAAGATGGTTGTTATCAAAACTAATGCTTACATTTTTTAAGTGGTTCTCGATCGACTTAAAATATGTGTAAATAAAAATATCAACGTCCACGTTGCATCACTTAGGTTTACTTCAAGGTTTATTATTGGTACCAGTACCTGTATTCATTTATATCTCTTTCAGTTGTTACACAGAATGTCAATACCGTAATGAAACAAACGGATACCAACCGAATTTTCGCCACAATGCATGGGAGAAAAGTACTTGTTTTAAGACATTTTACATATAAGGTTTCTTTTTATATTCTTTTGAATCACAGTTGTTATACAGAATGTCGGTACCGTAAGGTTTTTTTTTTCCTTATACAAGTTCAAGTTTTTTCTATGTATCAATATAAGTCTTAAATTTCATACAACTTATTTTTAATAAGATTTAGTAAAAATAAGTAAAATTGTGTACAAGATTTATATAATTTATTAAATATAATTAACTATTAGAGAAAAAGTAAGTATACCTAAATGAATCTAAAAAAAAGGAGATAACCGTGCAATTTGTTAATGTTCTGTAATTGGTTATGTTTTTCTATTAAAGGTTTTATTAAAAAAAATGAAGAAAGAAAGAATAAAAGATTATATACCAAATTGGGTGAATGCAAAATCAGATGTAAATTGGTTGTACCTTTGTCGTTTTATAAAAATAAATTACAATAAAAAAATACAACTCTTCAAAACCATATTCTAGCAAGACCAATGTAGTTTATTTGGTACTAGGTACAGTCTAATAATGTAGTGTTCATCTACTTGTTTATTAATCCCCTTCATACCATTTTACAATTTCCTTTACCATTAAACCTCTTTTTATTGCACAAACAATGTAAACAAACAAGAAAAGCTCTGGGAATGAATACAAAACCAAACCAAATATATTTTACATTTACAGAATCAAATCTTCAACTCAACTGCAATTGTCATTTATAAAAACAAAAGTGTTTTTCTTTTACAGATTAGAGTTCACTGTCTTCTTTAACTTTACATTCAACCTTAAACACTCTAAGGTCTCATCTATGAATGAATGTCAGCATCAAATCCATTCAATATTAAACAAACTTTTACTTCATACCTTACTTATAAGATAACATTTTGCAACGAATCGAGTAAAAAAATGGCTTTATTCTATTGAAATTAAGTTTTGATTCATGTATCTAAACCTGCATATCTCCTCAAAAAAATCATCAGCAGAGCTGTGTATGCTCTTCATCCGTAGAATCTTTATCTTCATCTTCTTCAACTTCTTTGCATACGTGACTAACGACTCGAGTGTGTTCATTTTATGTTCAGCATTCAATGGCGATCTCACTGTAATCACCACTTCTTCAAGACAAGGAATCATGAAACTTGCATCCACCTAAAACAAAGGCGAAAACATGCTTTAGGAATGAAGATTTCATGTTTAGCAAGTAAATATTTGGCTTTAACAAAACTTACATTCTTTAGACTGTTCTTTTGGCATAGAGCGGCAAACATTGCACCATGGATGTCAAATGTTTTGAGCTTGGGATGACTTTTGAAAAAGTCGACGAAATTAATCTCTGGAAAGGGAAGAAGCGCTTCAAAGTCTCCGGTGAATTCAACTTTCATATAAAGATGTTTTACTTCACTTGCGAGTTGAAGCATTTTGTCTAGTGCGTCCCAACACCATTGAACACCTCTAATTGATAGTGATTCAAGTGCCATCAGTTTACCGAAATCCACCATGTAAACTCGCCCTGCAAGCATTTAGACGCACAATCACATCTCGTATCTTAACATTAACATCATATGCGCAAACAAATGACCCACAAAATAATTTTATCAAATTACATCATAAATAGGATTGTTCAAAAAGCTTACGGCTCACTCAAAAAAAGCTTCCTAGATATTACCTCAATTTGTAAACGAGTCAAGCCTGAGCCAAGGTAAACTCGCTCATTTGGCTCGTTTAAGTTAAAGTCCAAATTTTAATATGAGTAAAATATAACAAAAATTTTAGCTTATCACTATGCGCAATGGTCATCATCATGCGCAATGGTGAACTAGTAATTATTAGAACTTGGTTACATGGTTTTAAAAAATGGGTGAGGCGTGCGCCTCGAGGCGATTCGGGTAGAAAACAACTCTGAGGCATCGCCTAAGGGTGTTTGTTTGTACCTGCACCTCATAGGTCTAAGGCGGTAACAGAAATTGAGCCTCACTTGCGCCTCAGGGGTTTTTGATGTTTTAGACTTTTTGTGTCAATTTCAACCATTTCATGTTTTTTTAATGTGTGTTTTTGATGAATCTGATGATGAAATTAGTTAGTATTTCATTTTTTATAAGATATATAATATTTATATTTATTTTTTAATTCCGCATCGGGTTTACGTCTCGGTTCGCCTCGAGGCGTACGCCTAGTGAGGCGAAGAGCTTGGTTTAAAAAAGCGTGAGGCGCTCTGAGGCGTTTTGGGTCCAAAATCCGAAGCGCGGGGCTTAAAGCGTGAGGCGAGAGCGTCACGTATAGTATTAAAAAAATTATAAAAAAATATTTATATATGTCAATGTGACATTTTCTACATGTTAATCAATCATAAGCACAAAAACATGATTATAAAACACCCTTGAACACTTAAAAAGCATATTCAAAACATAAAAACGACGAGGCACTACTGTATCGGCCAAATAAAGCAGTTTAAAAGGGTTTTTTGGGCTGAGGCGCTACTGTAGCACGCGCCTCAAGCGCTCGAGGCGGCCCTTCATGTAGTTCAGCGCTTTTTGGCAAAAAAAAAAAACGTTTTTCTTGGAGCCTCGCGCCTCAAACGCTTAAAGCGCGCCCCGGGCGCGCTTTTTTAAACCAAGGCGAAGAGAAAACACCTTAAGGCATGTTTCCGTACATTTAAACCTTGCTTGGTTATGCATTAAACTTGCATTATAAACTTTGTACTAATGAGTACCACATTATGTATGTGAAAATATTATTTTTTTGTGCTCATATACATCGAGTATCGGTGTAAAAAAGACAATGTTAAAAATAAACAAGTTGGATCGAGCTTTTCATGAGCCAAGCTCAACCTCAACCTTTCAACTCGGTAAGATAAACGAGCCAGCTCAGCTCATTTACATCCTAATATTCATAAACAAGTAAGGTACTAAGGCATACAGATCTAAATCCAAATATCCAGTTGGGAGTTGGAAAAATAAAAACTTTTAAGCAAAATCTTGAAAATTTACCATCATTGTTTGCAAGCGAAAGACTCTTTAAGCATTTCGTCTCACGGACCCTAATCCAGTTACACCCTTGAAGCTCAAGGTATTCAACCTTTGGAGCTGTGAGAGTGAGCGAGCAGCTACCCGAACCATGAAAATCAAGTTTACAATACTCAAGGCAAAAAAGCTCAATCCAAACAGTCCTCAAACCCTCACAACCAATAAGCACAAGACGGGTCAGATTAGGAGTTGCTTTAAGTGCGTCAATCAAAGCCGAATCCTCCATTTTCGCTGCAATAATTTCAAGACTTCGCAGTTTCTGAAACATGTCCCATTTTGGCGCATTAACCATTAACACACCCCAAAGCCTCAACGACTCCAAATTTCTCGCCCCTTGTATGCACTCAAGCTTCGAAGGCTGTCCATCTGATATATTCTGATCAGCAAGACTATCCATACGCAGTTCAAGATTCTTTAACGAGCGTCCCACATTTAACAGCCACGAAGCCAGCCCTGCACTAGTAAACGGACAGTAAACCACAAGATCTTCCAGTTGAAAAACAGACGCAGCCATCTGCATCACAACGCAGTCAGAAGTTTGCCCATTTTTCACATTGTCGAATAAGCTGCGTGCAAAGTAAAGACTTTTAATATAAGGCATTGAGTCTTTCCACTTCTTGGAGACACAATTACAAGACGCGACATCCTTCGCATTGTTTATCGTTGATAAAATGTACTGCACAACGGCATCAGGCAACGAGTCCATTATCTGCAGACAGAATATTAAACAAAATTCAAGATTACATAATCACTTCAAAGTAGACTTATTAATTATTATATAGTTAAATATCAGTTTAAATAATATTTGAACCATGGAAGAGGCAAAGACAACTTAAATACACATAAAAAAAGCCCTAAACTTGACTAAATTCATGGCAAATAAAAAGCACCAACATTAAAAAGAACTAAACCCCAATTCAAATCAGATGTAAATTAGCAAAATTGAGTAAATTTTCTATCAAATTTTATAAAATTAAAAAATATGTGAACAGCCAAATATATAATAAGGGTCAAATAATATTGAAATGAAGATGCACCAAACAATCTTACCTTACTAAATTTAGCAAACAAAAATAAATCTGGACAGGCTTGAAGAACGAAGAGATGTAATGGCAACAAGAAAAAGGAGGAATGTGAGGAATTTTTGCTTTTTATTCAAATTTTGAATTTGGCCCGCCTTTGTATCCGATCCAATACACAAATAAAAATAAAATAAAAAAAGTTTTTATTTTTATTTTTAACATATAGAGAGTAAAGATCCTATAAAAACTGTTTTTTTAAGAACTATGAGAATAAAATGAGGGTATTTTTTTTTATTTATTTTTTTCAAAAATTTTTTCCATATTGTTAAATATGTATTATAGTATTGAAATCTAAAAAAACAAAAAATAAATAAATTTTGGTGTAGAATAATTACGTAATTACTGTTGTAGAGTAATTACTCTAGTGTAAACTAATGTATTTACTTTAATAACGTAATTACACTAAAAAAATTAAAAAAAAAATTTGTATTATTCATCTAGAAATATGTTTAAGCACATGGGAAAAAAAAATTTAAAAATAAAAATTTTCCCCATTTGATTCTCACAGTTCCCACAAAAAAAACACTTTGTATTTGATCTTTATTCTTAACATATATATAACTAGGGCTGCAAACGAACTGAACTTTCAGCGAACAGTTCATGAACCGTTCGGCGGGAAGTTAGTTGTCCGCTGAAAGTTAGTTTGTGTTCGTTCGTTTAATAAATGAACGAACACGGACAAAAAATTTCGTTCGTTTAGTTAAATGGACGAACATGAATAGAGGTTGTGTTCGTTCGTTTATGTTCGTGAACGTTCGGTAACGTGTTCGCTTGTGTTCGATAGTTTAATTGAGTTTTTAATTTTTATAATTTTATTTTATATCTTTAATGTTTATATTTATTTTACCAAAATAAATAAATAAATAATTTATGTTAAGTACTAAGTATGTTTGCATAGTTTTGTTATATTTTGGGTGTTCTACTTAATTTCTTAATATATGTGAATTCAATCTTATTCAAAAATTAATATATGTCCATTTGTTTTCGTTCATGAACAATTCTTTGTGTTCATTTATGTTCATGAACACTTGTTTTGTGTTCATTAACGTTCGTTTATGTTCGTGTGTGTTCATGAACAAAATTAACAAACGAACACGAACAAAAAATCTCGTTCGGTAAATGTTCATGAACACATAAATTCCTTAGCAAACGAACACGAACAATGACTTGTTCGTGTTCGTTTAGTTCGTTTGCAGCCCTATATATACCACACACAAACATCTAAAAAAACCCACAAATCCTCAAACCTCTGCTCACAAACTATATACATTAATACCTTACAAAAAAAATACAACAATCTGAATCTCTGACCATGAGTTAGGGGTGTGCACAATCTGGTTTGGTTCGGTTTTTTTTGGTAAAACCATAATCATAACCGAAGTGTTCGGTTTTTGGTTTTTAAAAACCGTTCGGTTTCGGTCTTTTTTGTTTTAGTAATGGTTCGGTTCAGTTTTCGGTCTTTTCGGTTTTTTAACATAATTTCATAAACTTTAAAAATAGAACTTACAATCCAAGATTTAATAATCTTTCTTAGATATCTATATTTATGTTAATATATTTGATGTGTTGTAAAACACATCTCTTTTCCTATGTATTTTGTATACTATTTGGTCAAGTTTTTATTCGTTTCGTGCCATTTTTATTATATATTTATTATTTTTGTTATTTTATAGGTGTTCGTGGAAAATGAGCTCAAAACGAAAGAATTTTAATTGAGACACGAACACTTGAGAGTATGGGTTAATGGATGTCAGAGCGTAAACGGAAAACTTTAGTCGAGCCAAGAACAACCGAGTCAGGAACACCCGAGTTGAATAATAATAATAATAATAACAATAATAACAACAACTTGAATAAAAGAAAAAAAAAAACCCGTAAGAATTGTGAGATGAAAAAAAAAGTCAAGATGGCCATTAATGTAGGGGACGAGTCTGGCCCATGATTCGAAGAGGGCACATTATAAATTGCACATTATTTTCGATGGGGAGGGACACAAAGGAATTGACAGCCGCCGTTCAACAGAAGCTGTGGGGATTGAAAGCTTTTAGAGAGGAGTTGTGAAGAGGATAAGCCGATAAGGTCCCGGACACATTAAAGACTAGTGGGGTTACCCGCGCGTTGCCGCGGGCAGTTATTAGATCCATATAATCATCGTAATTATATAAAAGATTTGAAGATATAACAAGTCATATTGTAATGCATAACTTGATAACCCAACTTTGGGTAGCTCCATTTGGAACCTAACGGAACTGCCAATATGGGAGGGGTCAATAAAACGCTGTAGGGAAATACTACTGCAAACAAGGCTCCTGAAAACCAATTACCTAAGCTAGAGACCTATAACAAGGATTCAAGGAATTAGAACAGCAAGTAACCGACTTTAAAGGGATTAGATCCTCAATTAACGTGTTTAGCTGATGCAATTCCTTTCTCCAGTAAACCAAAAAGTAGAAATATTAAGGCCAAAAAATAATAACAAGCAATAACCAACGACATCGCATCATTGCCGCTTTTAGTTTCGGATTTTGCGTGATAACAATATACAAAATAATAATAATAAATACATTATAGACGTTATACAGTATGACATATGTGTAGGGTGCGCCTCGGATTGCTCATCAATACTGCGTATACTATCTGCAGGTTTGCATAACCCAGATGCATACAGAACCAATTCTTTCTGTGTACCTTTGGTCAATCTGTTGCTTTCGAGTTTGTTAACCAACCGGTGTTACCTTTGACAAATTAGGCATCACTTGCAATCGTCAGGCTTAACAATCATATGCAAACGCGAACCCTCAGGTAGTCCCAGTGGTGCATCTTTACATGAACAATTATCGACATCAAATAACTCCCATTCCTTGATACAACATCTATCCAAACCTGAAAGTAACCTATCCTTTTCCATTTCATTCGGGTACTCCCAGTCTTGACTCACCAAAACTGCACCTGTGTAGGACTAGCCAGCAACACGAGCCGCACCACTATAATGAAACAAACGACTTATGAAAAAAAATGAACAAACATTGGTTTTACGAGAACCTCTCAAAAATTCAGATATTTCAATTGCAACGACTTAAATCCACAGCCATGTTACAAGGAAAAAAAACGGAGGTGTACATTATAGGTTGTAGAATACCTCAAAACCTTTAACAAGCTCAGGAAGAAAGTTTCGGCGAAATGCCTCTCTAGTTCTGCAGTCAACCCTATGGCATGCAGTCAGCGCGCGCAGCTATCTTATCAGCATCCACGCTGCTTTTCTTCTTTGATGAGGAAACCAAAAAATAAATAGACAAATCCCAACAACATGTGCCCTAATTAAGATTTTGGCATCATGTCCTGTGTATAATGTCTTGTGTTGGATCTTGAGGCCATACACGCTGTTCTTCAAACATTATGCACATCATAAATTAACTTATATATATGAATCAAAAACATAAAAAAAACGATAGAAATACATAACAAATAACCAACACATCACTAAACAAATCAAGTTTTTTTTTTTTTTTTTTTTTTTTTTTTACCTTTGATCAGATTTAGAGAAGCATGAATTTTGATAGAGAATTGGAAAGTTTTTGACAATAGGGTTACGGAACTTGAAAGGGAGGAGAGGTTATTCATGAGTTAATGATCTGTATTGATGACTGAAGAAGGCAAAGGATTGAAGGGTAGGGATGGAAGATGGAGGGTAGTATTGTAAAAGTGTTTTCAAATTGTAAAGGAGGAGGCTAGTGAAATGTCTAGATTACCCTTTTAAGTGTCTTAATTGTTCTATCTATGCCTATAATACCCTTAATTTTCTAGCATAAATATGTTGTACCTATTGCTTCTTAAGTTGTACGAAAGTGAAAATGACTTTGCTAGCCATCACTCCTCCTTTATAATGTATTATAGATTATAGATTAATATTTACACTATGTTCCAGATTTTAAAAGTAGAAGGAAAGGAAAGGAAGCGGAAAGAAAGGGGGACAATTTTGTGTTCCAGAGTTGTGTTCCCGAGTTTAATAAACGAAAGAAAAGAAGAGAAAGGGAATTAAGGAGAGAAAGAGAGGGAGTGGAAAAGAAATATTTATTTAACTAGCATGTTCCCGAGTTGGAAGGAAAGGAAAAGAAAAGTGAGAGTTTTATGTTTAAAAAATCATTTCCTTTCAAATCTCTCCAATTTGGAAGGATGAGATATGAAGGAAATTAAACAAAATTTTCCTTCCACTTCCTTTCCCTTCTCTCCTTAAAAAAACTGTGGAACACGATTAAGGAAAGAAGTGGAGGGAAGAGGAAGGAAAATTCCTCCAAATAACAATCCTTCCAAATTGGAAGGAAGCGGGAGGAAGGGAAAGTAAGAAAAATTTAAATTTATCATTTACCAATTTACCCTCTCATTTAACGTATAATAAAATCTTACAAGGGTATAATTGTAAAATATACGTTTCTTTTCTCTTCCTTTCAACTCGGGAACACATAAAATCTTTAGTTTCTTTTCTTTTCCCTTCAACTCAGGAACACGAAATAAAATTATATATTTTCCTTTCTTTTCTCTCCTAATATCCCTTTCTCTTCTTTTCTTTTATTTAGTAAACTCGGGAACACAGCGTTAAGGAGCTCCGGGTTTGATTTGTTTTATTTATTCGTTCTAATTATTTTGAGACATGATGAACTTAGTTTTTGTTTTCGTGAATATTATGAGTAGCTAAACCTTTTGTTGGTGACTTGGGATGATGAACTAGATTATGATTTTTAATTAAAAACTTATGTTTTCCGTTTTGGATGTGTTGGGTTACATGATTTAATTTTTATGTTTGATTTTGAATATTTGTGTGCTGACGCTTTTTGATTTGATTACTTGTTTGTTGGTTTTGAAGTTCTAGGCACATAGGAATATTCCCTTGATCTAAAAATCATTCTAGTTTGATTAACTTTTGTTGTCGAGCTAGTTATTGCAGTTAGGAATAGCGCAAGTTTAATAGGTTTTTAAAATCAATTAGCTAAGGTGTGCAATACTTTCCCGAAGGTTAGGAATATAATTCAGGATTGCTAGGTTGACTAACTAGGCATTGTTTGGTAATTTGGTTATCCCTGGGGCGAGACAGGTTACTTATTCGTGTTTAGAGTTTTCCTGGGAACATGTGGCATTTTTGTAAATATGAAGTGTGTCTACAAAAACCCCTCCATCAAAAAATAAAAAAAAATAATAAAAAAATTATATAACCTAAAAAAGTAAAAAAAAAATTAAAAAATTAAAAACACCAAAATGATTATTTTGTATTAATAATTCGAAAAAAAAAAAAAAAAAATAAAAAAATGGCTGATATGACGTCATCCCTAATGCACATGTGCAATTCGCTGTTATATATACAGAAATATACCGTATGCACATGTGCATTTAGCTATTAAATCACACTATTGAATGAATTGTTAATTACCATAATTAAATGATTATTAAATGGATACGATATGAGATATAAAGGGGTCACAAATTTTATTCAATGATCATTAAATGGACGCAAAGTGGGATATAAAATACACTCGAACTCGCCAATTGTTTAGTTATGCATATTATAACATAAATTGAAAATAAACCATGTGTATGACAAGATACACGAATAAACTTAAAACACCTCTATATAAGAACTATAAAATAAAAACGTGTAATGCATGCACATGAGCATTTTACTAATATAGTTAGATTTTTTTAGTGGTTTAGCTTTCGGGCTTAGTTTTTAGGTATGGTGGGATGGGGGTGGGGTAGTGGGTTTAGGTTCTTGGGTGGTGGGGGTTTAATTATAATCATGCACATGTGCATATGTCAATTTCATTATCATATCAATTTACATACGCTAAAAATAATAATTACAAACATAATCAACCTATCAACCACCATATAAGGCCACCCAAAATATACATATGTGCATGCATCATCCTTCAAATAACAAAGCTTTTATACCAATTTGTTTTTATCATACAACTACATGTAGTTTCTACCAAATGCATTAACTCAATAAAACAAATGATAACAAAAAAAAAAATATCCATATTACAAACCAACTATGTTACCACTAACCACCTACCTACAAACTTCTAATTATCTCACAATCTCACGTCCACCAATAGTCCCCTTCTATTGTTTATTTGTCTCTTCCCATCTTCTTCCCCTTTTACTTATCTTCTTTCAACACTCTTCACACTTCATTGATCCCTCGTCTAACATTTTCCTTGTTTTTTCATCTGTCAACCTGAACATCGTATACTTCTCAAATTTATCACATTGTTCGTTTGTTTAAACAACTAACAATTAACATTTATTAGTTAACATGAAAAATATACAGATATGCACATGTGCATATACATATATGCACATGTGCATATATACCTAAATTGCTTAAATAAATAATTGCGACCTTTTTTAACTTTCCGATCAACGATTATGTCATCATCATCAATCGCATCCGACAACTTTTCTTGACCTTTTCTCCCTCGATTATAACACAAAAGTTACATCCTTTTATGTTTATCCCATCTTTGTCTACAAATAATAAACAACACATAAGAAAACTAGATTTTCAATCTTAATGCACATGTACATTAACATTACTTTTTTCAATACCACATAATATATGAACATGTGCGTTAGAACAAAATACATTAATGATATCAACATAAATGCACATGTGCATTAACACTACTTTTATCAATAGCAACTACGTTATGCATATGTGCATTAATATTTTTAATTCACATGTACATAAAAACAATCATTAACCACATTCTGTAACAAAATAATAATCCTAAAACTAACAATAATAAGCAATTCAACTAATTAGATTCACAAAACACACACATAAAAACAATCATTAGCCACATTATGTAACAAAATAATAATCCTAAAACTAACAAAAACACATCTAAATTGATCTAACTTCTTAGTTATTTCATAAACTGTTGCAAATAATAATAAACATAATAAACAAGACATATCGGCAAACACCTCCATTGCATGCCAAAAAAAAAAAACACTGAAAACATATCATGCACGCAAAAAACCGTCATTCAAATTACTACATCATGAATTATAAAGCATCTACATCATGAATTGAAAACCTAACACAAGATCAAGCACCTACATCTATCACCAAGGAGCTAAAACATCAAACAATAACAAAAACAATTACGAGTACCTAATCCTTATCTCAACATGAATGTGCTTTATTATACATATACACATCCTGAACAACAGAGTATCTACGTCAATAACACAAGATCGAACATCTACATCTATCAATAAGGAGCTAAAACATCAAACTATTAAATTTTCCCTCTCTAAACGCCGTCGTTTTGTCGTGATCTCACTATAATAAAAATAATGGAATCAAACTCCGAGAAGATCTCACCGTTGGATCTAATGACATCACTTCTAAACGGCAACGTTTTTGACACATTGAACGCATCGGAAACAGTAGAATCGAAAAATACCGCAAATGTTAGCGAGGATAGTGGAGAATCGAGAGCTGTTGACGGTACTTACGACGTCGTTTGCTGTGTTAATTGGACGTGTCGTCGTTTTGGTGTGGCGGAGATCAAATAACAAGAACTCGGTGTTGGAGGCGCCGATTGTTATGGTGCCGAAGAGGAAGGTGGAGGAAGAGGTTGATGATGGGAAGAAGAAGAAGAAGGTTACTGTGTTTTTTGGGACGGGAGGTAGAAGATAATAGGGTTGCTTTATTTTGGGTTGAGAGTTATTTACAATAATACCCTTTGTTCACATTGGTTCCTTGGTTCTCTCCCTAAATTGGTTCTCGTATAATCCCTACCATATATAACAAAACCTCCCTCATCACCTTTGATCATATTGATCCAATGGTTGTGATTAACTCATTATTTTATTCAAAAAATGTAAGAAATAAAAGGTACATGTATTTAATAAAAAAATATAAAAAGACATTATGGTAAAAAAAAAAAAAAAAACCATCTCTCTTACTTTTTTAATATTTTCTCTCATCTCTCATCCTTTCTCTCCTCTCTCTACAACCAACCATTCACTTTCCCAATAAAAATCCATATTTTTTTTTTTGGAGAAATGCCACACAAATGTAACCAACTTTGCTTGATGTTCTAATTAAATCACTCAAACTTTTTTGGTCTCTCTAAAGTCACTCAAGTTTCATTTATTGTTCTAATACTATGTAATTACCAGGTCATCAGGTCACCTCTTTTTTTTTCCTTTTTTTTCTTTCATTTTAATGCTTATGTGGATATTATTTTTATTAGGTGGGTTTTATAAAATGAAGATTTCAAAAACAATATATATTATTTTAAATTTTACACATTTAAAAAAAATTATTAAAAAATCCTAAAACCTGACACATCATCACTTTAACCTGGAAACCTGATAATTACATAGTATTGAAACAATAAATTAAACTTGAGTGACTTTAGAGAGACAAAAACAGTTTGAGTGACTTAATTGAAACAACTAGCAAACTTGGTTACATTTCTACAAAGTTACCCCTTTTTTTCTTATTAATAAAACCAGTCATTCAATTTTAGAAAAAAAAAACCATATGTTTTATTCTTTTGAATTTTACAAAGTTCACATAGTATAATATCTCAAAATAAAAAAAAACGTATGTTTCTTTTTGGAATTCTTCAAATGTTTATAAACCTAAAACCAAATGTTATTAGTTTTAACAAATTTACAAATGTTATAAAAGTGAAAAATATCATCTAAAAAATACATGTAACAAAAAAATTAACATTTACATGTGTCGGGAAGATGAATAAAAAATATAAACATTTTACATATAAAAAAACATTTAAAAAACTTAACTTCCAATCTTCTCGCCAAAATGTCAAGTAAATATGTTATTTTTGTCATCAAATATCTAAAACAACAAAACAACAAATTATAATTTATAACCAAAACACACAAAAAAAAAACATATGATAAATTATAACCTAAACAACAAAAACATATGCTTTAAATGAAAAAAACAAAGCTTTAAGCGACAAAAAAAAAAACAAAATAACCCATTGTTCTTCGACACCCCTGTTCAGACTGAGCACTATCACCGTCCGTAATGTCTTCATACTTCCAAAGTACTTAACAAATGTATCAACACACAATCACATAAACAAACACAACAAACCATAACACAAAACTTGCAATCAAATGAGACTTTTTTAATTAAAAAGAAAAAAAATTAAAAAAAAAAGAACAACAAACATTTTTAGAAAGAAGATGAATCTCTAGAACCCCAAAATCCCAACAAACGCATTGCAAAAATTATATGATCTATTTATATCTTTTTATTACAGAGTAGAAAAGAACAAAGATCTTAAACAACCTCATACCCATATGTCTAGATCTGTAAATTTGGGTTGTCACCATCGTCATTCACCACCACCGTCTACCTCATCGTTCACCCTGCCACCAGGAACCACCATTGCAAACGAGACACCTTCGATTTACTAACCATAGCTTCCATCGTTCATCGGCTGTGGCTTCTGATTGCATACATTTAATTGTTCTATTAACAATACGTAACAACTAAACTAGTAGCTATTGATTACAAAACTAAAAAATAATTTTGTAATTTAAATAATAAGATAAGAAAAAGGAAAAGTGAGAGGTTTGAGGATGGCCACCAAAGGTTTGGTATGTGTCATTATCTTGAGAAAAAGAGAGAAGAGTGTTTTAGGTGAGAGAGACTTTGAATATGTTATATGTACTACAAAGTATAAATGCAGAGAGTGAAAAAAATAGGAGAGAGAGAGAGAGAGAGAGACTGTGTGTGTGTCAGATCGAGCATAATGAGGTAGAGGTTTTTAATTAAGTAAAGTACCTAAAAGCATTCACAACCCCCCCCCCCACACTAAATTTCCTACATCAAATTACACTAAAAATCACTATTTCACCCCAAAATTTTCTCTCTCCTTTTTAAAATAATAATACTTTTTCATACTTTTATCATTATATTTTCTCTCTCCCCACTCACAACCACTTCAAAAAATATTAAAATATTTTTAGGGTGACAGTGGCTTTTCAAATATAGGGGTGAACAATGCTTCCACCAAATATTTTCTCTCTCCTCCACTCACAACCACTTACACTCACCCCATATAATTTGGCGGACACACTCACATACATTTGGTTCCCCAAATGTGAATGCTCTTATAAAGGAGGAGACATGGGCAAATATGTCTAAATTGTCAAAGTTAAGATGGCATTTGAAAAGAAATATGCTTTAAACCTATAATGTTATATAAATCTTTCCCATATTACCCCTTGATGCATTGTTACTTGTGCATTCATTTCCTTCACTCTTCAAATATCATTTTACATGAATTTTAAGGGCAAGTCTATTTTAAACTTACAAATCACAACTTTTAATTTCTAAATGGACAATGACCTTTATATGATAGTTTATACAACATCATATTATTACTACATGCTTTTGTCATGTAAATGAACTTTATCATTTAGCAAGGTGTCTTCAATGACACGGTTATGTAGATATGCAATGACCGAACAACTTACACAAGAGTGATGTTTATGTTCATATTGGTCTGTTACAGTAACACACCTTTGGTTTATTAAGATTTGTTCAATAATGAGTACATGGTTTTTGTGGTAAACTGCAATCATTTGTAAGTGGCGGTGTACATTTCTTTTCTTTTCTTTCTACGAATACTTGTTAAAACATAGTGTGCACATTTCTATTCTTTTTGCGTATCTTGCGGCAATAAACCTAAGTATCATAATGTTGTATTGCAACTCATTTGTGGATCCCTCTAAAACGCGTGGGTAAACCCACTAGTCACCAATAGAAACGTGGATGAATATTAGCCTTAGAAAATGGTTTAATTGGTTTTATCAAGTAGAGGTGGTTTGCAATTTAGAATTGGCCTCTCTCTCTCTCTCTATATATATATATATATATATATAGGGTAAGGTTTTATATAAAACCCTAAATATATGAGGAAACTCTAGAAAACCCTTAGAAAAACCTACTTCCCGAGTTTTTTTTTTTTTTTTTTTTTTTGAAAAAATAGGGCATGTAATATACATGTTTTTAAGTGTTTTGAGCAAAAAAAATCAAAAAAGCGCCGAACATTTTTTTTAAAATCAATAATTTTTCATCATAACATATGTTACCAGTGCAAGAATAAGCTAACATATGTTATGATGCATAACTTATTTTATTTTTTAAAAAAACCGTTCGGCGCTTTTTTGATTTTTTTGCTCAAAAAACTTAAAAACATGTATATTACATGCCTAATTTTTTCAAAAAAAAAAAAGTTCGGGAAGTAGGGTTTTCTGGACTAAAAAAACGAGGGTTTTCAAACGATACTTCCCATATATATATATATATATATATATATATATGAATGGGTTCATATGAGAACCCCATTGAGTTAAGAGAACTTGAGAACCACCCTAGACCAATAACATGATGACACATATACCATTTATCTTTATAATATCTAAGGGTAACAAAGTAATTTACCCCCTCCCCTACCCCACCCCACCCCACCTCACACCCACCCTTTATATTACTGTTTTTTTTTAAATAAACATGACACTCCTCTCTCTCTCTCTCTCTCTCTCTGTCTTTCAGACACACACTCATCTCTCTCTCTCACACACACTTCTCTCTCTCTCTCTCTCTCTCATCTGAGACGACGAGGATGACGATGGTGGTGGTTCGATGACGAAGACGTGGCCTCTGATCTGAAAATAGGGTTCGATGAAGACGATGGTGGTGGTTTGATGACGAAGACGTTGGACTCTGATCTGAAAACAGGGTTTTGATGGTTTCTTGGTTTTTCGTTGGGCTCTAAACAGATCTGGAGGCGGAGGGGTGGTCTTGGTGGGGCAAGGGGCGGAGGACGGTGGTTTGAAGCTGTGTACAATGGTGGGTATTGTTTTTGTTGTTACAGTACACTGTAACAGAGGTGAGTCTTGTTTTGTTGTTTTTGTTAATTATTATTATTATTATTATTATTATTATTATTATTATTATTATTATTAAGGTTAGGTTTTTTTTGTTGTTTTGGTTCTCAGATGGACAGATCGACGATGAACAGATGGGGGGTTTTGGTGTGGTTCGAACGGTGGGGGAGGTGGTGGTGGTCCGGCGATGAACAGATTGACGGCGGCAGCATGTTTTTTATTATTATTATTATTATTATTATTTTGTTATTATTTTTTTGGGTAGAATATGGTGAAAAACGATGGATGATGATGATTTTGCAGATTCAGCAGGTCTTTTTTTTTTTTTTTTTTTGTAACAATAATGTGTAGGTTGATTTTTTATAAAATTTTTTGTAACATTAATGTGTAGTATTATTTGTTAGTATGATTTTTTTTTAAATGTTTTTGGGTTGTTTTTTATAAATGAAGGTGATGTAATGTATAGAAGTTTTGGTTGATTTATATTGATGTAATACAATTTTCGTTTGATTTAAATTGATTGTATGGATGTTTACATTGATGTAAGACGATTGTGGGCATTTTACATTGGTGTAATACGATTGTATGGATGTTTTTCTTTGGGTTTTTACATTGGTGTAAATAATTACACTGGTGTAATACGAATGTCGCAGTGTTGTGTATGGTAGATTTACACTGGTGTAAATATTACACCAGTGTAAATGATGGTAGATTTACACTAGTGTAAATAATTACACCAGTGTAAATCATCCTCATCAATTTTATCTGATTATTTGTTTTAAAAAATTAAAGAAATTAAAAAATAAAATATAGTTAAAAAAATATTATTTTTTGGAATATTTGAATAAAAAATCCATATGATATAATATTAATTATTTCTCTCACGTAATGGTTTACCTTAATACCCATAATTGTACTTTATTTATAATAAAGGACCATTCTATTTACACCCCCCTGAGTTCTATTTCAACCCCCCTTCAAAGCGCCTCGCTTTGCCCAAAGCGAGGCGCTTTGGGTCAAATCGTAGTACTAGGTTGACTGCTTTATCGGGAAAAGCAAAAAGCAACTTCAAAGCGCCTCGCTTAGGCCAAAGCGAGGCGCTTTGGCCCCTTTTTTCTAGGGGGGATGAATCTGGACATGTTTTCTAGATTTACCCTCAAAGCACCTCTCTTTGGCCAAAGCTAGGTGCTTTGGCCCTTTTATTAAAAAAAATATTGTTTTAATTAGATTTAAATGGTTTTACTTAATTAAAAAAATATTTTAATTCATTTTTAATTGTTTTAACTTGTTTCCAATCAAAGAAAAATTAGTTTGCCGTGTTTCGGTTCGTTTATTGCTCGTTTGTGATTTTCAGAACAAACAACCGAGAATGAACAACTTTCATAAATATATGTACGTAACACATGAAGTGTGCAATCAATACCATGTATTACCAAATTTCAGATTTTACATCTCTAATCGATATACTAGACTTCCGGACATTGTTTAACGCATTTTGGTTCTTTTAATTGCTCATTTCAGAGCAAACAACCGAGTATGAACAACTTTCATAAATGAATATACGTAGCACATAAAGAGTGCAATCAATACCATGTCTTATCAAATTTCAAATTTTACATCTCTAATCGATATACTGGACTTTCGGACCTTGTTTGACGCAGTTTGGTTCGTCAAATTGCTCGTTTCTTAAGCCAGGTGTTTGTCAAAAAGGTAGAGCACACCACTAGTGCAAAAAGTTGTGTGTATGAATAGTGACCCTCTAGCAAACCTGCGTAAAGGACTAAAGCCACATATCTTGCCATTAATACCAACGATGATTGCCAGAGGGTCACTATTCATATATAAAGAACATTAATCGGTTTTATTTAGCGTAAAAAGTTCATTGTACATATACCTCCTTATCTAAAACAAATCACATCATTGTACATATACATGATTAGACCACGTACAATGATTCATCAAACTCATCGTTAGCGCCGATCCGATTGTTAAAAGTATCAAGACTATGAAATTAGTAAAACAACTGAATTTTACTTGCTTGCATGAAAAGTTCATTGTACATATACCTCGTTATCTAAAACAAATCACATCATTGTAGAGGTTACTAGGTTACTCATTACCGTTGGACGTTGAAGGTAAACATGGACAGTGAGAAGTGAGATTGATAACTTCTCTATGGAAGTTGCTAAAATAGTTAAACAAAAGCTGAAATTGAACAGTTATTTGGAATGTTCCTGATCATTACAGTAATACTTGGATCCGGTTGGAGTCTAAAGCTTCGTGTGTCATCTTGGTCGAACTCATGTTGCAACATTCGTCTTCGTGTGTCAATGGGAAGATAAACAATCCTCATCCACAATGTTCTTACCTATATCTACCAACCATCCGGTTGTTTTTCAGGTTGTCTTCATCGTTGACCGCTATCTCTCGGATAACAACTGAAAAGTTGTCTTCAATGATTATAAAGAAACTTGAAAGTAATTACAAGAAGATGATCAAAGATGCTACAACATAACTTGCACCGGCTTGAGATATGAGTTTGATTATTATCGTATTTGCAACTTAGTTCCTTTCTCTCGAAAAACAATCCGATTGTTAAAAGTATCAAGACTATGAAATTAGTAAAACAACTGAAAATTATTTGAAAATTATCATTTCTTGACATGCTTGGTAACACCTTGATCTGTAATATCTGAAAATTATCATTTCTCAAAAAGTAATTAAAAACACTTAAAAATGAATTAAAAACAATTGTTGCGAGTTAGGTTTAGTCGGAGGACCACGTACAATGATTCATCAAAGTTGTACAAAGCTGGATGTTTTTATTGGAAAACCAAAACGAGCAATTAACGAAGCGAAACAGAGAGATATAATTTTCTTGGCTTGGAAACAACTTAAAAGAACCAAAAATGAATTAAAATTATTTTTTGGTGATTAACAGATAATTTTAATGAATTAAAAGAAATTCAATTTTTTTAAAAATAAGGCCAAAGCGCCTCGCTTTGGTCAAAGCGGGGCGCTTGAGTGCCTCGCTTTGGCCAAAGCTAGGCGATTGAGTGGTTTGATTAGACCACAAGCGCCTCGCTTTGACCAAAGCGAGGCGCTTTGGCCTTTTTTTAAAAAAAATTGAATTTCTTTTAATTCTTTAAAATTATCTGTTAATCACCAAAAAAATAATTTTAATTCATTTTTTGTTCTTTTAAGTTGTTTCCAAGCCAAGAAAATTATATCTCTCCGTTTCGCTTTGTTAATTGGTAATGATCATTTTTTTAAAATGAATTTCTTTTAATTATTTAAAATTATCTGTTATTGACCAAAAAATAATTTTAATTCATTTTTAGTTCTTTTAAGTTGTTTCCAAGTCAAGAAAATTTGTTTGAGGCGTTTCGCTTCGTTTATTGCTCGTTTGGGTTTTTTAGTAGAAACATCCAGCTTTGTACAACTTTGATGAATCATTGTACGTGGTCCTCCGACTATACATTCGATACCCATATTTTTCAGAACATAATTTTTGCATGTTTAATTTATATGCTTGACTTCCGGACTATATTATAACTGATCGTTGGTGGTTTTCATAGCACCTTGTTTGATTATACTCGTGTTCAGCCTTTATCAGGTTGGCTTCATCGTTGACAGCTATCTCTCCGATAACAACTGAAAACTTGTTTTACTAATTTCATAGTCTTGATACTTTTAACAATCGGATCGGCGCTAACGCGCAAACCTTCAGAGTTCGTTGTACCGGTTGCAAAAAGAAATCAACAGTCGGATCGACTCTCACACTTATGCGTAGATCAAGGAGATTGATGAAGATATTCATCAAGATGAGCAGGAATTGTTTACCTTCCCATTGATTTCAAGTATGTTGCCTTGATCGTTGACAGTTATCTCTCCGATAACAACTGACTTTTACTTATGGAATCTTTGTACGAAAATCGAAATCATCTCATTCCATGTTCTCCATATCCATACCTTGTTTCAACACACACCAGCTTTGTCATCACAGATTCCAACCACTAATACCAGATTGGGTCGATACAATCTGGGTGGATAACGGGCCGGTCAGTTCGAAATCGATACAGTTCGTTACCGGGCGGTCAGTTCGAAACCGGTACGGTTCGTTACCGGACCTGATCAGGTCGATACGATCCGGGTGGATAACGGTCCGGTCAGTTCAAAACCGGTACGGTTCGTTACCGGACCTAATCGGGTCGATACAATCTAGGTGGATAACGGGCCGGTCAGTTCAAAACCGGTAAGGTTCGTATCCGGGCCTGATCAGGTTGATTTGATCCGGGTGGATAACGGGCCGGTCAGTTCGAAATCGATACAGTTCGTTACCGGGCGGTCAGTTCGAAACCGGTACGGTTCGTTACCGGACCTGATCAGGTCGATACGATCCGGGTGGATAACGGCCCGTCAGTTCGAAACCGATACGGTTTGTTACCGGACCTGATCAGTTCGATACGGTCCAGGTGGATAACAGGCCGGTCAGTTCGAAACCGATACGGTTCGTTACCGGGCGGTCAGTTTGAAACCGGTACGGTTCGTTACCGGACCTGATCAGGTGACGATAGTTTAATTGGGGGTAAAGCACCTGACTTTAAAAGTTATATTATTATTTATGAAAGTTGTTCATTCACCGTTGTTTGTTCTGAAAACCACAAACGAGCAATTAAACGAACCAAACCGCGTCAAACAAGGTCCGAAAGTCCAGTATATCGATTAAAGATGTAAAACTTAAAATTTGATAAGATATGGTATTGGTTGCACTCTTCATGTGCTACGTACATTGATTTATGAAAGTTGTTCATACTCGGTTGTTTGCTCTGAAACGAGCAACTAAACGAACCAAAACGCGTTAAACAATGTCCGGAAGTCTAGTATATCGATTAGAGATGTAAAATTTGAAATTTGGTAAAACATGGTATTGATTGCACACTTCATGTGTTACGTACATATATTTATGAAAGTTGTTCATTATCGGTTGTATGTTCTGAAAACTACAAACGAGCAATAAACGAACCGAAACACGCCAAACTAATTTTTCTTTGATTGGAAACTAGTTAAAACAATTAAAAATGAATTAAAATATTTTTTTAATTAAGTAAAACTATTTAAATTTAATTAAAACATATATATATTTTTTAAATAAAAGGGCCAAAGCACCTATCTTTGGCCAAAGAGAGGTGCTTTGGGGGTAAAGCGCCTAGCTTAGGCCTAAGCGAGGCGCTTCGCTTTTAAAATTTAAAACACCAAAAAACTACCAAAAAATAAAGTTAGATTCGAAGCGCCTCGCTTAGGCCTAAGCGAGGCGCTTCGCTTTTAAAATTTCAGTTTTTTCTGACCTCGTACTGACCTCCTCGAAATGGGGGCAAAGCGCCTCGCTTAGGCCTAAGCGAGACGCTTTGAGGGGAGTGAAAATAGAAGGTGGGGGGGGGGGGGTTGAAATAGACAGGGCCATAATAAAAAATTAACTTGCAAGTGGGGGCTTTGGTAAAAGACAAAACACCCAAACTTTTAATCTCAACCTTTGATTGGCCAAGATCAATGGTTTATAATGGTTCCTATGGTTCTCACAACTCACCAAGGTTCTCAAAATAACCCATCCCTATATATATATATATATATATATATATAGAGAGAGAGAGAGAGAGAGAGAGAGAGAAAACCCACTTTTTTTTTAGAAAATCCTACTTCCTAAACTTTTTAGGTTTTGAAAATTTTAGGGCATGTTTTTAAAAGTTAAAATAAAAAAAAAATTAAAAAAGTGCCAAACACTTTTTTTAAGTAAATAAGTTTTGCAATGTTAAGGAAAGTAAACCACAAGGATTCGGACGCACAACAAATAAACAAAAGAAGAGGTGTAACCACATGCGCCGATATGAGTGCAAATTGTGCTTTACTCTTCCTTTCTTATATATGTTATCTTTAAAATTGATAGAGATATCATTTCTTTGAAAATTATTTTGTCAAGTATATCTTGATGCATGGTTAAGAAAATGACAACATATAACCAAAAAAATTACCTTTCAAAAATAACAAAGCATTACCTAGCAGGCTAGCACCTTGTTTTAATTTTTTACTTGATTATGTTTTATTGTGTATGTTGGAGAATAACATTTGGGAAAACTATTATTAAAAAATATATAGTATACAAAATACAAAATGAGATCGAAGGCCTCGTGAAGGATGTGTTGCATGGATCCAATTTTGTTGGCGTAAGCCGCTAAATCTCTTTTTTGGCATAAGCCCCAATGACAAAAAAGCTCGTTGAAATATATTACACGTACCGGTATTATGAAGAATTTTCCATCGATAGAAACAAAAGACCATCTTAATGTAAAACCTAAAATCTAACACGTTACTGTATTACCAACAATTTTCCTTTAAAAACAAAACATACCGTCAGAAAGTAAAACTAAAAATCTAACACGTAACCGTATGATGACTATAATCAGCAAAATCTCACGTGGTTTAATTAGTTTAGACAAAATTACACTTTGTTGTTGGATATATATTATGTCCGATGTAATTAAAAGTCGAGATCAACGTAACCCGACCTGGTACGATCCGAAGAGTTACACGTTGGTACACGAATCAGACAAGTTCACATGTAGGTGGATTATTATTTATGAAATAATAATTGTTTTAGGCTTGAGGGACTTAATATTAATAAGATTAATATTAAGGAGTATTATGATATTTAACAAGGGGGCTTAATGTAAGTTATTGTTTTATAAAATGAGGGTTAAGGAGTAAACCCTAATACACACTTTTATAAAAACAACAAACCCTTGCCTCCTCCTCTTTGTTCTTGCGGCCACCACCAAGAAGGAAAAAAGGGCTGCCGCCTTTTTGTTTTGGTTCGGCCAAGAACCACCATCAACCGCCGCCTTCCTCTTGCAAGTGTTGTTTCCCGGTTGGTTCGTGCTCAGTGTGAACTTCCTACTAGCGAGGATTCGTTGTAACCCGCGTGTTACAATTCCAGTGTAGTCGTCAAAGGTTGATTACTAAACCCCATATGGTTGTTTATTATTTATTTGTTTATACGCGTTTAACTGAGATCCTGATTGGGAATATTTTATTAATCGAATTAATAAAATTAACTAACAATTTATATATATAAATCGGCTATTATATATATTGTATATATAATCCGTTATCGTTAAATATATATAAACTGCTTCCGCTGTGTATTCGATACCATGATTCGCAACAGTGGTATCAGAGCCACGGTTACTCGCGTATAGATGGTAAAGTTATAATTTTGATCTATGTTTTATTTGTCAAAATATTTTTTTTTGACAAAAGATCAAAAGCTTTTTGTTGTACATGGATTGTGATGAGAATCGAGCCCTAGGTATTTTGACCCTTGTCATGGTTGTGTTTGTGATGTTTTATTTTTTTTATTATTGATTTGTATTTTCATTACGGATATTGGATCTGGTGTAATAGATAGGATTAGAATAGATTTGTTTTATTTGTATTTCAAATTTATTTGTAATCCTACAAGTACAAGATCAAGACGAAGATAAAAAGGCGAACATGTTCCATGAAGATAGAGATCTCGGGTCAAGTGGGAGTTATCAAAATAGTTTTGAAACCCTTTTTAGACTAGTTCGTTTCGTTTCTGGCTAAAACGAAACGGGCGACCTATTAGGGGCTCGATTCGTTAATTGTATTATTATTTTTTGTGGTTGTGTTTTATTTATTGTAAATAATTTAGATAACCCAAAATAAATAAAATTTTCACAATCATAGCAACGGTTTTATTAAAACAAGTTTTATAAAATCCGAAAAGCATATTTAATAAAAGGAGTTTTATTAATATTAAAACAAGTCCATTCGCGATAATACGACCAACATAGTTTAAATAGGGTATTTAAAACTATATCGTGTCGAGTGTTGAAAGGAGTTTCAATTATCACGAACAATATAAAATTAGATTTTATAAACTATTGTGTGACTCATATCATGCTAACAAGTCATTCAATATATTTATGGTAAATATTAAAATTAAATCCCAATTTTAAATTGATGTTTTTTTATGCCACCCTTAACGAGTTAACACTTCGTTCTAAATCGAACCCAAATGTTAGTGCTGACCCTGCATCTGGGCGTTGATCATGAGTGAAGGTAATCATCGCGTTTCCTGTGTAACATAGGCCGTGTTACAGTTAACAATAAAGGACCAAACATCGCTTGTTTGACAAGTGGGAATAGTTGGGGTTAAACATACATTGCTTTTAGCGATAACCCCAAAAGGAGAGTTGTGTAGTGGACACAATTAACAATCGTTGTTTACCTACCTAATCATACCAGTGGACAGTGCTAAGCCAGTTCATTGTGTATTGATGAATCGGGATCTCATCCTAATTAATTTTGCTTTTTGGGTCATAAAATAATTAGGATACTTAAAATATAAAATACTAATAAATTAATTTTGAACTTTGTAAATGTCAACTGAAAACAATTCCACCTCCCATTTCTCTCTCAAGTCCATCTTGGAGAAGGACAAACTGAACCACTCCAACTTCATGGACTGGCACCGCAACTTGAAAATTGTTCTCAAAGCGGAGAACAAATTGTATGTTCTTGAAACACCAGTCCCTGATGAACCCGTAAATACGAAAAGTGAGCTTTATAAAACCTGGGCTAAGCATTTTGATGACTCTTTGAAAGTCTCATGTCTGATGTTGGCTTCCATGATCCCTGAATTTCAAAGGACCATGGAGGACATGGAAGCATACAACATGAATCAACATCTGGTGGAAATGTTCCAACAAAATGCTCGCCATGAAAGGTTTGATGTGATGCGATCACTTATAACCACTCGTATGCAAGAGGGTACACCAGTTAGCACTCATGTGTTTAAAATGAAGGCATATGTTGATGACTTGGCTCGTTTAGAATCCCCCTTGAGCGATGAGTTAGCTGGGGATATCATCCTAAACTCATTGCCCAAGTCATATGACCAGTTCATTATGAACTATAATATGAATGGGATGGAGAAGACACTTGCAGAACTGCATCAGATGCTCAAAACTGCTGAGGTAAACATACCTGGCAAAACTGCACCCAGTGCTAATGATCAGGGAGGGTCAAATTAAGAAACCTAAAACCAAGAAGAAGGGCTATCAAGGCAAAGGGAAGGGAAAGGGCAAAGCTGTTGCCAACAAGAAACCTTTGAAAGATGCCAAATGTTTTATTGTGATGAAACTGGGCGTTGGAAAAGGAACTGTGCTAAGTATTTAGCTGAACTGAAGCAAGCCAAGGCTTCTGGAGGAGAGTCCTCAGGTATATATGTTATTGAAATCTTTGTTTTTTCTAGCAAAACATGGGTGTTTGACACAGGATGTGGTTTCCACATTTGTAATGTTTTGCAGGGACTAAGAAAGATTAGAAAGCTGAAACAAGGTGACTTGGAGGTCCATGTTGGCAATGGACAAAGAGTTGCAGTGAAGGCAATAGGAGAATATGTTCTTTTACTTCCTTCTGGTTTAGAACTTGTTTTGAACAATGTTTATTACATTCCTAGTGTGACTAGAAATATTGTTTCATTTCATGCTTTGCGTAGACAAGGTTTTGATTATCGTTTTAATGGTGAATTTATTTCTGCTTATTTTAACGATGTATTTTACTTTGATGCAAAACCCAACAATGGGATCTATGAGATAGAAATCCAAAACGATAACATATTATGCAATATCTCCCATAAACGTAATAAGTTGGACTTTAATGATACGTATAAGTGGCATTGTAGACTTGGTCACATAAGTGAGAATCGTGTTAAACAACTCAAAACCGCAGGAATCCTAGATTCCAAGGGTTCCGAGTCGTTTGGAAAATGCGAATCATGCTTAAGTGGAAAGTTAACAAAAGCTCCCTTTTCAAATGTTGGAGAAAGAGCTAATGATCTGTTAGGACTTGTACATACAGATGTGTGTGGTCCATTCAGAACAATGTCAAGACATGGAGAAAGATACTTTGTTACATTTACTGATGATTTCAGTAGATATGGTTATGTTTATCTTATGAAGCATAAACATGAAACTCTTGAAAAGTTCAAGGAGTACCAAAACGAAGTAGAAAATCAGCTAAATAGAACTATTAAAATGCTTCGACCAGATTGAGGCGGTGAATATCTTAGTCAGGAATTCATCGACCATTTAAAGGATTGTGGAATAGTTTCACAACTCACTCCACCTGGAACACCGCAACATAATGGTGTGTCTGAGCGGAGAAATCGAACTCTATTAGATATGATTCGATCAATGATGTGTCGAACAAACCTTCCAAAATCCTTTTGGAGTTATGCTTTGGAAACTGCCGCAAGACTTGTGAATATAGCTCCAACAAAGAAGGTTGATAAAACGCCTTATGAGATATGGCATGGAAAGAAACCTCATGTATCCTAACTTAAAGTCTGGGGATGTAATGCTTATGTCACTCTAGAATCTTCGGATAAACTAGATCCCAGAGGCGAAAAAGTGGTTTTCGTTGGATACGGTAAGAAGATCGGTTACCTATTCTACCACCCCACTGAAAATAGGATTTTCACTAAACGCAGAGGCACTTTCTTAGAGGAAGAGCTTCTGACGCGAGGGATTGGATATAACCATGTGGATCTTGAAGAAATTCGAGAATCACAAGTGACTGAACCAGTTGTTCAGACAGAACCAGAAGTAACTGATCCAGTTGTTGAAATTGAGCCTGAGAGGACTCAAGAAACAATAGAAACACCAAGTGTTCGGAAAAGTATTAGGGATCGTCGTGCACCTGTAAGGTATGACGATATCTTCATGATTGATGAAGCTGAGCCTGCTACTTACAAAGCTGCAATCTTGGATTCAGAATCTAAGAAATGGCAAGAAGCTATGAATGCAGAGATGCAATCCATGTATGATAACCAAGTCTGGGATTTGGTTGATCTTCCTGCCGAATGTCGGACTGTAGGAAACAAATGGATCTTCAAGAAGAAGACTGACATGGATGGGAATGTGCAAACCTACAAAGCAAGGATTGTAGCGAAAGGTTTTACTCAGACTCAAGGAATTGATTATGAGGAAACATTCTCGCCAGTAGCCATGCTTAAGTCTATTAGAATTCTACTTGCCATTGCTGCATATTATGACTATGAGATATGGCAAATGGATGTCAAAACCGCGTTTCTTAATGGACACTTACTGGAAGATGTCTATATGGTTCAACCTGAAGGTTTTGTCGATCCAAAGAATCCTAATAAGGTGTGCAAGCTGAATAAATCCATCTATGGATTAAAGCAAACATCTCGCAGCTGGAATCTCCATTTTGATCAGAAAATCAAAGAGTTTGGTTTTATCAAGAACGAAGATGAACCGTGTGTTTACAAGAAATCTAGTGGGAGCTATATCACTTTTCTTATACTGTATGTAGATGACATACTAATCATTGGAAACAATATCCCTATGCTTTAGATGTTAAGACCTGGTTGGGTAAATGTTTCGCAATGAAAGATCTTGATGAAGCCGCTTATATTCTGGGAATAAAGATTTATAGAGATAGATCAAAGCGGTTATTGGGTTTGAATCAAAGTACATATATTGATAAGGTCTTACGACGCTTCTCAATGCAAGACTCAAAAAGGGGCTCTTGCCCATGGCACATGGAACCATTCTTAATAACAAGCAGTGTGCAAACACTGAAGGGGAAAAGAAGAAAATGGAAGGTGTTCCATATGCTTCTGCGATTGGTTCCATCATGTATGCCATGTTATGTACTAGATCTGATGTCTCGTATGCTCTTAGCATGACGAGTAGATATCAACAGAATCCGGGAGAGAGTCACTGGGCTGCAGTGAAGAACATTCTTAAGTACTTGAGAAGGACTAAGGACATGTTCTTAATATATGGAGGACTGGATAAGGAGCTGCCAGTTAAGTGTTATACTGATGCAAGCTTCCAGGCTGATCGTGATGACTCAAGATCACAAACGGGATATGTTTTCATTCTGAATGGTGGGGCTATTACTTGGAAAAGCTCTAAGCAAAGTGTCGTTGCTCAATCCACCCGTGAATCAGAATACAATGCTGCATCGGATGCTGCAAAGGAGGCTGCCTGGATGAAGAAGTTCATTACTGATCTCGATGTTATGCCTAGCATAAAGAAACCAATCGAGATACTGTGTGACAACACTAGTGCCATTGCTCTTGCAAAGGAACCAAGGTCACATCAGACTACAAGGCATATACTCAGGAAGTTCCACTATATTAGAGAAATAGTAGAGCGTGGAGACGTCGTGATGAACAAAGTTCATACAGATCTAAATTTGGCTGACCCCTTTACTAAGCCTTTATCTCAAGCTAAACATGAGGAGCATGCTGGAAATATGGGGCTTAGAGTTGTTAGACAATGGGCATGATCTGTAATTAGTATTGGTGTTTTATTTTGAACTATAACAGTTACATGGAATATTTATTTGATTTAATGGGTTAAATGCAAATTTAAATATTTTGTAATTGTGTTCATTATTTGTATGTTTAAATCCTTGAATAAGAGTATTCTAAAATATCCGTAGTCGATCAAATTACGTGGGAATGAATTTGAATGTAAGACTATTGTGAATTGGGATGGTTGTATTCATGAGATGAATAGCTCAAGGGTTTGAGGATCATAATTCACAGATATCATTAGGGAATGATATTGGATGTAACTCTCTTCAAAACGATCTCCATGGATCTGTGTCATGAGATGTTTTGATATTGATATGTTCAATCTGTCCTTTTTCCTAAGGCACATATTAAACTACATTGATCAAGGACTATCTTTGATGTTATTTTACACTATCCTGAAACATGGGTAGCAATAAGGGTAGCGCTGGGAGAAATCCGAGATTAAGTGGGAGTTGTATGACGCTGATGGAATTCTGTACTTCTATAGGATTAGAAGTCTAGACATTCTGGCGCCCTCGTAAAACTCAAACTGGTATAAACGCGTGGCCACGCTCGGGCTAAGGTAGTTCGTTAGACCATTTTGAATTAGAGACGAGAATAGAGAATGGTTGATCACTATATAAGAATGAATGATCCATGTCTTATGATCAACGAATGTCTATACAGAAAGGACTTATTGATATAATTATCAGGGCTATAGTATTTGGTTAAGTAAAGCGTTACTTGAACTCAAAGAACTAGTTGACGACTGAAAAGTGTCATACTGGTTTGGGTGCAGTGCGATGCAGCTAGGCGTCCAACTCTGCGCACGTTGAATCATTTAATTAAAATCGTCCAAGTGGGAGATTGTTGGATATATATTATGTCCGATGTAATTAAAAGTCGAGATCAACGTAACCCGACCCGGTACGATGCGAAGAGTTACACGTTGGTACACGAATCAGACAAGTTCACATGTAGGTGGATTATTATTTATGAAATAATAATTGTTTTAGGCTTGAGGGACTTAATATCAATAAGATTAATATTAAAGAGTATTATGATATTTAACAAGGGGGCTTAATGTAAGTTATTGTTTTATAAAAGGAGGGTTAAGGAGTAAACCCTAATACACACTTTTATAAAAACAACAAACCCTTGCCTCCTCCTCTTTGTTCTTGCGGCCGCCACCAAGAAGGAAAAAAGGGCTGCCGCCTTTTTGTTTTGGTTCGGCCAAGAACCACCATCAACCGCCACCTTCCTCTTGCAAGTGTTGCTTCCCGGTTGGTTCGTGCTCGGTGTGAACTTCCTACTAGCGAGGATTCGTTGTAACCCGCGTGTTACAATTCCGGTGTAGTCATCAAAGATTGATTACTAAACCCCCTATAGTTGTTTATTATTTATTTGTTTATACGCGTTTAACTGAGATCCTGATTGGGAATATTTTATTAATCGGATTAATAAAATTAACTAACAATTTATATATATAAATCGGCTATTATATATATATATTGTATATATAATCCGTTTTCGTTAAATATATATAAACCGCTTCCGCTGTGTATTCGATACCATGATTCCCAACAATGATAATAATAATAATAATAATAATAATAATAATAATAATAATAATCGTGTGATTTTCTATAATGTTGATGGTGAAGGTTGGCGATAAAGTGGTGGTGGGTGGAGGTTGAAGATGAAATAGTGATGTGTGGAGGTTGAAGATGAAGTAGTGGTGGTGGGTCCCACAAATAAGAGTATAATAAAAAAGAACAAAATTACACTTTGTGTCCTTAATGTGGTGAATGGACAAGAATACCCTTGATGGTTTTGAGGTTAACTGAGAAATCTAACCCAGTTAGTTAGAAAGGACATAAAATGCAATAAAAAAGCAAATTTTGGACATAAAATGCAAAAAAAATAAAATAAAAAAGGGCATGTTTCATAATTTCAGTGATACATTAAGGATACAAAGTGTAATTTTGTCACTAGTTTACTTAGGGTGCTATGGGCATAAGGCTATACGGTATGGTTAGGAGGGTGAGGGGATATGGAACAATATGTGGCAGCCACGTTAACAGAGAGGATTTTCCCTTCAAGACCTATAAAACCACGTGGTGGTAGTGGAGCGTGGAGGAGGATGCGTTTTTGTTTTGTTTTTGTTTTATAGATCAAACAACCCGTAAAAACTAATCATTCATAATACAATAACCAACCATCTTTTTAATACATGTGAAATTTAATATACGAAGTGTAATTAATAGTGTTAAGTAATCTAATAAAACAAAACTATTAAGGGTATGTTTGGCAAAATTAGCTGGTGGCTGGTAGCTGCAAGCTGGTAGCTGAAACATTTTAAATATATTTTGGTATTTGGCAGAGTAGCTGGAGCTTTCAATAAAATGTATAAAATGACCAAAATGAACATAATTAAAAACTTGTAAATAAGGTTTTTATTTTATTTTTAAAATAAAATGGGTATTTGTGTCATTTACTAATTAAAAACTTGTAGCTAATAGAGTTTTTTTTAAACGCTAGTACTAGTAGCTTTTTACTATAAAGTTTTTTCTCCTAACCTAAAAGCTTCTAGCTCCTTCAACCAAACAAGACTTTTTATTAAGTAGGAGTTTTTTCTTAAAAGCTTGAAGTTTGAAGCTCATAAAAACTCTCAAAAGCTCATTGCCAAACATAACGCGAAGTATAATTTAAAAACAACTAGTATTAAGTACTTCATCGGCTCGTATCACCGTCGGTTTATTTCACCTGACCATAATTTGTGCTTAATTAGATGATACTGATATTGTTAGTTTGAGTGCCTCTGTTGCATTTACTTACCATAATCAATGGTACTATTAGGTTACAAGTTTGTCCTGTATCTTTTTTTTTTTGTGTAATTTTGATTTCCATTTCTTGATTTCATGCAAGTTAAATAGATGGATTTCTGCCTTTTCAGATGCACCTTATTTATATTGTTATTTTGTGCTTAATTAGATGATACTGATATTGTTAGTTTGAGTGTCGGACTTAATTTTGTCAATTTTTTTTTTATTTTTTTAACGACAAATTTTTTATTACACCTTTATTACACCTTACCTTGCAAATGCAAGGATTTGAACCCACAACCTTACATTTATAAGTGAAGACACCATACCACTAGACCAAGAGGTCATGGGTTTAATTTTGTCAATTTGATATCCATTCCATGGAATTAGTGTTTTAGATAAAGCCTTAATGGTATTTTGGTTAAAAGTTTTGTATTTTTTTTTGGAAATTTGTAAGACTATGTGTTGTGGTCCGTGAGCGAGAAGCCGCGAGCCACAACTTGATCCACGTGGCTAGCTTGATCCACAACAAGCACACGTGAACGCTGGCGTGAGCGATTGAACGTAACCATAATCACGTGTGCTAGCAAGGACAACCCGACCATTGGCAGCCAACTAGCCGTTGGCCAACGGCTAGTTTGGGTATTTATAAAAAAAATCATTTTTTATTCATTAAAAACAAACAAAAACACTCTTCAACCTACAAACACTAAACAATCAAAAAGCAACCTTCGATCTTCAAAAAAATGGACTCGTCACAATGGGAAGGATGTTACCAACCCGCTATGGAGTTCTTAGATGAAGACAGGCTTGGTACGAATACCGAACTCGAAGATAATCTTAGCCAAATGCCACCACCGTCTCCGATTTTGCAATTCCGGATTCGCAACCACCTCTCCCAAATAAGCGAGGGCAAAAAAAAGGTGGTGGCAGAGGTGGTCCGACGGCTAGAGGTGGTGGCCAAGGGCGGACGACCGCCGGCAGAAGTGGTGGTAGGGGTGGTGAACCGCCCGAATAAGATTTACGACCAAAGCGTCAAGTGACGCCTCAGACGAAAGAGGAGAAACTAGCCCTTTGTGTTTATTATTTAAGTTGTTTTATAAATTTAAATATTATATAACAAATTTAAATATTATATACATTTAAAATAACAAAGTTTAAAAAAAATAATTAAAAAAAACTGGATAAAGCTGCTGCTCACCTCTACCCACAACAAGATCAGACTAGTGAGCTGCAATTTTATCACCCTGCCATGTCATCGCTTACGTGGCTCAATATTAGAAGATAAAGCTGTAGAAAACCTTAGATCTAACACTCAAACTCTCTCAATATCAAATACAAACACAATAAATCACATGAACAAGTGATAAAGCGACAAAAGGTGACCGAAAACTCTATTAGTTTACCCAAACAAAAAACACCCAAAACCAAACCCAAAGATCCAGCAAATCACTGGATCTATATAACAATACAAAGTCTGAGATGTCTGCTGATGATTATCAGCAAACTATAAGAAAGAAAATACAAAACACTTACAGAGATGATCAACAACTAACAAGAAGATCAAAACCCTAACAGACTATAGAGAGAACAATATGAAAATATCTGGTTAATGAGACTTTCGAGAAATCTCTCCCCCTTATATACTCAGAGAAACAATGAGCTGAGCCTTATATATACAAGCTGGACCACATACGAATTGGGCTGATATATTGGGCCAATTATACTTTACCAACAAATCTGATAGCCCAACACCAGAAACACTTAACAACCACATTAGCCCAATTTATATAAAATGTGACATTATAAGATTTGAATTATTATTAATACATACTTTCAACACTCCTCCATAATTCAAATACATGTCAACCATTCCCAGTTTATCACATAAATTCTTATGTTGATCAACACTTAAACCTTCGATAAATATATTAGCAACTTGATCATTTGATGATACCTTTTCAGTTTGTATAACACCATTGGATATCTTTTCTCTTAGAAAATGCAAATCAATTTCGAAATGCTTTGTTTTCTCATGAAATATAGGATTTGCTGCTATGGCTATAGCGACTTTGCTGTCACTATATAAAGTAACAGGTAAAGACACTTTAACACTTAACTCTTTCAACAAGTTTTTTTAACCAAATGATCTCACAAGATGCTGAACACAGTGCTCGATATTCAGCTTCAGCTGAAGATCTTAACACTGTGTTTTGCTTCTTACTTTTCAGGATACTATAGAGTTTCCTAGAAAAATACAGTTTCAGATCTAACAAACAATGAATGATCACAAATACTTTGAACAAAACCAATACTTAACAAAACATTGGTTAACTTCTCATTCCACTTTCTAGGGGCTTATTTAAGCACATACAAAGACTTGACAAGTTTACACACTCTTGTTTCTACCTTAGGATAATATCCCTAAGGCAAGGTCATGTAAACATCCTCAGAAATTGACCTATAAAGAAAAGCATTGTTTATGTCAAGTTCAAACAAAGACCAACCATTTTGAACAACTATACTAAGAATGCACCTAACAGTGACCATTTTAACAATAGGAGAGAAAGTTTCTCCAAAATCAATACCCTCTCTTTAGTTGTACCCATTGGCAACCAACCTAGCTTTATACCTTTCTACTTCACCATCAGCCTTGTATTTGATCTTTTAAACCCATTGATAATCAATGGGTTTCCTATTCTTGGGCGATTCACTCAATACCCAAGTATTATTTCTATACAAGGCTTCCATCTCCTTATTCATAGCTTCTACCCACTTGGGATCCTTAGAAGCTTCTAAATAAGAAGTAGGTTCAATAGACTTATTTATACTAGACACAAAACATAGATTTTCAAAAGACAAATGAGAGTTGTTAACAACCTTTTCAACACCATATTTGACCTTTCCATCTATGAAAAAATCATCAAATTTTTTTGGCAACACAGAGTTCCTATGAGATCTCCTAATAGTATTATATATTCTATTTCCTTCAGGAGTAGAGGTCTCATCACTTGAACCCTCAACACTGGAAGGGTTAGATTCTCTATAGCCTGTACTACCAGGCTGCTGAACATGATCAACCCCTGGCAGCCCTGGGAAAGACACCTTCCCCTTGACCAGGTGAGTGTTCCTGAGAACCAACAGTCCCCCCTCATCATTGGGAATATTATAATTATTATCATTATTGTTATCTAAAAAACTTCAAGTCTTGTATCTTCATAAGAATAAAAAAAGTTTATATGATCTACATTTTGATAAACAAGTTCACTAGACTGTTGTTTGAAAGGAAAAATATTTACATAGAACTTAACATCCCTAGAATACTCAAACTCCATTTTTTCTAAACACCACAGTTTATACCCCTTTTTAAAAGGAATAGCCAACTAAAACACACTTATCAGTCCTACTACACATTTTTATCACTTTCATTTAAAACTGTTTTAAAACACAAGCACCTAAAGTTTCTTAAATGACTAACAATTGGGGGGGAACCTATAAATTTTCTCATATGGACTCTTACCACTAAGAACAGCAAAAGGAAGCCTGTTAATTAAATATGCAGCAGTTAGAACACATTCAGACCAGAAATTCAAAGGCACACTGCTTTGAAATAACAAAGATCTTGCTATATTAAGAAGATGTTTGTGCTTTCTCTCCACAACACCATTTTGTTGTGGAGTGTAAGCACATGAAGTCTGATGAATAATACCTCTTGAATTGCAAAAACTAGTCATTTGTTTATTAACAAATTCAGTACCATTGTCACTTCTAAACACTTTAACAGTTTTCTTAAACTGATTTTTTAGCAGTTCATAAAAAAATCAAAATATTTTCAAAAACCTCATCCTTTCCTTTAACAAGTAACACCACACTGACCTAGAATAGTCATCCACTATTGTTAAGATGTACTTAAACCCTTCTTTGCTTGTGACTCTATAAGGGCCCCAAACATCTAAGTGGATCAACTCTCCTAGTTCTTTTGATTTGTGTTCACTCAAGGGAAATGGAACCCTAACTTGTTTAGCTTTATGACACACTTCACATGGACTGTTATCAAAACCTTTAACATTTAGACTTCCTTTCAAGATAGCAAGAACCTCATTAGAGGGGTGTCCTAATCTACTGTGCCACAGATTAGACTCATTCACACTATTAAAACACAAGTTAACATCACTCACACTGTCTCCTACAAAATACAATCCATCATGCTCATTACCAGTCACCAGGACTCTCCTGGACTTGGAATCCTGAGCATAACAAGCATGATCATCTAACAAGACACTAATCTTATTATCTTTAGCTAACTTGTGAACAAAAATAAGGTTCACACAATATTTAGGAACATAAAAGACATCAGTCAAAACAACTTCATTACCCAACTTGATATCCCCAATTTTAACAACCTTGGCACTTGTACCATTAGGATGCTTTACTGACATATTGTAGTTAGAGACATCAAGAAAATTGATCATGTTTTCATCAGTACTAACCATGTGTTGGTTAGCACCAGAATCCATGATCCACCTAAGTAACAAGGCTGTTTTGACAAGACTAGAACAACCAGAAAAGTTGTTAAAACCAATCATAGGCTTTAGACAGAACAGACACATTAGCGAATCCATTAACAAGTATGGACTCACCTCCAACATTAGAAGGTTGAGGATCACTTGTTGGTCTCTCACTAATAAGATTCATTAGCTTGGATATCTGTTCAGAAGTAAAAGGCAAAGCAGTAGAAGGAGACAAAGATCCTTTATTAGACACATTAGCTTTACCTTTAGTCATATTACCAGAAAAGTTAGTCCTACCAGGTTGATTAACAACTTTCTTTTTGAAACCTGGAGGATAACCAACTAACTCATAACACCTATCAACAGTGTGCCCTATCATATTACAGTGAGTACACTTTAGGTTGGGATTAGGACCCCTTGTTGTGTTCTTCCTATTGTCTACAAATTAATTAGACCTTGAAAGAAAAGACACATTGGATCCTTTACTACTAGCACTAGCACCTTTATGTGACTCCTCTCTAGACATGATAGAATAAGCAGTCTTAACAGATGGTAGAGGGTCTTGCATCAAAAGATTAGATCTAACAGTTTGATAAACATCATCTAATCCCATAAGAAACTGCATTTGTTTTATTAAGCTGTTAAAATCATTAAATTTTCCAGATGCAACACAAGAACATGCAGGCAGTTGGACTATAGAATCCAATTGCTTCCACATGGTATTTAGTATATGATAATATTTAGAAACAAAAGTCCCATTTTGTGTTAATGAATTAATCTTTTGATGCAAGTTGAATACTAAAGACCCATCTACCTTGTCATAAGTTTCTCTCAAGTCAAGCCAAACATCTCTTGGCCAATTTAGAGAAAACTTGACCTAAAAATAATTCTTCACTAACAGAGTTAAGCAACTAGGTAAGCACAACATAGTTGCACCTATCCCATTGCTTTCCTAAGACTTCATCACTAGCAGACTTAACAACAGTACCATTAATGAAACCAAATTTGTTTTTGGCTTCTAGGGCAAGCTTCATGGAACTTGCCCAAACAGAATAGTTTCTCTGTTCCTTTCAACTTGATACTAATCACAGACAAACTACTAGTATCACTTGGATGAATGTACAAAGGATCACCAATATCTAATTTGCTAATTAGAGTATTGGTGTTCTCTCTAGAACCACCAGGACTGGCAGCTCCTTCATCACCCATGACACTTAATCAAACAACAATACACACAAACAAACAACAGATAAGACAACAAAAGACAGTTAGCAATATCTAACCAACAACAGGCAAACAACCAAAAAACAATATCAAGATCAAACAACAAACCCTAGAAGGACGAAGCTGTGTCAGTGTTCAGATAGTGGGTTCATCACTCATAGATGCCACCCAGATCTTAACACAGGAGTCCTTTTATTATATATATATATGTATATAAATAGAACAACACACAAAATGAAAGGAAACAACAATCAGACCCAAAGAAATAAACACAACAGAAAATCAACCAGAACACACAAATAAGATCAAACACAGATTATACCAAGACAAGATCTAATGCCGGTCCACCCTAACCCGGCCAAAGACGCCTATACCCAAACAATAAAACCAGAAGATAAGAAGACTTATAGTGAGCTCCAGCAGCAAGCCAATACAAGAAACTGACTAATCAAAAATAAGGAACAAGAAATAACTTACAAGTTGCAAAGCTTCCAGCCCAATCCACTACAATCCAGAGCCTCGTCAACAATAGTTGACCGATCAAACCCTAGATCTATAAAGATAGACCCAAAAAAGAAGAAATAGAGAAGATCTACATAGATCAGATCTATCTCAACAACAGTAGACCTCAGATCTATGAAGAAGATCAGAGATCAAAGACACAACAACAAGAACCCTAGATTTGACAGAAAATATCCAGATCTAAACAAAAAACGAGAAAATAACAGCGGGAGACGAATAGACAGCCACAGGATTAAGAGTTAAGCTCTGATACCATGTAGAAAACCTTAGATCGAACACTCAAACTCTCTCAATATCAAATACAAACACAATCAACCGCATGAACAAGAGATATAGCGAAAAAAAGGTGACCAAAAACTCTATTAGTTTACCCAAACCAAAAATACCCAAGACCAAACCCAAAGATCCAGCAAATCACTGGATCTATATAACAATACAAAGTCTGAGATGTCTACTGATGATTATCAGCAGACTATAAGAAAGAAAATACAAAACACTTACAGAGATGATCAACGACTAACAAGAAGATCAAAACCCTAACAGACTAGAGAGAGAACAATATGAAAATATCTGGCTAATGAGACTTTCTAGAAGTCTCCCCCCTTATATACTCAGAGAAACAATGAGCTGGGCCTTATACAAGCTGGACCACATATGAACTAGGCCGATATATTGGGCCTATTATACTTCACCAACAAATCTGATAGCCCAACACCTGAAACACTTAACAACCACATTAGCCCAATTTATATAAAATGTGACATTATAAAATTTGAATTATTATTAATACATACTTTCAACAAAAGCCATCGCTACGCTCGTTAGATTAGGTGCTTAAGAATTTGTCTGTTTCTTTAGCAAAGAATAGTGAGGGACATTGTAACAACCGGCAAAATTAAGGTAATCCCGTACTAATTAATTAAACGCGATTAACGTAATTAAACGTAATTATGTGCTGATTGTTTAACTGAGGCCTTAGAAAGATAGCAATTCCCAAATAATGCATAGGAGTGCATAAGTTTAATGACAAAGTATGATAGGATCATGCGCAAGCAAATCTATCCGGTATGGACACTGGCGATTACCCGGTAAAAATGAAATAAGCGAAACGAACTCCGGACACCCGGAATATATTAAAAATAATATTTTTCACAAAATATAATGAGTTTTGGAAACCCAAAGCCATACGTGAAAGCTTATTGTACAAATCTCCCGGAAACGAATAAAGTGCGCGTACCGCACCCGATACGCGCGTAACACGTAATTTCACCCGGCAAAAGCCGAAATAAATTATCAGTAATTTAACTGGGCTAAATTTAAGGAATATTAATGGTATTTTAATATTCGGGTGACACGCGGTTAAAAACCCAAGAATACCCGGACGGTACCCGAACAGAGTGACTTAAACATAATATTGGATAATATTTAGCAAGGTGGACCCCACCCAAGACACCAAGGGGGCCGGCCTAGGGGCCCACCCAAAGGGTAAAACTCTTAATAATCTTCTTTAACCTTTCATCTTCTTAAAAACCCAATGATTAGAAAGATATACCATAATATTAATGCATGTAATTGCATTAGGTAAAAAAAAAATTAGCTAATCACTCTCCCACTCTCTCATAAACTCGGCCCAAACACCCCAAATATTACCAAGATCATCTACCAAATCTTCCATAATCCTTCCATCCAATCCAAGTAAGATTGCATAATCCTTGAAGATATTGAAGAGATATTATAAACACTCTTATGAAGCACACTTGAATCAAAACACAAAACTTTTTCTTCTTTTTTTCTCTTGGCCGTGGGTTTACACCCCTACATTAACACTTCTCTTGCAATTTTTACACTAACAAATCATCTCTAAATCATCATCCATCAAAACCCCTTTTGTGTGTTCAAGAGCTTGGAGCTTAACCCCTTTGGAAAAACACACTAAACCCCATCCAAATCCAAGGTTGTTGTCTTCCCTAGCCTTGAGCTAGTAGTAAGTTTTACCTTGTTTGATTATTAATGTTCATATTTTGTGCTTTTGAAAGCAAGTTGTACATTGATGGGTAATAAAATGGATTTTATAGAGATAATGTGTTTTGTTAGATTAAAAATGGAAGAATAATAATAACATAAATGAATCTTGGATTTATATTAATAAATGTAATATTTGGAGAAAATGTGATAAAATGAACATACACTTGAGTTAATGGGTGATTTGATCATGATTGATGAGAAGGACTTGAATGTGATGGAAGATGATTTTAATCATCATAAGATGATAAGTTAATGACAAAAATATATTAAAATGGGTTATATAATCATAGGTGAAAAAGTTTCATATTCAAAGTCCACTCACTTGAATAAGTGAAAAGTTGTTATTTTGGATAAAAATATGAAACAAACATGTTAATAACATCTAGGATGGATTATAAGATTATTAAAAGTGGAATGAAGTAAAAACAATCAAGCATTAAGAAAATGGTTCTTCAAAGTCCACTAAAATGGAAGAAAAATGCTAACCTTGCAAGATGAGATGAAAAATGCAACAAATATAAGTTAAAGGACAAATATTAGAACTTGGAAAGTCGAGGGACTAAAATATGTATTTTAGAAACTTTAGTCCAAAAATGCATTAACAAAGAGTTCGGTGTCAAAAGCATAAATAATAGCTTTCCAAGTGTAGTTTTTGACAAACTTGAGAAACTTACTTGTGTGTAAACTAAAAGAAGCATTTTTATAAAGATGGAAGTTTTATAAAAATAAAAGGGTAACACGAGGATTTTATAAAAATAAGATTTTATAAAATATTAGTAAAGACTTGGGAAAACTTGTACAAAAATGGATACTTTTATATAAATGGGAATATAAAAGTATCGGAAACATTTTTGGGTTACAAGTTGGACAAGTTGGGCTAAACATACAAAGTATACTTTCCATAAGAACGCGCAATGGAAACAAATATGAAAAACGCTAACTAACGAACTTAGTTACATGAGCTAACGTAAACGGACATATGAGAAAAATGCCATTACGACAAGATAAGGATATACATATATATTTTAAGGAAATAAAATATATATATAAGGGTGAAACGTGCGAAACACTTTCCTAAGTGTAGAAAGAATATTCGTGGGAAAAGGAAAACACAACGTAACGAATTAAAAACGCTAAACGACACATGAACTTAACAAATAGTATCCACGCGATGGTATATGTACATATGCTCGTTTTCGACGAAATTCTAGTATATCTATTTGAATGGGAAAATAGATATGCGAGAAGGAAAACCGAGACGAGTAGGTGAAATATATCTACGAACGTGTGAATACCGACGAGATCCTAGTACATTTATTTAAATGGGAAAATAAATGTACGGTGTGGTGAGTCTAGTCGGGCGTTAAGAATATGTCACCGAACGACAAGAACTTAGCATATTTATTTAAATGGGAAAATAAATATGTGGCAAAGTGAGTCGGGTCGGATAATAAGAAATCACATTATATCGAGCGAAACGATCCTAAGTATAATTATTTAAATGGGAAAATAATTATACGTTGGGTAGAGTCGTGTCGAGCATAATAAGTGTACAAGTCACAAAGAATATTAATAAGAATAATATATGACTTGTAAGGAAAGGGTAATCCATCGCCATCAAACTAGGATACGAAACTATTAAACGGGAATTGGGATAAGACGTGGTCGGGAAGTTGGGTGTACAACTTGCCAAGGCACATACACTATAGGTGTAGTGACTTATACGCCTAGAAACATTGTAGGTGCGGGATCACAAACTTTACTATTTTCTTCTTTGAGCCGAGCACAGTTACAGGTGAGTCTCACAGCCCCATTTCTAAACTATTTAACGTTTTTACGGGGGAAAGATATGTTGGGATTTGTTTGACGGGTTGGACACTTGAGTTGTGATCGCCACTCGGGGTTGAGACCTCCCCACTATAATCATTAATTCAGGAAAGTGAAACCGAAGGAATATTTGGATAGTACTATTGGTGCCTGACAAGGCCCACCCCTAATCGATAGCGTCGATTTTGCATCGGCGTATGCCTGGGGTGCACGTATTCTGAAATCAAGTCGTAGGAATACCGAGTAACGACTTGGGGCGGGGGCATTACTAATTGTCTTGGTTTGGTTATAGGCTCAAGTAAATTGTAGGACTTTGCAACTCCTATAAATGTCATAACAAGGATATTCCCACTTAATAAAGTTTTATTAAATCAAAACCTGTGAACTCACCAATATTTATATATTGACGATTTTTTTTTAAACATATCTTTCAGGTAATTGACTGATGAAGGTTAACGTGGCGAGCAGGGTCGGGGGAATCTCCAAGTCGGGCGTTGGATATCATAAAGGGGACTCGTCTCTCTATCCCAAGGATCTAGGGGATATAGGGAGGAGCCTCCCTATTTATTTCAAAAACAATTTTAAGATTATGTACGAATAATTTGACATGATTTTCGGCGTTGAATAAATGCCCGTTTGTTTAATTAATATTGTGGTTTGCATTAATCTTGGCTTAATCCTCTTGAACCGTCGCGCCACGTGTTTCCGCCATAGGCGTGGTGTGACAGAAAGTGGTATCAGAGCCAAGGTTATAGCGAATTAGCATTTTTTAAAAATCTAAACTATAACCGGATTTGGTTCAAAAGATAAGCTTTCAAATAAATGCAAAACGCAATAAACTAATTTTCCAACGAACATTGAGTATGAAGAGATTCCGACCAAGCTAGCCATGGGTAACGATACGTGTTATTTCATTATTAGAAGTTAGGAAGATTACTGTAAATGTATACTTGACTATCTAATGAATAATACATAAATATTAGTACGGTTCTTTTGCCAGGATGTCGAACGCTGCGAGCGCCGCGCTGAGCTACGATAGTAGCATTCAGATCTCGCCCCCACCGATCGAGGTTGTGGTACTCGATCCTGAGGACGATGACATGGAGGTTGACGCCGCCGTTGGAGGCGCAGACGGAGACAGCTCCGACGAGACCGACCCCAGCGAGGACCCAGCGTGGGCCCCCGCTGGAGGCGACGTGGCCGCCATGGCCGATTTACCGATGGCCGAGGCACTACAGGCTGACTTGCCTCTAGTGCCATTCCAGGCAGCACCACTGCCAGCACTTCCCATCCGAGCCGTCAGGGACTTCCCTGTAGGCTGTGCAGGTCCATCGAGGCCTGTCCCCACACAGTCGGAGACCGTTGAGTCTCCATACGACCGACATGCACATGTCGATCGTGAGCCCTTACCCACCCCACTTATCCCCGTTCCCCGGGCATGAGGCTCGTGCCCGTTTCCCGAGGACACAACGGGTGGATCTCGGATGACTCCGATGATGAGTCGACCGCATCGGTAGAGCACATTGCTGTGCCGATCCCACCAGCAGACCAGGAGGAGCACGTCGCTCCGATGATAGGGCATGCCACCACTGCACCAGCCGCCCTACCCGCCATACCCGAGCCCGTACCACAGGATGGGCCAGCTTCTACTGGGCACATCCTTGAGGGCAGCTCAGCCCGTAGTTCTGAGCTGCACCGAGCAGGTTTGGCAGCTCACGCCACTGCTAGCCCTCCCACCCCTACCACCGTGATATCCGCTCCAGAGTGGGTCGCTGTCACACAGCCCCTCATGGTCCCACTCGCCGAGCTTATAGTCCCCTCACCAGTATCCATGACACTACCCATCACCACCTTTCCCATACTACCACCCCTACCCGAGATGCTCCCCACACCACCACCTGCACCATTCACTATGGATGCAGGAGCCCCTTTTCTGATACCCCCACTTGCACCGTATACTCTAGGTGCAGGAGACCCATACCAGGTACCGCCCCATTTCTTCACCGGATTACCGGGCTTTGCCCCACCCTTCACCCCCTACCTATACCCGATATAGTCGGCCCATCCCAGCCGACGTATACTGACATCCCTGGGCCGTCGCAGCCCCACGGGATGGCCCCACTGTCAGGACCGGCATGGTCCACGGTGATCTCCTTGGAGAGAGACTTCCAGACTCTCACCGACACGGTGCAGCGCACCGTGAACCAGATGGAGCAGCAGGCCCAGCTCATGTGGGCCAGGATCATCGATGCCAGAGATGCGCTGGCACATTATGCTGAGGAGTTGCTGAGCATGGACGCTCATTGTGGGATTACGGGCGACGCACACTTTGCGCATCGTCAATTCTTGTACGATCGCATTATGGCGATCAGTATGACCATTAGCATGTGCGCACCCCAGTATCAGTACCCGCCGCCGCCGCCACCACAGTAGCGATACTTCAGAGACACTTGGGGGATCACCTACGGACATTGTAGTAGTAGTAGTATGATAGCACAGTATGGGTTATAGCACCCATCTGCATTTTTGCCTAGCCGAGCGGGATTGTGCCGGTATATGACATTATATTTCTAGTGTATTTCAAAGGAGCAATGTATGAGGAAGGTATCCTCGGTTTTTGTTATTATGAACAAATCATTGTACTCGTGGTATTGAAATTAATGAAAAATTTTGTTATGGTAAAATATGTGTTATGATTGTCTACATTATTATTACCTGTTCTGTATATATTGTGATTGTGTGATGATGTTGTGTTGATTATTGTGTTCATGTGTTGTGTTGAGATTTGTACTTTATGTATGACGATATTGTATGAATGATCGCCAAATTAACCTTTGATAATGATTATTGAAGAAAAATGGCACCAGCCACCCGAAGCAACAGTGGAAACGAAAGACTACCCACAACACCCGAGGAGCTTGAAGCCCTAGTTTCGGGACGCATCGCCCAAGCTCTCGCAGAACACAATGCCACGCGCACCGAAAGATCGCGACATCGAACAGGGAGCGGTCGACGCGAAACCTCCTCTACCGGTAAGAGGGTTTCGAATGTATGCAACAGGAGTTTTCGTAAAACTCCTACCTCATAATAACATGCTATTTTATTATTGCAGAAACGGCTTCGCGAGAGCGTGGCTGCACGTTCAAAGCTTTTCTGGACTGCAAACCACTCAACTTCAGTGGCACTGAAGGCTCTGTCGGACTAGTCAAGTGGTTCGAGAAAACTGAAGCGGTGATTCGTATCAGCAGCTGTACCCCGCGACAAGCTGTCATGTACTCCACTAACCTGTTTCTGGACCAAGCACTAACATGGTGGAACAACCAAGTGCAAACACTGGGAGACGATGCTGCTTACTCCTTGTCATGGTTGGAGCTGAAGGAACTAATGATCGCCGAGTACTGCCCGGCGAGCGAAGTGCAGAAGCTAGAGACTGAGTTCTGGAACCTCACCATGGTTGGATCGGACGTAGCTGGGTACACGTCCAGATTCCATGATCTCTCCCGGTTAGTGCCTCGCTTGGTTACCCCGGAAAGCAAAAAGGTGGAAAGGTACCTATTCGGATTGGCGCCACAGATACGCGGCATGGTCACTGCTTCCAAACCTACGACCATGCGCGAAGCTATCGACCTTGCCTTAAGCCTCACTGAAGACGCCATTCGGATGGGCACCCTAATCCGAAAAGTATCAGGGTTGAAGCTTACTGAGTCCAGCAGTGTTGAGGGTAAGAATCTGGGTACGAGTTCAGCGGTTGGGTCAAGAGAACAGGGAAATAAGCCGAGGTTTGGGAAGCGTAAGCGCGATGAGAGGAAAAAGGATGGATCATCGGGAGGTTCAGGAAAGAAAGGGAAAGGGTATGTAGCCACTGGGCGTGGAAACAATGGAAAGCAAGGTTACCAAGGCAAGAACGAAGTGATCTGCGGTAAGTGCCGTCGTTCTGGGCACAAGACAGAAGACTGTAGGTCAGGAGCGCCAAAGAACGGAGGAGCGAGGCCCTGCTTCTCATGTGGATCGCTCGATCATTGGAAGAGGGATTGTCCCAAGCTCAACAACCAAGCCCATGGGCGGGCATTCGTGATTGGTGCCGGTGATGCACGACAAGACCCTAATGTGGTCACTGGTACGTTCCCTCTAAATGGTCATTATGCTTCAGTATTGTTTGATACTGGCGCTGATTTTAGCTTCGTGTCTGTCGAATTTAAAAGATTACTTGGACTAAAAACTAGTAAGCTAGACACACCATACTCTATAGAACTGGCTAACGGTAAGACCATAGAAACTCGAGAAGTAGCGAAGGATTGTAAGTTGGATCTCTGTGGTCACGAGTTTGGCATTGATCTGTTGCCAGTCGTGCTGGGTAGCTTTGACATAGTTGTTGGCATGGATTGGCTATCCGCACACCGCGCCATCGTTGTTTGCAACGACAAAGTGATTCAAGTTCCCCTCGCAAGCGGTGAAACCCTATCGATCCAAGGGGAAAGGCGTGGGACGCCGTTAAGAATTATCACCAGCATGAAGGCCCGAAAGTGTCTAAGGAAAGGACTCGTCGCATTCTTGGCGCACGTAGTAGATAAGAAGGCCGACGAGCGAAAGTTAGAAGACATTCCAATAGCCAGAGACTTTCCAGATGTGTTCCCAGAAGATTTGCCGGGACTGCCACCACCCCGACAAGTCGAGTTCCGCATCGACCTTGTTCTAGGAGCTGCACCCGTAGCGCGATCGCCATATCGCTTAGCTCCATCTGAGATGCAGGAACTATCTGGTCAACTGCAAGAGTTGTTGGACAAAGGTTTCATAAGACCAAGCTTCTCACCCTGGGGAGCCCCCGTCTTATTTGTAAAGAAGAAGGATGGCACTTTTCGAATGTGCATTGACTATCGAGAACTGAACAAGTTAACCATTAAGAATCGCTATCCTCTTCCCAGGATCGACGATTTATTTGATCAACTTCAAGGATCCAGTTTCTACTCCAAGATTGATCTAAGGTCCGGCTATCACCAGTTGCGTATCCAAGAAGAGGACGTGCCGAAAACAGCATTCAGGACTCGTTATGGGCACTATGAGTTTCTGGTTATGCCATTCGGTTTAACCAACGCACCAGCTGTTTTCATGGATTTGATGAATCGCGTGTGTAAGCCATACTTGGACAAATTTGTCATTGTCTTCATTGATGATATCTTGATCTACTCTCGCACTAAGGAAGAACATGAGGATCATCTTCGGTTAATCCTTGAGGTACTACGCAAAGAGAAACTCTATGCTAAGTTCTCGAAATGTGACTTTTGGATTCGAGAGGTTCACTTCTTAGGCCACGTAGTGATTGAAAAGGGTATACATGTCGATCCCGCCAAGATCGAAGCAATTAAAAATTGGGACGCCCCTAGAACTCCTACTGAAGTACGACAATTTCTTGGCCTTGCGGGTTACTACAGAAGGTTCATCGAAAACTTTTCTAAGATAGCACAGTCTTTAACCATGCTAACCCAAAAGGATAAGAAGTTCGAATGGACGGAAAAGCAAGAAGCGGCGTTTCAATTGCTAAAGGATAAGTTATGTGGCGCCCCGATACTATCACTCCCCGATGGTACGGAAGACTTTGTGGTTTATTGTGACGCCTCTCATCAGGGATTGGGTTGTGTATTGATGCAACGAGAGAAGGTCATAGCATATGCTTCCAGACAACTAAAGCTCCACGAGAAGAATTACACCACACATGACTGGAATTGGGAGCCGTGGTATTCGCGCTCAAGATATGGAGACATTATTTATATGGAACCAAGTGTACAATCTTCACCGATCATAAAAGTTTGCAGCACATCTTTGACCAAAAGGAATTGAACATGCGACAACGGCGATGGGTCGAATTATTGAACGATTACGATTGTGAGATAAAGTACCATCCCGGGAAGGCAAACGTTGTAGCCGACGCCTTGAGTCGCAAGGAACGGGTTAAGCCATTGCGTGTCCGAGCCTTGGGTTTAACTATCCACACGAACTTGACTGACCGGATTCGTGAAGCTCAAGTTAACGCTCTTAAACCCGAGAATGTCAAAGGTGAAAGATTGCGGAAGATGGTTGATTCACTAGAGCCAAAGACGGATCAAGCCTTGTATTTCATGAATAGAATTTGGGTACCAGTGTATGGTGGATTGCGTGAACTGGTATTGGCCGAAGCTCACAGTTCACGATATTCGGTTCACCCTGGAGCAGACAAGATGTTCCATGATTTGAAGGAATTTTACTGGTGGCCAAATTTCAAAAGAGATATAGCGGCATATGTTGCGCGATGCTTGACTTGCGCGAAGGTCAAAGCCGAGCATCAGAGACCCTCCGGCTTGCTTCAGCAACCGGAAATACCAGAATGGAAATGGGAACGAATTACTATGGATTTCATTACCAAGTTACCTTAGACAACAAGCGTCCATGACATGATATGGGTAATCGTTGATCGATTGACAAAATCTGCACACTTCCTCCCAATTCGCGAAACGGATAAGTTGGAGAAACTGACCCGTTTGTACATTAAAGAAGTAGTGTCTAAGCATGGTGTACCTATTTCCATCATCTCCGATCGAGATAGTCGTTTCACCTCAAGATTTTGGGAAAGTTTGAACGAAGCCCTCGGTTCTCGCCTTGACATGAGTACCGCATATCATCCACAAACCGATGGTCAGAGTGAACAAACCATCCAGACCTTGGAAGATATGTTGCGGGCATGCGCAATCGATTTCAGCGGTAATTGGGATACACACTTGCCACTGGTGGAGTTTTCGTATAACAACAGTTACCACACGAGCATTCAAGCTGCACCTTTTGAAGCTCTATATGGACGCAAGTGTAGATCGCCTCTATGTTGGGCTGAAGTTGGTGAAAAGCAACTTACCGGGCCCGAAATTGTTCAAGAGACAACGGATAAGGTCTTTCTGATAAGAGAACGTCTCAAAGCGGCACGTGACCGGCAGAAAAGCTACGCTGATATGAGGCGAAAGCCTTTGGAATTTCAAGTCGGAGACAGGGTCCTACTAAAGGTGTCACCTTGGAAAGGTGTCGCGCGCTTTGGGAAGCGCGGAAAACTAAACCCACGATATGTTGGACCATTTGAAATCCTGTCCAGAGTAGGCCCCGTAGCGTACAAGCTCAAGTTACCACAAGAGCGTAACGGTGTACATGACACGTTTCACGTGTCGAACTTGAAGAAGTGCTTATCCGACGAAACTCTCATCATCCCCGCAGACGAAATCCACATTGACGACAAGTTACACTTCGTCGAAGAACCAATCGAAGTAACCGATTGGAAGGTCCAAAAGTTAAGACGCAGTAAGATCAGATTGGTCAAAGTGCGTTGGAATGCCAAGCGTGGACCGGAGTTCACGTGGGAAAGGCTGGACCGGATGAAGCAAAAATATCCCGCCCTTTTCGAGAAGACCTCTATACCGGAGAGCTTGAAGTGAATTCCGGGACGGAATTCTCTTAACGGGGGGAGAATGTAACAACCGGCAAAATTAAGGTAATCCCGTACTAATTAATTAAACGCGATTAATGTAATTAAACGTAATTATGTGCTGATTGTTTAACTGAGGCCTTAGAAAGATAGCAATTCCCAAATAATGCATAGGAGTGCATAAGTTTAATGACAAAGTATGATAGGATCATGCGCAAGCAAATCTATCCGGTATGGACACTGGCGATTACCCGGTAAAAATGAAATAAGCGAAACGAACTCCGGACACCCGGAATATATTAAAAATAATATTTTCACAAAATATAATGAGTTTTGGAAACCCAAAGCCATACGTGAAAGCTTATTGTACAAATCTCCCGGAAACGAATAAAGTGCGCGTACCGCACCCGATACGCGCGTAACACGTAATTTCACCCGGCAAAAGCCGAAATAAATTATCAGTAATTTAACTGGGCTAAATTTAAGGAATATTAATGGTATTTTAATATTCGGGTGACACGCGGTTAAAAACCCAAGAATACCCGGACGGTACCCGAACAGAGTGACTTAAACATAATATTGGATAATATTTAGCAAGGTGGACCCCACCCAAGACACCAAGGGGGCCGGCCTAGGGGGCCCACCCAAAGGGTAAAACTCTTAATAATCTTCTTTAACCTTTCATCTTCTTAAAAACCCAATGATTAGAAAGATATACCATAATATTAATGCATGTAATTGCATTGGGTAAAAAAAAATTAGCTAATCACTCTCCCTCTCTCTCATAAACTCGGCCCAAACACCCCAAATATTACCAAGATCATCTACCAAATCTTCCATAATCCTTCCATCCAATCCAAGTAAGATTGCATAATCCTTGAAGATATTGAAGAGATATTATAAACACTCTTATGAAGCACACTTGAATCAAAACACAAAACTTCTTCTTCTTTTTTTCTCTTGGCCGTGGGTTTACACCCCTACATTAACACTTCTCTTGCAATTTTTACACTAACAAATCATCTCTAAATCATCATCCATCAAAACCCCTTTTGTGTGTTCAAGAGCTTGGAGCTTAACCCCTTTGGAAAAACACACTAAACCCCATCCAAATCCAAGGTTGTTGTCTTCCCTAGCCTTGAGCTAGTAGTAAGTTTTACCTTGTTTGATTATTAATGTTCATATTTTGTGCTTTTGAAAGCAAGTTGTACATTGATGGGTAATAAAATGGATTTTATAGAGATAATGTGTTTTGTTAGATTAAAAATGGAAGAATAATAATAACATAAATGAATCTTGGATTTATATTAATAAATGTAATATTTGGAGAAAATGTGATAAAATGAACATACACTTGAGTTAATGGGTGATTTGATCATGATTGATGAGAAGGACTTGAATGTGATGGAAGATGATTTTAATCATCATAAGATGATAAGTTAATGACAAAAATATATTAAAATGGGTTATATAATCATAGGTGAAAAAGTTTCATATTCAAAGTCCACTCACTTGAATAAGTGAAAAGTTGTTATTTGGATAAAAATATGAAACAAACATGTTAATAACATCTAGGATGGATTATAAGATTATTAAAAGTGGAATGAAGTAAAAACAATCAAGCATTAAGAAAATGGTTCTTCAAAGTCCACTAAAATGGAAGAAAAATGCTAACCTTGCAAGATGAGATGAAAAATGCAACAAATATAAGATAAAGGACAAATATTAGAACTTGGAAAGTCGAGGGACTAAAATATGTATTTTAGAAACTTTAGTCCAAAAATGCATTAACAAAGAGTTCGGTGTCGAAAGCATAAATAATAGCTTTCCAAGTGTAGTTTTTGACAAACTTGAGAAACTTACTTGTGTGTAAACTAAAAGAAGCATTTTTATAAAGATGGAAGTTTTATAAAAATAAAAGGGTAACACGAGGATTTTATAAAAATAAGATTTTATAAAATATTAGTAAAGACTTGGGAAAACTTGTACAAAAATGGATACTTTTATATAAATGGGAATATAAAAGTATCGGAAACATTTTTGGGTTACAAGTTGGACAAGTTGGGCTAAACATACAAAGTATACTTTCCATAAGAACGCGCAATGGAAACAAATATGAAAAACGCTAACTAACGAACTTAGTTACATGAGCTAACGTAAACGGACATATGAGAAAAATGCCATTACGACAAGATAAGGATATACATATATATTTTAAGGAAATAAAATATATATATAAGGGTGAAACGTGCGAAACACTTTCCTAAGTGTAGAAAGAATATTCGTGGGAAAAGGAAAACACAACGTAACGAATTAAAAACGCTAAACGACACATGAACTTAACAAATAGTATCCACGCGATGGTATATGTACATATGCTCGTTTTCGGCGAAATTCTAGTATATCTATTTGAATGGGAAAATAGATATGCGAGAAGGAAAACCGAGACGAGTAGGTGAAATATATCTACGAACGTGTGAATACCGACGAGATCCTAGTACATTTATTTAAATGGGAAAATAAATGTACGGTGTGGTGAGTCTAGTCGGGCGTTAAGAATATGTCACCGAACGACAAGAACTTAGCATATTTATTTAAATGGGAAAAATAAATATGTGGCAAAGTGAGTCGGGTCGGACAATAAGAAATCACATTATATCGAGCGAAACGATCCTAAGTATAATTATTTAAATGGGAAAATAATTATACGTTGGATAGAGTCGTATCGAGCATAATAAGTGTACAAGTCACAAAGAATATTAATAAGAATAATATATGACTTGTAAGGAAAGGGTAATCCATCGCCATCAAACCTAGGATACGAAACTATTAAACGGGAATTGGGATGAAGACGTGGTCGGGAAGTTGGGTGTACAACTTGCCAAGGCACATACACTATAGGTGTAGTGACTTATACGCCTAGAAACATTGTAGGTGCGGGATCACAAACTTTACTATTTTCTTCTTTGAGCCGAGCACAGTTACAGGTGAGTCTCACGGCCCCATTTCTAAACTATTTAACGTTTTTACGGGGGAAAGATATGTTGGGATTTGTTTGACGGGTTGGACACTTGAGTTGTGATCGCCACTCGGGGTTGAGACCTCCCCACTATAATCATTAATTCAGGAAAGTGAAACCGAAGGAATATTTGGATAGTACTATTGGTGCCTGACAAGGCCCACCCCTAATCGATAGCGTCGATTTTGCATCGGCGTATGCCTGGGGTGCACGTATTCTGAAATCAAGTCGTAGGAATACCGAGTAACGACTTGGGGCGGGGGCATTACTAATTGTCTTGGTTTGGTTATAGGCTCAAGTAAATTGTAGGACTTTGCAACTCCTATAAATGTCATAACAAGGATATTCCCACTTAATAAAGTTTTATTAAATCAAAACCTGTGAACTCACCAATATTTATATATTGACGATTTTTTTTTAAACATATCTTTCAGGTAATTGACTGATGAAGGTTAACGTGGCGAGCAGGGTCGGGGGAATCCCCAAGTCGGGCGTTGGATATCATAAAGGGGACTCGTCTCTCTATCCCAAGGATCTAGGGGTGTAGGGAGGAGCCTCCCTATTTATTTCAAAAACAATTTTAAGATTATGTACGAATAATTTGACATGATTTTCGGCGTTGAATAAATGCCCGTTTGTTTAATTAATATTGTGGTTTGCATTAATCTTGGCTTAGTCCTCTTGAACCGTCGCGCCACGTGTTTCCGCCATAGGCGTGGTGTGACAGACATGTGGTCCATCATTTCATTGCGACTTACTCTGGTTAGTTGCAATGCGTTTTATTTTATTTATTTGTTTACCATTGTTGTTGATGGGTGTATTTCACATACTAAAATATGGATTGGTCAATTGCGCTTTGAGTGGTTGAAGTCTTTAAGCTCCATTTAGAGTTTCTACTTTTGTGGGTTTAGCATCAAAAGGGTAAGGGGGCTTTTTTGTTTTTTTGAACTGCCAATAAAATTTTATTCAACATCCAACGCTAGCGAGGAACTAGAAAATCCACTATACAAATAAAATACAACTACCACCATATATTACGTAAGTTAAATCTACATCATCTACCCCAATTGAGTCCTGGTTGTTTCGCTCTCGCCTTGATCGATAACAAACGCAAAGCCTTTGTATCACCCAAAACCTGTTGTAGAGAACACTGTTTTTGATTGAAAACCATCTCATTTCAGCACTTCCATAGGCATCAAATAGCGGTAAGACAAATCGCATGAAACACGTCGCCTTTTTCACTTTAGTCGAATCCGACACATGATCGTGCATAGCCAACAGATCCTTACAATCGAAGGCATATAAAGATCCCACCTTGCACCATTGAACGTTGGTATGGGTAAGGGGGACTTAGCATTTTAAGATTGATTTAGGATTTAATCTTTTTTAGGTTATAGGGTATGGTTACAATCCTAGTCATCATCACTACCCTTCACGTCATCGCTAAATAACTTTACCCTCCATCACTACTTACTATGGTATGGTCACTGAAGAAACACCTATCCAAACAATACTCCAAATACAAAGGAGAAATGAAGAGATTTTATTAATGCTTATGTGACTGGTAACGAGTATCAATGGACAATATTTCGACTATTCTTTCTTACAAAACTTAGAGCTATTACAATGTGTGTGTGTTTAAGTGTGAGAATGACCGACCCTTTCTTCCTTGAGAGAAGGGGTATTCATAGTGATCATGGGTCGAGCCCTCGAGTTGCTACTGATTGACAACTCATTCGCGCGGGCCCCACAGGGAAGGCCGTTGAGGGAATTTGCGTTGTCCTTCTCTGATTGGCTGACTGTCCTTTTCACTCGTCCTTTCTGCCCTTGTTGATGGCAGGAGATCATGGAGTAGGGAATGTGTGCCTCTGATTGGCTGGATGTCCCTTTTATTCTCTCTCTGCAGCTGTCACATACTAGGTAGCACGCGAGCCCCACAGAAGCTTCCCTTGATTATTCTCTTAAGGCTCATATGTAGGGGAGGCCTTGCGCGAGTCCTGTGTGTGCGTGCACATGTGTCCTGGTACATATCTCTTCAAGCCCCCCAGTCTATTATCCTTTGTATTTGCGTAAAGGGTGATAGACTTTATAAAGTTTGTTCTTATTTTGTCTATCTATGCGGCTGCTTCTATACGGCCAACGGCTGATGGGGCTCTGATGTGCCATCATGTATACATGTTTTATACATGTATTTACCACTCTTTTTGTACGTATTTGTGCCTTTATTATTGCAAAACGAAGCTAAATTGTTCCTATGAGTTAATTGCAGGCATTTGGAGGCAAACATGCAAAAAGGAGCGAAAACTGGCATAATGGGAAGGAATTTGAAGACTTTGAAGACTGTAGCAGAGTGTGCATGGCCGTGCTCCTACCCAAAGTCAACCAGTCAACATTTTCAGCTATCCAGATAAAGAGAGTCAAGGTGCACGGTCGTGCACAACATAGTGCACGACCGTGCTTGCTGATACGTGCTCCCAAGGGCTTTAACCGACCAAGACTAACATGCAATCGTGCCATGTAGACAAGCACGAGTGTGCAGGAGACCAGGACTGCTCAAAAGGACTTCCAGTACCAACGGACAGTACCTGACTGTTGAGCACGGGCGTGCCCACCTTAGAGCATAGATGTGCACCCCTGACAGCTCTATAAAAGGAGACCTTCACTCATCATTTTGGTATCCCGTTCACCCCGAATCTCTCCTACGTTTATGCTATCTTAGGGTCTTGTGAGTGACCTTTGGAGCTTGGATCACTCCATAAACACTTAGGAAGCGTGAGCTTTGAGAGAAACCATATAAAATCAACTAAAAACCCTTTAAATTCTCTAGTAACCCTCACCATGTTTTGATATCAAAAGCAATCTAGTGAGCTTATTGTAATGCCATCTCTTGGCTAGGATTGTAGAGGGTTGCTTGGGTGAAGACTATCTTGGTATGGATTATATAGTTTATGTTTATTATTGAGTGATGTCTTGTGTTCTTATTTAGGGGCTGTTTGGTAGCTTCTTAATGACCATTCAGAGGCTACCTCTTAATGGTCAATTCAGAGGCAACCATTAAGAAGTTACCTCTTAACCATTGATACTTAAGATTACATCTTAACCAATAAGAGACTATGAACCATTCAGATGTAGCCTCTTAATGATCATTCATAGGCTACCAAACAACCCCTCAATTCTTTCTACTCTATCTTTGTTTGACGAATTAACTAATCAATCAACTAGTATTTGGTCTTGTGGGTGGTTTGATAGGAAGTGGATGGATTTATGAGTGTACCTGTGGTGTGTAAAAACCCACGCACTTGTAAGCTAACCTAATTCCACATGTAGAGATTGGCCCATTTGTGTTTGGAAACATGTACACTTTGTGGCTTAATCCTCGACTATCAAAATCTCACTTAGGGTCGGTACGGTCTATATACTTGGTCCTAGTGATAAGCCAAGACTTGGTTGTGCGACTTAGTTTCACGGTATATGTGTTAGCTTTGGCAAACCAAGAATTGGTGAACCCGTGTTGGAAACGAACGGTCTATATTTTCTTCCATTACTATATTGCTACACAATTAGTAATAGGCCAATCACTTTTTAAAAAGTTAATTAATTCAAGTAGGGGGTGAGCGTGAGTGGGAAAGCCACGACTACTCTATGATGTCAAGTGGTAGCTTATTCGGCCATGCTCCGGCCGCCGAAAAGTTATTCATAAAAGATCAGAGTCGTTAGATGTCAATATCGCAACACTGGGAGGTGGGTTCTTCGGGGTTGGGTATACACAGTCTCAAGTGATCCTCCCTTCACTGTTGAGAGGTGAGCTTACCGGGGTAGGGAGACCCTCACAATAACAAATGAGAACACAAATCGTTTTTATAGTTATGCGGTAATGCGCATCTTGGACACATCACTCAATTAAACGTTTACTGTTAATCCGTACCAAGACAAGTTGGAACCTCAAGCAACACTTTTATTTGGATATTGCTTTTCTTCTCGGTCACTTTCGTTATCTCTCACTTTTATTTATCTTTAGTTTTACTTTAGAAACTTAAAACTGAGTAAGAAAAGTCGTGTCTTAGGGTTTGATACTAGGGCTGTACACGAGCCGAGTTGAGCTGAGCTGAGCCAGGCTAAGCTCGAGCTCGAGCTCGAACTTAAATGAGCCAGCTCGGCTTGTCTCGTTTTTCTAGTCGAGCTGAAAAGCCGAGCTTGAGCCAACTCGTTATTTTTTATTATTTTTTTCAAATATTTATTAAATAAAAAACAAAAAAATAAAATAAATTGCAAGAAAAATAAAATTACACATATACATGTATATATATTTTTTATTTTTCTAATATTTTAAAGAATGGAATGCATACTAAAAGTATTATATATATATATAATTTGTGTTTTTTTTCTATTAATTTTCATATTTTATTGATTAATTAAACTTAAAATTTTAACACTTTAACCTCCTTTCATATATTTTTTAATTTAAACACTTAAAAATAAAATTAATACATATAAATAAAATAATTCGAGCCAACTTTCGAGCTCACGAGCCGGGACATGCCTAGCTCGAGCTCGTTTACAATTGAGCTGAGCAGAGATGGCTCGTTTTTTCGAGCTTTTTTCGAGCGAGCTTCGAGTTGCGAGCTTTTTGTACACCCCTATTCGATACTCGGTACTTGCTTGTGTCTATAATATACTCGATAGGTACACTTGTCTATTGTGTGGGTTTAGAACGTTTAACATTTATCGTTTTATTTTATAAATTTAAAACTTGAAAAGTGTCTCACCCAAAGTTTTGACTTAATTACCTTTTTCATCAAGTTTTTGGCACTTCCACCGGGAACTTGTCATTTTTATGAAAAGAAGTTTAAGTCTTTAAAACCACACGATATCAAGTTTTTTGCGCCGTTTCTGGGGACACAACATATTTTATAGAAATGTTTTAAGTTGCAAGTTTCTAATCACTTTTCCAGTTTGTTTTGATAGCTTTTCAGATGGATCACATGGAGGAAGATTGGTTCGTGATAAAGAACTTTATCGATTATGAAGGGTTCTATGTTCAACAAGTTTGTGAATATTGTGGTGGATCTTCTTTCTACCACAACTGTGAAGACTATTTATCATGGTACATTCTAGAGTACAACAGTCACTATTCACCCCCTCTTGAACCACCACCTTATAACCATTCACCATTTTTTTTATAACCCCAATGAAGAAATTTACCACATCAGTGGTTGCCGATTAAATACTCAACCACCCTCACCACCAAGATCTCCACCACCACCATTTGTCCTATCCCACCATAAACTGATGCACTCGATAGATTGTATCACAATGATAAATCACCAGCATATATTTTACCACAACCCTACCAATTCACCCCACCTTTACCTGCACCTGTCCCAAGCCTATCACCTTACTTGACATCTCCACTAGATCACTTATTCTCCTTGCCACCATCAAGTACATCTGAATATGAGCATGACCCTGAATCTATATCTAAATCGGAACCCTCACTCATTGACTTGAAGAAGTTTGCAGAGAATCTTGAGATGGTCAAAATGTCACACCCGCCTAGGCGGAAACATGAGGTGTAACCACGAAAGGTTTTCAAGCACAAGATATGAGCAAACATTCATATTTAGTTATTTATAAAAGTATCTCACGTATTCAATGGCAACAAGTTTCACAAGATACAGTTTAAAACCCTTTGTGGGGTCAAAAGTTTTAAAGACACGTTGTGTGGTGGTCGTGAATGTGAGCCCAATCGTTTCCCAAGTTCCATCCATGATTTTAGTTACCTGAAAAACATGCATGAAAACTTTGTCAACAAAATGTTAGTGAGTTCACATGTTTTTGTAAAATGAAAAGTTTAATGAATTCCTTGAATGACCCATCATTGCCTAGCTAGTAGCAATGATGATAAACTATCATGAGTTCATAACCAAGCCTCGACGAGTGGTGCCTCGCACATTGCATATCAATGCAATGAATCGTCATAAAAGAAATGCAAGCACTCTCATATATCACATATACCGGTTAGAGCGACTAACCGAGAGTGGGGGTGACAACCCAATAGATCTATTCATGCGTTTCTGGCTATATCCATAGTTAATGGTTATGATAAACTAATATACGAGGGCTTTAGCGAGTACTCTTATACACATCGTCTCATGTACACCGGTCGGCTAGGAATTCATTCGAGAAACGAGTAATGATGCATGCTTTTCCCCCAAACATAAAACAGTAAAAAGGGGGCGTGAGAACTCACCTCAAGCCCCCGTGTAGTCTACCAAAAGTGTAGGTCCGACAACTAGATATCTCATCCTATATACATACATGGTACTTTAGATTTATACAAATATATGATCTTTGGTACTCGTGGTTCACCCGATCCTTAGCGATATGTCAGTTTAGTTTTTCTTGGTGACGACGATATATTACTTGGAAATAATAGTTTGTATAAGAAAATAGATCTTATTTCCCAACATATGATACTTTCCATAAAGTATATGTTCTTTTGAAAAAGAGTTGTTTAGTTCATAAACACATTGATCTTTACTATACTCAAATATTATTTACACATGTATTCATACTTACTCATGCGTGTACTTATACTTACATCTATACATATGTGTATCTCCACACCCAACCATATATAGGGATGTCTAAGGGATCTACACTTGTACATACATACCCATATACATATGCATCTTGGTAGTCCATACACACCTCTATATATGCCTATGAGTTTTCTTTACACATACACATACATCATATATATACACGCACGCATATGTTTGTGTGTATACAAATGGACTCTGTTTTCACTACCTTAGTAAAGTAACATGATACTTAGCTTCTTATACATCTATACATACACATATGTACACGCGCACATACATATATATGTCACGCATACATACATGTGTATGTATGTCCACGCACACACATACATTCATACGCATACACATACACTAACATCTATGGTGTTGTTTTATTGTAAATAATTACCAGGAACTAAGGTGAACCATGTGTAAATTACTAAAGTAAAGAAGTAATTAGGCTAAGGTTTATACCTCCTAGTGGATCCAAGATGGGAGGCAAAATGCTAGTGCTTCCTTGGTTGCTCCTAAAGTTGGTGTGGTGTGTGTCGAGTAGAGTGAGAGCAAGGGAGGGTTGTGGTGTGGTGAAATGAGCACCCAAGGCCTCCTTATATAGAGGTGGAGATGAGAAGGTGCAAGGAAGGCGATTAACAATTTAGGTAAGTCAACTTCTATGGATTTGGGTGATTAGAGAATCCTTCCTTATTAGGCTAGTAATCTCCATATGTTCCATATCTTAGTGACAAATCAAATGTCTTAATCATGTCATGGGAAGTGACTAATCTTGTGTTGGTGTTGGGTGGATTCTAATCTTGATTGACCACACATGGATGTCAACTTATGGAACTAATAAACACATGTGATTATAGAGGTTGACCATGATTAAAAAAATAATTAGAGGGACATAGGGGGGGGGGGGGGGGGGCGGTTTGGTGGTTACAAGGAAGGGAGGTGTCTCCAAATGTGGTAATGATCTTTCATGGTTCTTGGTGATTAAGGAATCTTACTATGTTTAGCTAATGATCTTGCTTCTGTCTCAAATCTTACTAGCATATCATGGGTCTTAATCACATCTTAAGGTTGACTATCCTTCCATGATGATGTTTATCTTAATAAGACTAAAGTTAATGTGACAATTCATGAGGATTCTTAGATATTACCTTATATGTGTGTGTCGTGTACACATATTCACATATGTGTAAGTATGCTAGTTAAATAATTACTAGGCTTTATAAAAATTCATGATGCTTCCCATTGTGTTATAAAATAAATGGGCATCCATACATGATTTCGGAAAATCTCATGTAAACATATAGACTTATGTCACCAAGACTCGTTGATACGGGTGAAATTATACTTGTTCGGACATTGCTAGACTATCTCGGGGGACTTGTGCATTTAAAATGTCATGAATAATGCATGTAAAATTAAACGTTGAATAGATAGTGTACGGATTTTGACCTGGCTAAGTGGCGGGTGTCACATTCTTCCCTGTTGAGGAAATTTCGTCCGCGAAATTCGGTGTGACATATCTGACACCGGGGAATCCTTGAAGAGATATGGATACTTTCGTTTCATTTGATCCTCGCGTACCCAAGTGAACTCGGGTCTGTGTCGGGAATTCCACCGAACTTTAACGAGCTTAACTCGGCTACGTCTCAGCTTTTGGACCTTCCAGTCCATAACCTCTACGGGTTCTTCAATAAAATGAAGTTGATCGTTGATCTGAATTTCCTCGGGCGGAATGATCAACGATTCATCCGATAAGCACTTTTTGATGTTCGACACATGAAATGTGTCATGAACTCCACTTAGCTCGTCGGGCAAATTAAGCTTATACGCGACTGGGCCAACTCTTTCCAAGATTTCGAATGAGCCGATATATCTTGGATTTAGCTTGCCGCATTTACCGAAACGAGGTACTCCTTTCCAAGGAGAAACTTTCAGTAGGACCTTGTTGCCTACTTGAAATTCTAGAGGTTTCCTCCTTGTATCGGCATAACTCTTCTGTCTATCCCGGGTAGCTTTCAATCGGTCCTTGATTTGAAAGATTTTGTCGGTCGTCTCCTGAATGATCTTCGGACCAGTCAAGTGCTTGTCCCCTGCTTCTGCCCAACACAACGGTGATCGACATTTGCTTCCATAGAGAGCTTCGAACGGTGCGGCTTTGATGCTAGTGTGATAACTATTGTTGTACGAGAACTCAATTAGAGGTAGGTGAGCATCCCAATTACCTCCAAAGTCAATCACGCATGCACGAAGCATATCCTCAAGTGTCTGGATCATTCTCTCGCTCTGACAGTCATTCTGGGGATGGTAAGCCGTACTCATGTCTAATCGAGTACCTGGGGCCTTGTTCAACGTCTGCCAGAACCTAGAAGTAAACCGACTATCACGATCTGAAATGATGGAGACTGGGATACCGTGTCTAAATACAACCTCCTTGATGTAGAGTTTTTCCAATTTATCCAATTTATCAGTTTCCTTGATTGGCAAAATGTGAGCAGATTTGGTCAATCGATCCACAATTAACCAAATTGCATCGTGACCGCTTGCCATCCTTGGCAACTTAGTTACAAAATCCATTGAAACCTGCTCCCACTTCCACACGGGTATCTCAGGCTGCTGTAACAAGCCGGAGGGTTTCTGGTACTCGGCCTTAACCTTGGAGCACGTGAGGCACTTTTCCACGTACATAACAATACTTCCTTTAATGTTAGGCCACCAATATAGTTCCTTCAAATCCTTGTACATTTTATCGGCTCCTGGGTGAACCGAATACCTTGACTTATGGGCCTCTTTGAGTACCAATTCCCTCAATCCTCCAAACAATGGAACCCAAATCCTATTAGCGAAGTACAACGTTCTGTCGGTCCGGGTTCCAATAGTCTAACCATGGCGTGCAAAGCCTCCTCCTTGAGGTTGACTTCCTTAAGAGCTTCTTGTTGAGCTTCACGAATGCGGTCTGTGAGGTTCGAATGGATCGTCAAACCTAGTGCACGTGCATGCAGGGGTTTGATGCATTCCTTTCGACTTAAGGCATCCGCTACGACGTTTGCCTTTCCGGGTGGTACTTAATCTCACAGTCATAATCGTTCAGCAATTCAACCATCTTCTTTGCCTCATGTTCAAATCCTTCTGGTCGAAGATGTGTTGTAAGCCCTTATGGTCCGTGAAGACAGTACACTTGGTTCCATACAAGTAATGTCTCCAAATCTTGAGTGCAAAAACTACAGCTCCTAATTCCAAGTCATGCTTAATGTAATTCTTCTCGTGAACCTTGAGTTGACGAGAGGCATACGCAATCACTTTGTCTCTTTGCATCAGCACACACCCTAAACCCTGGTGTGAAGCATCGCAATAGACCACAAATGTAACACCCCAACTGATGGCGGAAACATCGAGGTGTCACGTAAGAATCAGTATACAGTAGCACATGGTAATCAAATTTTAATTGAAATTAATTTAAAGTGCAAATATCCAAAAATGAACATACATAATGAGTTTTAAGTGGAAATCTAATACATCACAAAAACCAAACAAGCATAGACTTCAGTTGCCTTCTCATGTAAATACTCTAGTCTTCATGCATCATTATTTCCCGTTGAGTTGTAAAAATGGGGGGGTCAACTAGAAGTTGGTGAGAATACATAAGCCATGTCAAGCAAATAGTTTTAGTATAAAAGTTTAGCAATTCATATGTCTATCGTAAGTTTAAGTCTACATGAATAAACATGAAATGTTGAATCGACATAATCAAACCTCCGACTAGTTTAGGTCCATCCCGTCATCCACGGTTCACCTTAATAATATGTTGGAACGATAACAATCACCCACGCTACCTATGTAGGAGGTACACGTATCCGGGTGGGATTGTCAATCCAATAGATCTATTATTGAGTATCGCCGGCTTGGCCATAGCTAATGATTATGTAATGTTGAAACTCGTTGAAACTGTTGTTGTTGTCTAATTCATGAGGCATTAAAGTTTACAACTAGACATGCATGTAGAATTGCTTAAGTATAATGTTGCAAGTATGAAGAATTGCATAAACATGGTTACGTAAACTCACCTTAGCAAAGTATTAAGTCTCGAGAAATAGAATATGTGTAGCCCCAAAGTTGCCAATTACAAGAGCTTATAATCAAAGCTTCAATTGTAGAAGTAATAGACTATAGAAGAAAGGTATGAGGGAAAGTTTAATCGGATTGAAACAATCGATTTAGAGGTGCAAAGTATAATGGGTCACAGGTGGGTTTTTATACTAGTTTTGGATTCAATTAGCCATTAAAATTGGTCAACACCATAAAGTAAGGTTTTATGATGAATTGACTATTTGACTAAGACTTTGACTGTTTGACTAAGACTTTGACTAGGACTTTGACTAGGACTTTGATATATATATATATATATATATATATATATATATATTTTGAAATGAATTTATATCTTCCTTGTTTGAGATTATAAATGTAATTGGAAAAATGATTAGCTTTAAATAAGAAATAAAAAAATCATTAGTTTGAATTAGAAAATAAAAACACTGTCTTATAAAATGACGATTTTATAAATAGAATTAGGATAGGACATATGTCATGATTGAAGATTTTTTTTAAGTACAATGATAAAATGAACTTAGAAAAATAGAGTGCACGGATAAAGATAAGAATACTTAGATATAAATTAGACTTTATATCATGGATCGGGAAATACTTTAATGCAAAATAAATGGGAAAATTCATGAGGTTACAACAAAGTTGTCCGTTCCTTCGGGCAAAGATAAAATAGGAGCGCTGCACAATCTTTGCTTCAACAACTGGAAGGCAACTTCTTGCTTCTCACCCCATTCAAACTTCTTATCCTTCTGAGTTAGAATGGTTAGAGATTGAGCTATCTTAGAAAATTTCTCAATAAACCGTCGATAATATCCAGCGAGTCCTAAAAATTTTCGCACTTCCGTTGGCGATTTAGGCGCTTCCCAATTCTTAATTGCCTCAATCTTTGCTGGATCGACATGAATACTTTTCTCGTACACTACATTTCCAAGAAAGTGAATCTCGCAAATCCAAAATTCGCACTTGGAGAACTTAGCATACAACTTCTCATTCTTTAATAGCTCAAGGATCAACTTCAAATGTTGCTCATGCTCCTCTTGAGTTCGTGAATATATCAATATGTCGTCAATAAAGACAATCACGAACTTGTCCAAATACGGCTTGCAGACTCTATTCATCAAATCCATGAATACTGCTGGCGCGTTGGTCAGTCCAAACGGCATCACCAGAAACTCATAATGACTATAACGCGTCCTAAAAGCCGTTTTAGTTATGCTCTCCTCTTGCACACAAAGTTGATGATATCCAGACCTCAAATCAATCTTAGAGTAGTAACTAGAGCCTTGCAGTTGATCAAACGATCATCAATCCTGGGGAGAGGATATCGGTTCTTGATAGTGAGCTTGTTCAGTTCACGGTAGTCTATGCACATCCGGAAGGATCCATCTTTCTTCTTCACGAACAACACAGGTGCACCCCACGGAGAGAAACTCGGGCGGATGAATCCCTTGTCTAACAACTCCTGTAATTGGCTTGAAAGCTCTTGCATCTCAGACGACGCTAGATGATACGGCGAACGGGCGATAGGTGCAGCTCCTGGAGCTAAATCAATACGGAACTCCACCTGTCTCGGAGGCGGTAATCCTGGCAACTCTTTAGGAAAGACCTCCGGAAAATCACTCACGACAGGGATGTCTTCGATCTTCAACTCCTTCGACTTCTTCTCCGTCACGTGTGCTAGAAAGGCACAGTAGCCCTTGCGAAGGCACTTTTGTGCTTTCATGCAAGATATAATCTGTACAGTGGCTTGGTTGTTCTCTCCTTTGATCGAGAGAACTTCACCAATGGGGAGGGGGATACGGACAATCTTTTCTCGGCACACGATCTCCGCATGGTTCTTTGACAACCAATCCATGCCAACAACCACATCGAAACTTCCCAACTCGATGGGTAGTAAGTCGATAGGAAACTCTCGATCTCCCAAGTTTAAGGTACATCCTTCAACGACTTCTTCCGACTCTATAACCTTACCGTTGGCCAATTCTATAGAGTAACGTGCGCCCAACTTACTAGATCCTACCCCAAGGGTCTTTCTAAAGTGGGTCGACATAAAACTTAAATCGGCACCGGTATCAAAATGTATGGAAGCGTAAGTGTTGTTAACGAGGAACGTACCGGTAACAACATTGGGATCCTCACGAGCTTCACCAGCTCCAATCACAAAAGCTTTACCGCGAGCTTGGTTCCTCAACTTCGGGCAAACCTTCTTGAAGTGATCCGCAACACCACACTCAAAGCATCCTGGTTTCCCAGGAGGGTTACCAGCAGCCTTAGCACGGCAGCGGGAAGCTTGATGCCCGATCCTCTTGCAGTAGTCATAATGAATGCTGTCACATGACCCGACATGATGATAGTTTCATTTGTTGCAAAGTTGGTGCGGCCCACTATACTTCTTGCAAGGCTCGGCCGCAGTAGTAGTGGTTGCAACAAATGGCTGAACCATCTCCGGTTTCTTGCCAGACCTATTTCCACCATTTCTAGCCTTCTTGGTATCCGACTACTTTCTTTTGTCACCCACGATTCCTTTCTTCTCAACCTCCTTCTCAAGCAATGCGTCCATACGCACTGTGTCATCCGTAAGACTATGAGCGAGGGTGAAGGCTCCTTGAATGGTGGTGGGTTCAGCAGCAGTTACCATATTGCGAATCTTATGGGAGAGACTCCATATGTACCTTTCAACCCGTTTGTATTCCGGAGTGACCATGTGGGGTACTAGACGTGACAGCTCATGAAAACGAGTAGTGTAGGCGGCAATCTCCGCTCCAGACATCGTCAGATTCCAAAACTCCAACTCAAGCTTCTGCAGCTCACTACGGGGGCAGTACTTCTCCATCAGCATGGACTTCAAATCGCTCCACGAGAGACGATATGCAACATCTTTTCCCAGAGTCTGAACTTGCAGATTCCACCAAGTCAAAGCCTCTTCCTTGAAGGTGCAGGTAGAGTACTTGACTCTCTGGTTTTCAGCACCACCGCTGATATCCAGAACTGATTCCATCTTCTTGATCCAACGAAAAATACCGATCACTCCTTCCATCCCATGGAAACTCCATGGTTTACAAGCCATGAAAGTCTTGTAGGAACAACCATGAACCATGTTCTCACCGTCTGTGTCATAGATAATGAAACATCATCAACAACAGTAGTGATCACAAAGTCATAGGGAGCATATCGAATCGATATTTTACCAGTGTCGTTGTCACTCGTCCTTCGCCTGCGATTTCCACCAGATCCACCACTGGAGTCTGTGCGATTAGTGTCGTGCTGCGCAATGGCTTGCGCAATCACGCGGGCTAGCTCTTCGGACGTGGTTGGGAATGTGTTGTCCTCTGTATTGCGGGTGTTCTTTCGAGGCGGCATGACTTCTTTCTATCATAAAAGATATAAAAGAATGATACACATATTTATCAAAAATATTGTCAATCATGTGCGCTCGAATAAACAACCATGAGATCCACAATAACCGTGACCCGCATTTTTCCACAACCATCGGGTACCATAACAATAATGCATACTCATATATATAACATAGCATATAACAAGGATACCTAACTAAAACATGGCATAAACAGATAATAATAAAGAGACATAAATAAAGCATAACATCGTCATTTATTAATTCATTTTGTTTTAGTACATCGTTTTGTAATAATGATACAGAATAAGTAGATCGCTACAACCCAAACCATACGATGAAATGACCCAAAAGATACTACCATAGGTTAGGTTAGATAACTAGAGCTACAACTACCACAGCTACAACCTAACTACTGAGGAGGTGGGGGAAATGTAGCAGCTAAAGGGGGAACGACAACCCTCATACTACGGTCTATCTCATCTAAACAATTCTCAAGAATGTCAACAAGCCTCCATGCCTCGACTCGCCCACGCTCAGCCTCCATGTGCTCACGCTCGGCCACCATACGTCGTCGCTCGGCGTCGTCCAGTCGTGCTCGTAGACTAGTAAGGTGCTCAATGATAGTGGCGTTGGTCTGGATCTCCGCCTCCGCATTGGCCCCTAGCTCATCCGCTCGCTCACAAAGGTCACGGATGATGCCATCATGCGTACCTATCATGCCACGCACCGTGTGAAGGGAATGACACATGGGAAAGGTACCTAGAGGACCGGGTGTAGGAGGGTCAGCAGGGGGCTGGGAAGACTCAACACCATGAGCAGAAATAAAGATATCATCATCGGAATCCTCGTCGCTTTGAGCCAAGTAGCCTGCTACAGTAGGTAGGAAGGTCCGCTTGCGGGCCTCGGACCTCATAAGCAGCTTCTTCCGAGGGGGCTCGAAAGACTCAGCAGCATGGCTAGGCTGGACTGGTGCCACAGACTCCATGGGCTGGGGTTTGCACACACGCTTCCTGGCGGTGCATACAGTGCGTATACCACCAAGAAACAGACGACGAGAGTAGGAAGACTCCGACACATCGGCGGGCGGCTCCACTACACGTGGAAGCACAGCTGGCGGCTCCGCAACCACAGGGGATGGGAAAACGGTATCCGTAGTATCGCCCTGAGCTCCGTCAGTAAGGCTGTCGGGTTCATCATCCAATACGACGGGATCAGGCTGCGCGCCATCTCCCATAATGTCCACCTCAGGCTCTGAATCCGCAAAATAACCGGCAATGTCGCTATCACTAGAAGCCTCGGGGACTACAGAAGAATCATCCTCTAAATCCGAATGGACAATCACATAAGTAGGGGTAGCCATGATCCTCTCAAAATCCAAAGTACACATATATACATCGATAAGCGTTAAGAACTCATGTGCCATACTCGTGTGAATGCAATGTAGAGAAAGGGCATGGAACTTGGGCAGTGCATCGTGATGAAAACATTTTTCATGCAAGGATAACTTTCCGTTTGAAAATCGTTGTAGTTATAGTTTAGTTTTTAGAGAAAACTAGTTCGCTATAACCTTGAGCTCTGATACCAACCTGTCACACCCCGCCTAGGCCGAAACACGAGGTGTAACCATGAAAGGTTTTCAAGCACAAGATATGAGCAAACATTCATATTTATTTATTTATAAAAGTACCAAACGTGTTCAAGGACAACAAGTTTCACAAGATACAGTTTAAAACCCTTTGCGGGGTCAAAAGTTTTAAAGACATGTTGTGTGGTGGTCGTGAATATGAGCCCAATCGTTTCCCAAGTTCCATCCATGATTTTAGTTACCTGAAAAACATGCATGAAAACTTTGTCAACACAATGTTGGTGAGTTCACGGGTTTTTGTTAAATGAAAAGTTTAATGAATTCCTTGAATGACCCATCATTGCCTAGCTAGTAGCAATGATGATAAACCATCATGAGTTCATAACCAAGCCTCGACGAGCGGTGCCTCGCACATTGCATATCAATGCAATGAATTATCATAAAAGAAATGCAAGCACTCTCATATATCACATATACCGGTTAGAACGACTAACCGAGAATGGGGGTGTCAACCCAATAGATCTATTCATACGTTTCTGGATATATCCATAGTTAATGATTATGATAAACTAATATACGAGGACTTTAGCAAGTACTCTTATACACATCGTCTCATGAACACCGGTCGGCAAGGAATTCATTCTAGAAACGAGTAATGATGCATACTTTTCCCCAAAACATAAAACAGTAAATAGGGGCCGTGAGAACTCACCTTAAGTCCGCGTGTAGTCTAGAAAAAGTGTATGTCCGACAACTAGATATCTCGTCCTATATACATACATGGTACTTTAGATTTATACAAATATGTGATCTTTGGTACTCGTGGTTCACCCGATCCTTAGCGATATGTAAGTTTAGCTTTTCTTGGTGACGACGATATATTACCTGGAAATAATAGTTTGTATAAGAAAATAGATCTTATTTCCCAACATATGATACTTTCCATAAAGTATATGTTCTTTTGAAAAAGAGTTGTTTAGTTCATAAACACATTGATCTTTACTATACTCAAATATTATTTACACATGTATTCATACTTACACATGCGTGTACCTATACTTACATCTATACATATGTGTATTTCCACACACAACCATATATAGGGATGTCTAAGGGATCTACACTTGTACATACATACCCATATACATGTGCATCTTGGTAGTCCATACACACCTCTATATATGCTTATGAGTTTGCTTTACACATACACATACATCATATATATACACGCACGCATATGTATGTGTGTATACAAATGGACTTTGTTTTCACTACCTTAGTAAAGTAACATGATACTTAGCTTCTTATACATCTATACATGCACATATGTACACACGCACATACATATATATGTCACGCATACATACATGTGTATGTATTTCGACGCACACACATACATTCATACGCATACACATACACTAACATCTATGGTGTTCTTTTATTGTAAATAATTACTAGGAACTAAGGTGAACCATGTGTAAATTAATAAAGTAAAGAAGTAATTAGGCAAAGGTTTATACCTCCTAGTGGATCCAAAATGGGAGGTAAAATGCTAGTGCTTTCTTGGTTGCTCCTAAAGTTGGTGTGGTGTGTGTCGAGTAGAGTGAGAGCAAGGGAGAGTTGTGGTGTGGTGAAATGAGCACCCAAGGCCTCCTTATATAGAGGTGGAGATGAGAAGGTGCAAGGAAGGCGATTAACAATTTAGGTAAGTCAACTTCTATGGATTTGGGTGATTAGAGAATCCTTCCTTATTAGGCTAGTAATCTCCATATGTTCCATATCTTAGTGACATATCAAATGTCTTAATCATGTCATGGGAAGTGACTAATCTTGTGTTAGTGTTGGGTGGATTCTAATCTTGATTAATCACACATGGATGTGAACTTATGGAACTAATAAACACATGTGATTATAGAGGTTGACCATGATTAAAAAAAGAATTAGAGGGACATAGGGGGGGGGGCGACGGTTTATCTTAATAAGACTAAAGTTAGCTAATGATCTTGCTTTTGTCTCAAATCTCAAACGGTTTGGTGGTTGAAAGGAAGGGAGGTGTCTCCAAATGTGGTAATGATCTTTCATGGTTCTTGGTGATTAAGGAATCTTTATATGTTTAGCTAATGATCTTGCTTTTGTCTCAAATCTTACTAGCATATCATGGGTCTTAATCACATCTTAAGGTTGACTATCCTTCCATGATGATGTTTATCTTAATAAGACTAAAGTTAATGTGACAACTCATGAGGATTCTTAGAGGTCTAAACAAGCATGTGTTGGATTAGAAAAAAAAATAATAATATGATAGGGGGGGGGGGTCGGTTTGGCCGAAAAAGAAAGGAAAGAGGAAGGAACAAGTGAACTTTAACAAATGGGGTAAACCAACATTCTTGATCTTAGGTGTTTAAGGAATATTACCTTATATAGTTAAACCACCAAATCTTGTATTTAATAGTCTTTGAAAGAATATTAAGACATGACACTACATTGATTATGTTCCACGTGTTTAATAAGAAGTAAGACTTTAAACTAAGTGGTGGTGATCATTTTTTGCTAGTAGTTTTCATAAATACTAGTGTTGATCACTTGTTTTACCACAAATGGTTAAGTTTATAAAGAACTAGTTATTTTAATTAGGATGTAACAAAAAGAACAAGTAGTCCTACATATAAATACGTTAACTAGTTTCTTGTACTCTTGTTCATATATGTACATATGTGCCGAAAATATACATATATATACATATATGTGTGTGTCGTGTACACATATTTACCTATGTGTAAGTATGCTAGTTATATAAATACTAGGCTTTATAAAAATTCATGATGCTTCCCATTGTGTTATAAAATAAATGGGCATCCATACATGATTTCGGAAAATCTCTTGTAAACATATAGAATTATCTCACCAAGACTCGTTAATACCGGTGAAATTATACTTGTTCGGACATTGCTAGACTATCTCGGGGGACTTGTGCATATAAAATGTCATGAATAATGCATGTAAAATTAAACGTTGACTAGATAGTGTACGGATTTTGACCTGGCTAAGTGGCGGGTGTCACACAAAAACTACCTCATGCACATGTATGCTGTGGAAGATGATGCCAAGGAAGAAGATATGGAAGCTCAACAAAAGGAGGAAGCTTGTGCACCACCAGCAGGTGAAGAAGAAGAGAAAGGCGAAATTGAAGAAATTCTTGTTCCCAGATTGGAGGAGAAATTCAATAAGTTCCATTCCTTGATGACATAAGTGCAACTCAACATCCCTTATGCCGATTGTCAACTTAGAGTTCCCGCTCACTTAAAATTTCTTAAAGATATTTTCTCCAAAAAGGATACTCTTGAATTAGGTGTCATCATGCCCATCAACAAAATATGTTCAACCATCATTCAAGGAAAACAACCCCCAGACAAAGTTACAATCTCTTGTACCATGGGAGAAAGATTCAATGCCAAAGCCATCGCCGACTTGAAGATTAACATCAACATTCTTCCCGCCTCCATATTCCGAAAGTTCCAGCAACAAATTCTAAGACCTACAAGAATGGAGCTTTACCTCACCGATCGCTTGGTGCGGTACCCCGAAGGAGTTGCAGAAGATGTTTTACTTTGTTTCAACGAAACTATCCTTTTGATAGATTTTGTGGTACTGGATGTTCTTGGCGAAGAGAGTCCTATCATTTTGGGGCGACCTTTCCTCAACACCATATTGGCTCTACTCGAAGCCTGGGGAGGAAGACTTAGAGTGACCTTTCCTCAACACCACCCCATCACTGATTTCGATTATATCGTGGGGTATTATCTCCATGATATCCTGGGGGAAGGAGATGTTTTTGAGGAGTCCGCTTCCTCGATTGATGAAAATGATCCCATAGTTCTTGAAAGTTATCATATAGAGCATGTGTCTCTTGAAGATGAACCTGAAGAAACACAACTTCAAGAACGAAATCCCGAAGAAAAAGTCAAGCCTTCCATTGAAGAACCGCCATCTTTAAAACTCAATGAAACTATCTTTTTGATAGATTTCGTGGTGCTGGATGTTCTTGGCGAAGAGAGTCCTATCATTTTGGGGTGACCTTTCCTCAACACCATATTGGCTCTACTCGAAGCCTGGGGAGGAAGACTTAGAGTGACCTTTCCTCAACACCACCCCCATCACTGATTTCGATTATATCGTGGGGTATTATCTCCATGATATCCTGGGGGAAGGAGATGTTTTTGAGGAGTCCGCTTCCTCGATTGATGAAAATGATCCCATAGTTCTTGAAAGTTATCATATCGAGCATGTGTCTCTTGAAGATGCACCTAAAGAAACACAACTTCAAGAACGAAGTCCCGAAGAAAAAGCTAAGCCTTCCATTGAAGAACCGCTATCTTTAAAACTCAAGGAATTGCCTTCTCACCTAGAATATGCTTTCCTTGAAGAAGAATTCAAACTCCCCGTTATACTTGCATCCGATTTGTCAATAGAAGAAAAAGAAAAACTAATGCGAGTTTTGAAGTAGCACAAGAAAGCAATTGTGTGAAAGCTCATGGATATAAAAGGTATTAGCCTTCACTTTGCACACAAAATATTCTCATATTGGAGGATGATTATCGGCCATGTGTGCAAAGTTGTTCCAAAAAAGGGCGGTATAACAGTCGTAACCAATGCGCAGAACGAACTCATTCTCACAAGGAAGCTCATTAGCTCAACGAAGCTACAACGAAAGATCATTTTCCTCTACCGTTCATCGATCAGATTTTGGAAAGATTGGCCGGGCATAAATATTATTGTTTTCTCTATGGATTTTTTTTGGTACTTGCAGATCCAATAGACCCAGAGGACAACGAGAAAACCACTTTCACTTGTCCTATGACACGTTTGCTTACAGAAGAATGCCAGTTAGGCTATGCAATGCCCCCGCCACTTTCCAATGATGCATGGTAGCCATTTTTATGACATGATCGAAGACTTCATGGAAGTCTTTATGGATGGCTTCTCAGTTTTCGAAGATTCTTTCTGTCACACCCCGCCAAGGCCGAAACACGGGGATGCGACCTCGAAAGGTTTTCAAGTACAAAGTTCAAGCAACACACAAATTTATTTAAATAGTACCATCGTAGGATGGACATTGTCATAATATTATTCAAACCATCTCAACATTTTTTGGGAAAATAAATATTGTCTGAAATTCATGAAATTGAAAATACAACATTACGGGATTGACAAAACCCATTCCATAGTGGTACCACCCGGTGCGTGCTCGAACCCCTCTCTCAAACCTCCACTGCTCGCCATCAATCACCTGAAAAACATGCACAAAAGATTTATCAACAATAATGTCGGTGAGTTCACAGGTTTGAATGTACTAAGTAAAGTGCTTGCGTAATTCGTGTATGACCAATCATAAGCTAGCTAAGCGAATGATTACTATGCAAACCATGATTCCCATAACAAAAACTCTTAACTGTTGTGCCTCACGCATTGTACACTAAAGACAATGTATGTATAGTAGAATCCTAACACTCTTTTGTATGTAACCGGTTAGAGCGACTAACGAAGAGTGGGGGTGTCAACCCAATAGATCAATTAAAGTGTTCCATGGATGTTGATAGCTAATGGTTATTGTAAAGGTAGTACGAGGATTAATGAGCTCATGAACCAAATGTCTCATGTTCCACATGGTAGTCACGATAGAATTAACACACAATTGTAATTTGTACTAGAATTGTAGCATGTTTATCCCCCAAAAATGTAAAAACGGTAAAATGGGGCCGTGAAACTCACCTGATAGTGTCATGTGTGGTCTAGTGAAGCTAAAAATGTGGGATGGCTATTGTTCCAACAATGGTTGCCCTATGATTAATAAGAGCACAGTAAATTGTACGTTCTCGTTGTTTATTATACAAGTTGTTCACCCGAAATTCATGGGCCTTGGTTTTAGTGTATGTGGGCCATGTTTTTGTGCCCGTGAGGTTTATAACCATTTTATTTGTACGTATAACGGGTACCGTTCTGAAAATACCGGGTATTTGTTGTAAGTGGAATTTTATTGTAAACAAGGTGGTCCCCACATGCCGTTATGGTATGTAAGTTGATACCAAGTCGTCATGTGTGGTCAGTTTTTGGAAAAACGTGCATTTTGGCATAGGATTATGCCCTTTTAGATGCAACATAGTGCTAACACATGTTTCGGCCCATATTAACATATGTTAAGTAGTTATAGTCGAAACAATGCTTTATATAAGACTTGAATTCGATAGTTGATTGGATCAATTGGGATCGATCTAGACTTGTTAAGATACCATCGAAGGTTTGCAAGGTATTCTAGTTGATTTTGTGACAAAAAACCGATTATAAAACCATTCATCATAAGCCTTAACTTTGAACATCAACCGAATGTGTTTTGTTTTATAAAACCGATTGTTAGTTAATTATCCATATCGGGTTTTGATTTAAAAACATTACACACACCAACCTCACACTACTAAGGCCGATCATTATAAACTAGGGATGTATCTCAACAATGTGGGTATAATTTAACCGATTATATATAAATGAAACAAGGTGTATAGAACTTATATGTGTAAGTGTTGGTTTAGGACAGATCATAGGGTGAATGAGGGTCGGGTAAATAGAAATGGGTCAAGGAAAACAAAGCATAGAAGCATGGAGTAACTTACCAAAAGGTGATTTGTGTTAGAGATCCTCTTGATTGCCTTCCTTGATCCTTGAGGGCTTGATGGCTACGGCTATGGCTTGAGGTACCCGAAAGTTTGAGAGGATTAAAGTGTTTGTGGCAATGGTTGATGGCCTCTAGCTTTCATTATATAGGGATTCAAGTGGGTAGTGGACAAAACAAAGATGGCAAGTATATCCTCATTCTATGGATCGATCAAGAGGCATAGGTATCAAATGGATGTTTAAGATTGACAACACATCTATCCTTGTCCTATCCCTTCCTTCGGCCGCTAGTAAGGGACTCAAAAGAGCATGTGTTTCTTCTTGGCAAGTGGAGTGTATTGTGTCTTATACTTAGTTCCATGAAAGTTTGTGTCATGCCTTCCCTTCTTGTCCTTAGCCGAGATTGTGTAAGAGGTTACAAAGGGAAAGGGTTGACTTATCAAGGTGTATCAAGAAGGTTTGTTTTATAGTTATATTGGTGTAAGTTCACAGCAAGGTGTGAGATTCCTCCTTGTCTTGTTTCGGCCAAGAGTTAGGACAAAAGAGACTCAAGCTCGATGAACTTCACCAACAAGCTTATGACAACTCCCTCATATACAAAGAAAAGACCAAGAAGTTCCACGACCAAAGACTCAGAAGAAAAGAGCAGTTTCAAGAAGGTCAGAAAGTGTTACTATACAGTTCGAGACTCAAGCTCTTTCCTGAAAAAATGAAGTCAAGATGGATCGGGCCGTACATTGTGAAGAAAATCTCTCCTTATGGGGAGGTAGATTTGGAAACAACTTCAGGGGCTTTGTTCAAGGTTAATGGTCACAGGATTAAGCCACACTTCGAAAACTTGGCAAATGAGGAGGTAGATGACATGCCGGCACATCCATGACTAGCCCGCGTTTGTCCAGCCAAAGAAGTGAAACGTGGAGCTACTAGGGGGTAGTCCAGATTGGTAGCTTAGAAGAATAAGTTGAGATGTTGGTGCATACGGTAAGAAAAGCAATTGAGGACCCTCAGGTATGATCGTTCACTTTTACTTTCTAATCGCCAGGTATGCCCTCTCGGCATTAGGAGTTAGTAGTTTACTATTAGTTAGTAGTTTTATATTTTTAGTTTTAGTTAGTTATATCCATGCCAGATGAATTCTTTCAAAATCTCAGTCACAACTATCGCCTGAACAACTTTCTTCTTGAAAGCCTATTAGGGGAAGACGTAACTACGCCCCACTTGATTCTTTAAGCATAAAGTTTTTATAAATCTATAATTTCAAAATATGCTAAGGAATTAAGTGTGAGGTGAAAACTTTTTATAAGTTTTACCACCTCTTGAGCTTGGAAATCCAAACCTATTTAAGGAAAAGTTTTCAAAATGTGTTTAGAGTAACTAAAAACATTTTTCAAACCCTTTGAGTCCACCCAAAGATCTGAATAGGGGATTTTTGGAGGTGTTGGCGAGGCCGAAAGAACTAACTCAAAGTGTCTTTACTTCATAAATGAGAGCGTACCCTTTCCATGTGAGTATCTTGAACCTTATCGAACACACCCACTTTTGATATAGATATCACACATGCTCGTTCACTTGGACAATGAAAGATATTCACCCTTGGAATGTCATAGTTTGAACTTGTGTGTCTTATACATTTTGAGACCGCACAAGAGGTGAGAGAGTGTGAAGATGATCAAGGAACCTAGGATACACCAGTTCCATTTTCATTAGCGTTTCACAGATATTCCCCCTCACCTAGTCACCCATCTTGAGCCTTAGCCTTTTTCATTTCTTCCATTACATCGAGCCCCTGCCATGGTTTTGGCGAAGAAAGCAGGTGAAGGCAATTGGGACACTCTTGGGTAGTCTTGGAATGAAGAGAACAGAACAGATGTCGCGGTTTCCACCGAGGAAGTTTGGCAAAAGAGAAGGAGATACCATGAAGAGTCACCATACCAAAGAATAAGATTCACTGCAAGCAACAATTTACCAAAAAAAGTAAAAAAATAAAAGTTGAGAAATAAGTAGAAAGAGCTCCACAAATAAAGGGCTTAAAGAAAACAACTCTATTTGAAGATTGATTTCTAGGACATTCCTAGCGGTGGTTATTAGGTGGAAAATCGAACAGTTCGCAAACTAGGGACGTTAGAGCAATGAGTCTTTGGGGCAGGAGTTTCACAAGCCCACTATCCAGAGCTTGACATCTTTCCATCATGCCTCAGCCGCTGCCCGAGCTAGACATGGCAGTAGACACCCATCCTACCCATCTATCATTTTATCAACTTCTCAACTTTTTTTTTCTTTTCAGTAAAATGCTGTTTTTGGCGAAGCTTATTCTTTGGTATGATGACTCTTCATGGCTATCCTTTCCTCTTTTGCCAAACTTCCTCGGTGGAAACCACGGCGTCTGGTCTGTTCTCTTCATTCCAAGATTGCCCTAGAGTGCCCTGATTGCCTTCAACCAGCTTCCTTTGCCAAAACCATGACAGGGGCTCGATATGATGAAAGAAATAGAAAAAGGCTAAGGCTCAAGATGGTGACTAGGTGAGGAGTATATCTATGAAAGGCTAATGAAAATGGAACAGGTGTATCTTAGGTGCCTTGATCATCTTCACACTCTCTCACCTCGCGTGTGGTCTCGAAATGTATACGACACATAAGTTTTAACTACGACAAGCCAAGGGTAAATATCTGTTATGGTCCAAGTGAACAGCATGTGTGAAATCTATATCAAATATGGGTGTGCTCGATAAGGCTCAAGATACTCACATGGGAAGGGTAGGCTCTCATTTATAAAGTAATGACACTTTGAGTTAGTTCTTTTGGCCTCGCCAACACCTCCAAAAATCCCTATTTAGATCTTTGGATGGACTCAAAGGGTTTGAAAAAGGTTTTTAATTACTCCAAAAAAATGTTTTGAAAATTTTCCCTAAATAGGTTTTGGTTTGCGAAGCTCAAGAGGTGGTAAAATTTATAAAATTCTATCACCTCACACTTAATTCTTTAGCATATTTTGAAATTATAAATTTATAAAAATTTTATGCTTAAAGCATCAAGTGGGACATAGTTACGTCTTCTCCTAGTAGGCTTTCTAGAAGAAAGCTGTTTGGGCGAAAGTTGAGACTGAGCTTTTCAGAGAAAACACCTAGCATGGATATAACTAACTAAAAATAAAAACATAAAAATACTAACTAATTGTTTTGGTAAAAAATTACCTAGTAGAAATAATTTTGTATTCCAAATTAGTAAAAGTGAGGTAGAGTGCTAAATGTGTGAAATATGTAAAAAACTCAGTTGTATTCTGAAAATGGTGTATCATGATGCTAAAGAAGTTAATAAGTGACAACTATGCTCGGGATGGCTTAGGTTTGCTTCGGAATGGACAGTTATATCCTCGGGATGGAACTGTTTATAACGAACAAATAAAGCAATAAAACACAAAGAACAACACTCGATCTACGAGGAAAGCCCATGATCAGTTGTAGATCGCCGACATAAAACCTCAGGAGGAGACTAGACCCCTGCCTTGTTTGTTAATATTAATTTGGTAAAAAGATACAACTTTGGATGAGCAAATGGACGAGTGTACTAAGTTTACAATGATTGTGAGAGTGTTTCTGATCAACTAAGTGTATGTGTGTAGCTATAGTGTGTGTGATGTGTATGTAAGTTTCCTATACTCATCCAATACTCCCATTTATATAGTACAAGGAGTAAATAAGAGATCCCACAAAATCCGCTAGTTAGTTATGTTCTTTGATGGCTTCAAGTGACCGTTATAGCTGTTTCAGCTGAATATGACCGTTGTAGCAGCTGTTTCAACTGAATATAGTTGTTGGTTAACTGTTTCCATGTTTCTCTCCTTCCATTAATGCTTGTCGGTTACAAGTTTGACCTCTTCTTTGGTGGTGGACTTGTTCTACACGCATAGGTCTTCAATGATCAGCTCCTTTGTCTTTAAATGAGTCAATATAGCTGTTAGGGAGGAGTTACAAGCCTTAATATTGATTAAGTGTACCTGCAATAATGTCATAATAAGATAATTCGTTAGTCCATCCTCGGGATGCACAGAGGTGAGGACACTGTTACATCCTGAACCCTGCTTAGTCCTTTAGCATCCCGAGGATGTTACTCAGAGAATATGAGGTAAAATCATCCTGCATTCATATAAGAATAAGATAGTTTGTTAGTCTATCCTCAGGACGCACATAGGTCAGAATGCTGTTTCATCCTGAAGCCTGACCAGTCCTTCAGTATCCTGAGGATGCTACAGAAAATATAGGTTAGTGCTAACCTGAAGATTTCACCCACAACAATTGTCCCCAAAAATATGTTACCGTAAATATCTTAACGGTTATAATATTTTTAATTCTGATGCTTATCTTCTGAGGATGATTAGACATCTGATAGGATATCAACAACTATATTTTGGTCGATGGTTTAGGGATGATCATTACCCCTTATCACCTTTCACCATCTATATCTAGATTTCAATCCTTCCTTTATAATCACAACAGGATTATCAGAAAGGTTATTTCTTCTTTCCTCTCTGTTTTTCTCTGTTTTTATCAATTTTCGAACTTTTTGTACAAAGAATTCTCAGGATGGGTAAAAAATCAACAAGGGCTGCAGGAAGTATAGGAGCCCATAAAGACTTTATACAACAAAACCTGTTACAAGATCCTGCAAACAAAGTATGTACATTCATAGACAATGATATCCTTTCTATGAATAACTCAGGGGCTTTTCCTGAATTAACTGTGTTCCGGCCGTATGACCAGAATGCGAAGTCTGATTTTGCATCCTCTATATGGTTCTGCTTCCTATACCTGCCTTTCCACCTGGGTTTAAGATATCCATTCTCCCGTTCATCAAAGAATTCTTTGATATAAGTAGGATGGCCTATGCCCAGGCTATGCCTGAGGTTTGGAGGATCCTGATGGTCTGTAATGATATCACCGAGAATCATGGTATCCATCTTCATATTGGTGACCTGTCTTACCTGTATAAGTTGAAAACTCATGGTTCCAACCGTTATGTTCTTCGGCTTACAAAGATCCTAATTTCCTGCATAATGTCACTAAGTCTGACAGGTCCTGGAAATCAAAGTTCTTTTTTGCGAAGAGGGATTCCATTCCTTTTGGGAATGATATCCCTATGTCTTGGTTAAAAAGTGGTAAAGATTATTCAGGATGTTTAATGAAAATTTTGTAATGGTATCCTGAGGATATCACTAGTCGAGCCACGGAGATGTCTGGTAAGTATTACCTAACTAGTACTATGAAAATTTTGCGTGACAAGTGCTTAACTTGCCAAACTTGCTCCTCCCCTGACTGATTCCCTTATCAGGTATAAAGCTGTTTTAGACTTACCTGTCTCAGCTAGAACCTTTGAAGTAGAAGAGAGCTACATTACTAGTCGAGCCAAAGAGATGTTTGGTAAGTATTACCTATTACATCCTGAGGATGTTTTTGTCTTGTTATGTGTACCTGTCTAAACCTGTATTTCTTTACTATTTTCAGCAAAGAAATCCACCTTTTTCGACCTTGATGATATTGACAGTCAGGATGTCAAGACAGCCAAGATCACTTCACCATCCAGCTCCAAGATGACTAGCTCTCCTTCTCTACTAAGTCAAGGGCACCTGCATCCTCTTAAGAAGAGGAAGACTGCTAATGCCTCTACCTCAACCTGAGAGACTACTCCTTTGAGGATGTCTTGGGCAAGATTTCCCAGTTCACTCTTCAGGTATGATGCTATCCTGAAAATGGCATAACATATTTATTCAAATATTTAAAGATAAAATACTTACCTATTCTTTGTCTCTTGTAGGGACATGAATGTCTGCTGAAGTCCCTGGATGAAGTAGCCAAGGAATTGAATGACACCAAGGCCAGCCTGGAAGATATGAAGAAGGTTGCTCAAGAAAAGAGCAAACATCTTGAGAAAGAGCTGGGCAAGGTGAAGAATGAATTGAAACTGGTGAAATGTGAGCAGGTCAAGGCTTTGTTGGGGCATGGAAAGGATATGGAGGAGTATAGGCAAAGGCTAATGACATCTGTCACGATTTCTGTTCTCCAGGCTAGGGTGAGGATTGCATCGCGGGCTAAGGATCCTGAGGATGCACCCAAGGAGCTTGAGGATGCAGAGGTGAAGGAAGCTGAAGCTAAGATGGCTGAGGTGGTGAAGGATATAATGACTAGGCTGGAACCCACTTTTTTAAAATATTTGTGGTAGTTTGTGGTTGAACGAAAAAATTTTACTTTTTTATGCTTGTATAGATAATGAAAGAGTTGGGGTGGAGGGATCTTGGTTTCAAGACGAAGCCCCAAATCTTTTATTTGACCCGGACCATAGATGTTGACCCCTGGTAGATGGGTACTGTTTTAGGATGAAGCCAGGGGTTGACATCAATTTTGGCTATAATAAATAATATGGTAACTGCTTTTGACGCTACATCCTTGTGTTCCTTTTTTGATTCTTTTGATATCCTGCAAACATCAACAAATGTCAAGTATAAAGGAATAATACAAATATTACCTTCGTCCAATTTGATAAATGGTCTTCGAAGTATTCTGATGACATCTTGAAGATGTCCCCAGTCTTGGTTACATCCTTAGAATCATTCTCATCATTCTAAGGATGTCTCTAATGTTTATCACATCCTTAGGATAATCTTCATCATTCTGAGGATGTCCCCAGTGTAATATCTTCAATATAGACCTTATAATCTTTCACAAGAAAGACTTATGTTTTGATAATATCCTGCAAAGAAAGATTTTATTATACTGGTGACTTAGGCCTTTGGTTTAATCTGGGATCAAAAACCCTTTTGAAATAATCCTGGTGGCAAGACCAATATGTAAAATCTTGAGAATAACTGGCGACAAGGCCTTTAGTAATAACTGGCGACAAGGCCCTTAGGAATAACTGGCTAGAAGGCCCGAAGAGACGTTGAAAAACGTCTAACCATTTGAGACATTGAAAAATGTCTAAACCTTAAGAGCTCAATCATATACCTCAAAGATAATGAAATTGTTAGCCACTTTTACATGGACTGGTCCCACCATCCCGAGAATATACATGGGCATCGTGCGCTCCAGGCGAGGGTTGCTAACCCAATGTGAAAGGTGAAAACCTTTAAACCTTAGGAAGGTGTCGAACACCTTAACGGAGGAGAGGGTGGCCAACCCCTAGTCTTCTAAGCATTCCATCTTCAGGATGGTACTGCAAAATTCTCAGGATGGACTATTTCTAGACCATGTTTAGTAAAAATATAAATAATTGAAATATGTTAAGAATAAGTACTTACATATGGAGATGATTCATCTCTGTCAGCATTCACCTTCATCTTACCAGTAATCCGAACCACGGATTCTCTTCCAGAGAGATCAGTCTCATGAGTCTTCATGTATGATAGCATTTTAAGTGAATTGCATTCCCGGATCTTGGTAGAATTTCGTCTTCCGTAGTCATAATCGATCAAGTAGGGTCCTTCCTACTTATTAGGAGCTAACTTCCCATTACTTGGCTTGGTGGTATTTTGGAAGGATTTTCTTAAGACCAAATCTCCCACCTGGAATCTTCTTATCCTTATATTCTTGTTGTAGGTTTTAGTTATCCTTTGTTGATAAGGTTCCATCCTCAATCTGGCTGTATCCCTAATTTCATCCACTGTTTCAAGATCTTGAAGCAATACTTCCGAATTGGTAGTTGCATCCTGAAGATATCTTCTTGCTGCAGGCATTGCCATCTTGGTTGGGAGCATGGCTTCTATTCTAAAGACCAAGGAGAAAGGTGTTTGGCCAGTTGCATTCTTGAAAGTGGTTTTCTTCTGCCCATTTTCCTTTCTTTTCTCCAAGCCTCATCTTCAAGTTGTTGATGATGATCTTATTAGAGGATTCTGCTTGTCCATTAGCTTGAGGATGGACAGGTGTTGATGTTATCATTTTGATTTCGAGCAGTTAGAGCAGTGTTATCCTTAGGATGTACAGTGCTATCTTCTGGATGCACAGTGTTATCCTCAGGATGCAGTTCTACAGTCGGTGACTTCAGGATGCACTTCCAAATTTGCCAAGGCATCAGCTTCAGCATTTTCTTCCCTAGGTACCTGTGTTAGTGTAAATTCTGCAAAACAAGATGCTAATTTCTTGACTATTTCAAGATATTCAACTAATTTTTTACCTTTGACTGCATAAGATCTGTTAAAATGGTTAGTAATTAACAAGGAATCAACAAACACTTCTAAATTTGAAACATGCATATCCTTAGCAAGTTGTAAGCCAGCAATGAGAGCTTCATATTCAGCCTCATTATTGGTTGTTTGAAATGCACATCTAATCGCATGGGGTATTTTGTCCTCTTGTGGCGATTTTAGTAGTAATCCTAACCCTGTGCCTCTCATTTTTGAAGCACCATCATTATATAAAATCCATTTTCCCAAGTTTTCATTTACTTGTTATACTTCTTTTTCAATTTCACTTAGGATGTCACTACTGAAATCAGCCACAAAATCAGCTAGAGCCTGTGATTTGATTGCATTTCCAGGCTCATATACCAAGTCAAAAGCACTTAATTTCATTGTCTATACTGCCATTCTTCCTGAAATTTCTGGTTTTCTAAGCATTTTTTTAATAGGGTAATTAGCTTGAACATGTATCCTATGTGTTTCAAAATAATGCCTTAACTTGGTAGATGCCATAATCAAAGCTAAAATAAGTTTTTCAAGATGTGAGTACCTTACTTCAGCATCCAGTAGAGTTTTACTTACATAATAGACATGATGTTGTTGACCTTCGAAGTCTTTTACCAGGACTGGACTTATTGCATTCCCAGAAAGTGCAAGGTATAACTTGGGAGGTTCGCCATCCTCATGTTTCATAAGGAGTGGAGCTGCTCCAAGATATTCTTTCAATATTTTCAATGCATCCTTGTGCTTTTGTCCCCAGTCGTATTTGTTGTTCTTCTTTAGGATGTTATAGAACTCCTTGCATTTTTCTGAGGACTTTAAGATGAATCTGTTCAGAGCTGCTATCCTACCAGTCAATCCTTGTACACCATTGACATTTGTTGGAGCATCCAGGATGTCAAAGGCTCCTTTGAGGTCTTGAAGATGGTCTTCAGCTTTCTTGGACTTCACTACCATGTCGTCGATGTAGACTTCCATTGTGTCCCCAGTCGATCTGCACAGTGATATCCTTGTTGTTTTCATCGAGGCAGACTGATTTGACATCTTGGTCAGAATGTGCTTTGACATCCTAAGGATGGCACTATGCATCTTGCTTTAACTGCTATGCTTGTTTCGACTGGGATGAAGCCTTCATTGATGTTGTGTAGCAATCCTTTGCTTCTTGCTGGTCACTGTTGAATTTGATGACTCCCCATGGAGTTAGTAGCTTTACACATTGGTGATATGTCGATGGTACCGCTTTCATGTCATGTATCCAAGGTCTCCCTAGGATAATGTTGTAACTGGATAACGAATCTATCACACAGAATCTTTGGATAGAGTTCATTCCCTCGACATACACAGGTAGTTTAATATCACCAACTGTGCTCTTGGTCTCTCCACTGAAACCAACCAAGACAGATGATCTAGCCACTATCTCGGTCTCAGGAATGTTCATCCTTTTGAGGGCTTCCAGCTGTATTATGTTAACTGAACTCCCTCCATCTATTAATATCCTGCGAACAAAATGGTTAGCAATATATAAAGTAATGACCAAACCATCATGGTGAGGCTCTAGAACGTTTTCTCGATCTTCTTCTTCAAAGTTAATCACTTTTGCATTCGTCAGGATGGTAGTCTTTGTGGGTCTTTCTCCTTTTTCTGATTTCATTTCTCTTGCATGCCTTTTGGCTGCTGAGTAGGATGTCCCACAAATATCTGATCCTCCTGAAATAAAATTAATAATGCCAGCATCCTTGAGTGGAGATGCTGCCCTTTATGGGATGCCAGTGCTATCCTGAATTTTTGACTTCTTTCTGCTCAGCAGATCCTTAAGATGGCCCTTGCTTAGGAGATATGCTATTTCTTTTCTCAAAGCAATGCAATCTTCAGTAACGTGCCCAAAATCTTCGTGGAAAGCACATCATTTGGATTTGTCCTTCCATCCTGACTTGTTATCTTTCCTTGGCTATCTTGCTTTGTCTCCAAGATCCTTCATAGCATACATTAAACTTGTTACATCCACAGAAAAATAATAGTTTGAAAGTTTAGGGCAATCCTCTTCATCGTCATCCTCAACCATATTGACCTTTTTATTATCAGGTCTAGCATATGTTTCATGTTTGTAAGGTTCGTATGTGGAAGTAGACTTCCGATTAGGATTGTTGTATCTTGAGGATGTCTCTATGCTCTCCTGTATCTTCTTGTCATCTTCAAGACGGATGAATCTTAAAGCTCTATTCCGAACTTCATCGAGATTCCTACAAGGGTTCATCACCAATTCTTTATAGAAAGGCGAATCCTTCTGTAGTCCCATCTTGAAGGCTTGCACTGCTGTTGCGACATCTAGGTTTGGGATGTCAAGTGCTTCCTTCCCAAAGCTTGTGATATATTCCTTTAATGATTCTCCCTGTGGCTGTGTCACCCTATACAAATCACTTGTCAAACGTTCAAATGTTCGACTGCAAGAAAACTGATTATTAAACATGTTAATCAAATGTGCAAAAGAAGTAATTGAATAGGGAGGAACACTTAGTAGCCATTTTAAGGATGGACCAGTGAGGGTAGAACCAAATCCTTTGCATAAACATGCTTTTTTCAAGTTTGCTGGAACGGGGTTTATTTCCATCCTTTCCCTGTATTGTGCTACTTGCTCTTCAGGATCAGTAGATCCATCATAAAGCTTCATGCTTGGAGTCTGGAATCTCTTTGGAATCTCAGCATCACATATTGGAGGTGCAAAGCGAGACACCCTGTGACATGCTGAAGATACCTCGGGGATGGGCTGCAATATCCCTGGCACACTAGACACCATATCCTTGATTTTTTGATGCTCTCTTGCCAACTGTGGACTTATACCTGTATCCTGCAAAGAAGCAACATCGTTAGTAGCAAAAGTACTGGAACTTAAATTGTTACCATTGTTGTATCCTCGGGATGGTTTGGTGGTATATCCTCGAAATGGCTCCATAGCATATCCTCGAGATGGCTCGGCAGTGTATCCTGCATCTCTAGTTGTAGCCATCCTGGGTGCTGAAACAGTTTCTGGTGCAGAGAATCCAGTGCTCATGGGGATGAAATCTCCTTGATGAATGCCCCCAGGGATGCCAGAATTGAAATCCAACACTCTAGGCTGCAATGGTGTCCACATGTCTTCAGCCGGTCTCTTTGAGGATGTTTTGAGAGATTGAATTTCTCTCATCAGCATCTGGTTGGTATCCTGTTATTGTTTTATTTGATCCTTCACCATTGCAAACATGGAAAGGAACTCATCATTTGACACGAAAGCAGGAGGAGTAGATCCAGATGTTGCCATCCCAGATCTGGCAGTATTAGGAGCAACATTCCTGGTAATTTGTGCAGAACTCTTAGGAAAGGTAGGAGGAGGTGGTAGAGTCACATTTTTGGAAGAGGTTGTGGATGGTGAGAAGAAGACACAGATTTTGAATTTGAGGCCATAGTTGTCAAGAATTTTGAAGCAAATTGATCGGGAAAAACTTTTAACAAGTTTTTGTTAAAAATAGCACCACTTGCCCCACGGTGGGCGCCACATTGTTTTGGTTAAAATTACCTAGTAAAAATAATTTTGTATTCCAAATTAGTAAAAGTGAGGTAGAGTGCTAAATGTGTGAAATATGTTAAAAACTCAGTTGTATTCTGAAAATGGTGTATCAGGATGCTAAAGAAGTTAATAAGTGACAACTATGCTCGGGATGGCTTAGGTTTACTTCGGAATTGACAGTTATATCCTCGGGATGGAACTGTTTATAATGAACAAATAAAGAAATAAAATACAAAGAACAACACTCGATCTACGAGGAAAGCCCTTGATCAGTTGTAGATCGCTGGCATAAAACCTCGGGATGAGACTAGGCCCCTGCCTTGTTTGTTAATATTAATTTGGTAAAAAGACACAACTTGGGATGAGCAAATGGACGAGTGTACTAAGTTTACAATGATTGTGAGAGTGTTTCTGATCAACTAAGTGTATGTGTGTAGCTATAGTGTGTGTGATGTGTATGTAAGTGTCCTATACTCGTCCAATACTCCCATTTATATAGTACAAGGAGTAAATAAGAGATCCCACAAAATCCGTCTGTTAGTTATGTTCTTTGATGGCTTCAAGTGACCGTTATAGCTGTTTCAGCTGAATATGACCGTTGTAGCAGCTGTTTCAACTGAATATAGTTGTTGGTTAACTGTTTCCATGTTTCTCTCCTTCCATTAATGCTTGTCGGTTACAAGTTTGACCTCTTCTTTGGTGGTGGACTTGTTCTACACGCATAGGTCTTCAATGATCAGCTCCTTTGTCTTTAAATGAGTCAATATAGTTGTCTGGGAGGAGTTACAAGCCTTAATATTGATTAAGTGTACCTGCAATAATGTCATAATAAGATAATTCGTTAGTCCATCCTCGGGATGCACAGAGGTGAGGACACTGTTACATCCTGAACCCTGCTTAGTCGTTTAGCATCCTGAGGATGTTACTCAGAGAATATGAGGTAAAATCATCCTGCATTCATATAAGAATAAGATAGTTCGTTAGTCTATCCTCAGGACGCACATAGGTCAGAATGCTGTTACATCCTGAAGCCTGACCAGTCCTTCAGTATCCCGAGGATGCTACAGAAAATATAGGTTAGTGCTATCCTGAAGATTTCACCCACAACACTAATAATAAGCTACTAGGTCCTAGTGCCGAGAGGGCATACTTGGCGGTTAGAAAGAAGTAAAAGTGAACGATCATAGCTGAGGGTCTTCAAATGCCTTTTCTTACCGTATGCACCAACCTATCAACTTATTCTTCATCGGGCTACTTCCGAAAATAATACTTTAACCAAGTTCAATCCCGCAATTCAAGATCATGGGATTGATAGTCAAACATGCTAGAGATGATGATGAGTCACGCCACTACCACTTGAAATTTCCTGGATCAAAGTTCACTATATGCAAGTAGTGAAGAATTCGGTCATCCCGACACACCACAAGTGGCTTGCCGAAATAACGCCACTTCATCTTAGCAAAGTGATCTTCTGAGTGATATGCTTTACCCCATAATTCTTCAACAAGTTCAGCCATTGGGGTGCCTATCACTCGTGAAATGTGGCAATTGAGATATTACCATGTTCTTTCCTGAGTTGCCAAAGTCTATTTCTTTTCGTCCTTCTTGCACCCATGTGTCTACCACTTCACTTCTACCCACGCTTTCTTCAATCTTACCTTCTTCATAAGCTTCCTTTTGTTGTTCCTCAATGCCCTTGTTCTTGCTTCATCTTCCATTGCGAATTTCTTCAAGAGATAATTTTTGAGTATCTCAAGATTTTCGGCAAACTTTTCCATGTCGATGAGTGGAGGCTCGGACTCGGGCATAGGCTCGGGTTCGGACTCGGAAAAAGGGTTTGGTGATGGAGATGGAAAAAATGGTGGTAAATTTTCAAAAGTGTATTTTTCTTCAAAAGGGTAAGGTGAAGATGCTGAAGAATCAAAAAGTGGTTGTATATGAGAGTATGGAAATGGTGACGGGTTATATGGGGGTGGTTCATAGGAAGGTAATTGTGTAGGAGGTTCATATGAAGATGAATATGGAGAAGGTTCACGAGGGTAATAAATTATGACTGTCATAAGTGGGAAGACAATAAAAATAGAGGTATTCATCGCATTTGTGGGGGTAAGAAGATCCACCACAATAGCTACACGGAAGAATACAAAATAGGTAGTCTTCACAACTGTGGGGAACAGGAGGTCCACCACAATAGTCACATCCTTGTTGAACATAGTATCCATTTTCTACAACTCGATAATCCATCCTGCCAAATAAAGAAAACTAGACCAACGGGTTATATTAGCAACTTAAAACCTTTCTATGAAATATGTCGTGTCCCCAGGAACGACGCCAAAAACTTGATGTCGTGTGGTTTTAGTGACTTTAACTTCTTTTTCTTAAAATGGCAAGTTCCCGGTGGTAATACCAAAAACTCGGTGAAAAAGGTAATTAAGTCAAAACTTTGAGGTGAGACACTTTTCAAGTTTTAAATTTATAAAATAAAATGATAAAGGCTAAATGTTCTAAAACCACACAATAGGCAAGTGTACACATCGAGTATAATATAGACACAAGCAAGTACCGAGTATCGAACCCAAACGCACGACTTTCCCTACTCAGCTTTAAGTTGCTAAAGTAAAACTAAAGACAAATAAAAGTGATAGATAACGAAAGTAACCGAGAAGAAAAACAATGTCCAAATAAAAGTCTTGCTTAGGGATCCAACTTGTCTTGGTATACGGATTAACAGTAAACATTCAATTAAGTGATGTGTCCAAGATGCGCATTACCGCATAACTATAAAAACGATTTGTGTTCTCATTTGTTATTGTGAGGGTCTCCCTACCCCGGTAAGCTCACCTCTCAACAGTGAGGTGCGGATCACCCAAAATTGTACATGTCCAACCCTGAATAACCTACCTCCCAATGTTGCGATATAGACATCTAAAGACTCTAAACTTTTATGAATAACTTTCCAGCGGCCGGAGCATGGCCGAACAAGCTACCACTTGACATTATAGAAGAGTCATGGCTGTCCCGCGCACACTCATCCCCTACTTGAATTAATTAACTTTTCAAAAAGTGATTGGCCTACTACTTATTGTGCGGCAATATAGTAATGGAAGAGAATAAAGACCGTTCGCTTCCAACACGGGTTCACCAATTCTTGGTCTGCGCCAAAGCTAACACATAGACCATGAAGCTAAGTCGCACAACCAAGTCTCTAGGATCAAGTATGAAGACCGTACCGACGCTAAGTGAGATTTTGATAGTAGAGGATTAAGCCATAAAGTGTGAATATTTCCAAACACAAATGGGCCAATCACTACACGTAGAATTAGGTTAGCTTACAAGTGCGTGGGTTGTTACATGTTGGATCAGTAAATTGCTCTTTTGTATGAACTTGCTAGTGAACACTTAAGTGTTTAGCAAGTTCTTGATCAGTGATAGCACAGCGGAATGTTATAAGTTTAAAGCTACACTTATCAATAGGAGTTATTACTCCCCCTGGATTCAAGAACAAATAAATGATAAGTATTTATTGAGAATCTAAGTATTGAATGAGAATGAAACACTTTGACAGATTCTCAATAAATATGAAATGGAAATAACAATAATAAGTGTTGAAGGATTTCTTGTATTAAAATCAATGTCTAAAACAGAGGGATGAACCCTTCTATTTATAGACGTTACAAATACATGAACCTTGCCAAAAGCAAGTTCAGAAACAAGTTGCAACAAGTTGCAGTCTTGGAACTTGTACATAAAGCAAAAAGAAATACTAAAGTAATAAACTACTGATATATAAAGGCGGTGGAAAAGATCTTCATGTAAGTACTGATGAATGACAAACTACTGATGAGTAGTTTGTCTTCAATAGTTCTTCAGTAGAAGTGTCTGGTTTGAACTTCAGAACTTCTGATGACTTTTCTTCTTCAGCACTTCTGAATCTCTTCTTCAGCAGTTTGATCCTTCTTCTTCAGCAGTTCTATACTTAGAGTATTTTGACAGAAGTGAATTAGACTAAGGTTTGCAAAAGTGGTTTCACCAATCCTTTTTGTCCTAACAATCTCCCCCTGGATTGATGAAGCCAAAACCTTACTAATTCCTTATTGTTCTTTTCTGTCCTTCAAAATTTTCCATATTCCTTTGAACATGGAATTCTTGAGCTGGTTCAGTTGTTCATCAGTAAGAGACCCTTTATGTGGTTCTAAGTGTTGGATTGTAAGCAGGTCTTTGGTTGATAGTTTCTTCAGATCATTCATCGACCTATAGGCCCTGCTTGTCTGATCTCTCCTTGTCACAAGTACTGAGTTTCTATCAGTAAAGGACCATCTGATGATTGGTACCTTAGACTTGTCAAGTCTATAGTGTAGGGTACCATGGTGGTACCCTGGGTTTCTCCTGAGTGTTGAATGTTTTCAACTTCAGTGACTCTCAGGTGGGATTCACTTCCTTGTTCTTGTTGCATCACATTAGGTATCTGAAATGTTGGCAAATGATGTTCAGTTACTACCTTAGTGTGCAGTTTGTCTGTGATGGTCTTCTGGATTTGATATGCAAAGGTGGAAGGATCCCCGAATTGTGTGATCAGAGGCTTTTCTTCTATATCAAAATCAGAATGGACTACTGTACTACCTTCTAGTAGTACCATTCTGAAATCAGTCTTCACATTTTCCTCTGATTTCTTTCTCTGAGTAGCTGGTCTTCTTTGAACACCAGAAGTTCTAACTACTGAAGTTGAAACTTCAGCAGTTTGAAACTTCTCTGGATTTGCAGCCCTTGCAGCCTTATATTTTCTATATATGTCCACCAATCTTTCTTCTTTCCATTTGGACACTGAGGCTTTTGAACCATAACCATTAGCTACCAGTTCTTCTATCATCTGAGCTCTCTTGGCTTTTGTGTCTTTACTTGTTGCAACTTTATCTGCAATAAGTTGAGCTCTTCTTGTCAGCTCTTCCATAGAGAGTCTCTTCAATGTGTGGGCTTTGATTTTGCTGTTCTTTGTAATGTAAGACATCAGTTGATGTCTTTTATCTTCTTCAGCAATCTGGTCTAGGCTAGCCTGCCTTTGGAGTTCAGCTTCATAAGCCTGAAGTTTTTCTTCATGGCTTAGATCCAAGTCATCCCTTTCTTCCAGTGTTTTCCAGATCTGATCTTCTCTGGCCTTCTTTTGGGCTGCCACTAAAATCTTCTCAAGTAGTTCTGCTGATTGAGAGATTGGAGAAGGGTTTAGCACAGTCATTGTGGTAACTGTTGTAGTAGGCCTGGTAGGAACAGAAGTTGGTTGAATAGGAGCAGTTGATCTGGAAGGGTCAGCAGTTTGAGTCTTGGAAGTGTTAACTTCTGATGGGTTGACAACTTCTGAAGGTTTGTCAACTACTGAAGGATTGTCTTCAGTACTTTCTGATTCTTCATCAGAACTTTGGCCATCAGAGGTTTCTTCATTATGCCCTTGGGATTCATCAGACTTTTCAGCATCTTCTATTTCTTGAATAGAGACACCAAATTGTTGGGCTAGTTTTTCTTTTCTGGCTTGATTCTTTTGATCTCTTTCCAGGATAGCCACTCTTGCCTTTATCCTGGCTTCGAATGACTCCTTAGGTTCCCTAATTTTCTCCCCCTTTTTGGATTCATCAAGTTTGGAAGTTGAGGGTTGGGAGAAATGACCTGTAAGAGTAGCAATCTGTCTGCTGTTGAATTCAATCTTGTTGGACAGATCGTTCATCTTTGTCTTGATCACTCCAAATTGGTTTTTGATTGACAGCTCCAAGTTAGCTGTGTATGTTTGGAAGTGATTCTTGATGAGAGTGTTCATCATGTGGTACAGGGGACCATCTGGGCTGCATAGCTGGTTCATGCCTATGCTTGTTTGTCCAGGGAATTGGGTAGGCATTTGTAGCGAGGGGTGTGTTTTTGGTTGATCTTCTTGTTGTACAGAAGATGCCACTCTAGGGGAATCATGGATTGAGTGGGCTTTAACCTGAGATGGTGTGACTAGCTTCTTGAGCTTAGATACACCATGTGCATGACCTTCACTTGTAGCCGTCAATTCAGTAGTTTGGTGTTTTGAAACATCATCCAAATCAATGGAATCATCTGAATCCCTGATTACATCCTCAATGAGGACTGTATCAGTTACATCATGAGCTGAGCCCAACTCAGTTGTCTCATGTACCTCTCTTTCTTGGTTAAGAGGATTTCCTACCTCAGGCATTAAGCCTTCATCAGTAGTTGCCACAGTTGAGGTCTTAGCTAAGTTACTTCTATCCTCAGGTCCACCACTGGATGGTAAATGAGTAGTAGCAGCCTCAAAAGTACCAAAAGTTTCTAAGTTTGGGCTTAGAGACTCTGGTTCATCCTCATCTCTTTGGTTAGGGCTTTGAGTGTCCACATCCATGTCAATTTCTGAGGCTATGTCCCCTGTTTTATGTGGTTGATGGGGACTGACATGTGTAGATGGGACTTTCTCTTTTAGCCCAGAGAGAAGTTTGGCTATTTCAATGTCTGGTTCAGAAATTTGGGGTGCTGGTTCAGTAGTTTGGGCAGTAGGTTCAGCAGTTTCAAAAGAAGAATCAATGGGAATAGTTTTCTTAAGTCTTTTTCTTTTGAAAAGGATTGTGATTGGTGCTCTTGGTGGGGTTTGAGATGGATGAGACTGAGAGGATGTTTCAGTCACATCTTTAAGAAGTGCAGATTGCACAATAGTTTGTTCAGGCATCTCAACCTCCTGAACAGCTTTTCTTTTAGGTTTGGTGGGTTTTGTTTTTGTACCTTGGGTTTCTTGGCCTTTGGTGGAGTAGGTTTGGAAGATGAGGGTTCCATGGGGACTGGTTCTGGTTCCCCTTGGTCATCTTCTGGCCAGGCAGCCTGTTTGTTGTGCCTTGAGTATGCTTGTGAGGTTAAGGGTTTTAAAATTTCAGTTTTACCCACAAGCACCTCATTACCCAGTTCAGTTATTATGCATTGCATAATGAACCTTGGATATAACAAAAACTTTTTCTTAGTGTTATTGTGATGTAACACCAACTCATCAAAGAAAAGTTTTGATGCCCTGAAATTTGTTTCATTCACAATGGAATGAAAGATTGGTTGAAAGGTTGAGGGCATCTGGTCATAAGACCCTGTTTTAGGACTCAAGCACATAATTATATAATGAAACAAAAGTTTATATTTTGGTTCAAAATACTTTTTAAAGATAGTAGCTTGTGAGAGAGTACCTTGATAACCACACTCAGTCATGGTTAGGTGGATTGCAGAGTTGTCAAACTTTTCAGGGGCATTCACATCATTCAACCCCAGTCTGTTTGCAAGTATGGCCGGTGTGATGGCCATTTGTCTCCCTTTAATTGTTGAGTTGAGAGAGATAACTTCATCATCCACCATCACTGTCTCAGCATTAGCCCAGAACTCATTGAGAGTTTCAGGATGTATTGGTGGGTCTATTGTGAGAGCGGTGAAATATTGGGATTTGACGACGAGATCAATGATCTCATCATATTGGGACCAGCCTTCTTGTTTTTCTAAGTAGGCTATGAGATTGTGTCCCTGTTTAAGAACTAAAGCCATGTGGTTTTGTGTGTGTGTATGAATCGAACAACGTTTTTGTTGCAGGTTCAGGGGTTTGAGAGCTTTCTTGAGAGAGAAGGAGGGAATTTTTGTGTTTGAATGGATAAGTGTTGAAAAAAGATATTTATCAGAAGTTTTTAACCGCTTGGAACATCTTTATTAGAAGTTTTAAACCGCCTAGGTTAAAAACCTCTTTATCAGAAGTTTTAAACCGACTAGGTCAAACTTCTGATGATGGGAAAAGTCTGATTTGCCCTTTTTGACTAAACTGCTGATGAAGAATTATCTTCATCAGTAGTTCCCATTTTCTCTTCAGCAGTTTTGAACAGCTGATGACAAATACTTTTATAAATACTTTATTCATAACTTCTGAAGGTTGTTTTATCAGAAGTTAATCACTTTTTAGAAAATATCCCCATACTGATGTTTTGTTCATCAGTAGTTTCTCTCTTTTCAGAAGTTTTTCAAGTTTTTGAGAACAGATGTATGTGAAAAATAAAAAAGTTGTGCAGAAAAATAAAGAGAAACACTTACAAATTTAGCATCCCTAGCATGGATACTAACTTCTGAAATGTTGATGTGTCAAGGGGTTTAGTGAATATGTCAGCTATTTGATTAGCTGTTGCTACATGTTTCACTTCAATCTTGCCTTTTTCATAGCAATCTCTTATGAAATGATACCTGATTTCAATGTGTTTAGTTTTTGAAAACTGAACAGGATTTTGAATGATGCTAATGGTAGATTTGCTGTCTACAAGCAATGGTGTCTTGGTCTCTTTGATTCCATAATCAAGAAGTTGATATTGGAGCCATTGTATCTGTGATGTACAACTTGCAGCTGCAATGTATTCAGCTTCAGCAGTTGAAGTTATAACAGATGTTTGTTTCTTTGATTGCCAGGACACTAGACAGTTTCCCAAGAATTGACAACCACCAGATGTTGATTTTCTTGACATTTTACACCCTGCATAGTCACTATCTGAAAAAGCTGATAACTTGGTATTGCTTGAAGCAGGATACCAAATTCCAAGTGTGGGTGTTCCTTTCAGATATCTGAAGATTCTTTTGACTGCAATAAGGTGTGATTCCCTAGGAGCTGATTGATATCTAGCACAGACACATGTTGAAAACATAATATCTGGTCTAGAAGCAGTTAGATATAAAAGGGAACCTATCATACATCTATACATGGTTTGATCAACCTGTTTTCCTTGATCATCTGGTTCAACTTGTGTGGTTGGTGTCATGGGAGTGGAACATGATTTACAGTCTTGTAAAGAAAATTTGTTTAATAATTCTTTAACATATTTTGATTGATGTATAAAAGTTCCATTTGTTTGTTGTTTAATCTGCAGTCCCAAAAAGTACTGCAGTTCTCCCATTGTACTCATCTCAAATTTTGATTGCATGAGTTTCTTAAATTCATCACACAATTTTGTGTTTGTTGAACCAAAAATGATATCATCAACATATATTTGAACAAGTAAGATATGATTTCCAACATGTTTTATGAAAAGAGTTTTATCAATGGCACCTCTTGTGAAGTTATTTTTGAGTAAAAAGGTTGAAAGTGTATCATACCAGGCTCTTGGAGCCTGTTTGAGCCCATAAAGAGCTTTGTCTAGTTTGTACACCCACTCAGGATGAGAAGGATCCTCAAACCCAGGTGGCTGACAAACATACACTTCCTCTTTTATTTTTCCATATAAAAATGCACTCTTGACATCCATTTGATAAACTTTTATTTTGTTGGAAATGGCATAGGCCAGAAATAACCTGATGGCTTCAAGCCTTGCAACTGGAGCAAAGGTTTCATCATAGTCAATTCCTTCTTCTTGAGAGTAACCTTGTACTACCAGTCTTGCCTTGTTCTTTATTATAATACCAGCTTCATCTTGTTTGTTCCTGAAAACCCATCTTGTGCCAATTGGTTGCTTGTTTGGTGGTAAGGGACATATTTCCCAAACCTGTTGCTTGTTGAATTGAAGCAATTCATCTTGCATTGCCTGCACCCAATTGTTGTCTTTGAGGGCTTCCTGGTACTTCTTTGGTTCCAACTGTGAAATAAATGCTGAGAATAGACAAAAGTTGGAAAGCTGGTTTCTTGTAAGAACACCTGATGCAATATCACCCATGATTTGATCAAGTGGATGGTCTTTGTGTTCGATCAGTTGTTGTAAACCACTGACAGGTGTTGGTGGCTCATGTTCTTCAAACAAACTACTGAGGTCTATTATATCTGGTTCAGCAGTTTCAGTGTCTTCAGTAGTTGCAGGTGCTGAAGCAGATGTTTGAGTTTGTCCTTCAGTATTTGTTGAATCAGAAGTTTGTGAAACTTCTGATGGTTTTGAAGTTGACTTAATGACTGTTTGAGGAGTCCATGGTGCTGGATCCTCATCATCAAACCTTTGATCACCATAATAAGTAGGCTTGGATGAAGTGACAGTCTTTTCAGGTCCAAAATGAAAGTTGTCAAGGTCAAAGAGTTCAGCAGGATGTGCTGGAATGAGAGTGTGTTTTGACTCATTGAACTTGACATTCAGTGTTTCTTCTACTATCCTGGTTCTTGAGTTAAAAACCTTGTAGGCTTTTCTAGTTGAAGAATAACCAAGAAAGTAACCTGAGTCAACTTTGGCAGCAAACTTTGAAATAGATTCCTTGATGTTGAAGATGAAACATTGACACCCAAAAGCCCTGAAAAAGGAGATAAGGGGCTTCATGCCATGAAGAACTTCATAGGCAGTCTTTGAATGTCTCTTGACAATAAGAACTCTATTTTGAACATAACATGATGTGTTAACTGCTTCTGCCCAAAAGTATAAAGGTAGGCCAGAATCAGCTAACATTGTTCTTGCTCCTTCTATTAAAGTTCTGTTCTTCCTTTCTACCACACCATTTTGTTCAGGAGTTCTGGCAACACTAAATTGTCTAATAATCCCTTTAGACAAACAGAATTCATCCAGAGTTTTGTTCTTGAACTCTGTCCCATTATCACTTCTAATGGTTTTGACAGGTAAAGAGTATTGCTTCTCTACTTGTAGAATGAAGAACTTGATGATTTCAGCAGCCTCATCCTTGGAAAATAAGAAGAATACCCATGTAAATCTTGAGTAGTCATCAATGATGACTAAGCAGTACTTCTTCTTACCAAGGCTCATGATTTTTACATGCCCAAATAAGTCCATATGGAGTAGTTGAAGACATGCAGTTGTTTTTGATTCTTTAATAGACTTATAGGAGGACTTATGTTGTTTTCCCTTTAAACAGGATACACAGTGTTCTTGACACTGGTATACTTTTAAGGGTAGACCTCTGACCAAGCCCATTTTTGTGACTTTATTTATGGTTTTAAAGTTTACATGGCCAAGTCTCCTGTGCCAGAGATTAGTTTCTGAAGTTGATGCCCTTGAGAAGAAACAGGCAGTGTTGTTCAGTACTTTGTCTTTTTCAATGTCCACCGCATAGACATTGCCACATCTTTTGGCTATTAACAAAGTATGATCTTCAATGATCTTCTCTATCAACTTCTGGCCTTCTGGTGAAGATCTTGCATGCTGTCTTTGTGAAAAAGGAAGAATATCCTTTATCACACATTTGTGACACACTCAGCAAGTTGTACTCAAGGTTTTCAACCAGATTGACCTTGTCAAACTGTATTTTGCCAGAGGAGACATTGCCATGTCCTAGCACATATCCCTTAGCATTGTTCCCAAAGGATACAGATCCATCTCTTTGACTGATAAAATTATTTATCAGGTATCTGCATCCTGTCATGTGCATTGAGCCTCCACTGTCTACGTACCAAATGCTATTTAAGCCTCTGGAAACTCTCTGCACAAGATAGCAAATCAGTTAGATTTAGGAACCCAAGCCAGTTTGGCTTTGGGTTTGCTCTTGAGAACATTTACAGTTTGTTCTTGACCAAGTTTAGAAATCCATGTCTTTTTGGAAATGGATTTTGCATTAAGAACAATGGTGGTATCCTTTTGAGGACCACCATCAACTTTGGTCATCAGTAGTTGTACCAAGTTCATAAGATCTTTAATCTCAGCAGTTTGTGAAACTGCTGATGATTCAGGTCTAACTACTGAAAGAGAATTTTGAGAAAAAGACTTTTGTTGAGATTTTGTCTTTTTCTGAGAAAAGGTTTCTGCTGGTTGTTGTTTCTTGGGAGAAAAAGTTTTTTCATAATAATTTTTTATTTGTTTTCCCACAACCAGTTGTTGATTTTTCTTGTTGAACTGAATACCTTTTCTATATCTGCAAAATTCTGTTTTGTGGTTGAACAGACCACAAATTTCACATTCTTTTGTCTTTTCTTTCAAAGACAAGTTTCTGACAGTTTTGATTGGTTTTAGGTCATTAGTAGTTTCCAGGTTCTCAACTCCTGATGTAGTTGAAACTACTGATGGCTTAAAGTCAGATTTAATCAGTACTTCTGAAGAACTTTCTTTGTGTGACTTTAGAAAGTTTTCATGGAAAGATGTGCATTCTTCCTCTTCAGAAGTTTCACCTGAAACAATTTTTCTCCCATCTTCAGTAGTTTTGGGAGAGAAATCTGTTGGTGTTTCAGTGTGATTGTACCCTATGCCAAACCTAACATTTGAAGCACTTTGTTTGTTTAGCAATAGTTGGTACCCCTTACAAGATTACACCCATTTTTCACATGTGACCTTGGTGTCAGCAAGCTCTTGTCTGACATTCCCTAGGTCATTAATCATGATTTTAATTTGTGCTTGGGTTTCAATAGCAGAGTTAGATAATTTAGAAACTTCTTTTGTTTTTGCAGAAAGTTTTCTTTCTAAATCACATTTCATCTGAGTGAATTTTCTCTCAGAATCATTTGCTTTTCCTTGTAAGTGCACATTTGTCTCTCTTATAAGAGCAAAAGATTCTGTGCATGAATTTGAGCATAGTTTAGTCAAAGATTCTTTTGATACCTGTGACAAGGCAGATTTTGAGGAGCATCCCTCAAATGCCATTAAGGCAAAGTTCTTTCTGCCATTGTCAGGCTCTCCCCAGTTGATGTCAAACATTTTGTTGTCTGCATCAGGATTGCACTCTTTGGTGTCAAAAGGAAGACTGCTCCAGTCAACATACCCTAAAGTAAATAAACTTTGTTGAGAGGGTTGTTGTTGCTGTGGAGGTTGTTGAGCAGCTGGAAAGGGAGGGATTGATTGTTGATCTGTTGAGCAGGCATCTGTACATATTGTACTTGTGGCACATATTGGTGTTGTGGAGCTTGTGCCTGTACAAAATGTGCACTCCCTTGTGTTCCATTATTCCTGTTATAATTGGGGTTAAAATTGTTTCCAGACTGAGATTGGTTAAAGCCAGAGCTTCTACATTCTCTAGCAAAGTGTCCCAACTTTTGACACTTGTGACATCTAAGTTTAGATTTGTCAAAACCAATTTTTGTAGAACTGTTAAGTCCTGGAAACTTCCTTCCTGACCTTTTGTAAAATTTATTTGTTTTTAAACTTAACATGGCCAGTTGGTGCAAAATATCCATTTCTTCTAGGTCATCACTGCTGAAACTATTTAAGTCATCCATGATAAAACACATGTTATCAGCAGTTTGACCAAAGTCATTATTGTCATAACCTGGGAATGATCTTTCAGATGAGATCCCAGCAGTTATGTCAATGTGGTCAAAAGATCCAAAACTATTTGAACAAGTTGGTGAGTCTTGTCCCAATAGTGCTGTACTACCTGGTAGATAGTCATCAGCAGTTTTGCCAGAATTTTGTAACTTTTTCTTTTGATCAATTTCTCTCTCAAAAGTAAGTAATCTCCCATGAAGTTTTGTAAGAGTGAGGGAGCTAAAGTCTGGTGAAGATCTTAAGACTATTGAGTATGTTTCCCATTTATCAGGTAAAGACCTTAAAAATCTATGAAGCATAGATACAGTTGTATAGGTCTGACCATTTAGTTTTAGCTCAGATATTAATGAGGAAAATCTTTCACATTGCTGTGTTAAAGTTTCCCCATTAATGTGAGCAAAAGTTTCATATTGTTGAGCCAAGATTTCTCTGGTGTTGGCAATCACCTCTTCAGTTCCTCCAAACTGTTCTTTTAGGCAGTCCCAAAGCTCTTTGGCATTATCACAATGTAATAGGCCAGAGTAGATTTCATTTGGGAGTGCCATTGCCAACATAGAAAAAGCTTTTGCATCAAGCTCAAGTTTTAGGAAATCATCATCAGTATAGTCTTTTGGTTCTTTTGGAATCTCTTCTTTAGTTTCAAGATTTATATTTACTGGTTTATGAGGACCATATATCACAGATCTCCAACAACCTGTGTTGGTCTGTGATAAGGTATGTGCCATTCTCTTTTGCCATATGTTATATTCATTTCTTACAAGCATGGCAGGTTTAGTGGCAGAACAAGTATTATGAGGATCCATTTTAAAGAGTATTGATTTGTCAAATATCTCTTAAAGTGATGGATGTTGATAAAAGTGAGCTTATAATCCTTTATTGAATATCAATAAGAGCCTGTGTCTGATTCTCAATGTGTTAGATTGATATGTGATCAGATAAACCAGGGCTCTGATACCAATTGTTGGATCAGCATATTGCTCTTTTGTATGAACTTGCTAGTGAACACTTAAGTGTTTAGCAAGTTCTTGATTAGTGATAGCACAGCGGAATGTTATAAGTTTAAAGCTACACTTATCAACAGGAGTTATTACTCCCCCTGGATTCAAGAACAAATAAATGATAAGTATTTATTGAGAATCTAAGTATTGAATGAGAATGAAACACTTTGACAGATTCTCAATAAATATGAAATGGAAATAACAATAATAAGTGTTGAAGGATTTCTTGTATTAAAATCAATGTCTAAAACAGAGGGATGAACCCTTCTATTTATAGACGTTACAAATACATGAACCTTGCCAAAAGCAAGTTCAGAAACAAGTTGCAACAAGTTGCAGTCTTGGAACTTGTACATAAAGCAAAAAGAAATACTAAAGTAATAAACTAATGATATATAAAGGCGGTGGAAAAGATCTTCATGTAAGTACTGATGAATGACAAACTACTGATGAGTAGTTTGTCTTCAGTAGTTCTTCAGTAGAAGTTTCTGGTTTGAACTTCAGAACTTCTGATGACTTTTCTTCTTCAGCACTTCTGAATCTCTTCTTCAGCAGTTTGATCCTTCTTCTTCAGCAGTTCTATACTTAGAGTATTTTGACAGAAGTGAATTAGACTAAGGTTTGCAAAAGTGGTTTCACCAATCCTTTTTGTCCTAACATTACACACCACGGGTACACTCATAAGTCCATCCACTTCCTATCAACACACCCACAAGACCAAATACTAGATGATTGATTAGTTAATTCGTCAAACAAAGTTAGAGTAGAAAGAATTAAATGAGAACACAAAACATCACTAATAATAAACATAAACTATATAATCCATACCAAGTTAGTCTTCACCCTAGCAACACTCTACAATCTTAGCCAAGAGATAGCATTACAACAAGCTCCCTAGATTGGTTTTGATTTAAAAACATGGCGAGAGTTGCTAGAGGATTTAGAAGGTTTTTGGATGATTTTGTTGTGGTTTCTCTCAAATCTCACACTCTCTAAGTGTTTATGGAGTGATCCCAAGCTCCAAAAGTCACTTACAAGATGATGAGTGAAGGTCTCCTTTTATAGCGATGCCAGGGCGTGCACGCCCGTGCTCACTAGTCGGGTACTGTCCGTTGGTATTGGAAGTCCTTCTAAGCAGACTTTGTCCCCTTTCACGCCCGTGCTATTCAGTATTTCATGAATGCATGTCAGTCTTGGTCTGTTGGAGTCTTGGGAGCACGTATCAGTACGCACGACCGTGCACTAAGGTGTGCATGCCGTGCACCTTGACTTTCTCATATGGATGGCTGAAATGTTGACTGGTTGACTTTGGGTAGGAGCACGGCCATGCACACTCTGCAACAGTCTTCAAAGTCTTCAAATTCTTTCCCATTGTGCCAGTTTCCATTCCTTTTTGCCTATTTTCCTCCAAGTACATGCAATTAACTCATATGAACAATTTAGCATTGTTTTACATGGATAAAGGCACAAATACATACAAAAAGAGTGGTAAATACATGTAGAAAACATGTATAAATGATGGCACATCAGGGTTCGATACTCGGTACTTGCTTGTGTCTATGCTATACTCGATAGGTACACTTGCCTATTGTGTGGGTTTAGAACGTTTAGCATTTATCGTTTTTGTATGAGGATCGAATTGTCAAAAACAAAGACTTTGATCAAACAAGTATATCAATTCAGGTGCGGAATCCCTGAATCGATTACGAAATGATAATAATACTAGCAAAACACACAAATCACTTTCAAAGTTTCCATTTCATTATAAACAAGCTTGATAATCTTTACAAAACAATGTTTACAATGTTATAATCTAAATTCAGACACACAGAAACCCTAGGGAGAAAATACACTCGAAGGAGGGAAATAAAATGACAACTGTTCAACTTAGAATCTGATTCAGCCTATATATAGAACTGCACATTCGACCAAACGTAAGGGGGAATATGCACGTTCGACCAATCAAATGGGCGAATCAACACTATTATCTACAAAACTTTCCTTCGACCTTGAGCTTCTCCCTTCGACCATTAAACTCCACCTTCGATCATATACAAATCCACATTCGACCATCCGATTATGACAAAACAATATTGTATTAGCAATCCAATAGCACTAGTCGCATAATATGCATCAACAAACTCCCCCTCGACTATTGCTTGGATTGTTTAAGCCTTCGCTCTTCGTCCATTCTCTTGTTCATCAGCTTGATGTGCAGTAAGGTCTTCTGCTCTTTCGTCATTACTGGTTCATGAGTTTACTTTGGCTTCTTCTTTTCTTTCTGAACTTGAACAAACTTCCCCAGTTTCTTATCATAGTCGCACCCCGCGTTAACATCCCATGCAAAACACAAAAATACTACACATTGATATTTTGCAGCCTGTTCACTGTCTTTTTCTTCACAGTATATCGGGTTGTAATACAACATGATAATATCTTCATGAGAGCAATTTATCAACCACATTGGATCAAAGATATGTATCTTCTTGAAATCATTCTTCCCATCTTTCAACAAGAAAATAGCCTCTGCCGTCTTCCAATTATAATACCACCACATAAAGTCTTTCGAGAAATGTTGTGGAATAGGCATCAAAGGTATATGTTTCAAAACTGTCGGTGGATCATATTTCAAAGTAACCTTGTTAAACCCCGTTATCTGATCTTTAATCTTCTTATGAACAATCCTTCTCGGATACTGTGGGGTGAACACATCCCATTTCATCCTACTCTCTCTCGCCATGCGATCTGCAAAATATCCAACAGCATCGTTGTTCACAGTAGCACCTGACAACTTATGTCTGCAGACATCGCGTACAGCCCAGTAAGGTAGTGTTTTAATGTCATGGAATCTGTGGAAATACAGAATTCCTTTCTCCCACTTCACTGCAACACACCTCAGCTGTCTCAAATATTTCCACCCGAGAGCTTTACCTTTAAACAGTTCGTTATGGAATTTATAGAAACCACCCTGAATCTCAGTCTTTGGTCGGTTGTCCTCTTTCTCTTTCAACTTCCTTAGCAAGTTCTTCAGATCGTCAGATTGTTAAACAGTCGGTTTCTGACAATCTGAGTTCTTGAAAACTTCATCAACGAACTTCTTGCTTTTCTCACGTGCAAATTTCTCAGCTTAGCTTAACAGTTCTTCAGAAAATTCAGGAAATCCAGAATCCTTATCATCTTTAAAGTATTCTGGATATTCCTCACTTGTAATATCCTCCATTTCAACATCTTCAAACACCAGAGTATCTCTATCATCAGAGTGATTTCCTGCTTCTTTCTTAGGAATATTCGGAATGTAATTCTCACTCATTAACTCTTCAAGAGATTTCCCAGCCTGTTTAGCCAATCCTTCAAGTATTTCTTTCGAAACAGCTGCAGAAACTTCACCGTTTTCAAGATCAGGATCATTGTACTCAAGCTCAAATCTCATGTCATCTGATTCAAATATTTCTGGAAATGTTCCTGTCATCTCAATCGTCCAGACTCTATTTGTTAACATCTGACGATATAGCTTCTTATCCTCCTCAGATAAAGATCTGATCTTCTCATTCCAGAATATATCATCATCATCAGTATTTGCACCAGGAGATTTCGAACTTGATTCTCCTGCATCTTTTCCTGATTCTCTCTTTTCATACTTATACTTATCAGTATCATCATCATCATCGTCATCATCATCATCATCATCATTCGCAGAGCTATTATCATCTCCAGAATCATCACCTGAACCATCATCATCATCAACATCCTTCTTTTTCTCAGGAGCATCACCGGCATCCTGTTCAAGTTCTTCATTATCTTCTTCATCTTTTTCAGACTCAGATGGTTCAAAATCAACAAGCTCTTCATCACGTTTTTTATCCTCTTCTCCTTCTTGTAATTGAGGAGCTCTTTCATACAGATCATCAATCAGCTTCCTAAGCCCTTTGTTATCTTTCTTTACCTGCTTGTTTTCAAGTCTTAAAGCCATGTATCTTCTCGTATTTCTCTGCTCATGCTTTAATAACTTTTGATTCTCTTTCTGGAGTAGTTTAATCTTTGCTGCTAACTCTTCCTGGCTCTCCTGTGAAGATTTAACAACATCCAACATTTTTCTATCATTCTTTCTCAACTGATCAATCTCTTCTTGTTGCTGGTTTATGATTTTCATCATTTCAGTCAGCTTCTGATTAACTGCATCCATCACATCTCCAAATACAGTAACCTTAGGAGTTGAAGCCTCAGCAACTGGAGTCTTTTTCTTAAACTTGTTTAAGACTCTATCCAAAGCAGCATTAAAATCATTAGTTGGAATATCAGATTTCTCAGAAGCAGACGTTTTCTGTTTCTTAGCTGCTGGGGATGTCACGGGAGACTTTGAGCTAGATACTTCAGGAACTTTCTTTCCTGCAATCAGACTTTCAATTTCCTTAGCTCTCCTCTTCTTAGGTTTTTCAATCTCAACAGCCTTAGCTTTCTTCTTGTATATTGGATTCTTCTGTTTTTCTCCTGCCTTTGGTGATCTACCAAAATCTTCAGAACCCAATCCCAGACTTATATCAATATCATCCATCACAACTGGACTCTTCATCCTCTATTCTTCTAGAGTTTGATTAAGACTCTCAGATTCACCAGCCACAGTGGCCTTGGGCGTGGTGGTCTTAACAGTCTCATCAGCAGAATCCCATCTCTTTTCCTCCTGAGTCTCTTCAGAATCAATAGACTCTTCATCAACCAAATGTGTTCCTTTCTTTGCAACACTCTTCTTTCTTCGAGATGTTTTCTTTGGCGGTTCTGCTTCAACTTCTTTCTCTTTACCTTTACCACTCTTAGCACCAACATTAACAACTTGTCGCTTCCTTTTGGCTTCAAGATCAACAGGACATAATGGATCATCATTATCAGATTCACTATTCGCATTCCTTGCCTTATCAACACCTGGATCTTGATAATCTGGATTGATCAAGTGACGAAACAAGTTCTTCAAAGGTGGTCTTTCGTTTACAGGTACACCTTTATAACCTTTCATTCTTACCAATGTACTCAGACTCATATGATCCTGTACCACAATCTGAGTTGGATCTTTCCTCAACTTCTTGTATTTCTGATCGAATATCATCTACAGGAATCTAGGATAAAGCAGAAACTTCTTACTCTTCAGACCTCTCAACAGTTCAAGCATGTGATCTAGTATCATCCCCGATACGTTGAATGGTTTGTTCAGAATCAGGGCAACCATCAAAGAGCTAATACTCTTTCTCATGACATCATATCCTCCACTCACAGACCCAAATACATGTAGCATCAGATGAGCCAGGTATTTAAACTGTGGGCACAGTTTACCTTTATGTAGGGCTCCGTCTGTGATAGGTCCATCATATTTCATCCTCAGAAAGCACTTTCTCTGTTCTATCCAAGATAAGCATCTCGGATCAGTCTTCTTGTCTTTCAGTTTCAAAGCTTTCCTGATGTCACCTTCAGATACAATTACCATCTCCCCCTGAATCTTGCTGATAATTGCTGTTTCATTATCCCAAAAATCGATTCATGCATTCTTCCAGGACTCTTTTTGATGATCTCTGTAAATGATAGCAGGAGTGGCAATAGCATCTACAACTCTGCTCCACTTCAGAAACTCAACGATACCAGTGAATTCAGTGTGTTTCTTAAAGTCTCCAAGAAACGCGCAACGGTTCTAAGCTTCTTCAAAAGGTAACTCTTCTTCCGGCTTCTTCCCGACAGCCTTTTCAGATGCCCCTGCTGGAATATTTGTACTTTGAGGTTCAGCCATTTAGAATCTGCAAAAACAAAACACGAAAACATATTAAAAACGGACAAAATATACAAAATTGAAATTTTGGATTTTAGAATTCCATCTTCGACCGAACGTGGGTTCGAATGTGTAAAATATAAGGTTCGAATGTGGAAATAAGGTTCGAATGTGAAAAAGTTGGGTTAAAATTGTACATTCGACCTTTTTATCCACTTTCGACCGTTTGAACAAGCTTCCTTCGACCAAAAAGTCACTTTCGACCTTTTTGAATTGGTCGAATAGGCTGTTCATCTTCCAAAAATTTCAGATTTTGATTTTGACTGTTTTAACATGCCATTTTGATTTGTTTAGTTGCTAATAGGTTCGATTAAACTTTATCAACAATCAATTGTGTTAATTATTAAATCATTAAGTGTTTTTCCCAAAATCTAGGGTTCTAATGGTTTTAATCAATCATTAACACAATCTGATATGTTTAAACTCTTGATTTTGGTATCCTCTCCCCTAAAACACTTAAGGATTGAATCCCTGTCAAAAATTATAACCAAAATAGTCTCTATAACCCAGATGATTCATTGTAAGGGTTTGGACTGAAAATCAATGATTATGCCTTCAAAACATGATGATTACCTGCAAATCTTATGTATAAATGATCAGACAATGTCAAGGAGTATAATAATAAGGTGTAGAATGATCGGGCAACAAGGGGTTGGTATCTCAGATTTTTGAAAAATTTTCGAATGAAGGTTCGAAAGTGCAGATGAGGTTATATAGGCTCCACATTCGACCCTTTCAGTTGGGCGAATGTGAAAATGTTTCCACTTTCGACCCTATTTAAAGGTTCGAAGGAAGAAACATGGTTTAAATGTGCAACAGACATAAGAACACTCACATTCGACCGTTTTAAAAAGTTCGAATGTAAAGGAAAATTTCCACATTCGACCAATCGAAGGGGCGAATGGAGATTGAAATTTTTGAATTTTTTACCAAATCTCAAAATCGAATCCTGTTCAATATTTTTCTCAACTTTTAGGCATCCGACATTCATTATTTCTCATTTAAAGATCACAAAACTCAAATGGTCCATCAAGTTTCAGAAAATCACCATCAACCACCATCGGTTATCAAAAAGAATATAGAAATGTAAAATCTTTTGGATTTTCTAAAAGTTTTTGTTAAAACACACCTAAAATCTTTTTGAGTTTTTGTATTTTTGACGAAAAAAATGTAAAATGCAGAAATGTAAACATAAAGCAGTAAATGTTTTGTGATTTCCGGTAAGAGGATCATATCATTTATTGAAAAATCTGATCACACCGTTGATCTTTTGATTTATATTATCATTAAAGACAATGTGTAATCCGGCAATTGTTGATATTGTTGTCCACATAAGCTCACATGCAAACTGTTGTGCAGTGCTTTAGACTGATACGACTATTTATAGTATAAACATAATTGTCTGTGGTTCCCACACACACGACATACTCTCGTATCAAGGAATAATTGTACAAAGACCCATTGTAACGCGTGATTATGCTTTCGTTATCTGTAATTTACAAGGTATGAGGCACAGAGGTGTACAGGTCAACAACTCAATGCTACAAAGTAACTTGTGCACTCTACCAGGTTGAGGGCTGATATCAATCATGATTTGCATCAATGATTGGATACGATGCATTAGATAATCTTTGATTATTATCATACATTGAAAGTTCCTCAATTCGGTAACTTAGGATTTGGCATTAAAGCTCTTTTACAAAGATACCCAGTCTGATCTAGGTCCGTAACAACTTACGACAGAAGATCAGATAGGCTATCCCCAGATAACTAATAACATAACGACCCGAAACCTCCGAATTTTGTACAAAAACCCTATCAAACGAAATTACGGTACTAAGACCATATGCCCATGAGTTGTTCATCCACATAACAATTCGTTTGATATGTATGTAGCAGGCACGCAATAATAGGTCTACGAAGCCTATCAACACATCACACGGACTCAAACACACGCCTTATATTGCATTACACTTCTTTAGCATGTGTCAGATCCCCACTGATGTACTATCATTTCCTCTTTTTCTCCTGGAAATCATTTTGGGTTTTTCTAATTTTTATGGCTTTTTGATTTTTTTTCAATGTTTTTGGTTTTTCTAAAATAAACTCCCCTAAAATGAAAAACATATTTTTGGGTTTTTGAATTTTTCTGAAAAACAATAAAAACTAAAACTAAAAAGTGATAAACCGAGGTGATGATTAGTCTTGTTTCTTTTTTATACCATTAGCTTTTAAAAGATATTCAAATCTGGATTTATCAAAAGCTTTGCTAAAAAGATCTGCACATTGATAATCAGTGTGGATTTTGACCATATCGATCAACTCTTTTGCATAACAATCACGGATAAAATGGTATTTAATCCGGATATGCTTAGATTTTGAGTGATTGACTAAGTCTTTAGTTAATGCAATGGCTGCCTCATTATCACAGTAAATAGGGGTTTTAAGAAATTTCAAACCGTAATCAACCATCTGTTGTTGGATCCACAGAACTTGTGAGCAGCAGCTTGAAGCTGAGACATATTCTGCTTCACATGTTGATAAGGCGACTGTAGTTTGTTTCTTGCATTGCCAGGTCACGAGCCTGCTCCCCATAAACTGGCATCCAGCCATTGTGGACTTGCTGTCTTTGTCACAGCCTCCCCAATCTGCATCACTAAAAGCAACTAGGTCAAAATTATCATCATTAGGGTACCATAGTCCTCTCGACGGACTACCCTTCAGATATCTTAGGATTCATTTGACAGCTGCTAAATGACTTTGTTTCGGCTTCGATTGATAACGTGCACAGAGACATGTGGCGAACATTATGTCTGGTCTAGATGCGGTGAGGTACATCAGAGATCTGACGATTGCTCTGTATGTAAAAGGATCAGTCAGCTCCCCCTTAGCGTCAACTCCAATCCCGTGATTAGGTTGTATCGGGGTATCCATTGGCTTCGAATCTTCCATCTGGAATCGGCTCAAGACTTCAGATACGTATTTGGTTTGGTGAATAAAGATCCCCGTTGGTCTTTGGTCCACCTGCAAGCCTAGGAAAAACTGCATCTCTCCCATCGCACTCATTTCGAACTTTTCTTGCATAACGTTTTCAAATTCTCTGCACAAAAGTTCGTTAGTAGATCCAAAAATAATGTCATCAACATAAATCTGCACTAGAAGCAAGTCATCCCCTGTTCGTTTTGTGAACAGTGTGCAATCTACCAAACCTCGTTTGAATCCTTTGGATAGAAGATACGTGCTCAGCTCCTCATACCATTGTCGTGGAGCCAGGTGCAACCCATAGAGAGCTTTATTAAGAACGTAGGCCTTATCCTGGTGGATAGGATCCTCAAAGCCTGGTGGTTGACCTACGTAAACTTTTTCCTTGACCACACCATAAAGAAACGTGCTTTAAACGTCCATTTGATACACCTTGAATTTCTTATATGATGCAAACACTAGAAACATGCGAATGTGCATAAATCTCGTTGTAGTCGATTCCTTCCACTTGATGAAAGCCTTGTACAACCAGTCGAGCTTTGTTTCTCACAATCACTCCTCTGTCATCCTTTTTGCACTTGAACACCCATTTGGTTCCACTCTTTTTCTTTCCTAGAGGTAAATCTGTTAGTGTCCACACTCCCAGTTTCTGAAATTGCAATAACTCCTCTTGCATTGCCTCTACCTAAGCGTCATCCAAAAGAGCATCCTTGTATGTCCGCGGCTCAACCTGTGAAACATAGCAAGCAAAAGACCAGTCATTCTGACAACCTGATTTCTGAATTTTAGCATATAAAGCCAGAGAGCCAAGATTTTCTTGTGAGTTTGCATTCCTAAGTTGTCCTCTTGTCATAACAGGGCTTCCAGGATCACCAATAACTTGCTCGAGCGGGTGAATACGATGAATCCAAGATTCTGGATGATCAGGTACTTGCACCCCCGTTTGAGTAGTCAAATTCTTTGTAGAATCCAGATCATTACCCAAGTTTGATGATGAATCACCTTTTGGATTTGGGTTCACTGGAGGTGTCTCTGTTGGATGGGGTTCTCCACAAATCTCGCATCACATAGTGAAACTCGGATCGTTCTCCTGAATATGGTGTGCTACAGTCTTTCTTCCTGCCATCACTGCATACAGACACTAAAAAAAAGCACGATCACGGGCACCAGATATATAAAGAAAATAAAAATAAAATAAATCACACAAACACACAAAAAATAAAAACAAGAACTAACTCAACACACAAGCACGCAAAAAGAAAATAAAACCCTAAGACTCTCTAGACATGCTAAAAACAAAAAGACACAAATAAGACAAATTAATCAGTGAAGTCCTAATCAAAGCTAGTTTCGCAATCGCCAAGTCATAGTTAACCCAATTAAATTACTCCTTTACATCTTCGGGTGTATTGTTATTAAAGAGACCGGGAGGTGATCGAGTCATTAAAGTACCTTTACATTTACATTCCTACGGAGGTGAGACCGGGAGGTGATCCGAACTAGATAGTCAATGTTTTATTCTTTATGATTCTTTGGGGTGTGTTGGTGAGACCGGGAGAAGATCTAGCACGTCTTAGGATTTCTTGAGTTATCTTTAGAATCTGGTATCCATTATGTTTTCCATTACCGAGATGTGAGTTTGCATGTAGGATTCTTGATCTAGGTAGTTGCCTTCCTATCATGATATTGTCCTCATTTATCGTTGCTGTCTATTGGCACCAAAAAACTTGATGTGCTATCTATGGTCTAAAAATATAAACAACCTAGATACCTAGTAATATAAAACAGACTCAACTAAACTAGACCACACGACATGCAAGTGTACCTATCAATGCAGTACAGACTAAGTAAGTCTGACTATCGAACCCACAGGACACTAATAGAAAACAAAACTAGACTCAAGTAAGAATTAAAATAAATGATTTTTAAAATGGTTTTTTAAGAAGCAAATAAAATAAATAAAGTAAATAAACAAGATAAACAGATAGCAATGATAACTGAGGAAAATATCATGATAGGAAGACAACTACCTAGGTCAAGAATCCCACATGCAAACTAAAAACTCTCGGTAATGGAAAACTAAATGGATACCAGATTCTAAAGAAAACTTAAGAAACCCTAAAACGTGCTAGATTTTCTCACGGTCTCACCAACACACCTCAAAGAATAATAAAGAATAAAACACTGACTATCTAGTTTGGATCACCTCTCGGTCTCACCTGGCTAGGAATGTAAATGTAAAGGTACTCTAATAACTCAATCACCTCCCGGTCTTTCCAATCACTATACACCCGAAGATGTAAAGGAGTAATTTAATTGGGTTAACTATGACTTGGAATTGCAAGAAACTAAAGATAACTAGCATAGGCTAACCTCCCGGTTTCATCCAAAACCTAACACCTAAAGCTCTAGACAACCCAACATTCCATCACCTCTCGGTCTCAAGAATGGAAGAATACCTAAGTCCTCTAAATTCTCTAATCAAGTTCCTATGGCTTTTATGTACAAAACCATAAACTAAGCTATGAGCACAAAGCAAGTAACCCTAATAATCATCCAAACATGAAAGACATTCACTAAGACGATTCTGGAACTATCAAAGAAAATAAATCAAACTAAAATACGCACACACAACATAAAAAACACCAACCAAATCGTTACCAAAACATTAACCATTCAATAAATAATCCATAAACGAGAAGTTACAAAATTAGCATGTATTTATCATATACGACCTAGGTAGTAACTAAAGTTTAGCCAATAATAGTCATGACAAAACAAGAAAACATAGTTTTGGAATCAAAATAACACATAGTTAATAGGTTCAAAACACAAAGTATCAAATGAAAATAACCACTGTTGTGAAAACCTCGATCCCTAGCCTCCTCTCTTTTCATTTTCCTTTCTAAAATCTGTGCAAGGATCCTGCTGCGATAGCCCTCTCTTTGGCGGCTGATGTTCGTGATATTCCGCTTTTCGTCTTCTCCCCTTCGTTCTATTCTCTTGAATTGGGCCTTGTAACTTCTAATTTTGGCGGGCTCCACAAGTCACCAAGCCATGATCTTTTGTTTCAATTTTTGTATTATTATTATTATTATTTTGTTTTTTTTATAAACATTCATTTTCACTAGACTACTGTCTCTTTATTACCTAGTTTTTTTTTGAATTATTAGTATTATTATTATATTTCATGCCCGCTCTTGCGTGTTCGCATCTCAATCATTTTCCTTCGTTTTGAGCTTCTTTTTCACGAACACCTACAAAATGATGAAATAATAAATACAAAATACATAGAAAAAGAAGTGTGTTTTGCAACACATCAACCGGAAAGACAAGTTTTCCTGGGTTACGTAAGGTGTGATCCCTATTAAGATGTCCACAAGGAATGTTGGAGGCAAGACTCCAGCGACTACTTGCCTATGAAGGCGCAGTGTGGTACAACACATTGACCGCTTATCCGTGAAGATGGTGTTGATCGACGAGATTACGCTTGTGGCTGTTGGGATGAGTCATCACTATGAGCGAGAGGAGGATCGGGAAAACTCTGGGTTGCATCAGTGTGAGAAAGGTGTGTCACATTCTCTTTTTGCGCATTGGTTTAGTTGTCCCCCCTATTCTTATTTGGATGTTCTTTAATGTTTCACTTTTGTTTGTTGTTAGTGTGTAGCATTTATTCTGTGGTGTTGTCAGGACCCGAGCTGACCTGGCATTTTGTTCCAGTGCCTGCGGGTCAGCGTTTTATATTGGATGAGACTGCCAAGCTATTTGTTAACTCTGTCTTGCACCCAAAAGTTGTTCGCCAAGTGCAGTCTCCGTCACAATTGGCAACAACCGGTACGTAGTTGATATTGTCACCACAACTTGTGGGTTTTCAGCCTAATGTGGGCTTGTTGTTTTCGTTTATAGGTGGGAATCCAGGTCCCTTAGAGACTGGCAGTGTTGAGGAAGAGGATGATAATGATGGTGATGATGAGAATGAGGGTGATAACCATAGTGCAGAGGGTCCTGAGCAACCAAACCCGTGGCCTATTGAGCGCGGTTCTATAGAGTTGTCGGATGCGTTCGTTTTGGAGACTGTGTCAGGTCTTACTGGATCAAGTTTGAGTGGCACTGCACCTCGTTTACAGACGAGCACCGGGGTGAAGCAGGGGCCTACCCTTCTTGATGTTGATTTTGCGGAGCTCGATCTTGTTGACTTTGGTTTTACTTCTCCGGTTAAGAAGAAAGCACGTTTGGAAGATAACGTGTTGGACGCTGAATAACAGCTCTATGGTACACGTCTGTCTGTCTTGTCTGTAGTAGTATTGTTTTTTGTTTTATACCCCCCCCCCCGCCTATAGTATCCTCTATGTTTATAGCGTGTATGTTGAAAGAGGGTGGCTCGGGTAACAAGGTAACTCGAGCAAGGCTCCTCCCCAGTCTGATCCCTTGGTGGCATTTGAGCCATCCGCACAAGGACCACCTCTTTTATCCTCGTCTCAATTATTAGATCAAACTGGAGGTTTGGGTGCGCGTGTTACGGGTAATATTTATGGATGGAGGCAACTGTTCAGGCGGTTCAGACCCCTGTTCAGAATGTTGTTTTAGCAATTACGGGGCCAAGGTCGCCGGTTGGTGGAGGGGCCTCTTTTGGTGAGGCTGATACTCCTATTGACCCGGGTCATTGCCATATTCTCGATTGGGAGCTTACTAAAGGCAGCCGGTTTACTGACCAGGTGGTCTGCAGTGAGTTTTTAGTGGGAGTTGTTCATCCCGCGGAGCTCGCTTTCCGGTAGACCCACCCACGCATAGATCGGATGAATGAGCATGTATTGGCTTTTGCCAATGCAATTTCTAGCACTTCGGCTATTGTTCGAGAGTAGGTGGATTTCAAGGAATCGAAGGTGGAGCTGGCTGCGGAGAGGAGGCAACTGGCGAAGGTGGTAAGATGGAAGCTTGACGAGGAGAGGGAGGCTGAGGAAGGTCGGCTGAAGAGGTGTGAGGCCGAGTGTAGTGAGGCCCGGGGGAAGTTGGAAGCTGAGCTTGAAGCTTATCGTATGTTGACAGAAGAGGGTCGGGCGGTGATTGATAGTCAATGGGCGAGAGTTCACGAGCTTGAAGAGGCTCTGAAAAAGGGTGAAACTAAGCTCTCGCGCCTGGGTAATAAGTGTACCGAGCTTGACTCATCTTTGATTATGGCCAAAGATGAGTGTGATACTCTCAAAGCTTAAGTTGTTGATCTTACTGATGACCATGACTGGTTGCTTGAGACATGTGTTCCTTATGTCTATTTTTGTGACTCATTTTCCTTGCATATCTTGCCTTGTTTGCGTACTATCTTGTTTTGCTTTAAAGGTGGTCTTTCAGGTTAAGGGCGGGCCACTGACCGCGAAGGCGGTGAGTGAGTTGCTTGCGGCCACTAAGCTGGCCTGTCGCAGGGCGGGTTATCTCGAAGGCCATCGAGATGCTGTCGCGACGAGGCCTGTTGAAGATTTCCCCCTTTATCGGGTTGACTGTGATGCCAAGTTTAAAGAGAAGTCACATGATTATGATAAAATGGAGTATCCGTTAGTTGACTTCATAGCTTGGCACACGGGGAAGCCGACGATCGCCAAGCTCAAGGCCACTTTTGAGAAAGCACATCTGGATACGATACCAAAGAAAGGCCCCAGCACCAACCTTGAGGGCAATACGAGTCATGATGCGGGTAAGAGGATTGTTGAGAATAAGTAGATAGATAGGCTTTTTGGCCTCTGTGCCTCCTTCTTTTATGCTGACATTTTTAGACAAAGTTGTGGCCTTCGCGCCTCTATATTAAGGATGTATGTGTCTTATTTTAGTTTGTTATCTTTGTGTTTGATGCTTAGCATACATCATTTTCATGATCATCTTGGTTTGGTTTTGGCATTGTTAATGCCTGCATTTAAATGCATTCAATTTTTTCCATCTAACCATGCTTATTTAGTTGTGAACTTGGCTTTGCGCTTGAACGCAAGCGGGTATGTAATTTTTCTCTTACCATACAACTTACCCTTGTTTGGCGATTGTTTTTATCGTGCATTTAAATGCGCGAGTCGTTTGCCTTATTTTATCCATCTTGCCATGGATACTTTTATTCGCGACCTGAGCTTTCGTTTAAGCATAGAACATATGGTCGTATATCCATGTCTTACCACACGGGTTTTGGTTTAGATGGTTGTTTTGCGTTGACACGAATTTACATCGTGAGTTGCTGAACACCATTATATTTTTATTTTAATTATTCCTTGTATCTTACCATACAGGTTCGTTTTGCTAGATTACTTTAATGCATATAAGGGCTGAAAATAGTTTTCATTGATTTTTTGGCACGATGCCATCATAGGAAAGTAAAAACAAATATTGATAAACTACCCGGGGGAGTCTTTCCTCTCTTCGTGCGCAAGGCGACTCGTTTTTTATTTACGCGCTTGGTGACCACCATGGATCATCATGCTTACGTTCTTGATCCGCTTTATTGGTGGTCCCCCGCTCTTATCTGGCCTGCGATGTATGTCTTTCAGCAGGTGCGATAGCTTGCCGGACTTTAAAGCCGATTCGATTGTTGTTTTTAACCAGAAACATGCATCTGTGTCATGGCTTATGTCTTGATGACACGCACAAAACTTGCTAGGGTCCAAGCCTTCTCTCTTTTTTATCCTTTTAGGAGTGGGCAGATCTATGTTTTCGGTGGCTAGGACCTGTGCCGGAGTTTTGGTAAGTGGAGTCCATGAGTTATAACTTCCGTGGCCAGACTTGTTGTCTTTCGATTGTGGCTGCTTATATTTAACTGCCTTTGCGCCTTTTGGATCTACCTGTGGTGATGCTTGAAGTCGGATCCAAACTGAACCTTTTCCTTTTTTTATCATGCTTGTAGTGCTTGCTTCTTCCGTACTGAGCTTGGGCATTAGTATACTAGAGTGCTTGGATTCTACTCTAGACGGATAGCTCTCTCTGTTCGCGCGTAAAGCTTTGCGGCTGTCATAATTTTGTCCCAGGTGTTTGGCATGCCTGTTTTCCCGATGATGGTGCGTATGAGCTCTTCTCATCGCACTCCCTGATTAAATGTTGCTTTCATGAGCTCGAACCATATAGGTCCGATTTGGAGTGCCTCGTTGTTGAACCTTGTGTTGTAATCTTCGATCGACTCGTTGTCATATCAGCGCACCTACAAGAAATCTGTGGACTCACGCTCCACTCTGCGTTGTTTACTGATGTGACTCCATAACTTGTCTGTAAGTTCCTTGATGCCATCGATCTGGCTGGGTGGAAGACTATCAAACCACACTCGCGTAGCTCCCGTGAGGGTTTGTGCGAACATGTGACACCAAGCTGGCAGTCGCATGTGACACGGATGACGCCAATGAAGAAACACCTATCCAGACAATACTCGAAATACAAAGGAGGAATGAAGAGATTTTATTAATGCTTATGTGACGATTACAGTGACTGGTAACGTGTATCAAAGGACAATATTTCGACCAATCTTTCTTACAAAACTTAGAGCAATTACAATGTGTGTGTGTGTGTTTAAGTGTGAGAATGACTGACCCTTTCTTCCTGGAAAGGAGGGGTGTTCATAGTGATCATGGGTCGAGCCCTCGAGTTGCTAATGATTGACAACTCATTCGCGCGGGCCCCACATGGGAGGCTGTGTGTGTTTAAGTGTGAGAATGACCGACCCTTTCTTCCTGGAAAGGAGGGGTGTTCATAGTGATCATGGGTCGAGCCCTCGAGTTGCTAATGATTGACAACTCATTCGCGCGGGCCCCACATGGGAGGCTGTTGAGGGAATTTGCGCAGTCCTTCTCTGATTGGCCGACTGACCTTTTCACTCGTCCTTTCTGTCCTTGGTGATGGCAGGAGATCATGGAGCAGAGAATGTGTGCCTCTGATTAGCTGGATGTCCCTTTCATTCACTCTATGTAGCTGTCACATACTAGGTAGCACGCGGGCCCCACAGAAGCTTCCCTTTATTATTCTATTAAGGCTCACGTGTGGGAGAGGCCTTGCATGAGTCCTGTGTGTGCATGCACGCGCGTCCTGGTACATATCTCTTCAAATCCCCCAGTCACTATCCTCCTCCCCATTTTTAACATTTTTACACTAAATTAAATCCCCAACGTTCAAATTTGTCACGTGGCCATCGTGAGCTCCCTCACAGTCATCACGTTTGAAGGAGTAGGGGGCGATGTTTGCGTGAGCTCATGTGTCTCCAACATTCCCCACACCTTAAGGCCTTAATAAGTTTGGTAACTACAGTAATCAACACAATGAATTGTTTCTAAGAGGGTGTTTGGGATTGATTATTATCTATATTTTAATTCAACAACATTTGAACACTAAACAATATTTGTATTAATTTTATTATTTTAATGTTATATTATGTATACATTAATTGAAGAATATTTCAGCATTGCCACAATATTAGCGTGCACTGTGGTCTTTTAATATATATATTGGCCACTAACTTTTATGTTAACTTTATTTTCTTCTAATTTGACCACCAAACTTAGACCAACAAACTTTTAGCTTTTAGGATTTAAAACTTTGGCCACTAACTTTTAGCTTAACTTTATTTTCTTCTAATTTGACCACAAAACTTTTAGCTTTTGAGATTTCAAACTTTGACCACGAAACTTTTAGCTTTTAGGATTTCAAACTTTGATCACTCAACTTTTTTAAACCTGCATTGCACTTTGGCCAAAATTTTAGCTTTTAGGATTTCAAACTTTGAAAACCAAACTTTTAGCTTTTAACCGTGAGTATTTTTTTGACGCCCACGCGAGAATAATAGTCACTTAATATTATCTTTTATGTCCACGAAACCCTTTCTACGCAACAGGAGCTCCCACAGCAACGTGCGATCTTTAACGTCCGCCAAACACTCAACGCAACAGGAGCTCCCACTGCGTTTCGCACAAAAGCCGCACCCGCAGCGAAGCGCGGGCAACTAATACCTAGTTCAAAACAGATTGTGCGTTTTGGAAAAGCAGGGGTGGAGCTGCTTATAGATTATTGCGTTTTGATAGCTTAAAAACTGATTATCTGCGTTTTGAAAACACATTCCAAACACTAAAAACTGATTATCTGCATTTTCAAAACGCAATAATCTAAAAATCAGATTCAAAACGCAATCCTAAACACCCTCTTAGTTGGTTTACTATATTTGTTATGTTTGTTTTTGGAGTTTACTAGGTTTGAAGGCAAAGGAAATACATCTATCTATCTGCTTTAGCAAAATTGAAAAATAAATAACAATTTATAATTTATAACTAGTAATACCCCTGCGCACGTTGCGGCACACTAAGCTTAATGGTCCATGCATCGATGTGGACAACATATACTTTAATCTACTAAGCAAGTTATCATATTTCTTAAATAAAAATGAAGATCAATATATTCAAAACTTTGTAATTTAAGAAACTTAAAGAATAAAAGCCAAATACATTTAAGATGATTTCAAGAATGGAATGCCATCACTGTTTGTGTATTCAAAAACTCGATATGAGATGTAATCCATTCATCGTATTTCGTTATATCCATAGTTTTTGTTTGCACATGTGAACAAAAGTTGAATTATTCTTTTATCATCATTACTAAAATTTGCTCTCTTTGTTGATTATTTATCAACTATTTGGGTAGGCGACGACGATTAAGTTTTATATGAGCATCTATAAAACTATATAACATAGACGCTTAACTTACAGTGGTCAAGAAATCTTTTGTTGTACACATTTCCTCATCAATATTGCGGTTTAGGTTGTCATCATGATTAGCACTATAAATTCAAAGTCTAAAAAGATCGAAATATCAAGCTCAAGTACTGTATTACAATCTTAGACTCTAACCAAATTGTTGATACCATTACTTTTTTCCTTCCATGGATAATTCTAGCGAAGACTTTTGACCTTGCACCACCAACAACAAATTTTGAAGTTAACTATCTGGTTGGCACAAACAACAAAATACAAAAAAAAGAATAAGATATATTGCATCGAATAAACGGATCTCCATCCAAGACAATGTACATCATCATCATCATACTCAGTTAATCCCACCTATAGCAAAGGTAAGGTAGGGTCTGAGGAGGGTAAGATGTAGACAGCCTTACCTCTACCCTTAAGAATAGAGAGGCTGCTTCCAGTGAGATCCCCGGCTTGATGTGGTTTGGTATCAAGCCTTGGACATAAGGCACAAAACACTTAGCAATCGGCACAAATCCGATCGGCGCATGTACCCCTTTGTCTTTTGGCTATCCAAGACAATGTACAAAAATACAAATAAAAAATTGAAGCGCGCAATCGAGCGAGATAGAAAGGTGGAGATCCGTAATCCTACCATCCGTAATCCTTCACGTCATCCCCATTAATAATTGGAACATGTTTTAACTCATCATAGCAAAGCCAAAAGCAGGGTCGGCCCTGAATGAATTGCCTAGGCCGAGCTGCAAAAATTGTGCCCCTTAGCTTTAGGTCTTAACGAAATAAATAATGTAAACTATTTTTAAGTTACAATTAAAGTAATATCAAATTGATGGATTAAATTTTATTTTCCACTTAGGTTATAGTCTAACGGTAGAGGGAACAAACCCTCTTGGGGGAGGTTGGAAGTTCGAATCCCACAAAGGGTGAAAATCTAAATGGGTGAATGTTGGGCAATTAAAAAAAATGTTTCATAAAAAAAAAGTTAAAAAGAAAGTCAAAACCAACCGATAAAAAGCAAAAACAACTAAGTGTGAGCGTTTTTCATTTCATTTTCTTCATCATCTCTAGTCCTACACTTATTAATAAACCTGCAATTTTATTTTCTCAAACCATTTCATTTTCTTCTTTAATTCTTAACCTCCCTCAACATTTCTTTAGTTTCTGTTTTATATAAGCTACCATTCACTTTGATTAATACTTTATTAACAATATTTTGGGGCTTAAACATACAAATATCCATCGAATTAAGGACATCACTGTTAAGAAAACTTAAATTACCGAATGGTCAATATGCCCCCAAAAAATTAAGCCCGGGCTGGAACTCCTCTACACACCCCTTAAGAGACGGCCCTGGCCAAAATAATCGATTATCTAATTGAATGAGCAAGCCAACATCATCACCAACCGACTTTTCAATCCCCAAATAAATAGCAAATTTAACCACAATCACATTATGTGTTTCCAACTATTTATTATACTACGCATTAAAGCAGGCTTAAGTTGTTGCGCAAGAAACATGAAAATGCATCCGCTTATACACATGTCTTCAAAATCAACCTGAAGAAACACGAATCCTGGATTACCGTATAGACACTAATTCAGGTGGTGATTCTACTGTATTTTATAAAGAGGAGTGTTTGTAAAATACGTGAGGGTCTAAGGACAAGACCAATGGGTTTAGAAGACTACCGATTAGAAGAGCCGAGCCTCTAAAGGTTAGTGTAATAAACAAGGGGTTGAAAAAGATACGAAAGAGTTCGTAGTCTTTTTGAGTGAAAGTGTGTAAAATGTCAGCTGCCAATAAAAGGAGAAGGAGCTCCTCCTTTTATAGTAACTTGGCATTCCACTTTCTCAGCCCATCCTCTACCCTTAACGGGGCCAAGTCCTTAAGCCCAATTCGGTGCAAGTGGGTTTTGGTAAAAAACAAAAGGGAGAATGTAAAATACAAGGGGGGATGTTACCGTCCTGACGATAGTACACGTGGCGTCTGCCTATTGGTAGACCGAGGGCGGTGAGTAATCATCCCCTTTCCTGAAACTCGAGACTGGTTGAGAAACCCTACTGTTGGGAAAATCTCTTGGCGGGGAGGCTGCCACGTCATCGTCTTTTCTGTGTGTCAGACTGGGAGCAGTCTCTAATTGGAGGGAAACTCTGGCGGGCAGTCTATTGCGTCAGGAACAATTGCCTGGGGCAAGGGTGTAAGTCCCAAGGCTGCCCTAGAAGGCATCTTCTAATCGTGCTGATGAAGCTTCATCTGGCTTGCTGAGGAAGCCTTGAAGCGTGGTGGGTCCGCCGACGTAGAACGGGCGGATGAGTTTGTGCCTGGCATCGATCGGACGCCAGGTGTATCGCTGACGTAAAACGGGCGGGTGAGGTTGTGTCTGGCGTCAGTTGGACGCCAGGTGTATCGCCGACATAGAACGGGCGGGTGGACGCCAGACGTTCCGCTGACGTAAAACGAGCGGATGGACGCAAGACGATCCGCTGACGTAAAACGGGCGGCTGGACGCTAGACGATCCGCTGACGTAAAACGGGCGGATGGACTCCAGGCGATGCCGGTTTTAGTTGGGCAATGATATGGTATTTTTGATGCTTTGGTACCATATCCCTTCACAACACACACAAAAAAAAAAAAAAAAAAAGACAAACCTTCATATGTTACCAATAAATTAAAAGTACCAAATCCAATGGCTTTACAAATAGGACTTCAAAGACCAAGTTTAACAGGTTCATACCGTAGCAATCAAAAGAATAACAACATGACATTCAAAACAACCACAACCACCCAAATCATAGCTAAACCAACAACCACTGCAATCATAGCCATCGTGATGACGAAAATATTCGGCCACCACCACCACCACTACAACCATTATCAAAAGGTTTAAGCCTCACATGCACGACCAACATAACCACCACATCAATCTCACAAAATCATAAAAAAAAAAAAGAAACCAAATAATCAATACTAATCGTCTCAGATCTGAAACGATCATCATAATTGTAAGCATAAAAGGGCCACGAACACAACTTCTCATCATCGTCACCAACAACCTGCTCAGTGGAACTACGGTTGCAACCGGAGTTGCCATACCAAGTAGCAAACCAACATCATTTTCGGGTAGGTGACGGTTCGATGATTCAGAGCATGCGAGAACCGGCCTCCGCCATGCCACACCACCACCACTTTTAATGAATCGAGTGAAAAAAGGGAAATTCGTATAGAGATAAACAGAGGAGGTAGTATAAACCCAAAAAAAAAACAAACATGCCACAAACAATCGGCCTCCGTCGTGCGTTACCGTCACCGTTACCCTTCCTCTCTATTCCATCTCCCTTTGTTTCTCTCTACTGTACACAGTCATGAGGCCACCGCTCCTCTCTCTTCCATTTTGCTTTCCCTCTATGCATGTAGCAGTGACTTTTAGAGAGAGAAGAGTGTAGAATTTTAGAGAGAAAAAGCAGCGACAATCACACCACCTACCACCACCGCCATGCGGTGGTGGTTTCTTGAGAAAGAAACTAGATAAAGATAGAGGGGTGGGGCGGTCTTTGAGAGAAAGGGGGAGCACATGGTATACATACACATGGAAATGGACAGATTTGTCCTCAGGAAGACCATAAATCACGAAAATGTTATTGCTATTGTCATCTTAAGTCTCCAATAATACATAGTATTGTTTATAATTTTGCCATTTTGTATTCCAAATTCTAGGCTCACGTTGGCTTTACTACTTTTCTTGCAACCAAAAGTTAATATCTCCTTTTTATCGTGTCCTTATTTTTAGGATGTGATGATGACTTTGGATTTGTACATGCTTTGGCGAGGCAACTAAGTTGGTCACATGATTGGCTTTCCTTACACATATGATATCAACTGGTTTCTTTTTCTTTGATTGTCTCATTTATGAGGTTTGTAGTTGAATTAACTAAAAGTTTGTGTATTTGGTAATTCTCTAATGATATTATTGATGAATAGAAACCCTTTATATAGGGAGATTACATGCCAACCATAATCTATATTTAAGGAAAAGATACATCTAAATAAACACTAGAGCTATCTCTAATATAAATAAAAAATATATATAATAATAATATCGGCTAAGACCCCCCCCCCCCCAAGTTTGAACGGGTGAAGGTCCAACGCTCAAACTGGAACGAAATGACTAAAACAACTGCTTGGAGAGTCCCTTTGTGAAGACATCAGCATACTGCAGAGCGGATGGAACATGTAACACGCGGATGTGTCCTACGCGAATCTTCTCACAAACGAAGTGAATGTCAATCTCGACATGTTTAGTACGTTGATGTTGCACTGGATTATCCGAGAGATAGACAGCCGATACCGTATCACAATAGACTATGGAGGCCTTACACAAAGGTGTATGTAGCTCAAGTAATAAGTTTTGTATCCAAGTAGCCTTTGCAACTGCATTAGCAACCCCGCGGTACTCAGCTTCAGCACTCAACTGTGAAACAATGTGTCGCCATTATGAAGACCATGACAATAGATTATCACCCAAAAACATACAATAACCACTAGTCGAGCGTCTAGAGTCAGGACAACCACACTAATCAGCATCTGAGTAAGAAACCAAGTCATGAGATCTAGACTTAACAATGCAAATCCCGTAATTAAGTGTATCCTTTATATACCGTATGATTCGCTTCATGAAAGCAAAATAGGGTTCCCGTGGATCGTGCGTAAATAAACAAATCTGCTGGGTGAGTAAAAGTTAGGTACTGTAGAGCCCCCGCAAGACTGCGGTATAATGTGAGATCTAAAACTGGTGGTCCATCAGAAGCATTGAGTTTGGATGAGAGGTCCACAAGTGTGGTACATGGCTTACAAGCGGCCATGTTAGCACGCACAATAATCTCCTTTGTGCAATGATGCAGGGATAAGAAAAGACCATGCGAAAGATGATCAACTTTGATTCCAAGAAAGTGATGAAGGCGACCTAAGTCGGTCATGACGAATTTTCGAGAGAGCGCGCTGATGATATCATGAAGTAAATTGTCATTAGAAGCTGTCAACACAATATCATCCACATATAATAATAAATAAGAAACATTTGCGGAATCCCGTTGATAAATAAACAAAGAATGGTCACATGCACTGCTAGTGAATCCCGGCGATGTGATGAATGTGGCAAAGTGAGTATACCACACCCGTAGCGGCTGTTTAAGACTGTACAAGGACTTTTTAAGGTGACATACAAACTGGGGACGTTGTCTGTCAACAAAGCCCGGAGGTTGATGAATGTAAACCGTCTCATTCAGTTGTTCGTGTAAGAATGCATTTTCGACATCTAGTTGATGAATAGGCCAAGACCTAGTAACTGCTATAGATAAAACAGTCCTGATAGTAACTGGTTTAACAACCGGACTAAACGTGTCTTCACAGTCAATCCTGACTGTTTGCGAGTTCCCGTTGACCACCAAACGGGCTTTATACCGTTCAAGAGAACCATCAGACCGAATTTTATGTCTAAAAAGCCACATGCAACGTATAATAGGGTGGTCTGTGGTTCGTGGAACTAATTCCCAAGTATCATTATCCTGTAAAGCACTCAACCAATTAATGCCAGCAAAGGCTTTGGCATAGGTTTTGGGAACCGGTGAGATGGTGTTGGTAGTATGGTGGATGGAAGTGGATGTGGATCGGGATTTGGAACGGGTAGTCATAGGATGTTGATTAGTAGGAGGAGGGGCTGATAGGTTTGAGGTTGTGGGTTGGGTGGGAAATATTTGGTCATAGATGGAGGAGAAGAGTGGTGTTGGGCAGAAGGTTTGTGGTTGGTTTTGGTGGGCCGTGGGTGGTGGTGCCGAAGAGGCAGATGGAGCCTGTGGACGTCAACTATAAGTGATCGGGTAAGGGGTGGTGGGGGATGGACGATTTGATAAAGGAGGGACGAATGAGAAACCATGTGGAGGTGAATCATTGAGAAAGTTATATGTGGTGGTTTTCTATGGTATGGTATAGGGAAAAGTGGTTTCGTTAAAAGTAATATGACGAGAAATATGGACCTTACCGGTTGTTGGGTCGAAGCGCCGGTATCCTAGGAAGTCCGAAGGATAGCCGAGGAAAATGCAATGAATGGCTCAAGGGTGGAGCTTATGTGGTTGAGTGGCAGGAGTATTGGGGTAGCACGCACATCCAAAAACTCGTAAATGGTCGTAGTCAGGGTGTCGAAGGTATAGGGCAAAAGTGAGTGTGTAGAAATTTAGGCGTTCGGTAGGTAAAATGTTGTGTAGGTATGAGGCGGTGTGAAGGGCTTCAACCTAAAAGATGGGAGGTAGGTTTGCATGGATCAGGAGGGCACGGATGATGTCGTTGAGATGACGAATCATGCGTTCAGCCCGACCGTTTTGTGAGGATGTTTGAGGTCAAGAGAATTGAAATAACAAGCCATGGTGATTGGCAAAGCTTTTGAAGGCGTGATTATCAAATTCTCCCCCAATGTCACATTGAAAAGTTTTTATTTTACTTTGAAATTGGGTTTGTATAAGGTTGTGGAATTTGGCAAATGAGGGAAAGGCCTCGGATTTAAATTTAAGTGGGTAGACCCAAACAAAGTGAGAGAAATTATCAACAAGCACCATGTAATATTTGTAACCGGTTTTGCTTATGACGGGTGAGGTCCATAGATCACAATGTATAATGTCAACCGGTGCAAAAGTAAAAGAATTAGATACGGAAAAAGGTAAACATTTACTATTTGAAAGTTGACATGAATTGTAAACATGAGACAAATTGTCTTTATTACAAGAAAAATTAAATGTACGATGTAATAAATCTAAAACTTGATTCCCGGGGTGGTTGAGACGCTCGTGGGAGTGATGGAGTGGAAATAAAACATGATTGCGAAGGGAGTTGTGGTGGAGTGAAAGGATAGAGGTCCCCGGTGTTGTTGTGTCTTGAAAGAGTCTGTTTAGTGAAGAGGTCTTTCAAAGAAAAACCAAACGGGTCAAATTCAAACGACACATCGTTATCACGAGTGAAACGTCGTATATAAATAAGATTTTGAATTATATGTGGGCTGTAAAGGACATTGGGCAAAATATATGTTCGGTTGGGTAATGAGTGAAAACCAGTGCCCGTGCTTTTAATTGGAATGCAAGTACCATTACCGACCATAATTGAACTGCGTACAGGACAAGAGTTGGGAATAATAATTTTACATAGATAGCGTGCCGAATGCAAGCCTGCTCCAGTATCCATGAGGTCATCATTCCAAGTGTTGTTCGGGTTCATCTGCATGTTAGAAAAAGTTGCACTTAAATCCGATGGGCTCAATGCATCATACCCATACTGGTGTGGCCCGAACTGTGGAGATAAACACTAGCCCGAAGCAGCAAAGTGGGTCGGAGCCTGCTATGGTACGAACTAAGTATAATTATGATTGGGCTGCCAGTTATTTTGGGTTGGGTAGGGGCAGGGGGTGTGGTCCACCAGGCCAAATTCGGGTATAGTGAGTTATAGGCTGATGGGTTCCCAGCTGTCCAAAAGGAGCGCCCATAACCTAAAGAGTCTCCCCGGTTGTTGTAGCGGCCGTCGCCCCTAGAGCCATTTCTATCGCGCCCCCGTTCCCTGTTATGGCTGTTTTTGGCTGGGTCGGATGAGGTTGTAGTGAGGGCGGGTTGTGGCCCGGTGGGGGTTTTGGTGTTCGGCGCTACCAGAACCGGAGAGGTGGCCCCTTTTTGTGCTTCAATACGAATGGCCTCATCTTGGAGGAGAGAAATTGCAAGATCCCGGTCAACATCCCTTTTGCTAACAAAAGAGGGGGTGGTGTTGTAGTCAATAGGAAGACCGCAAACCAATTGTAAAACTAAGCAAGAATCTGAGACTATGTGATCGACATCCGCAAGTTGAGTGGCAAGACTTTGCAATTGTTGACAATAATCATCTAAGGAGGCACACGCTGCAAGAGTCGTATTGCAGAATTTGGTCTCGAGTGTGGCTGCTCTAGCCTTTTTATTACCGAGTTAGATTTTCTCGAGCTTGACCCAGGCATCTCTTGCCAAAGCTTTGTTGTCCAGGACTCGAGGAAGGAGGTTGTCCAAAACAGTGTTCAGAATCCACTATAGGACTAGAGCATCGAGCTCTTTCCATTGATCATAGGTAGGATTGGTTGTGAGTGGTGCAGGTGTGCTGTCGATATGATCGGCGACTTTGTAAGCAATGGCGTGAAGCTGGAAGAGGTGCACCCATGAAGAGTAGGTGACCTTGGTTCCGTCTAGGGTACAGATTTTGGCTTGAATGTTCGTGACAGAGTAAGCTGGGTGTAGGGTACTAGGTTTTGTGGTGGCTGTGGAAGATTGTGGTTCATCGGGCTTGGTCATGGTTACGACCGTAAGTGTAGAAGGAAGGGTGTAATTAGGAATAGCCGAAGCAGGGTCCTGGTAAATAAGAGCAGGATCTGGTTAATAAGGGAGCAGGATCCTGGTGAATAAGAAACAGGGCCTTGTTAATAATGGAGCATTGGGCCTGGTTAATGAGGGCAGAGTTTGGTGAAGGTACCCGATGATAAAAAAAAAAAGGAGGAATAAGAGGGGTAAAGAGGGGATTGAGAAAGAGAGAGCTAGGGTAAGCAAAACCATAGATTTGATACCATAAAAGTTTGTATATTTGGTAATTCTTTAATGATATTATTGATGAAGAGAAACTCTTTATATAGGAAGATTACATGCCAACCCTAATCTATATTTAAGGGAAAGATACATCTATATAAACACAAGAGCTTCCTGTAACATAAATACAAAATATATACATAATAATAATAATAATAATAATAATAATAATAATAATAATAACAATAACAATAATAATAATAATAATAATAATAATAATAATAATAATAATAATAATATCGGCTAAGGGGCTGTTTGGTAGCCTCTTAATCAGCCTCTTAACCATTCAGGTCTGAATCATTCAGCATTCATACTGTTTGTTTTAGCATCTGAATGGAATGATTAAGTACTGAACCATTAAGCTAATAAGGGATGATGAATGATTCAGCTCTTAACCATTCAGACCATCTTAATGATTCAGCACTCAATCAACCAAACAGCCCGTAAGATTAACTAACTTCTAATAGGCAATATAACTATTTTGTGGTAAAGCATATTAATTAATCTATACTACTATATAATAGGTTCTGGATGGGCAAGATATTAATTTTCATTTAATTTTAAGACACATAAAAACATTGTTTTTGCATTTGGTACAAGTGTTAATGCATAAATAATTTCTTATTTACAATATCGTCCTTCTACATTTTAGCATTTAATAATGTAATGTAATAAATGACAAACAATAATGTAGTGTTATTACATCTAGCATTTATATTTATAATGCAATAGTATTTTATAAAAACTTTTAAAAAACTTATTAACTTATACTAAAAATAATACATAAAAATTTGACTAACATATTCAAACTCAAATAAATGAAATAGGCATCGTCTCATTCATGACTGACTAGGTCATTAGGAAAACCAAAATAATTGTCAAACAATAATACATGATGACTTTTAGTTTAAAAGTAAAACAATTAAATAACTTATTAACTTATATTAAAAATAATACATAAAAATTTGACTAACATATTCAAACTCAAATAAAAGAGATAGGAATCATCCCATTCGTGACTGAATCGGTCATTAGCAAAACCAAAATAATTGTCAAACAAGAATACATGATGACTTTTAGTTTAAAAGTTATTGTATATGTAATAAAAGTTTACGGTTAAAAATTACAATCAAACAAGTGTTGTGTTAATCAAGAGTAACATCATGGCTATTGTATTAATCAAGAGCAACCTCATGGTTTCTTTGATCAAATGTCATGGATTCTTTGATCCGCGCATACAACACAAACTTCTCCTTCACACCTATGGGTGTCTCCTTAGACGAAACAATCGCCAACATGAAAAATGACATATATACGTTCGGAGCATATTCAGGAATATACCACAAAATCGATCAGTTAGTACTACAGGATGGCAAACCCATCCCACACGCCATTCTTTATTTTTTATGGCTTCATTTAGAGTATTTAGCTACTTTTTTTTCAGAGACTGAAATCTTGTCTTCTGATTCAAATTTTCAATATTCTCCAGCATCAATTTTTATTTTTTTATTCGTGCTTTCAATATCAAAGGACTTCCACTAAAATAATTGTCACACAAGAATACATGATGACTTTTAGTTTAAAATTATTATATATGTAATACAAGTTTACGGGTGCAGCCCCGCCGCAACGCGCAGATTTCTGCTAATACTTTTTCAAGAGGGTATGAAGTTAAGTTAGTATTTTAGTTTTTATTTACTTTTATATATAAATTTTAACTAAGTATGATGATGATGATTTACTTTTATATATAAATTTTATTTTTCTTAGTTTTTTCTGTAAAAACCGATGACATATTAATTTACATTACATTTATTAGTGTAAATATAATTGTCATCTTAAAATGTAATTTTTTTGATCGGCGTAGTTCATCCGGGTAAGTCTCTTACCAACGAACCTACCCACCCCGGTTCGGTTCCCGTGCATACAGGCTTTTTAACCCCTCGCCCGAAGGCTTCGCATGTTTTGCATACCCCGTGAATCGAACTCGAGATCTCCCGGACAGAAACCCCACTATTATAGGTAAACCTTCTCACCTTCATTACAACCACTGGGCTACAACATCATTATCATCTCAAAATGTAATTAGACTGAATGGTATGGGCTCCGGCATAGGGGAGGCAAGCCTATGCCGCCCCGGGCTACACCACCCCCTAGGCGCGGCAACGGCATGCCCGGCACCCCATTGCCTCCTATGTCGTGCCACTTAATTGTTTTTTAATAGATTTTTTTATTATTTTTAATAATTCTGATCAATGAGAGACCCGTCATCATAGTGCACACCACCCTCTTAGAGGCCATTATAAAGATGTTTCTCCTCCTACTCCTACGTGACACCTACATGCTGAAAATGTTACCCCTCTTCACATCCAATAGTCTTGACAAAATTTTAATAAAACCCGTCCCCAGCTATCATGGCGCTAAAAAGGGCAAAAATGAGAATATAGACTACGAATCATTGAAACAAGAAATTACACCCATAATTTAGTCGGTCACAACATTAATATTTGTCACATCACCATTAATGTACATTACCTCCCCTCACAGTCACAACCGCCTAGTCAACACAATTATAATGTAGCGGTAGATATATTGGTGAATAATGATATATGATCTATAGGATCTTGGGTTTGATTCTTGAGTCATACGGGTTTTATCGTAATTTCATTGTCGTGCCTACGGACGGGTGGGTTACCAGGTTTTTCCCGAAATTGGTGTTTGACAACTCGGATACTCTCGGAGTACTTGAATTTATCAAAATGGTACCCTGAGAGTGCTCGGGTTTGATTTATTGGCCGTTTAAAAAAAAAAACAAGTCACAACCGCCGTATTGAAGAGACCATTTATCATCTTGAACACTCGTCTTAGAGGGTTTTTGAGATTGAGTTTCAAAACAACTTATTGTTTTAAAACGCTAATGAAATAATTATTGTTGGACGATATAATTTATCATCCTTGAAATAATTATTCTTGAAACTTATTGTTTCAAAAACCAGGTGTTTGGGATTGAGACCATTTATCATTAGTTGCACAGGTTCAAATATGAGCTGACCCGGTTTTTATCCGGCTGTTACTCCAGCGAGGAAACTCGTGTGGAGGCAGTACGGTTTTCGGCGAACGCCGTAGTCTTCACCGTACCAGCGAGTACCCGTCTTTGACAACGTAGTCTGGATGTGTTAGTGAAGTGGGTGTGATAATCCCTACCACAGAGTTAAAGAAAGTCACCGTTAAAAAAAAAAAAAGAAGAAGAAGAAGAAATCGGGTCAATAAGTAAATGAGGCCAAAGACAACAAACAATTACACAATTATGTCCTTTACCTTGAAATGATGAAACCTCACGATCTCTCCTAATTAAAACTACTCATTTTATACTTACTCTTGGAGTATATGGCCGAGCCATTTGTCTACTACGTATACGTATATGTATATGAAGCTGGAAAAATAGATGTCCAACTATCGGTTTTTTAATGCAATCATTAAAGTATGATTCAAATAGTTACATTTTGAATTGTCAATAAAAAAAATAATATTTAACTGTAAAATATTATTAATCACGAATAACTTCACTGTAGAATAAATATATGGATAAACTAGATTATACTCCGGGAGCGTCCCGGGTTGAGAAATTTAATATGATACATCAATTTTACATATGAAATAGACTGATGTATAACTCTAATATGAATATTAATATCTAACCTAAAACAAATTAACAATATACAACTCCAATGCTAACACCTAACCTAAACGAATGTAGAACTTTAATGTAACTTTAATATTAATACCTATCCTAAAGACTAAACAAATGTACAACTCTAACATACTAATATTGATACCTAACTTAAAACAACGTATAACTCTATTAACCTATTCGGTTCTGGTTGAAAAAAAAATTATATTTACTGATTTTAAACATAATTAGTAACTTGTCTATACATGATTAATGATTTACCTGAACACTTTGTGTTTTTTTTCCTGTATGAACAAAACCCTACAAAAAAATTTCTCCGTTTTTTATATAGCACTATGGTACTCGTTGGAAAGATAATAAAACGCTCGTTAATTTGGTGTAATTTTTTTCTTTAAAAAATCTCTTATATTAAAGATATTAACATTTAAAAATTATGGGAGGAAACATGAGGGTGAAAAATCTAATTTTGTTTTTAAATTATTTTTTCCTAAAATATCTCAATGTCACATGGGATGACACATGGCACACTCAAGGAAGAGAATGTTTCTTTGAGTGTCATGTCATTAAAATGGCTTTGGTTTATTATATGTATAGATAGATAGATAGATAGATATTTAGTGGAAATATTATTTCACTTCTGTGATGATTGTTTGGAGAAATAAAATTAGGGAAGGGAATTAATTATTTGGAATAATTAATATGATTGCTTAAGGTATTGTACGATGAAATGATTATTATTGATTAATAATTGTGATTGGCGTTGAAAGATTAAATTGTCGCTATTTGATATTAACGCTAATGAAATAATTATTGTTGGACGATAATTAGAAACGTGGATTTATTATCATTTGCTAAATTATAATAAGATTTTATTATTGGATGATAAAACAAAGACTTATATAGTTACATGTTAATTATATAAAACTAAAGGTGGGATTAATTAAGAATTAATTAGCCAATAGCAAACTTCTTAAGGAGCAAGCCATAAGTTCGAGGACTAGAATGAAAATAATTTTTCTATATATTCATCCTAATCTCTAACTTAAAACCCTAATGGTAATTAGTAGCCATCACAAGGATTAAGGGGTTAATCTAGAGCCTCCCCACCACAACATGACCTCATCACCTCAGCCACATCCCTTCGGCCTCATCGCCGCCATCGACCTCCTCCTTGTGCCGACCATCATCCATCCCTTCCCTTCCCTCTTGGCCGTTTTCGCCTCCATGCACTGCCACTTCCCTCTACTCCCTTGTCACGCACCACCACCTCACTCCTTATTGGGTTTTACGCGCGACCGTGAGTCACCGCCTCACGTGCTGCCTTGGTTCTCGAGCCGATGTCACCGCCTCTTGATTTAGGTGCCTTATTTTGCTGTTGTCACATATTGGTTTCTGGATTGGATCTAGATCCGATGTTCGGGTAATTAAAAGACCGGATCTTGAAGTTGGTGTATTCGGTGATTTGAAGACCGGATAGCGAAGCCGTTCGTTGATCCATCGTGTGGGTTTTTGGTTTTTGGTTTTTGGTTTTCGTCAAGGTAGCGATTCTAAACCCACTATGGGTGTGATTATCAATATTATTTGAGTTGATTTGTATTTAGATCACTGAATTTGGGATAGATTCGGTTTTATATTGTTAACACGCTTCCGCCTAAAATATATATTAATAAAGTGGTTATTATTTTGTTAATACACACACAATAGAGATTTTATATTAAACAGATAAAACGTATCCGGTCATGTGGATTGACTCGATTGCGAGAAGATACCCAACAGTGGTATCGAAGCCACTTATACAATCAATCAAATATATATATTTAATTGATCTTGTTTTATTTTGTCAAAAATTTTGTTTGAAAAAAGGATGAAACCTTTATCGTTTTTGTTTATGGCTGTGATTCTAGATCGAGCCCTAGGAACTTTGTGCTTGGATGTGGTTGTTTGTTTGTGTTTTTGGTTAATCTTGTATTTTTTGGGTTATTTAGAACCCCGTTGTAATAGATAGGTTTTGATATTTTATATTTTATATTTTTATAAGTAGTTATAAATATATTTATGAACCCTCATATAGAAAAGATCAAAGACTAGAGATGGAACAAGCAAAGGGTTGAAGTTTGAGATCTTGGATCATGAAGGAATATGATCAAAATTGTGGTTGATGTCCTTCTTAGACCCGTTCGGTTCGCGTTCTTTGGCTTGAACGATACCGAATAAACTTCCACTAGTGGCTTGATTCAGTCGTTTATATATTTTGCATGTGTAGGATCACCGGATCTCGTAATACAAAATGTAAAAGACTATGCGCGTGCCGATTCAAATGCGGAATCAATGAATCAGATGTTGTTAGACTGAGAAACTTAGAATAATATGAAAACAATCAAACACAAAGTTCACACGACAGACAGGCAGGAATTCAACGTAAAATCAAAATGAGTGCAATGGTTACAAAATGTTGAACATGAGGCATCTCTTTATAGCTTGCCTCATAATTCCTAGACTGTTCCAGACGTAAGGGCTTTTACATCTAAGAGGCTCCAGGCGTATGAACTCATACGTCTGGACCATTACACACATGATATCATCGTTTAAACCTCAGAATTGCTACTGTCACACCCTCAAAATCCACTTGCGGAGTTTTACCGCGAGGCGCATGACAAACCAGGATCCAAACCAACGATCACAATAAACAAGTCTAAAATGTAAATAATGCAATTTCAAAACAATGTTAAAAATCCCCGTTTACAGCGGAAGCTTATTCAAAACAGTATTCAACAATGAAACAATAGTTCAACGTTTATAAGACCATGCAACCCTAGTTAGACGCCGTGCAGACGTGTGCGCCCTAGTCCAGTCGTGCTACCTTAGCGACCTGAGAAAACATGTAAAAGTTTACGTCAGCACAAAAATGATGGTGAGTTTACAGGTTTTGTATCCAAGTACCAAGTCCACCTGTCCATACTATAACAAATCGAAAACCAGTATACGCTAGCTAGGCGTACGTTTTGTTACTACCACGATTGGAAAACCATTACTAACTCGAATACCAGATGTTGTGCCCGAAAAGTACCAGTTGTTCCTGTTGTTCCTGTTTGAGACAATATGCACTCGCCCGGCCCTCCAAGCCGACGAGCGGGGTTGGTCACTCCCAATAGCGCTATTCACATTTCCCCGTTGTGCAAACCGCACATTCATGGTTCCCCCCGGGACTTCCAAAGATCGTGTAGTACACAATAGAAACCCATAGTATGACAGTAGTTACCAAATAATAGTTTTAACACATGTTTTCTCCCCCGAAAGTATAAAACCAGTTTAAAAGAGGGGCCGTAAACTCACCTTAAGTTGCGTTACTCCTTAACCCGAGTAAACTCAGCTGCTATGCTAGTCACGTAAAGCGGCGACCTAACATATGACAGTTACAAGTACTTAGACTAATAACCCGCAGGTTAATTAGTCCCTAGATGTCCAGACCATAACCAAGTTCGTTTGAAAACACCGTGACTGTTTAACTGACCCAAAGTACAAGACTCGACATCCCATTGGTGACCCGAGACTCCCTGTGTTATGTTTACGCTCCAAAACATACAATAACGCAATTACACTTAACATACGTTAACGCACAACAAGTCCTAGCACATAGTTCACGTATCACCGAATTACATCCAAACATATGTTACTAAGTTATTATATATGTTACGAGGTTCCTAGCATGTTACTACATGTCAAATCGGGTCTCGGAATGCTAATTTACACTTACAGCAGCAGTACACGCGATTAGGAAACGTAAACTAGCATTTAGGACTGATTGCATATACAAACTAGCAATTAGGGCTAATTGCATATAAAAACTAGCAATTAGGGCTAATTGCATGTAAAAACTAGCAATTAGGGCTAATTGCATGTAAAAACTAGCAATTAGGGCTAATCGCCCCTAAGGTCACACGAGTAGGCTTCTACTCGCATGAGTTATAGGCGATTAGCACCCTACTCGCCTATAACATAGGCGATTAGGAATGCTACTCGCCTGTAACCTTGCTGTTCCGGTTTTTCGCGCGTTTAACGCTCCAAATCAGATCCAGAACGTGTGTAACCACCCAATATCATCCCAAACACTATCCTAAACATGTTTCAACCAAAACCCTTCGTTTTGCCTCGTATTATCAGCCCTGCATGCAAATCACGTAATCCAAACACCATTCACATAGCATGAAATCATCATACTAACATGCATAACAACAACCCTAATAATCAATTACTCAGATATTATCATCATAATATTATTAGTATTCTGAATTAATCCTAATGACATGTTAATCTATCATCATGAATCATAAAAACCTTAGCTTTCAAATCATAAACACCCATAACACATGTATACTAGTTAGAATCCGATTAACAACCCTTATTAATGATTTTCAGAAAACTTTTTCGTTTATGAACAGGTCTGGACCATTAGGGATTGATTAAAAACGTTTATAAAGATTCATGGATGGAAACCAAACCTTAGAATTGTGAAAGAATGAAGGATTATGCTTGAATCCTTGTGTTTTGATCAAAAATCGCGTTCCAGAGGTTGTGTGTGTGTTGGGGCAGGTTATGGGACGACTAGGGTTTGTATAATGAAGTTTATGAGGTCAAGTATGGTATTTATAGTCGTTTTTAGTCGTCCAGCACGTAACTAGCGATTATGCAGCCCTTACACGCGATTAGGAATCCTAATCGCATGATTGTTCAGGCAATTGGGGCCTACTCGCCCCTAGGGCACACGAGTAGCCCCTACTCGCCCCTATGTTTGCCTACTCGCCTCCCTTATAGGCGATTAGGCCTTCCTAATCGCCTATAGGGGCTGGTTTCGTGTGTTTTGCGCGTTAAACCCCGTTTTAACATATGTTAACACATATTCACGTACCGACAAGTCACATAATGATTATAAACACGTAACACAAGTAAATACGCATGTTCACACTCGTTCACCAATTCCCGGGACTCGAGACTCGTATGTTCCGTATGCCCTGACGATCCTACAAATCGTCACCGTTTGTACACTTGGTTAAGGACCGACATCTAATGAACCTCTAGACCAACATCCAATGTCCCTCTAGACTAAACCGATAGTTCCCGAACCATAACCCGACTTAACTAACCCAGTTAAGTACAATATACGCGTGACTCGCTAAGGTAGACTTTCATCTAGACAACGTTGTTAACCAGAATTTGCCGGGTGTCACATCATCCCCACGTTAAAAGAATTTCCGTCCCGAAAATTGTACAAGTACCAAAAGAACAAAAGAAATAACGAAGGAAACAAACAAAAGATAGAAACCAAAAGAGAGATTTACCCGAGTTGTCACATCATCCCCACGTTAAAAGGAATCTCGCCCCGAGATTCATTCAGCTGCAGAAGAGACATGTCTCGACTCGAACGCTTCCTTAGGAAAAAGATGAGGATACTTAGACTTCATCTGATCCTCCCGTTCCCACGTATACTTTGGTCCCCGGTTCGAGTTCCACCGAACCTTAACGATACGAATCTTGCTGTGACGTAGGCTACGAATCTTGTAATCAAGGATCTCCACAGGTTCTTCCACAATCCGAAGACGATCATCAACCTTGATCTCTTCCAGTGGAATAATGAGAGACTCGTCAGCCAGACACTTCTTCAAGTTTGACACATGGAAGACGTTATGTACGTTACCGAGCTCCGTCGGTAATTCAAGACGATATGCCACCGGCCCAATCCGTTCCAGGATCGTAAATGGGCCGACATACCGCGGATTGAGTTTGCCACGCTTCCCAAAGCGTATGACGCCCTTCCACGGTGAGACTTTTAGAAGTACTTTGTCATTGACTTAGAATTCCAATGGTTTGCGACGCTGATCGGCATAACTCTTTTGCCGGTCCCGTGCCGCTGCCAACCGGTTACGAATCTGTATGATCTTTTCCGAAGTTTCGTACACTAGTTCAGGCCCAGTGAGTTGACTCTCACCCACCTCAGCCCAACAAAGAGGAGAACGGCATTTCCGTCCGTACAGTGCTTCGAACGGAGCTGCCTTGATGCTCGTGTGATAACTGTTATTGTACGAGAATTCTACTAACGGTAGATGAGCTTCCCAGCCCTTGCCAAAATCGATCACACATGCCCGCAGCATGTCTTCTAAAGTTTGAATCGTACGCTCACTCTGACCGTCAGTCTGTGGGTGATAAGCCGTACTCATGTCTAGTTGGGTACCCAAAGCCTTGTGCAAAGACTTCCAGAAGTGAGAAGTAAAATGGGAGTCACGATCCGAGATAATAGAAACTGGCACCCCGTGCTTAGAAACAACTTCCTTCAAATAAAGACGAGCCAAACGATCCATGGTGTCGGTCTCCTTAATAGCAAGAAAATGAGCTGATTTCGTCAACCGATCGACAATCACCCATATCTTGTCATTCCCGCTAGGTGATTTAGGAAGTTGTGTGACAAAATCCATAGTAATCCGTTCCCATTTCCATTCCGGAATTTCAGGTTGTTGCAAGAGACCCGACGGTTTCTGGTATTCCACCTTGACCTTAGCATAGGTCAAGCATTTGCTCACGTATGAGGCTATGTCCGACCTCATGTTTGGCCACCAGTAAAGCACCTTCAGATCTTGGTACATCTTATCCGAACCAGGATGAATAGAATACCGGGACTTATGAGCCTCATCAAGGACAAGCTCCCGTAGTCCCCCGAATAAAGGAACCCATATACGTTCTGCGAAATAGTGCAGGCCATCAGGCCTTCGCTCTAGGTGCTTGTCGGCACCGTGCATAGTTTCAGCTTTAAGGTTTTCCTCCTTCAAAGCTTCCAACTGAGCAGAACGGAGTTGATCAGGTAGAGATGAATGAATGGTGAGCTGCAACGCCCGAATGCGACGAGGTTTAGTAGATTCCTTCCTGCTCAAGGCGTCTGCTACAACATTCGCCTTGCAAGGATGGTACTTAATAGCACAATCATAGTCGTTCAGAAGTTCAATCCAACGACGCTGCCGTATGTTCAAGTGTTGTTGGTTGAAAATATGTTGGAGACTCTTGTGATCGGTGTAGATGGTGCATTTGGTACCGTACAAGTAATGTCTCCAAATTTTCAACGCGAACACCACGGCACCCAACTCCAAATCATGGGTGGTGTAGTTCTTCTCGTGCACCTTGAGTTGACGAGAAGCATACGCAATTACCTTCTCGCGTTGCATCAACACGCAACCGAGACCATGAATAAAAGCATCACAGTAAACAACAAAATCATCAGGGCCCTCAGGTAAAGACAAAATAGGAGCAGAACACAGTTTAGACTTTAGTTCCTCAAACGCTGACTCTTGTGATTCACCCCAGTCGAATTTCCTATCCTTCTGAGTGAGAGTGGTCAGGGGTTGAGCGATCTTCGAGAACCCCTGAATGAAACGACGATAGTAGCCCGCAAGGCCTAGGAATTGCCGCACCTCAGTTGGCGTCTTAGGTGCTCCCCAGTCCTTGATCGCTTCGATCTTAGCTGGATCGACATGAATCCCTAGTTCATTAACCACATGTCCTAGAAATTGAACTTCGCGTAACCAAAAGTCACACTTTGAGAACTTGGCGTAAAGTTGTTCTCGTCGCAAGAGTTCCAAAACCAAACGCAGGTGTTCCTCGTGTTCGGTCTTGTTCTTAGAGTAGATCAGAATGTCATCAATAAACACAATGACGAACTTGTCAAGATATGGTTTACAGACGCGGTTCATCAAGTCCATGAAAACCGCCGGTGCTTTCGTGAGACCGAAAGGCATGACCAAGAATTCGAAATGGCCATAACGTGTACGAAAGGCAGTCTTTGCAACGTCAGCTTCCCTGACGCGCAGCTGGTGATAACCGGACCTCAAGTCGATCTTGGAATAATAACTAGAACCCTGAAGCTGGTCGAATAGATCATCAATACGTGGAAGAGGATAACGGTTCTTAACGGTCAATTTGTTCAGTTCTCTGTAGTCCACGCACAATCGGAAACTTCCATCCTTCTTCTTAACAAATAGAATCGGGGCTCCCCAAGGGGAAGAACTTGGTCTGATGAAACCCTTGTCCAAGAGTTCCTGTAACTGACTAGACAATTCCTGCATCTCGGGAGGTGCAAGACGGTAGGGGGCCCGAGCAATAGGAGCAGCCCCTGGTACAAGATCAATACCGAACTCGACTTGACGATGAGGAGGAAGACCAGATAAATCATCGGGAAAAACATCAGGAAACTCGCGTACCACCGGAATGTCGTCGATCTTCTTCTCATCACTAGAGGAAACAGATAAAAGCGCCAAAACGGCTGGATAACCCTTTCGAAGACACTTAAGGGCTTTCATGCTAGAGATGATGTTTAGCGGAACACCACCCTTGATACCGTATACAGAAAGGAATTCTCCATCAGGGAGAGGAATCCGAATAACCTTATCGTAACAGAAAATCTCCGCGCGATACAAAGATAACCAATCCATTCCTACCACAACGTCAAAACTACCCAATGGTACCGGCATAAGGTCAATGGGGAACGATAAACCCGACAACTCTAATTGACACTCCCGAAGGATACTAGTAGCTTCAATCGTTTTCCCGTCAGCCAACTCAATAATATACTTGGTCTCTAATGGTACGGGTACTACATCTAGCAGTCGACTAACATCCATGGATACAAAACTCTTGTCGGCACCAGAATCAAATAACACACTAACAGAACGGTTATTAAGGAGAAACGTACCGGTGACTGTGTCAGGGTCCTGTCTAGCCTCAGCGGCTCCAATGACGAAGGCACATGCATTTCTGCCGCCGCCCCCGTTGTTCCCATTACCGTTGTTTCCACCCTGCTTCAATTTTGGGCAATCCTTCTTGTAATGCCCAGTGTCACCACAGTTGTAGCATCCTTGTCTTCCTGTAGTCCCTTGAGTAGTCGGAGCTGAGTTCGTAGTCGGGGCCTGGGTCGATGGAAGTGTAACCCGACAATCTTTAGCATAATGCCCTGTTCGCTGGCAGCGGTGACAACGGTTACTGTCGCAGTTCCCTTGATGATGGCGTCCACACTTGTTACATTTGGGCAGTTTCCCCGCATAACCACCCTGCTTGTTACCCGAAGAAGAAGAACCCCCATTATCAAACCTCTTACCCTGCTGTGTTGGCCCAGATCCTTTCCCGTCATTTTCCCACTTGCGTTTGTTGTTCTCTGGGGCCTTAACAGTCGAACCCTTCGCAGGCAAAATACCCTCATTCACCTTTAAGTTGGTCATCCTATGAGCCGATCGAACCACCTCTGCGTATGTAGGATGATTTCCCGCAGCCACTAACCCTGCAATTTCCGGTACTAACCCCGAGACATAGTGTTCAATCCTACGGTATTCTGGCACATGCAGATCGGGACACAACACTGCCAACTCATTTCGCCTCACAGTATACTTCTCAATTTCCGACCCAGTCATCTTGAGGTTCCACACCTCGTGCTCCAGCTTCTGTACCTCTTCCCTCGGACAATACTCACGCTTCAGCAACTGCACAAAATTCTCCCATGGCATAGCATATGCCTCCCCAATACCCATATTCTGGGTGATGCCATTCCACCAAGTCAATGCCACATCCTGGAATAACGCAGCAGCATACTTAACCCGATCTACTGGGAGACAGTTACACATCAGAAATACTGACTCCACTTTCTCCAACCACCTAAGCAAGCTCACCGCACCCTCAGTGCCAGAGAATTCCTGGGGCTTACAATCCCGGAACATCTTGTAGGTGCACATGGGTGGGGGTGGGTCAACAGGACCACCTGAAATGAAACGTATGAGAAACCACGAAGAATGTAAACAAGGTTCGCCAATGAGGCAAAGAAAATTGATAAATCAACTTACCACCACCGTTGTGCCCTAACTGAAAGGCAGCTTGGAGCAAGTTATTCAGATCAGCCTGCGATAGGTTAATACCTCCACCACGACCACCAGCACCACCGCGACCACCACCACGTCCACCATTGCGACCACCTCCACGTCCTCCTCGTACTCCAGACATGATTCTGGCAGAAAGAACGAGAAAATTTAGTTTCGCAGTTAAAGATAACCACTAATGTTCACAAGATCAAAGCTAGATCCAATCCAGGACTATCCCCTCAAACCCAGAGCTCACTAGGGCTTCCATGCATTTCGGTTTATGATTTTGTGTGCACCCAAAATGATAACCCGCTCTACATGGTCCTCCATGTGTTCTCCTAGTTCAAAGTTCAAGTCACCGAACATAGACTCTTAGCTACACACCGTAATACTACGGTAGTTTATGGCAAGTGTTTCTATTGGAGTACGAAAGGGAGATGTCCGAGCCTTGGACAAGTCTCAAGAGCACACGAGTTACTCCAATAGACTACACTGCCTAGAAAACAAGTAACCCAACCTAAGATAGAACGGATGATGTAACGTAGAAAGACTAGCGATTTAGAGACACCCCGACAAGACCATACGTCAACCACCTTAATGTTTAGTACCATGTGATCGTCTAGTGTGTGCGACTCGGCTATAGACTAGACTCTACATGCAGTCCTAGTTCACTATAACCATTGGCTCTGATACCAATCTGTCACACCCTCAAAATCCACTTGCGGAGTTTTACCGCGAGGCGCATGACAAACCAGGATCCAAACCAACGATCACAATAAACAAGTCTAAAATGTAAATAATGCAATTTCAAAACAATGTTTAAAATCCCCGTTTACAGCGGAAGCTTATTCAAAACAGTATTCAACAATGAAACAATAGTTCAACGTTTATAAGACCATGCAACCCTAGTTAGACGCCGTGCAGACGCGTGCGCCCTAGTCCAGTCGTGCTACCTTAGCGACCTGAGAAAACATGTAAAAGTTTACGTCAGCACAAAAATGCTGGTGAGTTTACAGGTTTTGTATCCAAGTACCAAGTCCACCTGTCCATACTATAACAAATCGAAAACCAGTATACGCTAGCTAGGCGTACGTTTTGTTACTACCACGATTGGAAAACCATTACTAACTCGAATACCAGATGTTGTGCCCGAAAAGTACCAGTTGTTCCTGTTGTTCCTGTTTGAGACAATATGCACTCGCCCGGCCCTCCAAGCCAACGAGCGGGGTTGGTCACTCCCAATAGCGCTATTCACATTTCCCCGTTGTGCAAACCCGCACATTCATGGTTCCCCCCGGGACTTCCAAAGATCGTGTAGTACACAATAGAAACCCATAGTATGACAGTAGTTACCAAATAATAGTTTTAACACATGTTTTCTCCCCCGAAAGTATAAAACCAGTTTAAAAGAGGGGCCGTAAACTCACCTTAAGTTGCGTTACTCCTTAACCCGAGTAAACTCAGCTGCTATGCTAGTCCCGTAAAGCGGCGACCTAACATATGACAGTTACAAGTACTTAGAGTAATAACCCGCAGGTTAATTAGTCCCTAGATGTCCAGACCATAACCAAGTTCGTTTGAAAACACCGTGACTGTTTAACTGACCCAAAGTACAAGACTCGACATCCCATTGGTGACCCGAGACTCCCCGTGTTATGTTTACGCTCCAAAACATACAATAACGCAATTACACTTAACATACGTTAACGCACAACAAGTCCTAGCACATAGTTCACGTATCACCGAATTACATCCAAACATATGTTACTAAGTTATTATATATGTTACGAGGTTCCTAGCATGTTACTACATGTCAAATCGGGTCTCGGAATGCTAATTTACACTTACAGCAGCAGTACACGCGATTAGGAAACGTAAACTAGCATTTAGGACTGATTGCATATACAAACTAGCAATTAGGGCTAATTGCATATAAAAACTAGCAATTAGGGCTAATTGCATGTAAAAACTAGCAATTAGGGCTAATTGCATGTAAAAACTAGCAATTAGGGCTAATCGCCCCTAAGGTCACACGAGTAGGCTTCTACTCGCATGAGTTATAGGCGATTAGCACCCTACTCGCCTATAACATAGGCGATTAGGAATGCTACTCGCCTGTAACCTTGCTGTTCCGGTTTTTCGCGCGTTTAACGCTCCAAATCAGATCCAGAACGTGTGTAACCACCCAATATCATCCCAAACACTATCCTAAACATGTTTCAACCAAAACCCTTCGTTTTGCCTCGTATTATCAGCCCTGCATGCAAATCACGTAATCCAAACACCATTCACATAGCATGAAATCATCATACTAACATGCATAACAACAACCCTAATAATCAATTACTCAGATATTATCATCATAATATTATTAGTATTCTGAATTAATCCTAATGACATGTTAATCTATCATCATGAATCATAAAAACCTTAGCTTTCTAATCATAAACACCCATAACACATGTATACTAGTTAGAATCCGATTAACAACCCTTATTAATGATTTTCAGAAAACTTTTTCGTTTATGAACAGGTCTGGACCATTAGGGATTGATTAAAAACGTTTATAAAGATTCATGGATGGAAACCAAACCTTAGAATTGTGAAAGAATGAAGGATTATGCTTGAATCCTTGTGTTTTGATCAAAAATCGCGTTCCAGAGGTTGTGTGTGTGTTGGGGCAGGTTATGGGACGACTAGGGTTTGTATAATGAAGTTTATGAGGTCAAGTATGGTATTTATAGTCGTTTTTAGTCGTCCAGCACGTAACTAGCGATTATGCAGCCCTTACACGCGATTAGGAATCCTAATCGCATGATTGTTCAGGCAATTGGGGCCTACTCGCCCCTAGGGCACACGAGTAGCCCCTACTCGCCCCTATGTTTGCCTACTCGCCTCCCTTATAGGCGATTAGGCCTTCCTAATCGCCTATAGGGGCTGGTTTCGTGTGTTTTGCGCGTTAAACCCCGTTTTAACATATGTTAACACATATTCACGTACCGACAAGTCACATAATGATTATAAACACGTAACACAAGTAAATACGCATGTTCACACTCGTTCACCAATTCCCGGGACTCGAGACTCGTATGTTCCGTATGCCCTGACGATCCTACAAATCGTCACCGTTTGTACACTTGGTTAAGGACCGACATCTAATGAACCTCTAGACCAACATCCAATGTCCCTCTAGACTAAACCGATAGTTCCCGAACCATAACCCGACTTAACTAACCCAGTTAAGTACAATATACGCGTGACTCGCTAAGGTAGACTTTCATCTAGACAACGTTGTTAACCAGAATTTGCCGGGTGTCACAGCTACCCTAATCAATATATAACACATGAGATATGTTAAGAAGTTGTTTAGTAAGAGAAACAAAAGATTCTAAACTTAGAGGGTTTAACGAATTGAACCTTTAGAAAGACAAAAGGAGTTCTATTTTGTTCTCTTAAAATAAATCAATTCAATCTTAAGAGACTAGATGGGACTCCAAAGATTGGACATGATTAAAAAGATCTAAATAAGATCTTAAACTTGTCTCAATGGACCACAAGTTGATAAACATAAAGTTGGTGTAGATTAACTTAAGAGGTTTTAACAGCAATTGTGATACATAGTAAGTACCAAATGGAATGATATGAATATCATACCTTAATCAAAGATAGAGATCTATAATTAAAAGGACATCAATAATTTGTATATGGGAATCGTGTGAAGGCAAGTGGGATCTATTCTAAAATTCTGAATAAGTACCATAGAGGAAGTTACACTCAAAACAGATAAAAGACCAAGATCATTTAGGTGTAAATGACAAGTGGTCTGTAATAGGTGATGTAAAACATATTGGATCATAGCGATGATTCAGGAAGTGACTATTGGTCACAGCTAGGATATGGAATATGAGATTTTAAATGGGGAATTTGATTTTAATAACCTAAACTATTCGAAATTGGTCGCTGGCACCCTAAACTAAAAAATTGGCAATATATAACATGTACTATTAACCTAGTGGATTCTGTCACCCAAATTGGGTTAAGTCACTAACCCAGTTAGATTAGGGGTGCCACGTTAGCCAAAACGCTAACTGGGTTAGTGACTTAATCCAAATTGGGTGCCAGAATCCAATAAGTTAACAGTACAGGTTATATATAGCCAAAAGTTTGGGGTGCCAACGACCAATTTCAAATAGTTTAGGTTATTAAAATCCAATTCCTATATTAAAATCCTATAGCAACAGTGATGATTATATTTGGTGGCTAAATATAATAAGGAAATCACAATTAATCTGTTACCTGAGAAATGATTAATATGAGATATTGATGGATATTATTTAAGGCGTTAAATAGAGATGTTAGTTTATTATGAGATAATAAAATATTATTACTTTTAGAATGAAAGTATAATTGTATTTAAAAGAAAAGAAGCTCCCAACTAGTAATGAAATATTGTTGGAGATACAATATAAATGAGATAGGGATCTCAAATATGGATTGAAAAGAGTGTTCAACCATTTGTTTGGAAAAACTTCCAAGATGTAAGGGTATGACATGAAATATCATTAAGGGAAGAAATGCATAGAAAGTAAATGAAAGAGTTCATTTATAAACATCAAATGAAATACCAAGTGTTTGGTAGCTATACAAGATGTTAAATAGGTAATTAAAAGAGTTCATTTATAACATCATATAAAGTACCAAGTGTGTGGTAGCTACAGCAAAGATGTTATGAGAAGAAATCAAGTGTGTGGTTTTTGATTGCGGCAAAGACAAGGCCCCGGGCCTGGATGGTTTTAACTTTAATTTTGTGCAGAAATTTTGGGGAGAATTAGAAGATGATTTTTATAATATCATGAACGAGTTCTATGATTCAGGTGTCATTAGCCCAGAATGTAGTTCGTCGTTTATCACCTTGGTCCCGAAATGCAAGAACCCAATCAATATGAAGGACTATAGACCTATTAATCTGATAGGCATGGTTAGTAAAGTGATCTCGAAGATTTTGGCTAACAAGATATAGATTGTTATGGGGGATGTGATTTCCGAGTCCCGGCCCGCCTTCTTAAAAGATAGGTACATTTTGGACGGTCCTTTAGTCCTTAATGAGGTGGTTGAATAGATGAAAAGAAGAAAAAGAGGGGGCGTTTGTTTTAAAGATAAGAGTTCAAGAAGGCATACGATAACATTAATTGGAAGTTCTTGATTTCGATATTGGAGCAAATGCACTTCCCGGGGAGATGGTGCACGTGGGTGATGGGGATTATGAAATCGGCTAGGTCGGCGGTTTTAGTAAACGGGTCTCCTATGTTTTAAAGCAATGGTGGCCGATTCTTTTTCGTCTTGAAACAGACAAAAACTGGAAGATTTCTGATCGTGTGAAGCTTATGGGCTCTCGGTGGGTTTTCGATGCAGAATGGATTGATCAGATTGATACGGTTGACGCCTTTCAGCAGTGGATTCAGCTTGTTAATTGTGTTGATAGGCTGATCCTCACAGACATTAGCGATGATTGGGTTTGGGATGGTAGTAAAGATGGAAGCTTTTCAACAGAATCGGTTAGAGAATTCGTTCAAAATGGGAATGGTTTTGAGGTGAACTTTGTGTTAAAATGGACTTCATGGGTGCCGATAAAGTGTCATATAATGGTGTGGAGAGCGGAAATGAATAGGATACCGACTAAGAAGGAATTGGTTAAGAGGCAAGTTGCTTTATCGGATGCATTATGCCCTTGGTGCGACTCGGATGAGGAAACAGCTTTACACGCTTTTGCAGATTGTGCTATAGCAAGCAATGTGTGGGATGCTCTAAGTAGATGGATTGGTATTGCTCCGATCTTTGCTTTCGAGATTAAAGACCTGTTGGAAATTTACAAGACGATTCAAGGTAACAAGATCAGGAAGAGGATTGTGCACGACATCATTATAGTAACTATATGGACGATTTGGAACGCTAGGAACGACTTGGTATTCAATGGAAAGAAAGCTAGTTTTCGGACATCATTGCGAGAGTTAAGTCTATGTCCTTTTTATGGTTAAAGAATAGAGGCAATGGTTTAAGATTAGTCTGGAAGGATTGGTGTCATTCCCTATTGTATATGTTGTAATCTTGGTTTGTGCGGCCGGTCCTTGCTTTAAGGACCGTGTTTGCTGTGTTTAATGAAAGTTAATTTTCAAAAAAAAAAAAAAAAACAGCAAAGATGTTATGAAAGGTATAAACGAAGGAGTTCATTTATGACATCGTATAATTACCAAGTGTGTGGTAGCATGAATCAAGATATTGAGAGATAAATCTTTTCCCCAAAGATATGATTATAGTTTCTAGAAATATAAACTGAGCGATAAAATCTTGATGTGGAACAAAATAGTTCAAGACGTTTGTGGAGACAAATCTGATCCCTAAAGATTAAAATACTTTCTAGGAGTAGCAAACTAAGGGATAGAATCTTGATACTACAAAATGAAGATCAAGGAAATTAATTTGTGTAAGCGTCACACAATATGCATTTAAATTTTAAAGGAACAAATGACTGATATTGGAGAATATAATGATATATATATATATATATGTCTACATACATTTATATATGTTTTAGTACTTGGTGTTTATTTAAACGGTATAGAGACATTATGACATTTATCTGGATCTAATGGTTAGATGCCTTATAAACAAAGATTCCCATGTTCATAGTAGTAGTACGTTTAAAGTATTCTTGAATATAATATTCTAAATGTCTATAGTCGGTCAAAATCATGGGAATCAGTTTGAATTAAGACTATTTTGAATTGATGGTAGTTCATGAGATGGAGGCTCAAGTGTTTGTGATCCATGATTTATGGGTATTCATTAGAGAATGAAAATTGGACGTAACTTGATCCAAAACTGTTTTCATGGATCATAGCCATTGAGAAGTTTTGATTATGATATGCTCTTTTTTCCTAAGACTTTGGAATCATATTGGAACAATTACTGTCCTTAGGCTATTCATTGATCTTATCTAACACTACATCGTAACATGGTAGCAATAGGGATTTATGATTGTGGATAGTTCTAAAGCTAAGTGAGAGTTGTATGCTATCTAAGGAATTCTGTGCTTCTTTAAAAGGAAGTTAGAATATTCTGGCGCCCTCATGGATTCAACTGATATGAAATGTATGGCCATACTAAAACTAACTGTAGTTTGTCAAAACACTACCAATCTGGTACGAGATAGAAACAATTGGGAAACATATGAGAATAAAATGGATCCATGTCTCATGTTCAATAAAGTTTTGCTATAACAGGAAGGATAATTGATAAGGTTATCACACGGCTATAAGCTTGTTTATGTAAAGGGTTCGTTGAACACAAAAAGGATACTTGACGAAGTAAGTCATCATACTTTGATAGGGACTATGTGACTTTGGTGCTACTTGATACGGTTTGTGTTACTCCCCGCTAAGGCGGAAACATACTTAAAAGGGTCAACATAAAGTTGGCGAGTTCATGGTTTGTTAAGAAAACATTGTGGTTTATTTCTAGGTTCCCTTTAAGCAAACCGTTGCCCCCGAATCATTTGGGAACACCTTGCCATTGGAATACGTCTACAACACAAGTTATTCCCAAAATATTCACAAGGGACAATTCTCCGAAAATGTTTAAGCATGACATTTCTCCCAAATGTTTATGTATAAGGTTGCTTCCAAAATGTTTAAGTGTAATGTTCCTCCCAAATGTTTAAGTATATGCATTTATCCCCTTGGAGTGATCCTCACTCCAATCCCTTCCCTAAAATGTTCACGCATAGGGTGTTTCCAAATTCAATTTAGAAACCCTACATTGGATCGCTTACCACATGTTCCATCCCTTTTAAATGCATATGTGAGATATTCCCAAAATGGTTAGTAAACTCATTCCTTGGAACTTATAATGGATAAATGTATGAATGCAAAAAATTGCATTGTGGCTAATGAAATGCATGGTGATCAAATCATCTCCTTGTAAGGACAATGGCGTATGTGCCCACATAAGCCCATAACCAAACTGTGACAAGTATCATTTGCTTCGCCTATCTTACAACATATTCGGCCCACAAAGTCTTATGCGAATGTTTCGCGGTCAAGTAGATTAATGGTTATGACATAAAGTAAGTACAAGGTCTTCCCTGAGCTCAAATCCATAAAGTCTCATGCGCACATGATTGATACGGGAGGCTTCATCACCACTACTATTTTGTATAATCAATAACCAAAACATATGTAGTTTGCTTACCTTGAAAAATCATTTATGCTTTAACAAAAATCAATGGTTTTAGCAGAAAAAAAAACAAAATGTTTTCCACCCCGAAAACATTTACATAAACAGTAAAAAGTAGGGTTCATGAACTCACCTCAACATCCATGCATGTGCTAGCAATAATAAGCCCAAGAAACAAACTAGATTTATACATATCCTAAATTATACAAGGCTAGTTATCACATGAAATACTTCCCACACTTAGCACGAAATCAAGTAGACCAAGATCATAGATTTATTATACACATAAATATATATAGTTTCAACTTATCGTTTTTTAGAAAATTAATATATACAATATTATTTTCTTTAACATGAAACCGTTCGGAAAAGTTGTGTCGTCTCCACATACATACGTACACGTAACACACACATCATCATCATCATTTAGCATGCTGACACTTAGCATGTTTCATCATACTCATATACAATATACACTTAGCACCAAAAATGTGAAGAAAATATATTGTTACATATATTTTCCTTAAGAAGTCGACAAAGTCATTGTGCCTTTGAGAAATGACATAACAACACTTTATTAGAATTCACCAAAGTATGTTTTATTTAAAATACAGTTCCAATATGTACATACTTAGTTAAAAACACTAAAAAATATACCAAGACTCGCAATTTCATCATCTCTTATTTTCACATAAAATGTCGATTTTCCCAAGTTACATATATGTTTTTGTAAAACGTGTTTATATGAAAATAGACATTTCAAATACCCATTTAGCAAGTAAGAGGTTCATTTTAGTCAAAGTGAACATTTCAACATTCAAAACCACATTAACACATATCATGGGAAAAACACCGAACACTTAGCATTTTACGCACTATAATATACCGACAAGTTAAAAAATGCACATTTTAGCATATTAACTCCAAATTTTCATATGGATCACTTTGTTTAACTAGGGGCTGTTTTCACATAAAAAGCTTTCCACATCTTTCACAAGCCCGTTTTTGTAAAATTAGGGTTTTAGGATACCCGTAATTATCATGAACATGGTTAAACCACCTACGATCATCCTAATCATGGTTAATCACATTTTTACACTTGTTTTAACTTAGATTAACTCATTTTAGTATAAAAAACTCAGATTCATGCGCCAAACATATTCTTTACATTTTTCAAGTTTCAAACACCCTAGTTAGATAGTTTTTAATATATGATGATTTAAAAAACTAAACAAGATGATTAACACTAGTTGATCATTAACACCATTCTACGCCCCATTTACGGTGTGCGCATATAATGTATATGTGTGGCCCTTGGGGGCAAAAGTAAAGTTGCATTACTTTTAACGTTATTTTACTAATTTCGTAAAAATAACGTTAAAAAAGACGGATGGTTAATCATGCATCATGTGGTGGCGTGGATAGGCAAAAGACAAAGGGGTACATGCACCGATCGGCTTTGTCCCGATTCCTAAGTGTTTTGTGCCTTATGTCCAAGGATTGATACCAAACCACATCGAGCTGGGGGTCTCATTGGAAGCAGTTTCTCTATTCTTAGGGGTCGAGGTAAGGTTGTCTACATCTTACCCTCCTCAGACCCTACCTTAGCTTTGATATAGGTGGGATTAACTGAGTATGATGATGATCATCATCATTAACACCATTCACGTTGATAACCACACTCAATCCCCTTTTCTTAGTTACATGAGTAACATTAATCAACAAAACATAAGGACACCCCCGGCTCATGTTTCTAAACCAACAACAAAACCACCATTTTAGTCACCTTTAAACCATGCTAAAACCTTATTTAAACCAATGTTAAAGAACAACTCATGTGGGTGCAACAACTTGCATAAATGTGACATTCGTCACCCTCGTCTTTCACCTAATTGACAACAATAGTGTCACACCCTCAAAATCCACTTGCGGAGTTTTACCGCGAGGCGCATGACAAACCAGGATCCAAACCAACGATCACAATAAACAAGTCTAAATGAATATAAATGCAATTTCAAAACATAGTTTAAAATCCCGTTTACAGCGGAAGCTTATTCAAAACAGTATCTCAACAGTGAAACAATAGTTCAACGTTTATAAGACCATGCAACCCTAGTTAGACGCCGTGCAGACGCGTGCGCCCTAGTCCAGTCGTGCTACCTTAGCGACCTGAGAAAACATGTAAAAGTTTACGTCAGCACAAAAATGCTGGTGAGTTTACAGGTTTTGTAATCCAAGTACCAAGTCCACCTGTCCATACTATAACAAATCGAAAACCAGTATACGCTAGCTAGGCGTACGTTTTGTTACTACCACGATTGGAAAACCATTACTAACTCGAATACCAGATGTTGTGCCCGAAAAGTACCAGTTGTTCCTGTTGTTCCTGTTTGAGACAATATGCACTCGCCCGGCCCTCCAAGCCGACGAGCGGGGTTGGTCACTCCCAATAGCGCTATTCACATTTCCCCGTTGTGCAAACCCGCACATTCATGGTTCCCCCCAGGACTTCCAAAGATCGTGTAGTACACAATAGAAACCCATAGTATGACAGTAGTTACCAAATAATCGTTTTAACACATGTTTTCTCCCCCGAAAGTATGAAACCAGTTTAAAAGAGGGGCCGTAAACTCACCTTAAGTTGCGTTACTCCTTAACCCGAGTAAACTCAGCTGCTATGCTAGTCCCGTAAAGCGGCGACCTAACATATGACAGTTACAAGTACTTAGACTAATAACCCGCAGGTTAATTAGTCCCTAGATGTCCAGACCATAACCAAGTTCGTTTGAAAACACCGTGACTGTTTAACTGACCCAAAGTACAAGACTCGACATCCCATTGGTGACCCGAGACTCCCCGTGTTATGTTTACGCTCTCAAACAGACAATCATGCAATCACACTTAACATACGTTAACGCACAACAAGTTATAGCACATAGTTCACGTATCACCGAATTACATCCAAACATATGTTACCAAGTTATTATATATGTTACGGGGTTCCTAGCATGTTACTACATGTCAAATTGGGTCTCGGAATGCTAATTTACACTTACAGCAGCAGTACACGCGATTAGGAAAAGTAAACTAGCAATCAGGGCTGATTGCATGTAAAAACTAGCAATCAGGGCTACTCGCATGAACAAACTAGCGATTAGGCCCTAATCGCATGAAAAACTGGCGATTAGCAATCCTAATCGCCTGTAACCTTGCTGTTCCAGTTTTTCGCGCGTTTAACGCTCCAAATCAGATCCAGAACGTGTGTAACTACCCAATATCATCCCAAACACTATCCTAAACATGTTTTAACCAAAACCCTTCGTTTTGCCTCGTATTTTCAGCCCTGCATGCAATCATGTAATCCAAACACCATTCACATAGCATGCAACATCACATTAACATGCATAACAATAACCCTAATAATCAACTACTCAGATATTATCATCATAACATTAATATTATTCTGATTTAACCAAATAACATGTTAATCCATCATTATGAATCATAAAAACCCTAGCTTTCTAATCATAAACACCCATAACACATGTATACTAGTTAGAATCCGATTAACAACCCTTATTAACGATTTTCAGAAAGCTTTTTCGTTTTAGAACAGGTCTGGACCATTAGGGATTGATTAAAAACGTTTATAAAGATTCATGGATGGAAACCAAACCTTAGGATTATGAAAGAACGATGGATTATGCTTGAATCCTTGTGTTTTGATCAAAAATCGCGTTCCAGAGGTTGTGTGTGTGTTGGGGCAGGTTATGGGACGACTAGGGTTTGTATAATGAAGTTTATGAGGTCAAGTATGGTATTTATATCGTTTTTAGTCGTCCAGCACGTAACATGCGATTATGCAGCTTTACACGCGATCAGGAAGCCTAATCGCATGTAAGTTCATGCGATTGGGGCCTAATCGCATGAACAGTCATGCGATCAGTCCCCTACTCGCCCCACATGATGTCTACTCGCCTCCCTTATGGGCGATTAGGCTTGCCTAATCGCCTATAGGGGCTGGTTCCTTGCGTTTTGTGCGTTAAACCCCGTTTTAACATATGTTAACACATATTCACATACCGACAAGTCACATAATGATTGTAAACACATAACACATGTAAATACACATATTCACCCTCGTTCACCAATACCCGGGACTCGAGACTCGTATGTTCCGTATGCCCTGACGATCCTACAAATCGTCACCGTTTGTACACTTGGTTAAGGACCGACATCTAATGAACCTCTAGACCAACATCCAATGATCCTCTAGACTAAACCGATAGTTCCCGAACCATAACCCGACTTAACTAACCCAGTTAAGTACAATATACGCGTGACTCGCTAAGGTAGACTTTCATCTAGACAACGTTGTTAACCAGAATTTGCCGGGTGTCACATCATCCCCACGTTAAAAGAATTTTCGTCCCGAAAATTGCACAAGTACCAAAAGAACAAAAGAAATAACGAAGGAAATAAACAAAAGATAGAAACCAAAAGAGAGATTTACCCGAGTTGTCACATCATCCCCACGTTAAAAGGAATCTCGCCCCGAGATTCATTCAGCTGCAGAAGAGACATATCTCGACTCGAATGCTTCCTTAGGAAAGAGATGAGGATACTTAGACTTCATCTCATCCTCCCGTTCCCACGTGTACTCTGGTCCCTGGTTCGAGTTCCACCGAACCTTAACGATACGAATCTTGCTGTGACGTAGGCTACGAATCTTGTAATCCAGAATCTCCACAGGTTCTTCCACAATCCGAAGACGATCATCAACCTTGATCTCTTCCAGTGGAACGATGAGAGACTCGTCCGCCAGACACTTCTTCAAGTTTGACACATGGAAGACGTTATGTACGTTACCGAGCTCCGTCGGTAAATCAAGACGATATGCCACCGGTCCAATCCGTTCCAGGATCGTAAATGGTCCGACATACTGTGGGTTGAGTTTACCACGCTTCCCAAAGCGTATGACGCCCTTCCACGGTGAGACTTTTAGAAGTACTTTGTCGTTAACTTGGAATTCCAATGGTTTGCGACGCTGATCGGCATAACTCTTTTGCCGATCCCGTGCCGCTGCCAACCGGTTACGAATCTGTACGATCTTTTCCGAAGTTTCGTACACTAGTTCAGGCCCAGTGAGTTGACTCTCACCCACTTCAGCCCAACAAAGAGGAGAACGACATTTCCGTCCGTATAGTGCCTCGAACGGAGCTGCCTTGATGCTCGTGTGATAACTGTTGTTGTACGAGAATTCTACTAACGGTAGATGAGCTTCCCAACCCTTGCCAAAATCGATCACACATGCCCGCAGCATGTCTTCTAAAGTTTGAATTGTGCGCTCACTCTGACCGTCAGTCTGTGGATGATAAGCCGTACTCATGTCTAGTTGAGTACCCAAAGCCTTGTGCAAAGACTTCCAGAAGTGAGAAGTAAAATGGGAGTCACGATCCGAGATAATAGAAACTGGTACCCCGTGCTTAGAAACAACTTCCTTCAAATAAAGACGAGCCAAACGATCCATGGTGTCGGTCTCCTTAATAGCAAGAAAATGGGCTGATTTCGTCAACCGATCGACAATCACCCATATCTTGTCATTCCCGCTTGGTGATTTAGGAAGTTGTGTGACAAAATCCATGGTAATCCGTTCCCATTTCCACTCCGGAATTTCAGGTTGTTGCAAGAGACCCGACGGTTTCTGGTATTCCACCTTGACCTTAGCACAGGTCAAGCATTTGCTCACGTATGAGGCTATGTCCGACCTCATGTTTGGCCACCAGTAAAGCACTTTCAGATCTTGGTACATTTTATCCGAACCAGGATGAATAGAATACCGGGACTTATGAGCTTCATCAAGGACAAGCTCCCGTAGTCCCCCGAATAAAGGAACCCATATACGTTCTGCGAAATAGTGCAGGCCATCAGGCCTTCGCTCTAGGTGCTTGTCGGCACCGTGCATGGTTTCAGCTTTAAGGTTTTCCTCCTTCAAAGCTTCTAACTGGGCAGAACGGAGTTGATCAGGTAGGGATGAATGAATAGTGAGCTGCAATGCCCGAACGCGACGAGGTTTAGTCGATTCCTTCCTGCTCAAGGCATCTGCCACAACATTCGCCTTGCCAGGATGGTACTTAATGGCACAATCATAGTCGTTCAGAAGTTCAATCCAACGACGCTGCCGTATGTTCAAGTGTTGTTGGTCGAAAATATGTTGGAGACTCTTGTGATCGGTGTAGATGGTGCATTTGGTACCGTACAAGTAATGTCTCCAAATTTTCAACGCGAAAACCACTGCACCCAACTCCAAGTCATGAGTGGTGTAGTTCTTCTCGTGCACCTTGAGTTGACGAGAAGCATACGCAATTACCTTCTCGCGTTGCATCAACACGCAACCGAGACCATGAATAGAAGCATCACAGTAAACAACAAAATCATCAGGGCCCTCAGGTAAAGACAAAATAGGAGCAGAACACAGTTTAGACTTTAGTTCCTCAAACGCTGACTCTTGTGATTCACCCCAGTCGAATTTCCTATCCTTCTGAGTGAGAGTGGTCAGGGGTTGAGCAATCTTCGAGAACCCCTGAATGAAACGACGATAGTAGCCCGCAAGGCCTAGGAATTGCCGCACCTCAGTTGGCGTCTTTGGTGCTCCCCAGTCCTTGATCGCTTCGATCTTAGCTGGATCGACATGAATTCCTAGTTCATTAACCACATGTCCTAGGAACTGAACTTCGCGTAACCAAAAGTCACACTTAGAGAACTTGGCGTAAAGTTGTTCCCGTCGCAAGAGTTCCAAAACTAACCGCAGATGTTCCTCGTGTTCGGTCTCGTTCTTAGAGTAGATCAGAATGTCATCAATGAATACAATGACGAACTTGTCAAGATATGGTTTGCAAACGCGGTTCATCAAGTCCATGAAAACCGCCGGTGCGTTCGTAAGACCGAAAGGCATGACCAAGAATTCGAAATGGCCATAACGTGTTCGAAAGGCAGTCTTTGCAACGTCAGCTTCCCTTACCCGCAACTGGTGATAACCGGACCTCAAGTCGATCTTGGAATAATAACTAGACCCCTGGAGCTGGTCGAATAGATCATCAATACGTGGAAGAGGATAACGGTTCTTGACGGTCAATTTGTTCAGTTCTCTGTAGTCCACACACAATCGGAAACTTCCATCCTTCTTCTTAACAAATAGAATCGGGGCTCCCCAAGGGGAAGAACTTGGCCTGATGAAACCCTTGTCCAAGAGTTCCTGTAACTGACTAGACAATTCCTGCATCTCGGGAGGTGCAAGACGATAGGGGGCCCGAGCAATAGGAGCAGCATCTGGTACAAGATCAATACCGAACTCGACTTGACGATGAAGAGGAAGACCAGATAAATCATCGGGAAAAACATCAGGAAACTCGCGTACAACTGGAATATCGTCGATCTTCTTCTCATCTCTAGAGGAAACAGATAAAAGTGCCAAAATGGCTGGATAACCCTTTCGAAGACACTTAAGGGCTTTCATGCTAGAGATGATGTTTAGCGGAACACCACCCTTGATACCGTACACAGAAAGGAATTCCCCATCAGGGAGAGGAATCCGAATAACCTTATCGTAACAGACAATCTCCGCGCGATACAAAGATAACCAATCCATTCCTACCACAACGTCAATACTACCCAAAGGTACCGGCATAAGGTCGATGGGGAACGATAAACCCGACAACTCTAATTGACACTCCCGAAGGATACTAGTAGCTTCAATCGTTTTCCCGTCAGCCAACTCAATAATATACTTGGTCTCTAATGGTACGGGTACTACATCTAGCAGTCGACTAACACCCATGGATACAAAACTCTTGTCGGCACCAGAATCAAATAACACACTAACAGAACGGTTATTGAGAAGAAACGTACCGGTGACTGTGTCAGGGTCCTGCCTAGCCTCAGCGGCTCCAATGACGAAGGCACGTGCATTTCTGCCGCCGCCCCCGTTGTTCCCATTACTGTTGTTCCCACCCTGCTTCAATTTTGGGCAATCCTTCTTGTAATGCCCAGTGTCACCACAGTTGTAGCATCCTTGTCTTCCTGTAGTCCCCTGAGTAGTCGGAGCTGAGTTAGTAGTCGGGGCCTGGGTCGATGGAAGTGTAACCCGACAATCTTTAGCATAATGCCCTGTTCGCTGGCAGCGATGACAACGGTTACTGTCGCAGTTTCCTTGATGGTGACGTCCACACTTGTTGCATTTGGGCAGTTTCCCCGCATACCCACCCTGTTTGTTACCCGAAGAGGAAGAAGAACCCCCATTATCAAACCTTTTACCCTGCTGTGCTGGCCCAGATCCCTTCCCGTCATTTTCCCATTTGCGCTTGTTGTTCTCTGGGGCCTTAACAGTCGAACCCTTCGCAGGCAAAATACCCTCATTCACCTTTAAGTTGGTCATCCTATGAGCCGATCGAACCACCTCTGCGTATGTAGGATGATTTCCCGCAGCCACTAACCCTGCAATTTCCGGTACTAACCCCGAGACATAGTGTTCAATCCTACGGTATTCTGGCACATGCAGATCGGGACACAGCACTGCCAACTCATTCCGCCTCACAGTATACTTCTCAATTTCCGACCCAGTCATCTTGAGGTTCCACACCTCGTGCTCTAGCTTCTGCACCTCTTCCCTCGGACAATACTCACGCTTCAGCAACTGCACAAAATTCTCCCATGGCATAGCATATGCCTCCCCAATACCCATATTCTGGGTGATGCCATTCCACCAAGTCAATGCCACATCCTGGAATAACGCAGCAGCATACTTAACCCGATCTTCTGGGAGACAGTTACACATCAGAAATACTGACTCCACTTTCTCCAGCCACCTAAGCAAGCTCACCGCACCCTCAGTGCCAGAGAATTCCTGGGGCTTACAGTCCCGGAACATCTTGTAGGTACACATGGGTGGGGGTGGGTTAACAGGACCACCTGAAATGAAACGTATGAGAAACCACGAAGAATGTAAACAAGGTTCGCCAATGAGGCAAAGAAAATGGATAAATCAACTTACCACCACCGTTGTGCCCTAACTGAAAGGCAGCTTGGAGCAAGTTGTTCAGATCAGCCTGCGATAGGTTAATACCTCCACCACGACCACCAGCACCACCGCGACCACCACCACGTCCACCATTGCGACCACCTCCACGTCCTCCTCGTACTCCAGACATGATTCTGGCAGAAAGAACGAGAAAATTTAGTTTCGCAGATAAAGATAACCACTAATGTTCACAAGATCAAAGCTAGATTCAATCCAGGACTATCCCTTCAAACCCAGAGCTCACTAGGGCTTCCATGCATTTCGGTTTATGATTTTGTGTGCACCCAAAATGATAAACCGCTCTACATGGTCCTCCAAGTGTTCTCCTAGTTCAAAGTTCAAATCACCGAACATAGACTCTTAGCTACACACCGTAATACTACGGTAGTTTATGGCAAGTGTTTCTATTGGAATACGAAAGGGAGATGTCCGAGCCTTGGACAAATCTCAAGAGCACACGAGTTACTCCAATAGACTACACTGCCTAGAAAAACAAGTAACCCAACCTAAGATAGAACGGATGATGTAACGTAGAAAGACCAACGATTTAGAGACACCCCGACAAGACCATACGTAAACCGCCTTAATGTTTAGTACCATGTGATCGTCTAGTGTGTGCGACTCGGCTATAGACTAGACTCTACATGCAGCCCTAGTTCACTATAACCATTGGCTCTGATACCAATCTGTCACACCCTCAAAATCCACTTGCGGAGTTTTACCGCGAGGCGCATGACAAACGAGGATCCAAACCAACGATCACAATAAACAAGTCTAAATGAATATAAATGCAATTTCAAAACATAGTTTAAAATCCCGTTTACAGCGGAAGCTTATTCAAAACAGTATCTCAACAGTGAAACAATAGTTCAACGTTTATAAGACCATGCAACCCTAGTTAGACGCCGTGCAGACGCGTGCGCCCTAGTCCAGTCGTGCTACCTTAGCGACCTGAGAAAACATGTAAAAGTTTACGTCAGCACAAAAATGCTGGTGAGTTTACAGGTTTTGTAATCCAAGTACCAAGTCCACCTGTCCATACTATAACAAATCGCAAACCAGTATACGCTAGCTAGGCGTACGTTTTGTTACTACCACGATTGGAAAACCATTACTAACTCGAATACCAGATGTTGTGCCCGAAAAGTACCAGTTGTTCCTGTTGTTCCTGTTTGAGACAATATGCACTCGCCCGGCCCTCCAAGCCGACGAGCGGGGTTGGTCACTCCCAATAGCGCTATTCACATTTCCCCGTTGTGCAAACCCGCACATTCATGGTTCCCCCGGGACTTCCAAAGATCGTGTAGTACACAATAGAAACCCATAGTATGACAGTAGTTACCAAATAATCGTTTTAACACATGTTTTCTCCCCCGAAAGTATGAAACCAGTTTAAAAGAGGGGCCGTAAACTCACCTTAAGTTGCGTTACTCCTTAACCCGAGTAAACTCAGCGGCTATGCTAGTCCCGTAAAGCGGCGACCTAACATATGACAGTTACAAGTACTTAGACTAATAACCCGCAGGTTAATTAGTCCCTAGATGTCCAGACCATAACCAAGTTCGTTTGAAAACACCGTGACTGTTTAACTGACCCAAAGTACAAGACTCGACATCCTATTGGTGACCCGAGACTCCCCGTGTTATGTTTACGCTCTCAAACAGACAATCATGCAATCACACTTAACATACGTTAACGCACAACAAGTTATAGCACATAGTTCACGTATCACCGAATTACATCCAAACATATGTTACCAAGTTATTATATATGTTACGGGGTTCCTAGCATGTTACTACATGTCAAATTGGGTCTCGGAATGCTAATTTACACTTACAGCAGCAGTACACGCGATTAGGAAAAGTAAACTAGCATTTAGGACTGATTGCATAAAAAAAACTAGCAATCAGGGCTGATTGCATGTAAAAACTAGCAATCAGGGCTGATTGCATGTAAAAACTAGCAATTAGGGCTGATTGCATGTAAAAACTAGCAATCAGGGCTGATTGCATGTAAAAACTAGCAATCAGGGCTGATTGCATGTAAAAACTAGCAATCAGGGCTACTCGCATGAACAAACTAGCGATTAGGCCCTAATCGCATGAAAAACTGGCGATTAGCAATCCTAATCGCCTGTAACCTTGCTGTTCCAGTTTTTCGCGCGTTTAACGCTCCAAATCAGATCCAGAACGTGTGTAACTACCCAATATCATCCCAAACACTATCCTAAACATGTTTCAACCAAAACCCTTCGTTTTGCCTCGTATTTTCAGCACTGCATGCAATCATGTAATCCAAACACCATTCACATAGCATGCAACATCACATTAACATGCATAACAATAACCCTAATAATCAACTACTCAGATATTATCATCATAACATTAATATTATTCTGATTTAACCTAATAACATGTTAATCCATCATTATGAATCATAAAAACCCTAGCTTTCTAATCATAAACACCCATAACACATGTATACTAGTTAGAATCCGATTAACAACCCTTATTAACGATTTTCAGAAAGCTTTTTCGTTTTAGAACAGGTCTGGACCATTAGGGATTGATTAAAAACGTTTATAAAGATTCATGGATGGAAACCAAACCTTAGGATTATGAAAGAACGATGGATTATGCTTAAATCCTTGTGTTTTGATCAAAAATCGCGTTCCAGAGGTTGTGTGTGTGTTGGGGCAGGTTATGGGACGACTAGGGTTTGTATAATGAAGTTTATGAGGTCAAGTATGGTATTTATAGTCGTTTTTAGTCGTCCAGCACGTAACATGCGATTATGCAGCTTTACACGCGATCAGGAAGCCTAATCGCATGTAAGTTCATGCGATTGGGGCCTAATCGCATGAACAGTCATGCGATCAGTCCCCTACTCGCCCCACATGATGTCTACTCGCCTCCCTTATGGGCGATTAGGCTTGCCTAATCGCCTATAGGGGCTAGTTCCTTGCGTTTTGTGCGTTAAACCCCGTTTTAACATATGTTAACACATATTCACATACCGACAAGTCACATAATGATTGTAAACACATAACACATGTAAATACACATATTCACCCTCGTTCACCAATTCCCGGGACTTGAGACTCGTATGTTCCGTATGCCCTGACGATCCTACAAATCGTCACCGTTTGTACACTTGGTTAAGGACCGACATCTAATGAACCTCTAGACCAACATCCAATGATCCTCTAGACTAAACCGATAGTTCCCGAACCATAACCCGACTTAACTAACCCAGTTAAGTACAATATACGCGTGACTCGCTAAGGTAGACTTTCATCTAGACAACGTTGTTAACCAGAATTTGCCGGGTGTCACATCATCCCCACGTTAAAAGAATTTTCGTCCCGAAAATTGCACAAGTACCAAAAGAACAAAAGAAATAACGAAGGAAATAAACAAAAGATAGAAACCAAAAGAGAGATTTACCCGAGTTGTCACAAATAGCCCTTCAAATATTTCCATTATAATCTCTATAAGTTTCGTCGTTTTCAAAAATTCATTTTTAAAGTAAACTAAAAATTTATCATTAATATTCATTATGGATCGGGTATACGTTTTATCAAATGTGTATGTTGAACTGTCGTCTGGAACGGATATTGTAAAAATTTCAAGTTTATAAAGTTTTTTTTTTTTAAAAAAACTTTTTGGTTAAATTAGTTTAACTCGGTTAAGTTTTGTATAAGAAAAAGTTAACTAGTTATAATGAAAACTAACTTAGTTATATAATATACTAGCCTAGTTAAAACATGAGGGGTCTTTTCTGCCAATTGTCCAAAGTTCAAACAATCTTTCCCTCTCTCCTGGTGGCCACGTTTTTCCGGCGAATAATTCCAGCCACCGGAGTCTTTTCCGGCGAGCTTGAATCTTGGTTTTTTTTAACGCATCTTAGAAGCTCTAAATTGGGTCTTTATGATTCTCCATCATTGTGAAACTAAATCAAACATAATAACTCGCAATTAACATGGTTTAAATGAGTTTAATTCGCGATTAATGGGTGTTGAAACCGTCGCATTATTATGACTTCAAACCATACGGTTTCAAGTCTACACTATATAAATTGACCTTATCATTTGATTCCTGCATCATTACACGAACTAAACCCACTTAAAAACGTTCCAAAATCGTTTCCCAAGTAGTCTGAAATTCGGTTTCAAGGTCGGGTTCTTTCTCCTCATTTGCGAGCCACATACGCATTGTAAGACCATTTTTCTTGTTGTCGTTTTGTTGTTTAATTATTCCTCTTTGAAAGCCCTCTTGTTTCGGGTCTTAATCTTCATGAATTGAAGGTATTAGAAAACTAGGGTTTAGGGTTATGATTTGGGGAAGAAGATGAAGTTTTGTTATTTTATAAATAAAATTATCATTCCACATAATCAACAAATTATGCTATAGAGTAGTGGTTGTGTGTGTGCTAAGTTTCAGCCAAGACCCGGGTTCGAGCATGCCTGTACACGGGTCTGGTTCATTTTTTTTGTTATCTTTATTTTTCCTTTAATTATCATTATATATATGTATTATTCTTATATTAATCATAGAAAATTCATTTTTGCATCAAAAATTATGAAAATTTAGGTGTAGCTTCTTGAAACCATAAAGAAAATTATCACACTTTTGCTTTCTGAAAATTATTAAATTTTTGTTATTTTATTAATTTAAATTGTTTTAATCATAATTAATTGATAAAAAAAATCATTTTTAATCATTTTGATCTCAAAATTTTAGGATAATTATTTCTTATCATTCTAATTTGAAATAAAAATTATTGGTTCAAAAAACATTTATTTTCATTAATTTCCCTATTTTTAATCATTTAAACATAATTTAATCTCGTTAAATCAGTTTTAAATATAAATAAGTTTATATAAATTATGGGAAAATTATACTAATTTGTTTACATCAGAAATCATCCATTTTCTATAAAACTAGTATCTTTGGATCATGTCTTGTATTTATAGTCTTATTTATGTTTAATTAGATATAATTAATCATTTAATTATTTATACTATTAAATATCTATTTTATAAATACTTTTATTATAAAATAGAAATATTCTTATGGTTGAAAGCCTTTATTATCATTTGTTGGATCATATTGTAACTCATAATTATTTATTTCAATATTTATGATTATTGCATTTATTTATAATAATTGTAATTAACTAAATTATTTTGTATTAATTATTTAAACATATTTTAATCTAATTATTCACTTGGTCATAATTATATTACCTAAATCATATCTAAAAACTTTGATATATTATTTTAATATACAACTTTTATATTAATTCGACTTATCGTAAAAACTCTAATTCCCCAAATCGACTTAGCAAACCCTAGTTACCTTAGACTCTTAGACTTTTCCTTATTAGTATTCTTACACATTATAGGTTGAATTCCTCGAAATTCCCATTACTTAACTCACGACCGCTTAAGTGGATTTTGATCGCTTTCGCAAACTGTGAGTATATCTTTCCCCTTTTTACTGTTTTACTACTTTGGGGTGACTCATGTACCTATATATTAATCAAGTTTCAATTTCTTATACTTAATGCAATTCTCATGTGTGTTTGCTTTTTGTTAATTGGTGTGTCTATGACTTGTCAAAATCATTAACCGCTGGGCGGCCTAGCTTTTCAATGAATAGTACTATGGTATACCCCCTTGAGACTCTGTTGAGAGAATCTTGGTCATTGTCTTGTTAATTCATTATTCAGTTGGTTAGTCATGTGTTAGTCATTATTCTCAGGTTTGGTTTTGAACGGATATTACTTATTACATAATTACAAATGGTACCGCACATGAATTGCTAAACACTTTTCTACTATATTTATTTAGACAGGGTATGCTCACCAATACAATTTTTTTGTATTGACCAAATTATTTTGTACATGTTTAAAATTGTTTTGAGATGCATCCTTTAAGCTTTCGGATTTATATTAGATTTTGATTTATTGTATTTCAATTTAGTTGGCAGTTAGAATCATTGTATTTCATTTCAATGTAATAAATTATTTAATCAATGTATTCAAATTTACACTTTTAGTCCATGAGCTATTGAACAATCGTCACTACGTGACACCTCGATGTTTCCGCCATCGGTTGGGGTGTTACAGATTGGTATCAGAGCCATGGTTATAGGGAATTAGGTTATTAGAATGCCTTTTAGCCTAGACTATAACTAAGATTACTTTCACGAGTCCTCTCGTGTATACTTCTCTCGTTTCGTATATTTTCTTTCAAGATATTTTCGTTATGATTATTCCTCGTTATTCTTTCGATATTTTGCTTAGAAAAGAATACGCTCGTATTTCACAAACGAAACGATAGCGCCAAGTTAGGAGTGACATCCATACCTTGGTGATTAGTTTCACTCCTCTATATGTTATTTATCTTTGGAATATATCTTTGTGATAGGAGTGACATCCACACCTCAAAGAGTATTTCCTATAAAAAGAAACTTAACCACTAAGCTGGGAGTGATATCCTTAACTTAGTGATTGTTTTCAATTTTGAAATACATCTTTGAGTTAGGAGTGAAATCCACATCTCAGGGATCTGTTTCTACATCTCGTTTTAAAGTCTCGCTAAAGGTTTTTGAAATTTACCAGTGACAGGGTATGTGCAATCGGGAAAATGACCATTCACTCATAGGTTCAAGTACGCTCCCCACAAGTCACTAATAATATTCCAATCTCTTAGGCTAGTCACCAGTTTCATTAGAAATATTTTCAGTATCACATTTTTGATATATTTTTCATTTGTTGATTGAAACTCTTATCATAAATTTTTTTTTTATGAAGTTATTATGTCTTTTTAGCTTTCTCTATTAATAGCTATCGCTATTTGTGCATTTTTCCGTTTTTCATTATTGACTCTTAAGTTTTGTTTAACATTTGGATTTTAAGTTCCATCTCTTGATGTTTTATATGCTCATTAATTATTCGCTTTTGGATTTTTTCATCATCATTATTAAAACTTTTATCCGCTTTAAAACTTACACTATTTTCATTTATGATTTGTGACTTCTACACTATTGTCGCATTTACTTTTATCATTCATGTCATCTTAAATCTTGGTCTTTTAAAACACATTAGATTTACAATACTTCATGAAATGGTTTCATTTCGTATTTTATAAACTTGTGTTGCATATTTTAAAGATCAAATGAAAATTTTTGTTTTCATATATGACGTATCCAATATATATGTTTGAGAGAAATTTGCAACTAATAATAAGCCTTATAACATTTTTCAAACTCGACTTCTCGTAAACACATGAAAATGTGTATTTATGAAAAATTTTCAAATGAAGCTGTTTGAATCTAAAACACACTTCGATTTATAAAAAGTTATCCTCATGCATTACTACTATCCTTTCAACTATATCACAAAGTTTGAGTAAAACTACATTTTGTTTTATAAACAATAATTTATCTTTTACCCTTACACTCTTTCAGTCGCAAAACTTTTGGTCTAAACATTGGACATATCTTTATCGAAATGTTGCTAAATGTCTTTTAACATATAGCGCATATATTTTAAACCCGCATGGCCAGTAGACTATACGTATGTTCCGTCCACTCTCAATTGCGGTAAATATCATTATCTTATTCTTACATCATTTTATTTTGTTATATTCGCGTACTATCTTATTTATGATTATTCTCGTATTATTATTTTATTGGTGGCAATCTCCACGCGTTATTTACAATTATTCTCGCACTAATTATTAGTAGTTATTATTACAACACTGGTTGTGAGCATTAATTTAACTCGTTTACTTTCATTCTGGGAAAATTGTGCGATTTACTTGATTTATATTATACCATTCTTTCAGTCGAAGTTTTATGCTATACTTATGTACTTGACGCACATTTGGTATGCATATTTTTCCTGTTTTTGAGCAAAACCCTGTTATACTTTACATTATTTTGTTCATCATCATGGCCAATGAACATACTAGTTGATGACTCGTATGAGATCTAAGCCAGTGCCCACGTACGACTCGGATTAGAGTATTTCTTTAATCCGAGGGGAACGGTGTAAATCTCAGAGTTTATCGGTATGGGTGTTTAGCGCCAATGATGTGAACAGAAGTTAACGGTTAAGGGTGAACCCGAAAGGGAAGAACCTCTAACCATGTTTATTACTTACATGTTACTCTCATTACGGTTAAAGGGTAAACCCAAATGGGAAGGACCTCTAACCATATCATTATTCATTGCAGTATCAAATACTTAGCATATCTTGATTGCACGCATTTGTTTTTGGTATTACTTAGGATAGGGTTATGGAAGAGTATAACACCTTAGTGTAAGGTAAATCGATGATTACGGTCCGGAACGCAATCATGGGTTTACAGGTACATGAGGGTGGTGTGTAATTCTATTTAGGCTGTTGGTAGACAATCAGTACGAGTCCAAAGTATCGAGAGTGTGGTGGGTCAGCTGCGGTACACCCTATATATAAGCATAAACGATACTGCGGGAACGGACTAGGAGTCTAACCAAGAACCTACCCATTAGTTTACATTTACCTCTTCATTAGATCGTTGACTATAGACAGCATTTTCGATAAGAACGTTCTTGCACGAGCTTCAATCCGTATTCCTAGAGTCTTTCTCTTAACCACCCACACAGAAAATACAAATCTTGTATACCCTTACACACTCTGTTATTTGAAATCTTGTTACGTACCTTAATAAAGTTCACATAGAAACCTTTCTAAAGTAGGGGAGACTGCTTCATTAGTACCTCTGCCCCTCACCAGTTACACATTTCCAAAGTCTTTCATATTTAAACTCTCAATTTCTTAATCTCGGGCCAACTGTCAAAATAATTTGAAACTTTTACTTTGGGTATTAGACAACTAACTTTAAACTTTGTGGGATCATAAATGATGAATTTTCTTATAAAAATCTAGTTGACTTTTACAACGCCTTTTAGTTTCATAGTAGCCTCCACTTGAAAGAAATTTCGAGACGAAATTTTCTAAAGTAGGGGAGACTGTGACATTCGTCACCCTCGTCTTTCATCTAATTGACAACAATAGCCCTTCAAATATTTCCATTATAATCTCTATAAGTTTCGTCGTTTTCAAAAATTCATTTTTAAAGTAAACTAAAAATTTATCATTAATATTCATTATGGATCGGGTATACGTTTTATCAAATGTGTATGTTGAACTGTCGTCTGGAACGGATATTGTAAAAATTTCAAGTTTATAAAGTTTTTTTTTTTTAAAAAAAACTTTTTGGTTAAATTAGTTTAACTCGGTTAAGTTTTGTATAAGAAAAAGTTAACTAGTTATAATGAAAAGTAACTTAGTTATATAATATACTAGCCTAGTTAAAACATGAGGGGTCTTTTTTGCCAATTGTCCAAAGTTCAAACAATCTTTCCCTCTCTCCTGGTGGCCACGTTTTTCCGGCGAATAATTCCGGCCACCGGAGTCTTTTCCGGCGAGCTTGAATCTTGGTTTTTTTTAACGCATCTTAGAAGCTCTAAATTGGGTCTTTATGATTCTCCATCATTGTTGTAACACCCCAAAGTCTCGAAGTGATTACGTCACCTTACGTGTCTCTTAAACGGGTCGGGTCGGACTAACCACCCGGTTACCCAAATTAATTATTCAAGTTCGAATCTCTCGACAAACCGTTTTAAACCGAATATATAAATAATAATTAATGAATTATTATTATTACGGTTAAACGCTCCTAATCTGCTAATAACCCGTTGTCCAACGTCTTTTGTTTGATCGTTATAATTATTACCAATTATCGCGAGTCTCAGTATTTATCCCGTAGCCAAACACCCTCTATTATTATCCTCTTATATAAACCCCTCCCTTGTCTCTCACCTCTGATTACTCTCTCTCTCTGCTCGATACTTACACACACATATGAAATGAATGCTCTGATCAAGAACGCAGCAGTAACCGGAGACCAATGGCCGGCCATCGCCGCCTCTGTCTCCGGCACCATCATCGCTGGACAGCCATGGCGGCTGTTGCCGCCTCCGCTGCTGTTCCGGCTACTGCCTCCGCTGCTTCTTCCGATCATCCTCATCCCTCTTTCCGGCAACCTCTTTTATCTATGTATATTTCAGGAACCCACACACGGAGGTGTGTAAGAGCAGAGGCAACAGCAACCGGTCACCCTCTCCGGTGACCGGGTAACTCTTCATCTCTCCGGTAAGAACCCTCTTCCTTCTTCTTGCTTCTGGTTACAACCGGCAACTCTCCTTGTCCGATGAACCCCAACCCGATAACCTATCCTTCGTCTCTCTGTTTCAGCTAATAAACCGGTATACGGCTTGGCTCTGTTCCGGAATAACTGAACGGACAGTCACTGATGAGGTGACTGTCACCACTGAAACTATTCTCCTATTTCAGATGTGAACTGTTGAACCAAATGATAAGACCCGCTCGTAGATGATTCCGGTACCTTTTCACCGGATAATTATCACGCACACACACACACACGATATGTGTGTGTGGCGCCGGGTTGTTTACAGGAAGCACCATGGCCGATTGGTTATAAACAGTCCGACGAAGGTCCGGTTGATAGTTGTTATTCCGATTATAATCCGACTATAGTCCGGTTATAAGTTAATCCATATATAAGCTATATAATTACCAATGGATTATTCGGTTATTAATCAATCGTGTTATTATTGTTATAGGGATCAAATACGGAGAACGGGTCCAATACCCGGTTAAATCCCGGTCAACTCCCGACTAGGTTCCGATAACAATTCGGTAAGATTCGGTCACTATTTCCTATCGGTTGATTGGTCACGATCTTGTAATCTATTTATTAACACAGATTATATTGATTGCGAGGTACCGATTATTGATTTGGAAGGATACGAGTCGTCGCCGAGTCGACTCAGTGACTCGGTCAACACCCGGAATAGAACCCGGTCCAATAGCTAAGACGAGGAGTATTATTAGAATTATACAAATATATATATATAATACGAGTAACGTACGGACTTGATAATAATAATAAGAGACTAATAATTATATATAAAATATATACGTTTATATATAAGATTCGATATATAAAACGATATACTAAGCTCGGGTAAGAATGTCTAGAGTTCTTATTAGGTTCGCGTGCCAAGCTGTAAAGGCCAGCTTTGTTTCTTTTCGCCTAGATTGCCCAAACCCCGAGTTTAGGATTATCTAATATATACCGGATTCCATATATATAAATTGTATATATGATATATATCCTAAGTATTACAATCTAACAAGTCCCACGCGTTAAACGTATCAATATATATATGAAATATAATTGTAATAGGAGGATTAGCTGAAGATATAATGCAAACAAGTGAGTATCGTGAACTCCCCATTTTTACAGTTTTATTAAGTGTTTTCGGGGAAATACATGTCACTTATAAGGAAAACATAATGCTTTACATAAAAGAATAACGATTTATAGAAGTTATAGAAAGGGGCAATAGAAACAACGAGGACAGTACTGGACGGTATCGCCATTTCCTTTCTTGTCTAACTAGAGGACAAGAACCAGTTTACCCGAGTAGAGGGTAAAATAATCATATATTATCACAAGCAGAGTGATACCATAGAAAGGAATGGCAACTTATAGAATATAATCGAAATAATAGAAATATAATCGAATTGATAGAATATCTAGTTCCCCTCCAGAATATAGAATCGTAAAGCATATTTATAAAAGATTATTATAAAAGAATTATAAATAAACGAACTGGCCATTCACTTTATAAAATACGAGACCTCACACAACTTTATGTTGACAGAAACTATTTTTGACATGTGTTCAGGTAACCCAACAGAAATGATGACGTGGATCCTGGAAGACTACAAGACTGTTATAACCCTGGATTCCGCTGTGTAACTCCGATAACCCGACCCGACAACCCGGCCACATCAGCCAGGGTCGTTACAGTTGGTATCAGAGCGGCACTTATAACAGTTTTGAAGTCTTTAGTCATCCGGGATCTACCAGAATGTTTTTCTAAAAAGAAATGCTGCATAGAAAAATAAATTAGAAATATTTAGGATATCAGGATTAGTAAAGAAAATATCAGTCGAGTAAATTTTTGGGTACCTAAATGTCAAAACCATTATAAAGTTGGTGAGAACCATAACCGTATACTAGAAATTAAAACGAATCCACCACAAGAAATTACTAGAATGATTATGTGGGATAAATTGACAATTCTGTACACAGTTGTGAATTTATATGCACATTAATTTCTGGGAAATCTTACAGGATAATAAGGCCATATGAAATAAGAAAGAATATAGAACAGAAACCAGATATATTAAAAGAAATCAGAAAATAAATCTCGATATAAATAAGAAATGACAGAAATTTTAGAAGTATATATATAAATAGATATAGAATTACAAAAATTATTCTTCGATATTTTAATCGACTTGTACGAGAGTTTGAAATCGTATTTCATTCTCTAGAAAAACTTGTTGATTATAATTACTCGTTGCATCTCTCCGGAATTTCCGTCTTAATAATTATTTAGATCGTTAATCTCACGGTCATCCCGATATATATATAAAGAAAATACAAATATACGCTCCAACTTGAACATTCCTATGCTCGAGTTTCCAGAAATAATTATTTTTACACCGTAATTTCCGAAATTTTTATAAATTTGATATATAAATATTGTGTTTCCTAAGAATTTTCCTCGATTATTTAAATAAAGGATCCTATATATACCGCGATTATTTAAAATGTTTTAAATCTTTTAAGTATAATTTCGGAAGTTTACTAATTTGATACTTAGTTATTATTATTTTTTACTAAACCAGTATTTCGATTTTAGTAAAAATATATATATATATCCCAATTTTTCAATAACGATCTATTCAAATTTATAAGACTACGAAAAGTCCGTCGATACTATAATTTACGTTTTATTAAATCTATTATTGATACTCCGTATAATTATTAAAACGTCCCCCGAATCTATTTTAATAGTACGTTTTCAGATAAATCAGTATAATTTATTTGACAGTAAAAGTTTGACGTTAACATTTTTAGAAAATCTATTTTATCTTATTTTCTGTTACATAATAAAGGACTTTTGTTTATTAAAAATATAAGAATTCAGATATTAAGAAAATTTTTACCATGACTCTCTTCTGAATCGTTAAGTTCATTTTTTTTTTTTTTTTTTTGAAAACGAATATTATTATCAAACTCGAATCAATATTGTTATTATAAATTATTTCCTAAAAGATTTTATACGAAAGAACCACGACCGTATTATTTTGCCGAAACATATTTTTAATCGTATTTAATGTTATTTTCGTAAAGAATTATTAATCGAATCCATATTCGTATATAAATATCAAGATCCTTTTCAGTATAATTATATATATATATATATATATATGTTCGATTGTATAATTTCCCGATATTGTTCTTATATAAACGATAAATATATATATTCCGTTTTATAAATTCATATTCGTAATTTATATAAAAATCTTAATTATACGTTATCCTCGATCCCTTCCAGAATCAAATAATATTTGGACAAAAATATTTTTCTCGAAATTCCGTAATCAACATACACTGGTATCTGTCGAACGCAATCGAATTCTTACTCGCTCGATTACACGAAAATATAACTATCGCCTTAATCCTATGACTCGAACAGGTCAAGGGATATTAAGAAGATTTGATTGTTATATTGTATATCCTTTGACACAAACAAGTTCTTGAACGATTGATAGTCTATTTCGTTAGACTTAGATCAACAAGTCTTATCCCGAATAATATAATTGCAAATCTAAGAGAAAATAAAGAACAGAATATCGAAATAATATGCAAGGGACACATACCTATTGTGATTAAAATAAACAAATACTGGAATGTTAGGTGAGGTGGAATAGTAATTATGGTTGCAAACATAATTATGAATGCCACAGGCACAGGAACATTCGAGTAAGAGTTTATCAAGATCACAGTATGTTTGGGTCACGAACATATTAAGAGAAATTATAAGAAAGTAAATAAATAATAAGAAGAAATATAAATCTGAATTATCAGCGTATCGTATGTGGAGAATACGACCACAAAACTGGCAATATTGTTGAAATTCCTTCGTGAATACAACTAAGAAAATATTTGCAGAATATAAACCACCGATTGGTTAAATTCTACGAATCAAAGAAATCAGTTTATTAATTTTGATTGCCAACCAAAGATAGTTATATGTCCTCTGTGTAATCCCTGTGGCAAAGGAAATTCGGACCCTTACAGAAGGTATATCCGGACATTTGCCACTAAGTCACAGGATTCTTTATGAGGATATATACTACTATGAACAAATCTTCGCAGTCACTTCGTATAAAGACTCACGTGAGTTATAGTACAATCAAATTGGTAAAACGGTCAAGTGTTACCAAGTTTGAAATTTAAGAAGTGATAAAAGAATTGTTAAAATTCCAAGAATATAACAGATAAAAATATATATGGATTCGGAAACCAGAATTGGCAGAATCCAACGAATTATTAAAAGAATTAAATACCAAGCGGAATCGCGTAGAGATTCGCAAGGTATAATCGAAGTGAAAACGAAAAATGAATAGAATTATGCTCATTTTTCCAGTGAAACTCTCTGGCCAAGGAATAACGGAATTCCTGTTCCGGGTTAAAGGCTGCGAGAGATCATTTAAGAAATCACTGTTCGGGCAAGAACTATCTATACGAATATCTCAACGAAATAAGCCTTGCTTATAATAAGTTGGATTAAGAAGATATGATATATTGCCTAAATATAAGTCTATCGGAATGTGTTTTCAGACACCAATAATATAGACTTTGATCGAATATATATATATAAGAAGGAATTATTCCAAGCAAACATACATTATAGAAATACTGAATTTATAGTGAGTGCTATAGATATTATCAGTATTTGCTTGGATATAAAAGAATATAAATGAATAAATAAAAGAATATAAATCGAAAAATAAAAAGAATTATCAATCGAAAAGACATCCGATATGTCTGAAAAATAGAAAGGCATCCGATATGCCAAGAAATATAATTATCAGAATAAGAATATAAACATTAAAAGAAGTTATCAGATAAAAATATAAGTTATACGAAAACAACTAGAAAATTATAAAGAAATATTTACTGAGAGTGTATCGAATCTCGAATTAGAATTAAGAAAGAATTTTACAGAAATAGTTAATGCGATAAGTATAGAAATCCGGAATGATAATCATGATTTTGAGAAAGACTAAATGATGCATTGTTCTCAGAATTTTAAAGTCAGAAGAATCGTAACAACGACTGTTACCAGTAGATTCTGAGACTATAAAGAGAAATTTACATATATTGACTGTAGAATTGTGAAAGACCTCGTTCACGATAATACTGAGAAAAGTCAAATAATATGTATAGGATACAATGCAGTTAATCATCAATGAAATAGTCAGTAAGATTATTATAGATGATCCATGAATTAGTCTTTTCCGGTACCTTTAAGAATTCAGATAAGATACGTCTAATGATATGAGAAATCTCCTAAGTATACCCACGAATAGTGGTAACCTAGAGATCAACCATGTAGATGGAAGTGAAGGATAGAATTTTTACGAATTAACCCGATAGTTACCAAAGGATATTCCTACTCTTTAAGAATCGGAATTACAATGATGGTAAATTCTAAAGTTCGAATAAAAGAGATAGTAGCTCGGATCCCGTTCAAATCGTAATAACGAAGGGACTTCCGTATCTATCTCTTAAGAACTATCTAGAATCCATCATTGTAAACGAATCCGAATATCAAACGATGGAATTATAGTATCAATACGAGAACCTTTAATAGCCATATCAAAATAATACAGATAATCCATGTATCTGAATTAATATGACTATAGCAAGAAAGGTTAAAACGTAATTAGAAATATGATCAAGATGTAGTCATACAGATTGACATTTCTAATATTGGATTGATACAAGATCGATTTCCTCGCAAACCATGAGAACCAATCATGTCTCGATGACAAGTATTTCGTTCTAATGATAACGTCCTTATAGATTAAAGAATATAAAGGACAACATCATTCAAATTTCGGGGACGAAATTTCCTAAGGGGGGGAGATTGTAACACCCCAAAGTCTCGAAGTGATTACGTCACCTTACGTGTCTCTTAAACGGGTCGGGTCGGACTAACCACCCGGTTACCCAAATTAATTATTCAAGTTCGAATCTCTCGACAAACCGTTTTAACCGAATATATAAATAATAATTAATGAATTATTATTATTACGGTTAAACGCTCCTAATCTGCTAATAACCCGTTGTCCAACGTCTTTTGTTTGATCGTTATAATTATTACCAATTATCGCGAGTCTCAGTATTTATCCCGTAGCCAAACACCCTCTATTATTATCCTCTTATATAAACCCCTCCCTTGTCTCTCACCTCTGATTACTCTCTCTCTCTGCTCGATACTTACACACACATATGAAATGAATGCTCTGATCAAGAACGCAGCAGTAACCGGAGACCAATGGCCGGCCATCGCCGCCTCTGTCTCCGGCACCATCATCGCTGGACAGCCATGGCGGCTGTTGCCGCCTCCGCTGCTGTTCCGGCTACTGCCTCCGCTGCTTCTTCCGATCATCCTCATCCCTCTTTCCGGCAACCTCTTTTATCTATGTATATTTCAGGAACCCACACACGGAGGTGTGTAAGAGCAGAGGCAACAGCAACCGGTCACCCTCTCCGGTGACCGGGTAACTCTTCATCTCTCCGGTAAGAACCCTCTTCCTTCTTCTTGCTTCTGGTTACAACCGGCAACTCTCCTTGTCCGATGAACCCCAACCCGATAACCTATCCTTCGTCTCTCTGTTTCAGCTAATAAACCGGTATACGGCTTGGCTCTGTTCCGGAATAACTGAACGGACAGTCACTGATGAGGTGACTGTCACCACTGAAACTATTCTCCTATTTCAGATGTGAACTGTTGAACCAAATGATAAGACCCGCTCGTAGATGATTCCGGTACCTTTTCACCGGATAATTATCACGCACACACACACACCGATATGTGTGTGTGGCGCCGGGTTGTTTACAGGAAGCACCATGGCCGATTGGTTATAAACAGTCCGACGAAGGTCCGGTTGATAGTTGTTATTCCGATTATAATCCGACTATAGTCCGGTTATAAGTTAATCCATATATAAGCTATATAATTACCAATGGATTATTCGGTTATTAATCAATCGTGTTATTATTGTTATAGGGATCAAATACGGAGAACGGGTCCAATACCCGTTAAATCCCGGTCAACTCCCGACTAGGTTCCGATAACAATTCGGTAAGATTCGGTCACTATTTCCTATCGGTTGATTGGTCACGATCTTGTAATCTATTTATTAACACAGATTATATTGATTGCGAGGTACCGATTATTGATTTGGAAGGATACGAGTCGTCGCCGAGTCGACTCAGTGACTCGGTCAACACCCGGAATAGAACCCGGTCCAATAGCTAAGACGAGGAGTATTATTAGAATTATACAAATATATATATATAATACGAGTAACGTACGGACTTGATAATAATAATAAGAGACTAATAATTATATATAAAATATATACGTTTATATATAAGATTCGATATATAAAACGATATACTAAGCTCGGGTAAGAATGTCTAGAGTTCTTATTAGGTTCGCGTGCCAAGCTGTAAAGGCCAGCTTTGTTTCTTTTCGCCTAGATTGCCCAAACCCCGAGTTTAGGATTATCTAATATATACCGGATTCCATATATATAAATTGTATATATGATATATATCCTAAGTATTACAATCTAACAAGTCCCACGCGTTAAACGTATCAATATATATATGAAATATAATTGTAATAGGAGGATTAGCTGAAGATATAATGCAAACAAGTGAGTATCGTGAACTCCCCATTTTTACAGTTTTATTAAGTGTTTTCGGGGAAATACATGTCACTTATAAGGAAAACATAATGCTTTACATAAAAGAATAACGATTTATAGAAGTTATAGAAAGGGGCAATAGAAACAACGAGGACAGTACTGGACGGTATCGCCATTTCCTTTCTTGTCTAACTAGAGGACAAGAACCAGTTTACCCGAGTAGAGGGTAAAATAATCATATATTATCACAAGCAGAGTGATACCATAGAAAGGAATGGCAACTTATAGAATATAATCGAAATAATAGAAATATAATCGAATTGATAGAATATCTAGTTCCCCTCCAGAATATAGAATCGTAAAGCATATTTATAAAAGATTATTATAAAAGAATTATAAATAAACGAACTGGCCATTCACTTTATAAAATACGAGACCTCACACAACTTTATGTTGACAGAAACTATTTTTGACATGTGTTCAGGTAACCCAACAGAAATGATGACGTGGATCCTGGAAGACTACAAGACTGTTATAACCCTGGATTCCGCTGTGTAACTCCGATAACCCGACCCGACAACCCGGCCACATCAGCCAGGGTCGTTACAATTGTGAAACTAAATCAAACATAATAACTCGCAATTAACATGGTTTAAATGAGTTTAATTCGCGATTAATGGGTGTTGAAACCGTCGCATTATTATGACTTCAAACCATACGGTTTCAAGTCTACACTATATAAATTGACCTTATCATTTGATTCCTGCATCATTACACGAACTAAACCCACTTAAAAACGTTCCAAAATCGTTTCCCAAGTAGTCTGAAATTCGGTTTCAAGGTCGGGTTCTTTCTCCTCATTTGCGAGCCACATACGCATTGTAAGACCATTTTTCTTGTTGCCGTTTTGTTGTTTAATTATTCCTCTTTGAAAGCCCTCTTGTTTCGGGTCTTAATCTTCATGAATTGAAGGTATTAGAAAACTAGGGTTTAGGGTTATGATTTGGGGAAGAAGATGAAGTTTTGTTATTTTATAAATAAAATTATCATTCCACATAATCAACAAATTATGCTATAGAGTAGTGGTTGTGTGTGTGCTAAGTTTCAGCCAAGACCCGGGTTCGAGCCTGCATGTACACGGGTCTGGTTCATTTTTTTTTGTTATCTTTATTTTTCCTTTAATTATCATTATATATATGTATTATTCTTATATTAATCATAGAAAATTCATTTTTGCATCAAAAATTATGAAAATTTAGGTGTAGCTTCTTGAAACCATAAAGAAAATTATCACACTTTTGCTTTCTGAAAATTTTTAAATTTTCGTTATTTTATTAATTTAAATTGTTTTAATCATAATTAATTGATAAAAAAATCATTTTTAATCATTTTGATCCCAAAATTTTAGGATAATTATTTCTTAGCATTCTAATTTGAAATAAAAATTATTGGTTCAAAAAACATTTATTTTCATTAATTTCCCTATTTTTAATCATTTAAACATAATTTAATCTCGTTAAATCAGTTTTAAATATAAATAAGTTTATATAAATTATGGGAAAATTATACTAATTTGTTTACATCAGAAATCATCCATTTTCTATAAAACTGGTATCTTTGGATCATGTCTTGTATTTATAGTCTTATTTATGTTTAATTAGATATAATTAATCATTTAATTATTTATACTATTAAATATCTATTTTATAAATACTTTTATTATAAAATAGAAATATTCTAATGGTTGAAAGCCTTTATTATCATTTGTTGGATCATATTGTAACTCATAATTATTTATTTCAATATTTATGATTATTGCATTTATTTATAATAATTGTAATTAACTAAATTATTTTGTATTAATTATTTAAACATATTTTAATCTAATTATTCACTTGGTCATAATTATATTACCTAAATCATATCTAAAAACTTTGATATATTATTTTAATATACAACTTTTATATTAATTCGACTTATCGTAAAAACTCTAATTCCCCAAATCGACTTAGCAAACCCTAGTTACCTTAGACTCTTAGACTTTTCCTTATTAGTATTCTTACACATTATAGGTTGAATTCCTCGGAATTCCCATTACTTAACTCACGACCGCTTAAGTGGATTTTGATCGCTTTCGCAAACTGTGAGTATATCTTTCCCCTTTTTACTGTTTTACTACTTTGGGGTGACTCATGTACCTATATATTAATCAAGTTTCAATTTCTTATACTTAATGCAATTCTCATGTGTGTTTGCTTTATGTTAATTGGTGTGTCTATGACTTGTCAAAATCATTAACCGTTGGGCGGCCTAGCTTTTCAATGAATAGTACTATGGTATACCCCCTTGAGACTCTGTTGAGAGAATCTTGGTCATTGTCTTGTTAATTCATTATTCAGTTGGTTAGTCATGTGTTAGTCATTATTCTCAGGTTTGGTTTTGAACGGATATTACTTATTACATAATTGCAAATGGTACCGCACATGAATTGCTAAACACTTTTCTACTATATTTATTTAGACAGGGTATGCTCACCAATACAATTTTTTTGTATTGACCAAATTATTTTGTACATGTTTCAGGTTGTTTTGAGATGCATCCTTTAAGCTTTCAGATTTATATTAGATTTTGATTTATTGTATTTCAATTTAGTTGGCAGTTAGAATCGTTGTATTTCATTTCAATGTAATAAATTATTTAATCAATGTATTCAAATTTACACTTTTTGTCCATGAGCTATTGAACAATCGTCACTACGTGACACCTCGATGTTTCCGCCATCGGTTGGGGTGTTACAATAAACTAGTCGCTTTTAAGCACTAAAACAAAGATTAAAGTGTCTTACCACTAGCTTAAAGCTAGGGATGAATTAACCATGGATTAGTGAGGTTTAAGCTAGGTTTTGAGGTGCATGATCATGATTAAGCTCCAAGACATCCTTCCACACCTCAAAACACTTGTATTTAGGGTTAATTTAGGGGTGTTTGTGGGATGATTAAGGATGGTTTGTGGCGAAACAAAGGTGGCCGTGAGTTTCATAGGGTTGCAAAGGGATTGGTTCTTGGCTCAAAGTGTTGTTTATATAGTGCTTAGGTAGGGTTGCAATTAAGGGAAGATGTTTGGGGTAGTTTAGGGCTTTCAAACATGATACAACTTGATGGCCGAGCAAAGTAATTTTTCTTGGTGAACAAGCACAAAAAGAAACCATGGGGGGCCTAAACTCATGGCTCATATGCCTAGGGAAGCAAGCTGTAACACCCCAACCGATGGCGGAAACATCGAGGTGTCACGTAGTGACGATTGTTCAATAGCTCATGGACTAAAGTGTAAATTTGAATACATTGATTAAATAATTTATTACATTGATATGAATTACAATGATACTAACTGTCTACTAAATTTAAATACAATAAATCAAAATCTAAATATAAATCCGAAAGCTTAAAGGATGCATCTCAAAACAACCTGAAACATGTACAAAATCATTTGGTCAATACACAAAGTATTGGTGAGCATACCCTGTTTAAATAAATATAGTAGAAAAGTGTTTAGCAATTCATGTGCGGTACCATTTGCAATTATGTAATAAGTAATATCCGTTCAAAACCAAACCTGAGAATAATGACTAACACATGACTAACCAACTGAATAATGAATTAACAAGACAATGACCAAGATTCTCTCAACAGAGTCTCAAGGGGGTATACCATAGTACTATTCATTGAAAAGCTAGGCCGCCCAGCGGTTAATGATTTTGACAAGCCATAGACACACCAATTAACATAAAGCAAACACACATGAGAATTGCATTTAGTAAAAGAAATGGAAACTTGATTAATAAGTACATGAGTCACCCCAAAGTAGTAAAACAGTAAAAAGGGGAAAGATATACTCACAGTTTGCGAAAGCGAGCAAAATCCAACTTAAGCGGTCGTGAGCTAAGTAATGGGAATTCCGAGGAATTCAACCTATAATGTATAAGCATACTAATAAGGAAATGTCTAAAAGTCTAAGGTAACTAGGGTCTAAGGCATTAGGGTTTGCTAAGTCGATTTGGGGAATTTAAAGTTTTTATGATAAGTCGAAATAATATGTCAAAATTTGTAAATATGGTTTAGGTAATATAAATATTACCAATTTTATATTTAGATACAATTTATGTTTGAATAGTTAAAACAAAATAATTTAGTTAATTACTTTAGATAATTATTGTAAATAAATACAATAATCATATTTATTGAAATAAATAATTATGAGTTACACAAAGATCCATCAATGATAATAAAGACTTTCAATCATAATACATTTCTATTTTATAAGAAAAATATTTATAAAATAAATGTTAAGTAGTGTAAATAAATAAATGTTTAATTATATCTAATTAAACATAAATAATGTTAATAATACAAGACATGACTCAAAAATACTATTTTTATAGAAATTGGATGCTTTCTTATGTGAATTAATGAAAATAATTTACTCATAATTTTTATAAACTTATTTATATTTAAAACTGATTTAATGAGATTAAATCATATTTAAATGGTTAAAAATAGGAAAATTAATAAAAATAAATGCTTTCTTGAATCAAATAATTTTATTTCAGTTCAAAATGATTAGAAATAATTTATCAAAAATTTTGAGATTAAAATCATTAAAAAATGAATTTTTAATCAATTAAATACGATTAGAACAAATAAATTCAATAAAAATATAAAAATAGGACATTTTCCGGAAAATAAAAGTGGAGTAATTTTCTTTATGGTGTCAAGATGCTACACCTAAATTTTTATAATTTTTGGAGCAAAAATGAATTTATTATGAATATTCTAAGTTTTAAACACATAATACAAATTTTAAAATAATTAAATGAAAATAATAATAAAATAAAGAAAGAAAGGAAAGAATAAAAAAAACAAAAGTAAAATGTTTGGCTGCTACTAAGGCTCGAACCCAGGTTCCATCCCCATACACACAAACATTCAACCACTACTCTACAAGTGTTTTTGATGGTTATAATCAGAAATCTAATTATATAAACAATATTACCAAAACATCATCTTCCCCAAATACTAGCCAAGAACCCTAACCCTAGACCAAAATCTAATACTTCTAATTCAACAATGTTAGAGCCCGATTTCATGGGGCTTTCGTAGAGCATGATATAGAGAATAAAACGGCAAACTAAAATTGGATTTACACTTACGTTTAAGGGTCGAACAAGACATGAACAGGGCGCGCGTACAAGCTGCGAATTGAAGCTTTTAGGACTCGTTTATTTGCTTGTTCTTGTGGGTTTAAGATGTGTACAGGCTGGTAAATGAAATGTGATGTTTAATTTATAGTTTCATCGAACAAAACGGACGTTTTTAACGGGTTTTATATTTCCGGCGGTTACATACTTAATACTCGATTAAAGGTTCATAAAAACTGGTTATTTCTTCGATTAAATGGTGGTAATTCATAAGGTCTAAGAGAGGTAACGTATTGGAACAATTAAAGTGAGTAAAAGAGGGTTAAAAACCGGGTTTATGGCTTTGCCGGAAAAAAACTCCGGTGGCCGGAATATAAGGCCGGAAAAACGTGAGGGAAGGAAGAGGGAAATTCAGATTTGAAGTTTCATGTTTTGTCAATTTTGGTCCCTCAACTATAACTAGGTTAGTTTTATTATAGTATAGTTAGTTTTCCCTTTTTAATACACTAACCAAGTTAATATACTTTAACAAAAATGTGTTTAAAGCTTTATAAAACTATTTTTTTTTTATAAAATCTTTTACGTACACGTTTCACCTACGCATTTGATTAAAACTTATACCCGATCTATAATTAGTATAAATGATAAAAAAAAAATTTCTTCGCTTTAAAATTAAATTTGAAAACGACGAAACTTACGAGGGCTATAATGGAAATATCAGAAGGGCTATTATTGTCAATTATATGAAAGACGAAGGTGACGGATGTCACAGTCTCCCCTACTTTAGAAAATTTCGTCTCGAAATTTCCTTCAAGTGAAGGCTACTATGAAACAAAAGGCGTTGTAAAAGTCAACTAGAATTTTAAAAGAAAATTTTCATCATTTATGATTTAACCAAATTTGAAATAGTTGTCTAATATCCGAAAAAGTTTCAAAATCTTTGACAGTTGACTCGAAGTTAGAAAGTTATGAGTTTAAATGAGGAAGGTTTTGGGAATGTGTAACGGGTGAGGAAAAGGCACTGATGAAGGTAGTCTCCCCTACTTTAGAAAAGTTTCTGCCCGAACTTTATTAAGGACATGCAACAGGATTTCGATTAACAGAGAGTGTAAGAGTATACAAAGTTTTAGCTTTTGTGTGGGTGGTCATGAGAAAAGACGAATTGAAGCTCACGTAAGAACCTTCTTATTGAAAATGCTAGCTAGTAGTCAATGATCCAATGAATAGGTAGCTATAAAGTAATGGGTAGGTTCTTGGTCAAACTCCTAGTCCGTTCCCGTAGTATCGTTTATGCTTATATATAGGGTGTACCGCAGCTAACCCACCACACTCCCGATACTTTAGACCCGTACTGATTGTCTACCAATAGCCTAATAGAATTACACACCACCCTCATGTACCTGTAAACCCATGATTGCGTTTCGAACCGTAATCATCGATTTACCTTACACTGGGGTGTTATGCTTTTCCATAACCCTATCCTAAGTAATACTAGAAACAAATGCGTGCAACTCATATGTAATAGCCACTGTAATGAAATAATGTTCAATCATGACATGGTTAGAGGTCCTTCCCTTCCGGGTTTTCCCCCTTAACCGTAATGTGAATAACATGTAAGTATAAAACATGGTTAGAGGTTCTTCCCTTTCGGGTTCACCCTTAACCGGTAGCTTCTGTTCACATCGTTGGCTCTAAACACCCATATTAATAAACTCCGAGATTTCCACCGTTCCCCTCGGATTAAAGGAATACTCTAATCCGAGTCGTACGTGGGCACTAGCTTAGATCTCATACGAGTTATCAACTAGTATATTCGTTGGCCATGACGATGAACAAAATAATGTAAAGTATAACAGGGTTTTGCTCAAAACGGGAAAGAAAATATGCATACTAAATATGTGTTCATGTAAATATATAAGTATAGCATAAAATTTCGACTGAAAGAATGGTATAACATAAATCGAGTAAATCGCACAATTTGCACAAAATGAAAGTAAACGAGTTAAATTAATGCAAATAGGCAATGTGAAAATAATCACAAATAACGTGTTAGAAATAACTATGAATAAAAATGGTGCAAGATTAAAATAATGAAATTTACGGCAAATGAATGTGCACGGAACGGGTGTATAGCCTACTGGCGTGTGAGTTAAAATCTAGTAATTTTACATATATGCCTTATACTACAAAAGGCATTTAACAACATTCTGATAAAAAGATATGTCCATTGTTTTGTTAAAACAAAGGTTTTGCAACTGAAAGAGTATAAGTGTAAAAGGTAAATTTTCGCAGTTTACTCGACTTTGTGATATTGTTGAAAGAATAGTAGTGATGCATGAGAATAAATTTTTAGAAATCAAAGTGTGTTTTAGATTCGAAACAGGTTTATTTGCAAAATCTTCGTAAATACACATTTTCATGTGTTTACGAGAAGTCGAGTTTGAAAAATGTTATAAGGCTTATTATTAGTTGCAAATTTCTCTCGAAAATATATATTAGATATGTCATGTGAGAACAAAAGATTTTCATTTGGTCCTTAAAATATGCAATACAAGTTTGTGAAATGCAAAATGAAACCATTTTATGAAGTATGTGTAAATCTAATGTGTTTTTAGAAGACCAAGATTTAAAATGACGTAAATGATAAAATTAATGTATGTAATAGATTACCAATATTTAAGAAAATTCATAATCAACGAGATGTAGAAATAGATCCTTGAGATGTGGATTTCACTCCTAACTCAAAGATGTATTTCAAAATTTAAAACGATTACGGAATGAAACCAATCACTAAGTTAAGGATATCACTCCCAGCTTAGTGGTTAAGTTCCTTTTTGAAGGACATACTCTTTGAGGTGTGGATGTCACTCCTATCTCAAAGATATATTCCTAAGATAAATAACATATAGAAGAGTGAAACTAATCACCAAGGTATGGATGTCACTCCTAACTTGGTGATATCATTTCGTTTGTGAAATACGAGTGTCTTTCTTCTCTAAGCAAAATACCAAAAGAATATCGAGAAAGAATCATAGCGAAAATATCTTGAAAGAAAATGTAAGGATAAAGAGAAATATATACGAGAGGACTCATGAAAGTAAGCTTAGTTATAGACTAGGCTAAAAGGCATTCTAATAACCTAATTCCCTATAACCATGGCTCTGATACCAATCTGTAACACCCCAACCGATGGCGGAAACATCGAGGTGTCACGTAGTGACGATTGTTCAATAGCTCATGGACTAAAGTGTAAATTTGAATACATTGATTAAATAATTTATTACATTGATATGAATTACAATGATACTAACTGTCTACTAAATTTAAATACAATAAATCAAAATCTAAATATAAATCCGAAAGCTTAAAGGATGCATCTCAAAACAACCTGAAACATGTACAAAATCATTTGGTCAATACACAAAGTATTGGTGAGCATACCCTGTTTAAATAAATATAGTAGAAAAGTGTTTAGCAATTCATGTGCGGTACCATTTGCAATTATGTAATAAGTAATATCCGTTCAAAACCAAACCTGAGAATAATGACTAACACATGACTAACCAACTGAATAATGAATTAACAAGACAATGACCAAGATTCTCTCAACAGAGTCTCAAGGGGGTATACCATAGTACTATTCATTGAAAAGCTAGGCCGCCCAGCGGTTAATGATTTTGACAAGCCATAGACACACCAATTAACATAAAGCAAACACACATGAGAATTGCATTTAGTAAAAGAAATGGAAACTTGATTAATAAGTACATGAGTCACCCCAAAGTAGTAAAACAGTAAAAAGGGAAAGATATACTCACAGTTTGCGAAAGCGAGCAAAATCCAACTTAAGCGGTCGTGAGCTAAGTAATGGGAATTCCGAGGAATTCAACCTATAATGTATAAGCATACTAATAAGGAAATGTCTAAAAGTCTAAGGTAACTAGGGTCTAAGGCATTAGGGTTTGCTAAGTCGATTTGGGGAATTTAAAGTTTTTATGATAAGTCGAAATAATATGTCAAAATTTGTAAATATGGTTTAGGTAATATAAATATTACCAATTTTATATTTAGATACAATTTATGTTTGAATAGTTAAAACAAAATAATTTAGTTAATTACTTTAGATAATTATTATAAATAAATACAATAATCATATTTATTGAAATAAATAATTATGAGTTACACAAAGATCCATCAATGATAATAAAGACTTTCAATCATAATACATTTCTATTTTATAAGAAAAATATTTATAAAATAAATGTTAAGTAGTGTAAATAAATAAATGTTTAATTATATCTAATTAAACATAAATAATGTTAATAATACAAGACATGACTCAAAAATACTATTTTTATAGAAATTGGATGCTTTCTTATGTGAATTAATGAAAATAATTAACTCATAATTTTTATAAACTTATTTATATTTAAAACTGATTTAATGAGATTAAATCATATTTAAATGGTTAAAAATAGGAAAATTAATAAAAATAAATGCTTTCTTGAATCAAATAATTTTATTTCAGTTCAAAATGATTAGAAATAATTTATCAAAATTTTTGAGATTAAAATCATTAAAAAATGAATTTTTAATCAATTAAATACGATTAGAACAAATAAATTCAATAAAAATATAAAAATAGGACATTTTCCGGAAAATAAAAGTTTAGTAATTTTCTTTATGGTGTCAAGATGCTACACCTAAATTTTTATAATTTTTGGAGCAAAAATGAATTTATTATGAATATTCTAAGTTTTAAACACATAATACAAATTTTAAAATAATTAAATGAAAATAATAATAAAATAAAGAAAGAAAGGAAAGAATAAAAAAAAAACAAAAGTAAAATGTTTGGCTGCTACTAAGGCTCGAACCCAGGTTCCATCCCCATACACACAAACATTCAACCACTACTCTACAAGTGTTTTTGATGGTTAAAATCAGAAATCTAATTATATAAACAATATTACCAAAACATCATCTTCCCCAAATACTAGCCAAGAACCCTAACCCTAGACCAAAATCTAATACTTCTAATTCAACAATGTTAGAGCCCGATTTCATGGGGCTTTCGTAGAGCATGATATAGAGAATAAAACGGCAAACTAAAATTGGACTTACACTTACGTTTAAGGGTCAAACAAGACATGAACAGGGCGCGCGTACAAGCTGCGAATTGAAGCTTTTAGGACTCGTTTATTCGCTTGTTCTTGTGGGTTTAAGATGTGTACAGGCTGGTAAATGAAATGTGATGTTTAATTTATAGTTTCATCGAACAAAACGGACGTTTTTAACGGGTTTTATATTTCCGGCGGTTACATACTTAATACTCGATTAAAGGTTCATAAAAACTGGTTATTTCTTCGATTAAATGGTGGTAATTCATAAGGTCTAAGAGAGGTAACGTATTGGAACAATTAAAGTGAGTAAAAGAGGGTTAAAAACCGGGTTTATGGCTTTGCCGGAAAAAAACTCCGGTGGCCGGAATATAAGGCCGGAAAAACGTGAGGGAAGGAAGAGGGAAATTCAGATTTGAAGTTTCATGTTTTGTCAATTTTGGTCCCTCAACTATAACTAGGTTAGTTTTATTATAGTATAGTTAGTTTTCCCTTTTTAATACACTAACCAAGTTAATATACTTTAACAAAAATGTGTTTAAAGCTTTATAAAACTATTTTTTTTTATAAAATCTTTTACGAACACGTTTCACCTACGCATTTGATTAAAACTTATACCCGATCTATAATTAGTATAAATGATAAAAAAAATTTTCTTCGCTTTAAAATTAAATTTGAAAACGACGAAACTTACGAGGGCTATAATGGAAATATCAGAAGGGCTATTATTGTCAATTATATGAAAGACGAAGGTAACGGATGTCACACAAGCATTGCTTTGTTCCCCAAGAAAGTGATTAGGGACTTGCTTGGGGTTAGTTTGAGGTTTAAAAATGGTTCGGGACACTTAGCGGGTAATTAGGGATAATTAAGGTGTAATTAAGCCCTAATTAAGGGTCTAGACAAAGAAAAACAAAGAAATTACGCTTTGTTTAAGGTGATTAAGGGTTGCTAAAGTTAGGCGGATGTCTAATGAGGGTTAGCGATTGATTCCCAACATTTAGACATGTTGCAAACTCAATTAGGGTTTCTAAACCCTAATCCTCCAAACTATGCCCTTAATTGTCTTCTATAAACATTGAATTAACATTATTTAACAATCTCGGGTAAAATTTCATGTTTTCGAATAATCACCAACGTATTTAAGGCAAAGGTTTATTGCTACGCAAGTTGGCGCCTGAATTTGGTCTAAATGGACCCGTTCTCCTTCTCCCTCGCTTGTGACCAAAGGCATCACATCTATCCACTGATTGTTCATAAACCCACATGGATGTATTGACCGGTTTAGATATTTTTCAAACCCTTGAGAGGGGAAGGATTACGTCTTTTTTTATCATTAATGTTGTTCTTGCACGACACCGGTACACAAGCATTTACATCTCAATTGGACTCTTTTAACTATTTGAAAAAGTCAAAGAAACAATTTGGATGGGAAACTATTTTAACGAACCTTTTCTTCTAGAGTAGAGTCTAAATGTTAAATTAAATGATATACTAAATGTCTGAAATAATGAGATAAGGTTGGGCGGTGTGGAGACGCCTCACCACCCCCGTCCCACCTTTTTTTTGCCCCCGTCCCCGTCCTAACATCGTCTCTCACCCCGTCTTCATCTACCCCGTCCCCCTAGAGACGCCCGGGACGAACCAATAGCTGAAAAGAGAGAGAGATCCCACCAATCACAAATTTAATATTATTACTTTTATTTACTTTTATTACATTTAATATTATTAATAATAAATGAAGTCTCTCATGTCTTCACACCCCACTCATGTCCTAAACAAAAGAACATGACTTTATCCTATGTGGCAAGGAGACATCCCATTTTGGGTGTCTCCACACCCACTAGCCTAAGGAGTATTCAAGAGTAACTACCCTAGCCCTAACCACTCCTGCTCCGCCACATCAAAATGAACCCAAGGTTTCATAGTACCACAAACCACTTGTGGCACTCTAGGCAAAACACCCTAGTGGTTTCAAATAGATCTAAAGATTTTAATTGGAGGTGGTAAGTGGTCAAAGCATTAAATGGGTAATAACAAACAAAGAGCAATCTCTTCTCGGCAACATGTTGCCCTGGTAAACAAATCTGCCGCCTTGCCTAGGAGGTGGCGGCAGTGTTATTGCGCGACAACCGTAGCCGAGAAGCTGCCCTACCCGTAAAGTGCCCGGTCCCCTTACTGCGGCCATTTATTACTTGCAGGTGTTGCTTTCTCTGAAGAAACTATGTATATATTTTAAAACATACAAAAATACATACATACATATACAGCTAGAAAAAGAATTAAAAAAAAAAAAAAAAAAAACCCCACTAGTACATACCTATCCAATAACCAACTACAGTATTATAGTGCCATTTATTACTTGCAAGTTTTGATTTATCTTAAGCTGTCATTATATATATAACTTCCATTCACAACATGATTCCAAACCACCCAAGACGTTCTCTATCCGTCTATATTCTTTATAGTTCTTATCATATTCTTTAATAATATATAGTTTCTCCATCTTGAATCTGCATGGGTAGTTTCAGAAAACACAATGGAATATGTCCAGAACCAGATCATGAACAAGGAGGATATTGCATCCAAATTGTTGAGTCTGAGATGAATAATAGGGGGAGTGGAGCCTATTTGACATGGGAGAAGCTTAGTGTAGCTGTTTCAAGCTCTAGTGGAAGTGCTGAGAAGAATGGATATAAATCAGTACTTACTGATGCCACTGGTTATGCTAAACCAGGAGAGATTGTTGCCATTATGGGTCCTTCGGGTTGTGGCAAGTCTACCCTCCTTGATTCTTTGGCTGGTATATACTATTTTAAAGTGATTATCTATAAGTTTATATTTGTGGGCACATTTTTCTATTTACAAAGGCCCCCGAGAGCCCTGAATTATCAGGGACGGCCCTGATTTTTAGTGCATGTTGTTTGTATAGAAAAGTGGTAAGACAGTGATATATACGTACACCAATCGATTTTACGTACTAGTTTTGTGAACATGCAGGGCGTTTGGCTTCGAATACACGGCAAACCGGACAGATTCTAATTAATGGACATAAATCAAGACTTGCATATGGCACAATGGTATGAATAAGATCTTAAAAACTTGGGCACTTTTTTGTATGTCTTTTTCTTTTTCATTTTCTTTTTGTTGTTGCACCCGTAGGTAGTTTAGAGACGTTGGAATAATTTTTTCTAAGCGTCTAGAGACGTTTTTTTTTTAATTTTGTTACACAAAAAATCGATTAATTTTCGCTACATTATGGGCGAACTCGATCAATGCAAAGGTGACAATTTTTTTTGTGTTTGTTGGTGTGGCAAACAAACTTGGATAAAGTACAAAAAGTAGAGTTTCCTTTTTACAAGCTAACTCAAGCCAATACTAATTCTCAAGACTTTGGATGGAAGAGTTTGCTCTTTGACCAACAACCTGCATCAAGCCAAGTTTGATTGCCAACCCAGTGGATTCTTAAAATCTTAATTTGTCAGGGTTTGCATGAGTTTTCTCTACCCATCTCTAAACCGCATATTTGATCACTTTCAAATTAATTGTTTGTAACATATTAGAAAATAATTCATTTTTTATGATTTAATTATTTTTGGATACACTAATAAAGTAGGATTTAAAAAAAAATCCTTAACATGTCTTAACGGGTACTACACAGGTAAACAAGTATTTAACCTGTAAGACACGAAAATTAACAAGTATATTTCGTGTCTACCTGTTTAGGACACAAAACTTGTTAAGGTCATATATGTACATGTTAAAATCATGTAGGTTCGTGTCTGAAATTGCCAACCTTACAAATAATCACATGATTATGCTTACACCTTTTCAAATTAATATAGGCATATATGACTCAAGAACAAGTTTTAACATGGACTCTAACGGTTAAAGAAACGGTCTACTACTCGGCTGAACTTCAGCTGCCTAAATCGATGCCAAAATCAGAGAAGATGGAGAGAGCTGATAAAACTATAAGGGAGATGGGGCTCCAAAATTCAATGAACACAAGAATTGGAGGCTGGGGGATCAAAGGACTTAGTGGTGGCCAAAAGCGGCGCCTAAGCATCTGTTTTAGAACTCTTAACACACCCCAAATTGCTCCTACTCGATGAGCCTGTGAGTGGTCTTGACAGTGCATCGTCGTATTATGTCATGAGCCGGATTGTTAAGCTCACTCAACAATACCGGATGACAGTTGTCACAGCCATCCATCAACCTAGCAGTCAAGTTTTTGGGCTTTTCAACAATCTTTGTCTTCTATCTTTGGGGAAAACATTATACTTCGGTCCTACTTTCGCGGCGAATCAGGTTTATATATCTTCATCTTATGAACATGACAAATACATAAATAATTATATATCACGATGCATGGTCATATATAACTTGATTATACTTCTGTTGGGACTACCAGTTTTTTGCAGTAAATGGCTTTCCATGTCCAGAGCTACAAAGTCCTGCAGATCACTACCTAATGACTATTAATACGGATTTTGATGAGGTAAGACCTCGTACAAATATTCATATTGTTTAATCTTTGCCATAAATGAGTGATTAGACTGTACATCTTTTTTTTTAAGGCTTAGTTTAGTGGAAATCCTTGTACAACCCTAACCTAGCGGTCCCAAGTTCGAATCCCTACACACACCAGTGTCCTCCTTGCCTAAGCTCAAACCGTCACGAGGAATTTTTTTGTGGTGTGCATGGATCGAACCTGTGACCTACCTCCATGATGAAAACCCTTAAGGAAAAACCTACTCAATCTCAAACCAGCGGGACTGGAGATCATTGACTACTGGATCATCTACAAAATAAAAGACCAGCATGATTGAAAATGTACAAGTCTGTTGGATTCTTTAATAGCACCGGCATTCACAGGTCTCAAAAACATGGTCATATAAATGCCTTGTTTTGGAAATCAAGCCCCAAATTCGAACACAAAAAACTATGAAACCTGAACTAACTGTTCGACTTCTTTTGGAAATCAAGCCCCAATCTCCCTATTCATACTAAAACCAATCCTAATTAATTTTACTTTGACTTAAACTTTTTTTTTTAGAGTAGTTTTTCAACGGTAAATCCTGCGTTGCAAACCGACCATTGCCTAGGATCGAATCTCATAGCACCACACGGGTTTTTCCTTTCAAACCCAAACGGTTATTTTTTTGGTGGAGCGTAGGATTCGAACCTGCAACCAAACCCAGACAGGAACCCTCCAAGGAGGCAGTGGCGAAGGTTTGTAGGGGCGGGGAGGGGCGGCCGACCCCCCCGGATTTTCGCGCAGAAGTTCCGATTATATAGTATCCGTATAGAAAATTTTGAAAATATAGGGTTTCGACCCCCCGAAACTGGTTTTCAACCCCCCGAAACCAGAGACTTCCGAACCCCGGTGACTTCCGACCCCCCGAACCTTCGGGTCAAGCTTCGCCACTGCAAGGAGGTAAACCTTCCTACCTCAAACCAGCTGGGCTGGAGATCATTGACGACTTAAACCCTTTCAGACAATTAATTAAAATATCTACTATTTTGGCAAAAAAATCATTAATTAAAACTAACGAGATAAACATGCTTCTTTTCAAAAAAAAAAAAAAAAAAAAAAAAAAAAAAAACGAGATAAACATGCTACTGCTAATTAAATGGATAAAAATGGATAACTCTAAACATTTAAATGAATATTAATTAATAAACTTTAATCTTGTCTTCCAACTTTTGTCCGGTTTCACCCTTTAGGTTTTTTCAGTCTTTCACATTCCAATTAATTAGCATTAACTTCCAAGACCTACCCACTTGCCCGGGCTTTGCCATTTAATAGACAAAAGCAACAATAAAAATGGGCTAGGCGTGTCTCGGACCCCACCGTTTTTTTCTCAATAGTGTAACTTACGCGTTTTCCTTCAAAAATTTTATATGTAAAGAGCGGCCCCCTCCGTTGTAAGGGTCACATGACTTTCAGCCCCTACAGATTTTTTTTCAAGCTCCGCCACTGCTTCTTCCTCCCGCATAACTTGTTTTTGGGCGTTCTTTCACTTACACAAGAACGCCCATAAATTTAGGGGTGCAAACGAGCCGAGCCGAGCCCGAGCTCGACCAGGCTCGAGCTCGATTAACTTATAAGAGCTCGGGCTTGAGCTCGGCTTGATTCGAGCTTGGTTTTCAAAGGTCGAGCTCGGCCCGTTAGTAATTTCTCAAGCTCGAGCTCGGCTCGGGCTCGGCTCGTTTGTTATCTATTAGTTAATTTATTAAATAAAAATAATATAAATAATAATTCATTTAGGCTCGTGAGCTCGATAAGTGAAGCTCGAGCTCGGGCTCGTTAACTTAGCAACTTTAAACGAGGGGTAAATATGATTAAATATTAAGAAAACTAATATTATACATAGGCTCGATAAGGCTCGACGAGCCTAACGAGTTTCATACGTCAAGCTCGAGCTCGGGATCGATAAATAAACGAGCTTTGTTTTAGGCTCAAGCTCAGCTCGAGCTCGATAAGGCTCGGCTCGTTTCGAGTTTTTTACCGAGCCGAGTTCGAGTAGCTCACGAACGACTCGGCTCGTTTGCACCCCTATCCATAATCCCTCTTTCCTCCACATCATCCTTTCACTCCTAAAAACACCCAAAACCCGCTTAATTATCGTGGATCAATCTTAATTTTCCATCAAACTTCTTTTTACAATAAAACTTAAAGTCCTTATAACATTTTCATTTAACTGTTCTTCTTTTGGCACTAATAGGACACTGATATTGGAAACAGTCCAGATGAAGTAATCCATGTACTTGCTGAAGCCTACAAGTCATCAGAAGTATATATGGAAACTCAACGAGAGATAGCTACTTTATGTGCAAAGGTAAATCATCGTGTTTTTCGATCATAGGCTGAACTTTGGTTAATGAAATTTTATATCTTTGTATGAAGGAAGGAGAACTAATCGAAGGAAGAGGAGGCCTGCAAGCCAGTTTCATTACACAATGTATGGTGCTTTCAGCAAGATCATTCAAAAACATGTATCGCGATCTAGGATACTACTGGTTGCGACTTGGTATATATATTGCATTGGGTTTTGCATTAGGAACGCTCTTCTACAAAATCGGTTTTGAGTTTGACTCCATCAGCGTAAGTTTTAAGTTGAAATGTTGAAGTAATTATGTGGTCACCAAAGAGGATACATAGAAAAGTAATTCAATAATATATTTTCATGCAAAAAGAGGATACATAGAAAAGTAATTCAATAATATAATTTTATACAAATACGACAAAGATGTGATATAATCATATATACTATGTCACATCTTTATCGTATTTATATAAAGTTATATTATGAATAATTATAATATTATATCATATAATATTATATGACATGAGTACATCACGACATTATTATTAAGGTTGTGACGCGACATTATTATTATTAAGGTTGTGACACGACATGGACTATTCAACGATCGCATTCACATTCCAACGTTGTTGTTTTTTTTGTAAAAGCTTTTCTTTTCTAAATAAAAAACCTAAAGACAAAAGACCGTTGCCAAGCAACAGATTTATCATGTGAATGAATTTTACATGCATATATATATATATATATATATATATATATATATATAAATATAAGGGTAGCTAGTATTTTAGGTCCGTTGTGGCTAATTATCTTAACTTAAGGTAAATATTGAAAATGTTTTTTTTTATCACACAGGCCAGGGTTTCAATGATTTTGTTCGTTTCTTCATTCCTGACCATTCTAGCTGTTGGTGGCTTCCCCTCCTTCGTAGAAGAAACCAAGGTTTGTTGATACAACTTATGTGTTTTGTTGGACAAACAAAATTAATAAAAAAAATACACATTAACTAAAAAACATTTAACAATGTATATTGTGTAAAAATATCTAGAGTAATTATTAACACTAAATACAATTATTATTGCAATGTAATTTTTGAATTAGAGTATTTATCATTACTCTACTTTATTTGTTGTAGTGTGATTATTCTACTTCAAAACTGTAGAGTAACAATAATTATGCTTGCTATTTGTATGTATGCTACAAATGAAATTAACTTACCAATCCTAAAAATAATTATTATTACTCTACTTTTTTATATGCTTAGTCTGATAAATCTATTTCTATTTTATCCTAACATGTAACTACTATATGTAGGTTTTTCAATGTGAAAGATTGAACGGACACTATGGGGTTGGATCATATGTTATCAGTCATGCATTCTCTTCAACGCCATACCTACTTCTAATCTCTTTAATCCCTGGAGCCATAGCCTACTCTTTCATCGGACTCCAAAGAGAACCGGGACAATTCATATATTTTGAGTTAGTTGTTTTGATGGCAATGCTGTTGGTTGAATGTCAAATGATGATTGTAGCTGCAATTGTGCCTAATTTACTCATGGGCATCATATCTGGTGCTGGAGTCCAAGGGTTGATGATACTAGGTGCAGGGTTCTTTAGGTTACCAAACCATCTACCTCATATCTTTTGGAAATACCCAATGTACTATATTTCATTCCACAGGTATGCACTAGAAGGATTGTACAAAAATGAGTTTGTAGGGCTAACGTTCCCTGCATACCCGGGAGGTCTTCCTACGATTGATGGTGAAACGCTACTGAAAAGCGTGTTGCACGTCGAAATGGGATACTCTAAATGGGTTGATCTTGGAATCCTGTTTGGTATGGTGGTTGCATATAGGATAATGTTCTTTGGTATCATCAAGACAAAAGAGAAAGTTGGGCCAATCATTAGGGATTTCATGTCAAGCTATACTTTTAGGAACTAGAATACACTTGTATCAATTTCTGTATGTCTTTAACTTTTTTTATTACGATGCCTACATGAACCTGAAACCGGGTGTACCAAGGCTATAAGAATGTGCCTTTTAACTCTTATGTCATTGTTTTCCATAACATTGTTATTATGTACTCAACTATGTGAAAAGTGAATCATGAAGTTCTATATATGTTAAAAAAATGTGAAAAGTGAATAAAGTAATGCATTAAGCTACTATACTTATATAGTTCAAAAATGTTTTATGATTATTCCTTTGTCGATGGAAGATGAGGGGATACTGGATGAGTTGCAAGAAGAAGAGGTGAATGGGGTGGAGCATGATACTGTAATCCCTCAGGCACATGATGATTATATGGTTCAAGATTTTGGCAACGAACCTGTGGGAGTGGAAGATGGAAATATTGGTCTAGGGAAGGAAAACTTGTGTCACGAGAAGAAAGGTAGGAAGATGTCGAGAAGACGAAGATCGAGTGGAAGTAGAAATGGTTCTCCTTCGGGGCAAGAAAGACCGAAAAAGAGAAGTAGAGAGGGGGAGGACACGTTTGATTTGGATCGGTTCATTAATGTGGTTAATAGTCCGGTGGCTATTTACGAGGCTGCAATACAGAATAATGAGGATGTTTTTGATACGCCTGATCTTAATAATGAGATATTTACGCCTGATTTTTATTCACATGAAACTTTTTTCAAACATTCCAAAATATATCTTTCATACCGTGGCTATTACCTTATAAGACTGCAGGTACAACAAAACAAAAAAAAAATAAAAATTAATAAAGGTAAATCTGTTTAGGCTAGGATATAAAAAAAATGAAATCAATTTAAAAGTATCTCCTCATCCGTTAAACCATCCCAATCGAGTATTGTTCATTTTGGAATTTGACATCAAGTTTATTCCAAAGCCAAAGTATTTCTAACCTTGAGTGTATAATCATTTTTTTTCTAACACCAAGGTCCTTAAACATAATGACATTTATTGGTTCAATTTTACTGTATTATAAAAAAAAATGTGTGAATTAATAGTGTTGTAAAAACCCAGAAAGATTAAAATCAAGAACAAAATTAAACCACAAAGAATGATTTTATTATTCAACTCAACTCAAAGGAAACAAAAGAAATCTGAACGAAAAGAAAATTACAAATGATTGAGACTAATCCCATCTTATTACAATACCCCCAATTTATAGTCTAAATATTAGGGTTAAGTCTTCATCAGCTAATAACGGTCATTTAACAGACTTTGTAAACTATTAGTATAATAGTCAACTTCAGCCCCTGTACTTAGAAGGTACATCTTATTTGACCCAAACTTTATAATATGTAAATGAGTTGACTTATCTTTGACTTTATCATAACAATCTCCACCTTCAAATATAATCTACTCTTATCCTATTCCCAACAAGTTCAAACACTTCCTGAACTTACTACCAGGCAAAGTCTTTGTCATTAAATCAGCAGCATTGTCTTCTGTATCAATTTCTTCCACTTTAACATCACCATTTGAAACAATGTCTCTTATAAAATGGAACTTCACATTAATATGTTTTGTTCTTTCATGATATCTACTGTTTTTAGACAAATTCACAGCCCCTTGATTATCACAGTAAACTACTGTATCATCAATGGGAATACCCAATTCTTTCACAAATCCTGTAACCCAAACTGCTTCTTTTACAGCTTCAGTTAGAGCTACATATTCAGACTCAGTAGAAGACAAAGCTATCACATTTTGAAGTCTAGCTTTCCAACTTATCAATCCACCACACACTTTAAAAGCATATCCAGTTATTGACTTACCTTTATCTGGATCTTTTGCATAGTCTGCATCAACATAACCTTTGATAACCTGTATTTCTTCTTCTGACCCATAACCAAACATTAGACCAACATCTTGTGATCCTTTCATATACCTTAATAACCACTTAACAGCTTCCCAATGCATCTTTCCAGGATTAGACAAATATCTACTGATCACACTCACCCCATAGCTTATGTCAGGTCTTGTACAGACCATTAGATACATTAAGCTTCCTACTGCATTTGCATAAGGAACACTTTTCATATAAGCTATTTCTTCATCTGTTTCTGGTGAGTCAAACTTAGACAGTTTGAAATGTGGAGCCAATGGAACAGTAACATGTTTACAATCACTCATTCCAAAATTGCTCAACACCTTTTGAAGATATGACTTCTGTTTCAACCATAGCAACCTTTTCTCTCTGTCTCTTGTGATCTCCATACCAAGAATCTTCTTTGCTTCTCCTAACTCTTTCATATCAAACTCTGCACTCAACATTCTCTTTGTTTCTTGTATTATTTCACTGTTCTTACAAGTTAACAACATATCATCTACATAGAGCAGAAGATACACAAACTTCCCAGTTTCATACTCTTTAAAATAAACACAAGAGTCATAACTGCTTCTGTTGAACCCAATGATTAACATATGATCATCAAATCTTTTGTACCATTGCCTAGGAGCCTGCTTCAACCCATATAAAGACCTCTTCAGTAAACACACCTTGTTTTCCTGACCAACTTCTTCAAAACCCAAAGGTTGATTCATGAATATCTTTTCTTCTAAACTGCCATGTAGAAAAGCAGTCTTAACATCCAATTGTTCAAGCTCCAAGTCTAATATAGCTGTCAAAGCTAATATTATTCTTATAGATGAATGCTTGACAACTGGAGAAAAAATTTCATTATAGTCTACCCCTGCTTTTTGAGTAAACCCCTTTGCAACCAACCTTGCCTTGAACCTTGGTCCTTCTTTAATTTTATAAATCCACTTACAAGATATTACTTTCTGCCCTTTTGGTTTTTCAACAAGCTCCCATGTTTCATTGTCATGTAATGACTTAATTTCATCCTTCATAGCATCTATCCAATGCTGTTTCTGATCAGATGTTACTGCCTGATCAAAAGTTAAAGGCTCTATCATACTATCTTCTTCAGCAGCCATGAAGACATAAGCTGATATGTCTTCATTGGTTCTGAATCTTATAGGAGGAACAATCTGCCTTTTAGGCCTGTTTTTGGCAATACAATCTGGTATCTCCTTGTTGGAACTAATTTCCCTTTCATCAATCTCTTCTGAACCACCATTTTCATTATCTTCACCCTGCTCCACCTCAATTTGAACACCAGGGTTAAAATGGTCAATTTTATCTAGTTCAGAATCCTGCTTTCCAACAACATCTTTATATACCACATCTTCTCTGAATGCCACTACATCCCTGCTATTAAACACCTTTGGAGAACCTTCACTTACTCTCCATAGCCTATATCCTTTAACCCCCTCTGTGAAACCAAGAACCAAACACCTTTGAGCTCTATCTTCAAGTTTCCCTTGACTTATATGAGCATAAGCCAGTGAGCCAAAGATTCTTAAATCACTATATTCTACCTTCTTGCCAGACCAAACTTCCATAGGAGTTTTCATACCAATAGCTGTAGATGGTGATCTGTTCACCAAATAAGCAGCTGTTGAAACTGCCTCAGCCCAGAACTTCTTTGGCATACCAGCATTTGACAACATACTTCTAACTTTATTGAGTAAAGTTCTGTTCATTCTCTCCACTAAACCATTTTGTTGTGGAGTACCAGGGACAGTCAAATGCCGAGCCAATCCACATGTTCTACATAACTGATTGAATTCATGATTACAAAACTCCAACCCATTATCAGTTCTGAGTTTCTTGACCCTCTTATTTGTTTGGTTCTCAACTAAACTTTTCCATTCTTTAAATCTTTGAAAAGCTTCATGTTTATGTTTTAAAATATAAACCCATACCCTTCTAGAGAAGTCATCTACTATAGAAAGAAAGTACCTTGCACCACCAAGAGATTCATTCTTGGCAGGACCCCAGAGGTCAGCATGAACATATTCAAGTATCTCTTTGGTTGTATGCTGAGCTTTCTTGTTGAACTTAACTCTGTGAGCTTTTCCCATGATACAGGCTTCACAAAAACCTGCACCACTGCCTTCAAATTCACCAAGAAAGCCCTGTTTCTTCAACTCCATCAACCCTTGGTCACTAATATGCCCCATTCTTTTATGCCATAAGACTGAATCATTAATCTTTGACTCTTCAGCCACACAATTGATCCCTTGGGCTACCTCTCCATCAAGTGTATATATATTATTTTCTCCTCTTGTTCCAGACAATACAACCATGGACCCCTTGATTACTTTAGCCTTACCATTCTTCAGGCTAACATTGAAACCATCCTTTTCAAGTGTACCCAATGAGATAATATTCCTAGTCAAATCAGGAATGTACTTAACATTTTCTAAAACTGTTTCAGTACCATTCTTTAACTTGAAAACAACAGTTCCATATCCTTTTATTAGACATGGCCTGTCATCTCCAAGCCTGACTGACCCCAATACTTTCATTATTAGTTTCTTGAAATATTTCTTATGTGGAGTCATATGAAATGATCCACCAGAGTCCATTACCCAATCATCTTTATCACTTGACTTACAGATGACTAGTACTTCAGCACTTTCATAGCCATCTATGGAGCCTTCAGGAGAATTGTTACATTGATTCTTGAATGAGCTATGATCAGACCTCTTCTTCTTGTTCTTTTCAGGACAGTCTCTCTTTAGATGCTTCTCTGAATTGCAAATATAACACTTTCTCTTGAACCTTGATTTCGATCTTGATCCTCCCTTATTCTTGAAGTTCCTTTGATCAGGTCTGCCTCTAACATACAGTCCATCTCCTGTATCCTCTTTAACATCATTCCTTTTCTTTAATTCTCTAGAATTCAAAGCTGCCAACACCTCTTCCATAGTTAATGTATCTCTACCATACATTAATGTATCAACAAAGTGTTCATAACTTGCAGGCAATGATGTTAAGAATATTATAGCCTGATCTTCATCTTCCAAAGACACCTCAATATTTTCAAGATCTAAGATGAGTTTATTAAACTCGTCTGTATGATCTTCTAAAGATTTCCCTGTATTCATATTAAATGTATACAATCTTTTCTTCAAATACAAACGATTTGCAAGAGATTTAGTCATGTATAATGACTCTAATTTTGCCCAAATCCCTGCAGCAGAAGTTTCTTTAGAAACTTCTCTTAAAACTCTATCTCCCAAACTCAAGATTATTGCACTGTGGGCTTTTTCCATCATATCTTTCTTTTCTTTGTCTGTTAATTCACCAGGAATGTTATCTTCGCCCCTCAGAGCATCAACAACCCCTTGATGAACCAACAGAGCTCTCATCTTCAACCTCCATAATCCAAAATCATTCTTTCCATCGAACTTTTCAAGTTCGAACTTAGTTGACACCATTCTTGATCTTTTCGATTACAGACAACACCGAAACACCTTAATCTTTCTCTAATTTGAGCCAACCTGGCTCTGATACCACTTGTTGTAAAAACCCAGAAAGATTAAAATCAAGAACAAAATTAAACCACAAAGAATGATTTTATTATTCAACTCAACTCAAAGGAAACAAAAGAAATCTGAACGAAAAGAAAATTACAAATGATTGAGACTAATCTCATCTTATTACAATACCCCCAATTTATAGTCTAAATATTAGGGTTAAGTCTTCATCAGCTAATAACGGTCATTTAACAGACTTTGTAAACTATTAGTATAATAGTCAACTTCAGCCCCTGTACTTAGAAGGTACATCTTATTTGACCCAAACTTTATAATATGTAAATGAGTTGACTTATCTTTGACTTTATCATAACAAATAGCATGGAAATAAAGATTGAAACGAATTAGTAATGAAAAGACTGTTTAGATATTGCATTTCTCTATTGAAGTAACTTGAAAAAACAAAGTCAATGAAGATTTCAAATAATGATTTTTCATATATAAAATGTATTTTATATATGAAGGTATTATAATACGAAAATAGCCAAACATATTTAGTTTTGTATTAAATCAAATATTTAATTAATGTGAATTGATTTGTTTTATTTTGTTTGTTCAGAATATTATAAGAAATATAGTTTTAAACTTATGGTGAAAGACCACATATTAAAAACACGTTTTTAAGGTACACGATTTAAATTTAATAACACATAAATACGCTATCTTAAAAAAATAAATAATTTTTAATAAAGATTACTTTTGTTAGTTCATAAACATTTTCAAATTATGTCTAATGTATTTTCTTTTATTATATAGTGTAGATGTAGATATATAAGATCAAATCAATTATTATAATTAAATTTGAATTTATTGTATTAAATTAAATAATAAAATGAGAGAATTCATGAGGGAGTGACATGTGTCCCTCGTGTATTTTCTTTTATTATATAGTGTAGATGTAGATGTAGAAGTGTAGATGTAGATGTAGATGTAGATTTACTTTTATTACATTTAAAATTATTAATAATAAATGAGGTTTTTCATGTCTTCACACTCCACCCATGTCCTAAACAAAAGAACATGACTCTATCCTATGTGGTAAGTAAACATCTCATTTTTGGTATCTCCACACCCACTAGCCTAAGGAGTATTCAAGAGTAAGTACCCTAGCCCTGACCACTCCTGTTCCGCCACATCAAAATGAACCCAAGGTTTCATAATACCACAAAACCACTTGTGGCACTCTAGGCAAAATACCTTAGTGGTTTCAAATATATCTAAAGGTTTTAATTGGAGGTGGTAAGTGGTCAAAGCATTAAATCGGTAATAACAAACAAAGAGCGATCTCTTCTCGGCAACATGTTGCCCTGATAAACAAATCTGCCGCCTTGCCTAGGAGGTGGCGGCAGTGTTACTACGCGACAACCGTAGCCAAGAAGCCCTACCCGTAAAGTGCCCGACCCCGTTACTGCGGCCATTTATTACTTGCAGGTGTTGCTTTATTTGAAGAAACTATTTGTATATTTTAAAACATACAAAAATACATACATACATCTACAGCTAGAAAAAGAATTAAAAAAAAAAAGAAAAAAAAAAAACCCCACTAGTACATACCTATCCAATAACCAACTACAGTATTATAGTGCCATTTATTACTTGCAAGTTTTGATTTATCTTAAGCTGTCATTATATATATAACTTCCATTCACAACATGATTCCAAACCACCCAAGACGTTCTCTATCCGTCTATATTCTTTATAGTTCTTATCATATTCTTTAATAATATATAGTTTCTCCATCTTGAATCTGCATGGGTAGTTTCAGAAAACACAATGGAATATGTCCAGAACCAGATCATGAACAAGGAGGATATTGCATCCAAATTGTTGAGTCTGAGATGAATAATAGGGGGAGTGGAGCCTATTTGACATGGGAGAAGCTTAGTGTAGCTGTTTCAAGCTCTAGTGGAAGTGCTGAGAAGAATGGATATAAATCAGTACTTACTGATGCCACTGGTTATGCTAAACCAGGAGAGATTGTTGCCATTATGGGTCCTTCGGGTTGTGGCAAGTCTACCCTCCTTGATTCTTTGGCTGGTATATACTATTTTAAAGTGATTATCTATAAGTTTATATTTGTGGGCACATTTTTCTATTTACAAAGGCCCCCGAGAGCCCTGAATTATCAGGGACGGCCCTGATTTTTAGTGCATGTTGTTTGTATAGAAAAGTGGTAAGACAGTGATATATAGGTACACCAATCGATTTACGTATTAGTTTTGTTAACATGCAGGGCGTTTGGCTTCGAATACACGGCAAACCGGACAGATTCTAATTAATGGACATAAATCAAGACTTGCATATGGTACAATGGTATGAATAAGATCTTAAAAACTTGGGCACTTTTCTGTATGTCTTTTTCTTTTTGTTGTTGCATTCGTAGGTAGTTTAGAGACGTGGGAATAATTTTTTTCTAAACGTCTAGAGACGTTTTTTTTTTAATTTTGTTACACAAAAAAGCGATTAATTCGCTACATTATGGGCGAACTCGATCAATGCAAACGCGACAATTTTTTTTGTGTTTGTTGGTGTGGCAAACAAACTTGGATAAAATACAAAAATTAGAGTTTCCTTTTTACAAGCTAACTCAAGCCAATACTAATACTCAAGACTTTGTATGGAAGAGTTTGCTCTTTGACCAACAACCTGCATCAAGCCAAGTTTGATTGCCAACCCAGTGGATTCTTAAAATCTTAATTTGTCAGGGTTTGCATGAGTTTTCTCTACCCATCTCTAAACCGCATATTTGAAACTTTCAAATTAATTGTTTGTAACATATTAGAAAATAATTCATTTTTTATGATTTAATTATTTTTGGATACACAAATAAAGTAGGATTTAAAAAAAAAAAAAAATCCTTAACATGTCTTAACGGGTACTACACAGGTAAACAAGTATTTAACCTGTTTAGACACGAAAATTAACAAGTATATTTCGTGTCTACCTGTTTAGGACACAAAACTTGTTAAGTTCATATCTGTACCTGTTAAAATCGTGTATGTTCATCTCTGAAATTGCCAACCTTACAAATAAGCACATGATTATGCTTACACCTTTTCAAATTATTAATATAGGCATATATGACTCAAGAACAAGTTTTAACATGGACTCTAACGGTTAAAGAAACGGTCTACTACTCGGCTGAACTTCAGCTGCCTAAATCGATGCCAAAATCAGAGAAGATGGAGAGAGCTGATAAAACTATAAGGGAGATGGGGCTCCAAAATTCAATGAACACAAGAATTGGAGGCTGGGGGATCAAAGGACTTAGTGGTGGCCAAAAGCGGCGCCTAAGCATCTGTTTAGAACTCTTAACACACCCCAAATTGCTCCTACTCGATGAGCCTGTGAGTGGTCTTGACAGTGCATCGTCGTATTATGTCATGAGCCGGATTGTTAAGCTCACTCAACAATACCGGATGACAGTTGTCACAGCCATCCATCAACCTAGCAGTCAAGTTTTTGGGCTTTTCAACAATCTTTGTCTTCTATCTTTGGGGAAAACATTATACTTCGGTCCTACTTTCGCGGCGAATCAGGTTTATATATCTTCATCTTATGACCATGACAAATACATTAAGAACTATATCATGATGCATGGCCATAACCTGATTATACTCCTGTTGGGCTACCAGTTTTTTGCAGTAAATGGCTTTCCCTGTCCAGAGCTGCAAAGTCCTGCAGATCACTACCTAATGACTATCAATACAGATTTTGATGAGGTATGACCTCGTACAAATATTCATATTTTGCCATAAATGAGTGATCTGTACTGGATCATCTACAAAATAAAAGACCAGCATGATTGGGATTCTTTAGTCTAAAAAACATGGTCATATAAATGCCTTGTTTTGGAAATCAAGCCCCAAACTCGAACACAAAAAACTACGAAACCTGAACGAACTGTTCGACTCTTTTGTTTATATAGAAACTGGGGTACATAATACCAGTTACAATCTCCCTATTCATACTAAAACCAATCCTAATTAATTTTAATTTGACTTAACCCTTTCAGACAATTAATTAAAATATCTACTATTTTGGCAAAAAAAAAAAAAAAATCATTCATTAAAACTAACTAGATAAACATGCTAATTAAATTTTTTTTTTAAAAGTATACTTCATTATAACCAATCAACTCACAAACCGGGCGGACAAAAGAGCAATTACATCAAGACAAACATGCTAATTAAATGGATAACTCGATCTAAACATTTAAATGAATATTAATTAATAAAATTTGATCTTGTCTGCCAACTTTTGTCCTGTTTCACTCTTTAGCTTTTTTTTCAATCTTTCACATTCCAATTAATTAGCATTAACTTCCAATACCTACCCACTTGCCCGGGCTTTGCCATTTATAGACAAAAGCAACAATAAAAATGGGCTAGGCTTGTCTCGGGCCCACCGTTTTTTTCTCAATAGTGTAACTTACGCGTTTTCCTTCAAAAATTTTATATGTAAAGAGCGGCCCCTGCATTGTAAGGGTCTCGTAACTTTCAGCCCCTACACGTTATTTTTCAAGTTCTGCCACTGCATCTTCCTCCCGCATAACCTGTTTTTGGGCGTGCTTTCACTTACACAAGAACGTCCATAATCCCTCTTTCCTCCACTACATCTTAATTTTCCATCAAACTTCTTTTTACAATAAAACTTAAGGTCCTTATAACATTTTCATTTAACTGTTCTTCTTTTGGCACTAATAGGACACTGATATTGGAAACAGTCCAGATGAAGTAATCCATGTACTTGCTGAAGCCTACAAGTCATCAGAAGTATATATGGAAACTCAACGAGAGATAGCTACTTTATGTGCAAAGGTAAATCATCGTGTTTTTCGATCATAGGCTGAACTTTGAATAATGAAACTTTATATCTTTGTTTGAAGGAAGGAGAACTAATCGAAGGAAGAGGAGGCCTGCAAGCCAGTTTCATTACACAATGTATGGTGCTTTCAGCAAGATCATTCAAAAACATGTATCGCGATCTAGGATACTACTGGTTGCGACTTGGTATATATATTGCATTGGGTTTTGCATTAGGAACACTCTTCTACGAAATCGGTTTTGAGTTTGACTCCATCAGCGTAAGTTTTAAGTTGAAATGTTGAAGTAATTATGTGGTCACCAAAGCTTGAGAAAACAATTTTGACCATATATATATATATATATATATATATATATATATATATATATATATATATATATATATAACTAGCTGATTACCCGGGAGTGTACCGGGATTGAAAAATCTAATATTACTTAATAAAAAAGGATAAAAGAAGTAAACAGTCTCAACCTCTTTTAATGTTAAAGAAAGTTGTTCTAATGTTTATACTATCAAAAGGGGTTTTCAAGCTAAATACATTGTGTTTTTTTCTGCATGAACAAAAACTCACTAAAAAAACATTTTTTTTCGTTTTTGTATAGCACTATATATGGTGCTCGTTGGAAAGATAATAAAGCGATCGTTAATTTGGTGTAATTTTTTTTTTCAAAAAAATGTCATACATAAAAGTTATTAACGTTTAAAAATTGTGAGCGGAAAATAAGAAAAAAATAAAGATAAAAATATTAATTAACATAGTTGAAATTTTAAAATAATTTTTTTTTTTTTGAAAGGTTAATTTCTTTTTAAATCTTGTGGTCTGTGGGACTTAAACCCAAGACCTTCCCCAACCTAGGTGTTTAAAGGCTTTGCCTTTGCCAATGGACCACCACCCCATTGGTTTTTAAAATAATTAATAGTTCACTAACATTTAAAAAATGTGAGAGGAAAATAAGGAAAAGATATTAATTAACATATTTGAAATTTTAAGATAATATAGATATAGATTTTATTTAAAAATCTATATCTATATATATAATAAACCAAAGCATTTTTAATTACATGTCATAATATTATGCAATCTCTCTTTTGAGAGATGCCACATAGGATGTGATGTGGCAATTCTAGACCAATTAAAAAAAAGGAATAAATATGGTTTAAATATGATTTAATATAATCTATTAAATACTTAATCTACTAAATGTAAATATTAAAACTTTATTATTTTCTCTCTCATGTTTCCTCTCATAACTTCTAAATGTTAATATCTTTTATATACGAGATTTTTTAAAGAAAAAAATTACACCAAATTAACGAGCATTTTATTATCTTTCCAACGAGTACCATAGTGCTATATAAAAACGGAGAAAAAAACGACTATTTTTTGTAACCCGACAGGTATTGTGTCAGGTTTGTAATTAGTTTAAAAAAATTGTGGGTTTGGGTCGGGCCTGGGATTAGGTGATACCCGACCCAATTACCCTTTTTTTATATTAGAAAATGATAATTTATGCCAGAAATTTGTTTAAAATAATAATAATAATAATATTCATTAATCATATATTGGCAGATGCCATTTTTATAGTTTAGATACTTTTAATTTTATTCACTTTACTTAGATTTCTCAACCCGGGACGCTCCCGGGGTATAAACTAGTACAAAATAAATAATTTAAAAGAAAGCTTCACATGATGCCACATGGCACATTTAATGGGGGGTTGAGGCCTCCATTGAATATTGAATGTCACCTAATACAAACTCAATTCTTTTATTATAAGTTACTAGTTTATACCCCAAGAGCGTCCCGGGTTGAGAAATCTAAGTAAAGTGAATAAAATTAGAAGTATCTAAACTATAAAAATGGCATCTGCCAATATATGATTATTATTATTATTATTATTATTATTATTATTATTATTATTATTATTTTAAACAAATCTCTGTCATAAGTTATCATATTCTAATATAAAAAAAGGGTAATTGGGCCGGGTATCACCTAATCTCAGGCTCGACCCAAACCCACAATTTTTTTTAAACTAATTCCAAACCTGACACAATACCTGTCGGGTTACAAAAAATAGTCGTTTTTTTCTCCTTTTTTTTATATAGCACTATGGTACTCGTTGGAAAGATAACAAAACGCTCGTTAATTTGGTGTAATTTTTTTCTTTAAAAATCTCGTATATAAAAGATATTAACATTTAAAAGTTATGAAATGAAACATGAGAGAAAAAATAATAATTTTTTAATATTTACATTTAGTAGATTAGTATATTATGTTAAATCATATTTAAACCATATTTATTCCTTTTTTTAATTGGTCTAGAGTTTCCACATCACATCCTATGTGGTATCTCTCAAAAGAGAGATTGCATAATATTATGACATGTCATTAAAATTCGTTAGGTTTATTATATATATAGATATAGATATAGATTATAGATTATAGATAATTTCGTAGATATCACTTGCCCATTTTTTTCCACAATTTCAAAAAGAGGATACATAGAAAAGTAATTCAATAATATATTTTCATGCAAAAAGAGGATACATAGAAAAGTAATTCAATAACATAATTTTATACGATAAAGATGTGATATAATCATGTATACTATGTCACATCTTTATCGTATTTATATAAAATTATATCATGAATAATTATAATATTATATCATATAATATTATATGACATGAGTACATCACAACATTATTATTAAGGTTGTGACACGACATTATTATTGTTAAGGTTGTGACACGACATGTATTTTGTTGTGAGTTAATTATATCCGTACATACAATATTCAACGATCGCATTCACATTCCAACGTTGTTTTTTTTTTGTAAAAGCTTATTTTCTTTTTCTAAATAAAAAACCTAAAGACAAATGATCGCTGCCAAGCAACGGATTTATCATGTGAATGAATTTTACATGCATATATATATATATATATATATATATATATATATATATATAGGGTAAGGATAATGTGGAAACCCATCCTTAGACGGTAAACTCTGGAAACTAACACATGTTAAGTGAAACTAACATGTGTTAACCATTTTTTTAAAAAAAATCGACTTGGCGCTTTTTTGATTTTTTTGGCCCAAAATGCTTAAAATCATTTATATTGCATACCCTAAAATTTTCATATAAACAAAAAAGTCGGGAAGTTAGAGTTTCCAGAGTTTACAATATAACAAGGGTTTCCAATATAACCTTATACTATATATATATATATATATATATATATATATATAGTGGAAGGATAGGGAGAAAACCCTCCAAAATGAAAAAACTCTAGAAAACCCTCAAAAAAACCTACTTCCCGAGCTTTTTTTTAAAAAAAAAAAATTAGGGCATGTAATATACATGTTTTTGAGTGTTTTGAGCCAAAAAAATCAAAAAAGCGCCGAACGGTTGTTTTTTTAAAAAAAAAAAATAAGTTTTGCATCATAACATATGTTACCAGTGCAAAAATAAGCTAACATGTGTTATGATGCAAAACTTATTTTTTTAAAAAAAAAAAAACCCTTCGGCGCTTTTTTGATTTTTTTGGCTCAAAACACTTAAAAACATGTATATTACATGCCCTAATTTTTTTTAAAAAAAAAAAAGCTCGGGAAGTAGGTTTTTTTGAGGGTTTTCTAGAGTTTTCTCATTATTTAGGGTTTTCTGTGGATCCATCCCCTATATATATATATATATATATATATATATATATATATATATGGGAGGGTTATCTTGAGAACGCTAAATATCGCGAGAACCGTGAGAACAAATGAGAAAACCAATCAAAATCATTTTTTTCAATACAAACCTAATTATAATCAAAATACAACATTAAAAAACGAATTTCCTTTCCAAATAATTCATCTTTTCTTGCAAAAACACTTTCAAATTAACTTTTTACACATGTGTAAATGAAACAGTTTACACATGTACAAACAGTAAATTTACACATGTGTAAAAACAATTTATTTCCGTATACGTTAAAATTTTTACGCGTAAATTGTGTTTTTGGAATTGTATTTTAGTAATAAAGATAATTGTAAAAAGAAAATTTTGATTTGAATGGTTTTAGATGGCGTTCTCGCGGTTCGCACGAAATATAGGTGTTCTCAAATTAACTTTCCCCTATATATATATATATATAGGGGTGGATATTTTGAAAACCCACTCGAGTTAAGAAAACTCTGAAAACCCGCCAAAAAACCATCTAAAAAGGGTTTTTTTTTTGAAAAAAAATACACAAGGTAACATACATGTTTTTAAGCGTTTTGGGCCAAAAAAATAAAAAAAAGCGCCGAAGAGATATTTTTAAAAAAAATAAATGAAGTTTGCGCTGTTACATATGTAACAGCTCTATTACATACTGTTACATATGTAACAGCTCTGTTACATGTGTAACAACGCAAACTTTTGTTTATTTTTTTTAAAAATATTCGTTCGGCGCTTTTTTATTTTTTTGGCCCAAAACGCTAAAAAACATGTATGTTACCTTGTGTATTTTTTTCAAAAAAAAAAAACTTTTTTAGATGGTTTTTTAACGGGTTTTCAGAGTTTTCTTAACTCGAGTGGGTTTTCAATTTATACTTTCCCTATATATATATATATATATATATAAAAGGGTAGCTAGTATTTTAGGTCCGTTGTGGCTAATTATCTTAACTTAAGGTAAATATTGAAAATGTTTTTTTTTATCACACAGGCCAGGGTTTCAATGATTTTGTTCGTTTCTTCATTCCTGACCATTCTAGCCGTTGGTGGCTTCCCCTCCTTCGTAGAAGAAACCAAGGTTTGTTGATACAACTTATGTGTTTGTTGGACAAACAAAATTAATAAAAAATACACATTAACTAAAAAACATTTAACAATGTATATTGTGTAAAAATATCTAGAGTAATTATTAACACTAAATACAATTATTATTGGAATGTAGTTTTTGAATTAGAGTATTTATCATTACTCTACTTTATTTGTTGTAGTGTAATTATTCTACTTCAAAACTGTAGAGTAACAATAATTTTGCTTGCTATTTGTATGTATGCTACAAATGAAATTAACTTACCAATCCTAAAAATAACTAAAGTAATTATTATTACTCTACTTTTTTATATGCTTAGTCTGATAAATCTATTTCTATTTTATCCTAACATGTAACTACTATATGTAGGTTTTTCAATGTGAAAGATTGAACGGACATTATGGGGTTGGATCATATGTTATCAGTCATGCATTCTCTTCAACGCCATACCTACTTCTAATCTCTTTAATCCCTGGAGCCATAGCTTACTCTTTCATCGGACTCCAAAGAGAACCGGGACAATTCATATATTTTGAGTTGGTTGTTTTGATGGCAATGCTGTTGGTTGAATGTCAAATGATGATTGTAGCTGCAATTGTGCCTAATTTACTCATGGGCATCATATCTGGTGCTGGAGTCCAAGGGTTGATGATACTAGGTGCAGGTTCTTTAGGTTACCAAACCATCTACCTCATATCTTTTGGAAATACCCAATGTACTATATTTCATTCCACAGGTATGCACTAGAAGGATTGTACAAAAATGAGTTTGTAGGCTAACGTTCCCTGCATACCCGGAGGTCTTCCTACGATTGATGGTGAAACGCTACTGAAAAGCGTGTTGCACGTCGAAATGGGATACTCTAAATGGGTTGATCTTGGAATCTTGTTTGGTATGGTGGTTGCATATAGGATAATGTTCTTTGGTATCATCAAGACAAAAGAGAAAGTTGGGCCAATCATTAAGGATTTCATGTCAAGCTATACTTTTAGGAACTAGAATACACTTGTATCAGTTTCTGTATGTCTTTAACTTTTTTTATTACGATGCCTACATGAACCTGAAACCGGGTGTACCAAGGCTATAAGAATGTGCCTTTTAACTCTTATGTCATTGTTTTCCATAACGTTGTTATTATGTACTCAACTATGTGAAAAGTGAATCATGAAGTTCTATATATGTTAAAAAAATGTGAAAAGTGAATAAAGTAATGCATTAAGCTACTATACTTGTTTTAGGCTTTATAACTTTATATAGTTCAAAAATGTTTTATGATTAAGTAATTGAAACAACTGTTACATAAAAGGCAATAGATTAATTAGAATCATAAATCATCACTTGAACCAAACCATTTTTCTTCAAACACAAATTTTTCCTTTTCAGATATAACAACTCTAATGATCGATCTTTATTCTTTGTTGATTACAATGATTGTATGATGTGCTTAAAACTACATATGTTTATTACAATCATTGGAAATTTAACAAGATCCAACACTAAAAAGTATTATATGTGAATTTCTAACTAGGTTTGGTGGTGATTTATGGGGTTTTAGAGAATTCTGGATAACAATGGAGCTAGGGAAGGCTTGTGAAGGCTTTCTGAAGTCAAGAGTGAAAGCACAACCATGTTTTTCATTTGCCACACCCTTAAAATCTATTGTGGGGTTTTATCGCGAGGCAAATGACAAACTAGGATCCTCATTGTCATTAGTTACATAGAACAACTCTAAATGTCAAAACCATTTAGTTCGTTTTAAAATCAAGTTTACTGCTTTATCAAAAAGTTTCCGAGTAATGCGGAAGCGTAAATAAAGTATTAAGTTCAAATCTTGCGCAAAATAAAATAGAACTCATAGTTACTGGTTTGAACATGATTAGTGACTTGCCTATACATGATTAATGAATTACCTAAACACATTGTGTTTTTTTTCTTATATGAACAAAACCCTACAAAAAATCGTTTTTTTTTTTTCGTTTTTTATATAACACTATGATACTTGTTGGAAACATAATAAAACGCTTGTTAATTTGGGGTAAATTTTTTCTTTAAAAAATCTCATATATAAAAATTATTAACGTTTAAAACTTGTGGTGATACATAAGAGAAAAAATACTTTTGAAAGAAAATAAGAGAAAATATGCCACGTGACACACTAAAAAAAAAGATAATGGTCATTAAGTGTCATTTGCTTTCTTTTATTAATATATATATAGATATAGATTCCTGATGAAGTAATCCACGTACTTGCTGAAGCCTACAAGTCATCAGAAGTATATATGGAAAATCAACGAGAGATAGCTACTTTACGTACAAAAAGGTAAATCATTATGTTTTTCGATCATAGGCTGAACTTAAATAATGAAACTTTATATCTTTGTTTGAAGGAAGGAGAACTAATCGAAGGAAGAGGAGGCCTGCAAGCCAGTTTCTTTACACAATGTATGGTGCTATCAGTAAGATCATTCAAAAACATGTATCGCGATCTAGGATACTACTGGTTGCGACTTGGTGTATATATATTGCATTGGGTATTGCATTAGGAACACTCTTCTACGAAATCGTTTTGAGTTTCATTCCATCAGTGTAAGGTTTTATGCTGAAATGTTGAAGTGTGTAACGGCTTTAAAAGAGTAGATTTGTGCAAAAAAAAATCAGCATAAAAACCCCTCATATGATAAAGCGTAACTATGTGGTCACCAAAGCATGAGAAAACAATTCTGACCAAATGATGTCGGAGATATCACTTGCCCATTTTTTTCCACAATTTCAAAAAGAGACTCCATAGAAAAGTAATTATATAATATATTTTCATGCAAATCCTTATGAAGTCAATTAAGAGGGTGTTTGGGATTGCATTTTGAATATGATTTTTAGGTTACGTACTGCGTTTTGAAAACGTAGATAATCAGTTTTTAGTGTTTGGGTTGCGTTTTGAAAAATGCAGATAATCAGTTTTTAGGCTACCAAAATGCAATAATTTATAAGCAGCTCCACCCCTGCTTTTTCAAAAGACATAATTTGTTTTGAATAATCAATCTCAAACACCCCTAAATCATCATGTGTACTATCTTTATCGTATTTATGTAAAGATTATAACAAGACCAATAATATTATTAATTATGACATGACATATATGTATTTTATTAATTATGGTTGTGACACAGACATGTATTTTTTATGAATTTATATACGTACATGCATTATTCAACGATCGCGTTCACATTCTACGTTTTTTTTTTTTTTTTTTTTTTTTTTTGTAAAAGCTTTATTTAAATTTTCTAAATATAAAAACCTAAAAAGTTTGTAAAAGATTCCATAAGATCGTTGCCAAGCATATATAACAACAAAATGATATTTTACTAACACATTTACAATATCCAAGTTAACAAATTACATATAAAACACTGACAAATATAAAGAAGATATGATGATTTCTTCTAACAAAGCAAAAGCCAGATGATAATCATGTATGACATCTACGATTAGCTAGACACTTATAAGTTTTCTATAATCCATCTTCTCTTTAACAACCTCTGGATGTGGTAATGAAGCGAATCAACCACGTTTTCCTGCCAATATGTTTTACTTAAGTGTAAGGATTTTCCGAGACCATCAATTCTAACCTCATTACCAATCGCCGGGAAGAGTGGTGCGAAGGCATTTGAACATAACCACATTATGCATATGGAATGGAGAGTTGAAAAGTGACGATGGTTCAAAGGAGAAAAAGGTGAAAAATTGAATGTCAGTTTCCTCCCATTTTATAGACTCGAGAATGAATTTAGTTAATAATAAAAGAAACGATTATAATAAAATAATATTTTTTTAATTATTTAAAATTATTGTTACTATTATTATTAACTTTCAAATAATACAAATGCGAATAAGTAAGTTTCAAAAACGTAATCATGATTTTGGCAGTCGAGGCTCTAAATCTTCAATGGAGGTTTTGTTACAAATCAGAAATCTAAACAATTATTACCAAAATGGCAGTTGCTTGTAAACAAACTTTACAATGATCAAGGGTCTGCTGTAAAAAGGTTGTATTGAAGTTCTGTTGGACTGAACAAACGTTTAAGGCAAACAGATGATGAGGGCTCAACAGATGTTAAAAGCACTAAAGGATAACAGTGACATTAACATTGTATAGAGCACCTCAACAAACGCACCAAAATGTCTGTTGGACATAAGATTTTGAAGAACTTCTTTGTAAATCACATTAGTGATGGTTAAAGATTTATTGTCATTTGTAACGCCCCAAAATCATTTGGTTCATCTAATTACGTTATTAGGCGTGATTAGCAAAATAATAAAACGAGACTCAAATAATAAGAACTTGGGTTATGTCCTATTATGGGAATAACACTAAAAGCTAGTTTTGTTAATTAAGTTTTTAATAACAAAAGACTTTGGGGAAAACATGAGGGGTCGTAGTCGACAACTAGCCAAATATGAGGTGTGTTAATTGCATAATTGGGTGTGAACACACACACTTGTGTGTGTGTGTGTCGAGTTTTTTTTTATTCAGGAGATCCTTTCTCCTTTAACAACAAAACACCTACACCATTCTAGCACAAATATACCCAAATCAAAGAAGAATTCTTGGTGCATGGTGTAAATTCTAGTCATCTAGTGTTCTATACATCATAAGGTATCTCTAGACCCCTTTGATTTCACCTAAAACACTTGTATGTGAAAGATAGTGAATTAGGGTTCATATCAAAAACGTTATGTATGTACGTATGTATGTATGTGTGTGTATGTATGTGAAGGGATATGGTATCAAAACATTACAAATACCATACCATCGCCCAACTAGAACCGGCATCGCCTCGCGTCCATCCGCCCGTTTTACGTCAGCGGATCATCTAGCGTCCATCCGCCCGTTTTACGTCAGCGGAACGTCTGGCGTCCACCCGCCCGCTCTACGTCGGCGATACATCTGGCGTCCAACAGACGCCAGAAGCGGCACCACCCGCCTGTTTTACGTCAGCGATACACCCTGGCTCCCAATCGACGCCAGGCGCAACATCGTCCGCCACGTTTTACGTCGGCGGCCCCAACATGCTTCGAAGCTTCCTTAGCAAGCCAAAGGAAGCTTTGCCAACACAGCTGGAAGATACCCTTTGGGGCAGCTTTGGGACTCACCCCTACCCCAAACAAAATATCTCTCACGCAGCAGGCCGCCCGTCAGAGTTCCTCTCCAATCAGAGACTGCTCTCAGTCTGACATGTAGAAAGGACGACGACGTGGCAGCCTCCCAGCCAAGATATCTTCCTGACAAGCAGACTTTCTCAACCTGTCTCGACATCCAAGAAAAGGTATGATTGTCCACCGCCCTCGGTCTACCAACAGGCGGGCGCCACGTGTCCGCCGACCATCAGCGTCCACTCGATGGGTGCCACGTGTATAGTCATCAGAACGGTAACATCCCCCCTTAGTGTTTTACTTTCCCCTTTTTATCTAAACCCACTTCCACCAAATGGGCTTAAGGACTTGGGCCGGATTCTTAGAGACACCTCTACCTGGGCCGGGCCCCGTCAAGGGTAGAGGATGGGCTGAGAAAGTATGGTAGCTAGGTACTATAAAAGGAGAAGCTCCTTCTCCTTTTGTTGGCATCTAATATCACATATACTTTCACTCAAGAGGAATACGAACTCCTTCGTACCTTTTTCAACCACTTGTTTATTTCACTAACTTTTAGAGGCTCGGCTCTTCTAATCGATAGTCTTCTAAACTCCTTGGTCTTGTTCTTAGACCCACACGTATTTTATAAACACACTCTCTTTATCAAATACCGTAGAACCACTCCTCGGATTGGCGCTCGTCAGATAATCCAGGATTCGTGTTTCTTCATTGGCGTCATCCGTGGCCTTACCACAAATACTTAAACAAAACAGCTTTAACAAACAAACCTATCAAACCACATTCGAAAAATGAACACCTTATCTCCAAGAGTATTCTCACCATTGGTGGTCGTCGAAGACATCACCGACGCCACCCCAGGATCTCACCCAACATCAGGGGACCACGACAATAACCAACAACACCCCGTCGTCACCCCCAGAAACCTACAGTTCCAACTCACTGATCCAGCACCTCCAACCGAGGAGGAGATCGACGCCCTGAACAACGACTGGTACGAAAGCCAGAAACGTATTCTGGACGCTCAGCTGGAACGCCTTCGGCGCACCGGCAAAGTGTAACACCCCAACCGATGGCGGAAACATCGAGGTGTCACGTAGTGACGATTGTTCAATAGCTCATGGACTAAAAGTATAAATTTTGATACATTGATTAAATAGTTTATTACAATGAAATGAAATACAACGATTCTAAAAGCTAACTAATCTGAATTACAATGAATCAAAATCTAAATATAAATCCGAAAGCTTAAAGAATGCATCTCAAAATAACCTGAAACATGTACAAAATAATTTGGTCAATACAAAAATTGTATTGGTGAGCATACCCTGTTTAAATAAATATAGTAGAAAAGTGTTTTGCAATTCATGTGTCGTATACTGTTTGCAATTATGTAATAAGTGGTATCCGGGTCAAATCAACCCTAAGAGAAGAAAGCAGATATATATAGTATGCGCTAGTAGTAATGTAATACATAGCAATGACGAGGACTCTCAACAGAGTCGCAAGGGTATAAACCATAGTACTATTCATTGAAATGCCAGGCCGCCCAGCGGTTAATGATTTGACAGGTCATAGATACACAAAATAACACAAGCAAACACACATAAGAATTGCTATTTTAGTAAAAGGAAATATAAACTTGATAGTAAGTACATGAGTCACCCCAAAATAGTAAAACAGTAAAAAGGGGAAGATATACTCACAGTTTGCGAAAGCGAGCAAAATCCAACTTAAGCGGTCGTGAGCTAAGTAATGGGAATTCCGAGAAATTCAACCTATAATGTGTAAGCATACTAATAAGGAAAAGTCTAAAAAGTCTAAGGTAACTAGGGTCTAAGGCATTAGGGTTTGCTAAGTCGATTTGGGGAATTAGAGTTTTTATGATCAGTCGCGTTAATGTAAAAGTTGTATATCACAAATAATATATGAAAGGTTGTGAATGTGGTTTGAATAATATAATTATTACCTATTGACTATTTAGATAAAAATATGTTTGAATAATTACGATAAAATAATTTAGTTAGTCACCTTAACTAAATTAAAATAAATACAATAATCATAAATATATAAATAAATTTTGAGTTACACAACGATCCAACAAAAGATAATAAAGACATTAAACCATATGAGTATTTCTATTTTATAAGAAAATATTTATAAAATAGATGCTTAAATTGTATAAATAAATAAATGTTTAATTATGTCTATTTAAACGCAAATAAGGCTAATAATACCAGACATGATCCAAAAATGTTATTTTTATAGAAAATGGATGCTTTCTGATGTAAACAAATGAAAATAATTTTCTCATAATTTTTATAAACTTATTCATATTTAAAACTGTTTTAATAGAATTAAATCATGTTTAAATGATTAAAAATAGGAAATTAATAAAAATAAATGTTTTCTGAACCAATTATTTTTATTTCAGTTCATGATGATTAGTAATAATCTCACAAAAAGTTTGAGATTAAAATCATTAAAAATGAATTTTTAATCAATTAATTATGATTAAAACAATTTAAATCAATAAAAATATGAAAATAATTTATTTTTCAGAAAATAAAAATATCATAATTTTCTATGAGATGTCAAGAAGCTACACCTAAATTTTCATAATTTTTGGATCAAAAATGAATTTATTATGAATATTCTAAGTTTTATGTATTTAAATTTATATAAATAAATAAATAAATGATAAATGAATAAAAAAATAAATAAAACAAGTATAAGAACAGACCCGCGTGGAGGGGGACTCGAACCCGGGTCTGATATGGGTGGAAGCATGCCAATAACCACTCCTCCATACTAAGTTATGTTGATTTATTTCCAAACGAATTTTATTTATAAAATACCTCTTGATTCATCATCTTCCCCAATATGCTCTAAACCCTAACCCTAACCCTTTACTTCAATAATCCGATTAAGATACAATGAACGATCTGTAATAGGGGGTTATTGCTCGGAATCAACTAACAAACAAAACGGCATAATAAAACATACCTACAATCATAAACGAGATCGAATATAGCGATGAACAGGTCCGCACTTATCATCACGATTTGGAGAGCTCTGGACGCGATTTTGATAAGGATTTTTGTGGGTTTAAAACAAGATGAGGTGCAGAAAACTAATGGTGGGTTCAATTTATATTATGGACGAAAAAAAACGAGCGTTATGCATTTTTTATTAAACCCGACCGGTTACCTATGCGACTTGATTATTTCTCGTTTAAAACATGATAAATCTCTATGTTAATGCTCGTAACTGATGTATAATGATGAAGAAACGTTATGGAAACATTAAAATGAGTTATGGTATGTTAATTGTTGGGTTTTTAAGTTGGCCGGAGATAATTCCGGCGGCCGGAAACTGACTCGCCGGAAAAACGTGGTCCAGGGGGGAAGGGAGGGTTGGTTTGATTTAACTTTCACCAATTGGCAACTCAGGTCCCTCAACTTTGACTAGGTTAAATATATTAGGTTTTTTGTTAATTTTTTTCTTGTAGAAGGCTAACTAAGCTAACCTAACTTAACTTCAAAGCTTTAAACTTCATAAAACATGGAATAATTTTATAAAAATCATTCCAAATATTGTTTCAAGATGCGCGCTTGATTAAAACGTAGGCACGGTTCATAGCAAGTGTGAGTGAAAACGTTGAGTTTGATTTATTATTACATTTGAACACGATGAAACTTTCAGAGATTAAAATAATAATGTTTGAATACGCGAGAGACTAAAATTGTCATCTTGCTAAAATACGAGGGTGACGGTTTGTCACAGTCTCCCCTACTTAGAAAATTTCGTCTCGAAATTTCTTTCAAATGGAGGTTACTGTGAAACAAAAGGTGTTGTAAAAGTCAACTAGGTTTTTAAAAGAGAATTTCATCATTTATGATTTGACAAAATTTAAAATAGCTATCTAATACCCAAAGTAAAATTTCCAAAATCTTTGACAATTGACCCGAGATTAGGAAGTTGAGAGTTTAAATGAGAAAAGTTTTGGGAATGTGTAGAGGTACTAATGTAGCAGTCTCCCCTACTTTAGAAAGGTTTCTGACTGTATGTTATTAGAGTATGCAACAAGAATTCAAACAACCGAGGATATACGAGTACACAAGGTTTTAGTTTTCGGTGTGGGTGATCAAGAGGAAAACTTTAGGAAGACGAATTGAAGCTCGTGTAAGAACGTTCTTGTCAAAAATACTAGTTATTAGTCAATGATCTAACGAAGAGGTAATCATAAAGTAATGGGTAGATTCTTGGTCAGACTCCTAGTCCGTTCCCGCAGTATCGTTTATGCTTATATATAGGGTGTACCGCAGCTAACCCACCACGCACCCGATACTTTGGACTCGTACTGATTGTCTACCAACAACCTAAATAGAATTACACACCACCCCCATGTACCTGTAAACCCATGATTGCGTTCCGGACCGTAATCACCGATTTACCTTACACTAAGGTGTTATGCTTTTCCATAACCTTAACATGAAATAAATGTGTGCAACCAATATGTAATAGCCACTGTAATGAAATAATGTTTAATCATGACATGGTTAGAGGTCCTTCCCTTTCGGGTTTTTCCTTTAACCGTAATGAGAATAACATGTAAGTATAAGACATGGTTAGAGGTTCTTCCCTTTCGGGTTCACCCTTAACCGGTAACTTCTGTTCACATCGTTGGGCTCAACACACCTATATTGGTAAACTCCGAGATTTACACTGTTCCCCTCGGATTAAAGAAATACTCTAGTCCGAGTCGTACGTGGGCACTGGCTTAGATCTCATACGAGTTACCAACTAGTATGTTCCTTGGCCATGATGAAGAACAAAAATAAAGTATGCATAACAGGGTTTTGCTCAAAACAGGAAAGAAAATGTGCATACCAAATATGCGTTCAAGTAAGTATATAGGTATAGCATATAATTCCGACTGAAAGGATAATATAACATAAATCAAGTAAATCGCACAATTGCACAAAATGGAAGTAAACAAGTTGTATTAATGCAAATAGTCAATGTGAAAGTAGTCATAAATAACGTGTTACAAGTAACTATGAATAAAAATGGTGCAAGAATAAAAAATAATGAAATTTACGGCAAGTGAGAGTGCACAGAATAGGTGTAATCTAGTAATTTTACATATATGTATTATAAAATAAAAGACATTTACCAACATTCTGATAAGAGGATATGTCCATTGTTTAAACCAAAAGTTTTGCGACTGAAAGAGTACAAGTGTAAAAGGTAAATTTTCGCAGTTTACTCGACTTTGTGATATTGTTGAAAGAATAGTTAGTGATGCATGAGAATAAATTTTTAGAAATCGAAGTGTGTTTTGGATTCAAAACAGGTTCATTTGCAAATTCTTCGTAAATACACATTTTCATGTGTTTACGAGAAGTCGAGTTTGAAAAATGTTATAAGGCTTATTATTAGTTGCAAATTTCTCTCGAATATATATTGGTTATGTCATATGAAAACAAAGGGTTACATTTGTTCTTTAAAATATGCAGTACAAGTTTATAAAATGCAAAATGAAACCATTTCATGAACTATGTGTAATTCTAATGTGCTTTTAAAAGACCATGATTTAAAATGACGTGAATGATAAGATTAAAGTATGTAATAGATTACCAACATTTAAGAAAATTCATAATCAACGAGATGTAGAAATAGATCCTTGAGATGTGGATTTCACTCCTAACTCAAAGATGTATTTCAAAATTGAAAACGATTGTGGAATGAAACCAATCACTAAGTTAAGGATGTCACTCCCAGCTTAGTGGTTAAGTTTCTTTTTGAAGGAAATACTCTTTGAGGTGTGGATGTCACTCCTATCTCAAAGATATATTCCTAAGATAAATAACCTATAGGGGAGTGAAACTAATCACCAAGGTATGGATACCACTCCTATCTTGATGATATCGTTTCGTTTGTGAAATACGAGTGTCTTCTTCGCCAAGAAAAATATCGAAAGAATAACAAGAAATAATCATAACGAAAATATCTTGAAAGAAAATAATAGGAAATAAGAGAAATATAAACGAGAGGACTCGTGAAAATAAGCTTAGTTATAGACTAGGCTAAAAGGCATTCTAATAACCTAATTCCCTATAACCATGGCTCTGATACCAATCTGTAACACCCCAACCGATGGCGGAAACATCGAGGTGTCACGTAGTGACGATTGTTCAATAGCTCATGGACTAAAAGTATAAATTTTGATACATTGATTAAATAGTTTATTACAATGAAATGAAATACAACGATTCTAAAAGCTAACTAATCTGAATTACAATGAATCAAAATCTAAATATAAATCCGAAAGCTTAAAGAATGCATCTCAAAATAACCTGAAACATGTACAAAATAATTTGGTCAATACAAAAATTGTATTGGTGAGCATACCCTGTTTAAATAAATATAGTAGAAAAGTGTTTTGCAATTCATGTGTCGTATACTGTTTGCAATTATGTAATAAGTGGTATCCGGGTCAAATCAACCCTAAGAGAAGAAAGCAGATATATATAGTATGCGCTAGTAGTAATGTAATACATAGCAATGACGAGGACTCTCAACAGAGTCGCAAGGGTATAAACCATAGTACTATTCATTGAAATGCCAGGCCGCCCAGCGGTTAATGATTTGACAGGTCATAGATACACAAAATAACACAAGCAAACACACATAAGAATTGCTATTTTAGTAAAAGGAAATATAAACTTGATAGTAAGTACATGAGTCACCCCAAAATAGTAAAACAGTAAAAAGGGGAAGATATACTCACAGTTTGCGAAAGCGAGCAAAATCCAACTTAAGCGGTCGTGAGCTAAGTAATGGGAATTCCGAGAAATTCAACCTATAATGTGTAAGCATACTAATAAGGAAAAGTCTAAAAAGTCTAAGGTAACTAGGGTCTAAGGCATTAGGGTTTGCTAAGTCGATTTGGGGAATTAGAGTTTTTATGATCAGTCGCGTTAATGTAAAAGTTGTATATCACAAATAATATATGAAAGGTTGTGAATGTGGTTTGAATAATATAATTATTACCTATTGACTATTTAGATAAAAATATGTTTGAATAATTACGATAAAATAATTTAGTTAGTCACCTTAACTAAATTAAAATAAATACAATAATCATAAATATATAAATAAATTTTGAGTTACACAACGATCCAACAAAAGATAATAAAGACATTAAACCATATGAGTATTTCTATTTTATAAGAAAATATTTATAAAATAGATGCTTAAATTGTATAAATAAATAAATGTTTAATTATGTCTATTTAAACGCAAATAAGGCTAATAATACCAGACATGATCCAAAAATGTTATTTTTATAGAAAATGGATGCTTTCTGATGTAAACAAATGAAAATAATTTTCTCATAATTTTTATAAACTTATTCATATTTAAAACTGTTTTAATAGAATTAAATCATGTTTAAATGATTAAAAATAGGAAATTAATAAAAATAAATGTTTTCTGAACCAATTATTTTTATTTCAGTTCATGATGATTAGTAATAATCTCACAAAAAGTTTGAGATTAAAATCATTAAAAATGAATTTTTAATCAATTAATTATGATTAAAACAATTTAAATCAATAAAAATATGAAAATAATTTATTTTTCAGAAAATAAAAATATCATAATTTTCTATGAGATGTCAAGAAGCTACACCTAAATTTTCATAATTTTTGGATCAAAAATGAATTTATTATGAATATTCTAAGTTTTATGTATTTAAATTTATATAAATAAATAAATAAATGATAAATGAATAAAAAAAATAAATAAAACAAGTATAAGAACAGACCCGCGTGGAGGGGGACTCGAACCCGGGTCTGATATGGGTGGAAGCATGCCAATAACCACTCCTCCATACTAAGTTATGTTGATTTATTTCCAAACGAATTTTATTTATAAAATACCTCTTGATTCATCATCTTCCCCAATATGCTCTAAACCCTAACCCTAACCCTTTACTTCAATAATCCGATTAAGATACAATGAACGATCTGTAATAGGGGGTTATTGCTCGGAATCAACTAACAAACAAAACGGCATAATAAAAACATACCTACAATCATAAACGAGATCGAATATAGCGATGAACAGGTCCGCACTTATCATCACGATTTGGAGAGCTCTGGACGCGATTTTGATAAGGATTTTTGTGGGTTTAAAACAAGATGAGGTGCAGAAAACTAATGGTGGGTTCAATTTATATTATGGACGAAAAAAAACGAGCGTTATGCATTTTTTATTAAACCCGACCGGTTACCTATGCGACTTGATTATTTCTCGTTTAAAACATGATAAATCTCTATGTTAATGCTCGTAACTGATGTATAATGATGAAGAAACGTTATGGAAACATTAAAATGAGTTATGGTATGTTAATTGTTGGGTTTTTAAGTTGGCCGGAGATAATTCCGGCGGCCGGAAACTGACTCGCCGGAAAAACGTGGTCCAGGGGGGAAGGGAGGGTTGGTTTGATTTAACTTTCACCAATTGGCAACTCAGGTCCCTCAACTTTGACTAGGTTAAATATATTAGGTTTTTTGTTAATTTTTTTCTTGTAGAAGGCTAACTAAGCTAACCTAACTTAACTTCAAAGCTTTAAACTTCATAAAACATGGAATAATTTTATAAAAATCATTCCAAATATTGTTTCAAGATGCGCGCTTGATTAAAACGTAGGCACGGTTCATAGCAAGTGTGAGTGAAAACGTTGAGTTTGATTTATTATTACATTTGAACACGATGAAACTTTCAGAGATTAAAATAATAATGTTTGAATACGCGAGAGACTAAAATTGTCATCTTGCTAAAATACGAGGGTGACGGTTTGTCACACAAAGCCATCGTGGGTTCCTCCTCCAAACCACCCGCACGAACTACGGCTGCTGCCCGTCACGGGGAAGGTCCAGGGCAACCCCCTACGGACCAGGCCCGTGCAGAGCAAAACCAGTTCGACAACTATGACTATGACGAAAGCTCATGGGAGGATGATGTCTCCAGGGACTACCGTCATAGCCCATACTACAGACGGGAGCGACTAAACAGATACAATGACGACGCCACCACAAATTTGTCACTCCCTTATAGGCCAACCGCCTTCACGGACAAATCCAAATTCACACAGCGCATATCGCAAGCACCAATACCGCCAAGGCAACGCCTCCCGACCAACGTCAGAATATATGACGGCCTTACCGACCCAGACGACCACCTCGGCATCTTCAACCAAGCCGGGGCCGTCATCGGATGGACCCTACCCGTTTGGTGTCACATGTTCGCCCAGACACTACCGGGGCCGCCAGGGTCTGGTTTGATAACCTCCCCACCGGAAGCATCGACAGCTACGAACAGCTGATCGACAAATTTTCGCTCCATTTCAGCCAGCAGCATCGCCACAAGCGTGACAAAAGTCAGATCTCTCTGTGCAAACGGAGAGACACAGAACCGCTCGAGGACTTTATCGTGCGGTTCAACAGAGAAGCACTCCAGTTAGGAACGGGGGACGAGGCAACTCGTACCTCCTTCCTGGCCAACGTCAACGACGACGGCCTCCAACACACCCTTCAAGGGAAAGACGACGTCCTAGATTCCTGGGAAAAGGTTGTCCGCATTTCAAAGCTATACGCGGGCAACCAAAAAACGATGCACCAAAACCAACGAAGGAGCTCCAGCAACAGCAACAGCCGCAGCCGCAGTAATAACCGATCGTCTGTCTGGAACCGTATTTCAGGTTCCACCGACGAAGGCCGATATTCAACCTCTGGCGACGCCAGAAACATAATCGGTAGCAAACAAACGCGCGACCAGCGCAACAGCGGCCGCCGGAACCAAGACTGGACCCCCTCACCAAAACACCATCTTAGGTGTTGTCGCAAGTCCTCTCAACTGGAGAGGTAACTTTCAAGCTCCCAAAGCCCAGGGGCACAAAAAGAAAGAATGTGGACAACACCAGATTCTGTGACTTCCACAAAGATGTGGGTCACGATACCGACAACTGCTACATCCTCAAGATGGAGATCGAGGCAGCCCTACGCTCCGGGAAGTTGGCCAACCTGGTCAAAAATGTCTGCGCCGGGGCTCGCCGACAAGACGAAACCAAGGCCATCAAAGACATCAAAACACACCACATCCGCGGCGCTTAAAACCTATAGTGCAATATGACGCGCAACACCAAGAGGAAACCAAACCGCGCCGACATGGTGAACACGTCGCAACAAGCAGAGGCCGTGACATCCGGAAATTGGAAGGAGGCCCAAGTCATCCTCCCAATAATACCAGGGGCGCAAACTCAACAACCCCACTCACCATCACAGCACTGTTCGGACATTACCGAACTTAAAAAATGATGTGCGACGGCGGAAGCAACTTCGACATCATGTACCAGCAGTGCTTCGACTAACTCGATGATGAAGACAAAGCACGCCGGCAACCGGATGCACCCATCGCAGGTTTCTTCAACGAAGTCATCCACCCCATTGGTAAGTTCGACTTTACAGTCACACTTGATGATGGGACCCACACCCGCTCAGAAATTTGCACCTTTCACGTCATTCCAGCCAACTCCTCATACGACATATTGCTGGGCAGACAAGGTCTGGTAAACTTCAACTCCACTGCATCAACTCCTCACCAAACCATGGGTTTTCCAACACCCACGGGGATTGCATACATACGAGGCAACCAAAAATGCCTCATGACAACTAAGCCGGCGGGAGAAACTTCACCGCCGGCACCACCCTCACTAAAAGAAGAAGAATGGGTTCTCAACCCGGCCTTCCCCGAACAAACCATTACCTTGGGGCCGACTCTGTCCCCCCCCCCCCAAGTGAGAGTACACCTAAAACAACTGTTGGTGGCAAACAAAGACATCTTCGCTTGGCAGTCATCAGACATGGTCGGCGTCCGAAGACACATAGCCGAGAACCGCCTCAACATCTACAAGGACGCGCGTCCGGTTGCCAAGAAAAAACGACCACTGGGCCCCGACAGGGTCCGAGTCATGAACGACCAAGTCGATGACCTACTCGAAGCAGGCATCATAAGAAAATGCAACCACCAAACCTGGGTGGCTAACCCCGTCATGGTCCTCAAGAAGAACGGGTCTTGGCGCATGTGCATCGACTACAAAGACCTCAACAAAGCAATCCCAAAGACCACTACCCGCTACCAGAGATCGATCTGAAGGTAGACTCTCTAGCGCCACTTAAATACAAATGCTTCCTCGACGCATATCGAGGATACCATCAAATACAGATGGCCTATGAAGACGAAGACAAAACTGCCTTCAGAATAGACAGAGGGGCATACTGTACACCAAAATGCCTTTTGGACTAAAGAATGTTGGTGCAACCTACCAATGCCTTATGGACCATGCCTTCATCAACCAAATCCGCGTCAATCTCGAAGTTTACGTCGATGATTTGGTAATAAAAAGCACCCAAGAAGATACCATGCTACTGGACATTCAGCGCACCTTCGAACAGTTGCGCGAAATCAAGATGAAACTCAACCCGGGGAAGTGCTCCTTCGGAGCCGAAGAAGGGAAATTCTTAGGCGTCATTGTCACTAATGGCGGCTTCAAACCGAACCCGGAGAAAGTTCAAGCTATCCAACGCATGCCATCACCAAACTCAATAAAGGACGTACAGACACTGATGGGACGCCTAGTCGCTCTTAACCGATTCCTATCAAACTACGCGTCCAAGTCTTTTCCTTTTGTTCATACCCTACGAAATGTACTGAAAAAGACACAATTCCGCTGAACCCCATAAGCGGAAGTGGCTTTTCTTGAAATGAAGCAGTGTTTGACCTACTTACCAACTCTAACAGCGCCTCTGCCAGAGAAACCACTTACACTATACCTATCCGCATCTGAAACAGCAATAGGCGCGGTACTCCTGGTAGAACGCAACAAAGTCCAAACACCAATCTACTACATTAGCCGCACCCTTGCAGACGCAGAAACTAGATACTCCACAATGGAAAAGCTAGTTCTTGCGCTCGTACACGCCTCACGACGATTACGACGATACTTTCAAGGACACCCAGTCAACGTCCTAACAGATTACAGAATCAATACCGTGCTGTCCAAACCAGAACTCTCAGGCCGCCTAGCAAAATGGGCAATCGAGCTAGGCGCACACACCATCAATTACAAACCGAGGCCCGTGATCAAAGGGCAAGTCCTCGCACACTTCATCGCAGAAATTCCAACCGATAAAATACAAGACTGCAAGGATGAACAAGACCCGAAGCCTGTCCCAGATTCCCACCTAACCTGGGCACTATACACAGACGGAGCCTCCAACGATCAGGGCGCAGGCGCAGGTCTACGCCTAGTCAGCCCCGACAAAACTGAGTTCACATACGCCGTCCGCCTTGAGTTTCCAAGCACAAACAATGAAGCAGAGTACGAGGCATTCCTGGCAGGACTACGCCTAGCCGACAAAATGGGCGCAAGACACCTTAACGCCCATGTCGACTCCATGCTCATAGCAGGTCACATGAATGGCGTATACGACGCCAAAGACCCGGTCATGGCCCAATACGTTGACCAGGCCAAGCTCATCACCAAAAAATTTACCACCTGCACAATCGTCCACATCAACCGAAGTGGCAACAAGGAAGCTGACGCACTCAGCAAAATGGCCTCCACTGCTTGGCCGCACATGGCCAAAGAGGTACGCATTGAAACTCTAGCTCAACCTTCAGTACCACTTAGACAGGTTAATATAACACAGACGGGCGCCGGGTCATGGATGACCCCGATCCAAACATATCTGGCAACGGGCACTCTACCGCCCCAAAAAGCAGAAGCCCGAAAACTCCAATGCAAATCCGAGCACAACCAACTCATGAACGGTGTTATATACCGACGCTCTTATCTCGGGCCTCTCTTAAGATGCGTGGATACCGCAATGGCCACTCCCCTCATAAAGGAAATCCACGAAGGCATATGCGGCATCCACGTAGGCCCAAGAATGGTCGTCGCCAAAATCATGAACGTCGGATACTACTGGCCCGGAATGCATCAGGATGCTGTCAAGATCCTATGCACCTGCTTCAACTGCCAGCAACACGCACCAAATACCCTGCGCCCGAAGAACGATCTGGTTCCAATCACCGCCGCTTGGCCATTCCAGAAATGGGCTATCGATCTAGTCGGCCCATTCCCAATGGCCCCTGGAAAGATACAATACCTTATCGTCGTCGTCGACTACTTTACAAAATGGGTAGAGGCCAAGCCGCTCGCATCAATCAACGCCGAGTACATCGAAAAATTCATCTGGGAATTCATCATCTGCCGCTTCGGCCTACCTATGGAAATTGTCATAGATAACGGAACGCAGTTCGCAGACAAAAAACTCCAAGCCTGGCTAACACAACTGGGCGTCCGCCAGATCTTCACATCCGTCGCCCATCCTCAAGGAAACGGTCAGGTAGAACGTATCAACAGGTCACTAGTCGAAGGCATAAAGACTCGCCTAGGATCCAAACGAACAGGTTGGGTGGATGAACTCCCACATGTCTTATGGGTACATCGCACCCTCACAAAGACCAGCACAGGCGAAATCCCTTTTAGCCTAACTTACGGTTCTGAGGCCGTAATACCCGCGGAAATATCATTCCCATCGCCAAGGGTCCTCAACACCGCGCAAACAGACAATGACAGAGAACTGCGCCTCAACTTGGACCTCTTAGACGAAAGGCGCGAGATTGTCGCTATACGCGAGGCAACCTATAAAAAACAATTGGAGCGCTACTATAACTCCAAGGTTAAAGCCTCCACATTCGACATCGGAGATTACGTCCTAAGAGACAACTACGCGTCTCACTCCGAGCACCCCAGAAAGCTCGTACCCAATTGGGAAGGGCCATACAAGATTCAACAAGTATTAGGAAAATGGGCATACGCGCTCGAAAGACTTGATGGCACGCCTATACCTAGATCGTGGAATGTAGCGCAGTTGCGCCCATGCTACTTATAAACATTTCAGTTTCTGAAAGATGTACTCCGCCACCTTACATTTTGCCCACAATCGCAGAACTTACTACTCTGCCTCCAACTTATGAAGCTAATTTACTCTTCATAAGACCTGGCGCCAGACGTTGCCATATTCCTAAGTTGTGAAGTTAATTTACCCTTCATAACTTAGAAACGACAAATCATTAGCCCTAAAATTGTGTAGATTATTTACCCTACACAATGGACGCTAAGTTTACTTATAACCTATGAAGCTAATCTACCCTTCATACACACAGTAACCTATCACATCAAAAACATTCATAACAGACATAAAAGCCCCATATTTCATTCCAGCCAAGGGATACATTTACAGATGAAAAAGAAAACTACAAAACAAAAACATCCTACTGAGGAGGCTCATGGGTCGTTCCCGAACTACCAACCTCGCCAGCCTTCTCTTTCTGCTTCTCCGCGCGCTCGTGCTCTGCACGCTTCGACTCCTCAACCCAACGCCTAAACTGGGCAATAGGGTCAGGATCCGCCAAACACTGCCTTACAACCTGAAGCACCGGAAATTCCATCCTTTCAAGCTTCTCAAGCTCCTCCATCAGCAGCTGATCGGTGTTCATGTCTTGGAAGGGCTGCTCGTCAACCAGTGCCCCATCCTTGGCAGCCAAATATGTAACATCGCAAAATTTTCAAGTTCTAATACGTACATTTTATTTTATCATTCATAATGTGCCTAAGTCTTTCTTTTACTACCACAACTTATATGTATATATATATATAAGGGATAATAATAATAATAATAATAATAATAGTAATAATAACAATAATCTAGATCTATAAATGATTAGTTGATTTTGATAACCCAACCCAAAGGCAGGCCCAACCAGACAGGCCCAAGGCCAAAGAAACCTACCGGCCAACTAGTTCTCTCCCTCCCCTTTTCTGTTTAAAAAAAATGTGTGTGCTCTGCCGGGTATCGAACCCGAGTAACAAGCGGCCAACCCTCTTAACACAAACCAAACGACCAGCTGAGCCACACCTATAACTTGTTTTAAATCCAATTCGTTTTGTATTAATGCGCAAATAATTCCCCTCCTCTTTCCTTTCCTACTCGACGAACAGCAGCAGCAGATTTGACCACAACCAACTCCCATTTTGACCATTCTAATTAACATCAATAACGCGTGATTAATCCTGAATAGGAATGTACTTGTAGTCAGCGGCCTGTCACGAGTCTTATACACGTATTATTATCATCAATTCGTGCTAATCATACTTAAATTAATGAAACCCATTTAATACAAGGTCAACCTTACCAATTGATTGATCTAGACACTTATACTATAAATTGGACATCAGTGGACCTTCACAACTCGCCACTCAATCTCTCTCAACCTCCAATTTCTATTCACTAACCGTTGTTCTTGGATTTCTGTTCGTCTTTTGACCCGAGCCTTGACCAAACGATTCAGTATCGAAACAAGTTTGTAAGTTTAATTTTTGTTGTGGGATTTGTTAATCGACGTCTGCACAACATTAGCCCCATGATTAATTGGGTTAATGTTGTGAGAATTGCTCGATTGGAAAATCTAGGGCGCAAACGTTCGATTTGGGGAAGAACGAGTCTGCAAACCTACGTATATAATTAATACAGAGATCAAATAATCACCAACTGATCAATAGACCAGTTGGTGTGACACTCGTGTTTAAGAATCAGAACCGGCCTGAGGGCCAAGGTTCGATTCCTGCTGTGGCGACCTTTTTTTTCTTCTTTTTTTGTTTTGTTTTCAAAACAAATAAATTAATTATAATACTTGTAATTTTATAAATTCGATTTAAAATACTAAAACTCTTTTATTAATCCTACAAAAATTATTTTAAGTTAATCTAATGAAAAAGTTCAACTTACAATTTTTAGTTTTCAAAAATTTATTTATTTAATATATATAATAAATAAATCAAGTTTATTCTATTTTATTTATAAAATTCTATAAAAAATATCAAAACGATCTTATAAATTTCCACGAAAATTATCCTAAGTTTTTATAACAATAAACTTTTCTAAAATGATTTTTATTTCAGAAAAATCTTTTATTTAATATTTTTAATCAATTTTTGTTAGTTTTAATCATAATTAAATCATAATAAATTCAATTTTTAATATTTTTGCACCAAAATTTTATACAAATTATTTCTGAATATTTAGAACAGAAATATAATTTTTAAACTGATAATTCTTTAATTTTAGTAATTTTTAATTATTAAAGTTAAAGTTTGACAATTTGTAATAAATAGATTTAATAATCTATTTTAAAGAAAATAATTTTATAAAAATTATTTTTATACTTTAAACACATTCTTGTGACCATCTTAGATTCAAAATTCATAAAAAGATTTTTGGTTATTTATTTATTAATATTCCCTCAATTATCAAACATTTTTTATATTAATCAAACAAGCATTTATCCCCAATTCGAAGCCCTAGAAACTTATACATTTGTAGACTTGATAGACTTAGACATATTTATTACCTTATTATAGGGTGATACTTGATACATTTGGGCAACACCATTATTCAATTTTTCAACAGATATAACATTTTGCTAAGGTGAGTTTTACATAGCCCCTTTTCTATTTATCACCATTTTTGGGGTGAAACATGTTACAACAATATTTATGCAATTCAATCATCAATGTGTCTATGTGTATTTCTATGTTGCATTATGTCTTGAACATGACTAGGGTAAGCACAATTCTAGCATAAACATTCATCAGCCAAACGGTATACATTGATAGATCTATTGGACTGACAATCCCACCCGGATACGTGCCTCCTACAAAGGTTGCGTGGGTGTTTGTTACTACAATATAAACGAGTGAACCATGGGCGTATGGGATGTACCACAATACAACAGTCACAAGGTTGATTATGCACTCGATTTACTTCTAGTATGTTTTTCGCATATGGACTAGATTGCCATGACACATGAATTGCACAACAATTTTATTCGATTATCAAAACCTATGTAATTCTCACCAACTTTTGTTGACCCAAAATATTTTCAACTTAACATGTTTCAGGTTTTACTTGCTTGAAGAGATGAATTGATGCTTGGAGATGTTTGCATAGTTTTATTCAATTTGATGTACAAATTCTTAGAACAATTGTATGTAACTTATTTAAATCATTTAATGAAATTTATTATTCACCATGAGCTACTGAACAATCATCAATACGTGACATCCCGATGTTTCCGCCATCGGTTGGGGTGTTACAAAATACCCTTCCAACCAACCACTATGCACGCCTGTTGTACGCGCCGCATCGACCACCTCCGCAACCTGCTCACCCATCTTTGGCTCATTCCAACAGCGATCAAAGACCTGCATCAACGACATCAGCTACATGAGTTAAACAAAAGATGAAACAAAGCAAATACAACAAAGTAAAGAGAACAACTTACGGCACATATCCCATCAGACATAATCCACAAGGACTTCTCACAGTACGCCTTCTGAGCATCAAGCATAAAAGTCCTCTCAAGCTGCCACGCCTCATTCTCCTTAACAAGGTCATTAATCTGACCTTCCAGCTCAAACACCCGAGGGGTCATCCTCACCACATCGGCGTCCTTCGCCTTAAGGTCGCTCACCACAGTAGCATACTTAGAGGATAGCTCCTCCATCTCCTTGGCCTTTGTCGCCGCTACTTTCTTCTGTTCAGCCAGCGCAGACTCAGCCTTCTGCACAAGCTGACGACGACGCTCCAACTCCGTATTCACGGTCGCCGTCGAGTTAGCCCAGGTCTTCTGCTTTTCCGCTGTATCAGCATCCTTTTGGGGCAGATCAGACTCTAGCTTCCGAACCTGCTCCAAAAGCCGCTTCCGCGCGGTCTGATACACCTCCTTCTCTCGTGCCAGGCGCTCGGCTTCACTCGCAACTGACGCCTGTTCATCTAAAAACTCACCCTCTCCCCGGTGAAGGGCGTACAAATTTCCTAGAGTCTGTGTCAGATTCATACACATCTCCGAGAAAAGTGTACCCCGGTTCTGCGAACAATGGTGCGCGCGCTCAGCTGGAGGCAGCGCATAGTTAACGAATTCCTCAGCCACGAACGGGTTGAGGAAACGACAACTTTCGGATATACGCCACCCAGGCATATAAACCGGAGCGTCCAACCTAAAGGCAGGAGCACTCGAAGACGCTCCACCGCCTTCAACTTTCTTCAGTTTAGGATCATCCATCCCAACCCCCTGAGGCGACGTTTCTAGTACGTCCCTCTCACCCAAATCAACAAAGGCAGGCTCGGTCCGCGAGCCATCACCGCCCTGAATGCCCATCCCTTGGGCCTGTTCTTTCTTGATCTTCACCAGATCCTAATGCTGCTTCAACAACACCAGCCTGCGCTCCTCCTCCTCCTTCTCCTTCTCAGCTAAACTGGCCAAACAAGCATCTTCGGCCCGCTTACGCTCCACCTCAACTTGGAGAGCCCGGGCTTCATCCTCCTTCTTCTTCAAAGCGTCCTTAGTGGCGCGCTTCTCCTCCTCCTCTTTGCGCGTCAACTCTGATTGACGCGCAGCCTCATCCCGAGACCGCTCCTCCTCCAACTTTTTCTTTCGCTCCTCCTGATATTGTTTCACAGACAGAGGAATAGAACCTACAGACAAACAAGAAGGATGTGTTAAACACTCGATAGAATTGATCAGAAAAACTCAACAAACACAAAGGGCGCATTAAAAAGTACTTACTACTCAGTTTCTTCAAAGCCTTCTTATAAAAGGGCTCACGCACCGGCGGGGGATCAAGCTCCAAACCCTATGGCGGATCAACATCACCACCACCTGTCGTCGCCCGCTTAGGAGATGGACCACCAGCTACATCATCTTCAACAGTATCCGGCTGTTTACGCTTGTGACCTACAAACAAAGAAAGCAAGGATCAACCTACTGAACATAAGAAACTACAAAAAGCTCAAAGAAGGTCAGAACACTTACTCTCAGTAGTCACTACTTCAGCCATGCCGGACTCACCAGCCTTCCCACCACCTGGCGCCGCAGCTGCAGACGCACTGGATCCACCGCCACCTGCAGAGCGACGCGAACGGTGAATTAAACCGGACAACGAGCCACTCGACTCATCGTCGGATAAAAATACATAATCAATCCCAGCCGCCGTACGTACGGATAACGGCTAGAGATTGATCAAAAAACCGACTTGAAGGTTAGTAGGCGCACCTTCCATCGGCGTGGGGAACAGAAAGTTCTCCACCTTCAGCTCTAAATTGGACACCCCCCCCCCCCTCGGGTACCGCCAAATAAGTGGTCTTCATAGTGCGGGCAGCAAAGACCTCAAACAACAACTCGCCTGCCAAAAACGAAAAAGGCGTCAAAAACAAAAGAAAAACAAAATACAAACAAAGACGAAGTACTCACCTTCAACGGACTGTGGCCCAGATTCACCCACAGGTGCCACGTCATAACCTTCTCTGACGCCCAGACGGCTCAACCCCAGCAAGCAAAGGATACCCTCATCCAACTTATCCAAGTCATCCAGACGACTAGGATGCGCAGAGAGCTCCTGAAACCACGCCTCATCCTGGAAATCCTTCACAACCTCGAAGGAAGGCGCCTTCTGCCCAGGGCGAAGCTCCAACTTTGCCATCTCTACAGGGAGAACCTCCTTCTTCACGAAGAAGAAACACTTCTTCCACTCACGAAGAGTCTTAGGCGAGCTCTTCGGCACGATCAAAGTGACACTCTTCAACCTCTCAACGAAGGACACCCGGCCGGACTCCTTCACCTCACGTTTGTAGAACACGTTGAAGTGCTCGAATTCCGGCTCCCTCCTCAATGACCGGCAGATGGCTTCAAAATGCATAACCCTCATCACCCCAAAGGGGCTCATTTGAGAGATATGCACCCCATACTTCTGCAATACAGAAATCAGAAACCGAGACAACCGTCAACCGGAACAAACCCTTTTGAAAATACGCCTCGTAGAGGCATATTTTCCCCTTCGGGCAGTCTACCGGAGTCTGCCATTTCTCCGGCAACTCCGGCTCCCACTCATGCAAGATATTATATTTCTTGACCAAAGACCGAAATTTGTCTTTGGACCAAGAAATCTGTGCGTCTTTCATCGCCAGCTCAGCCTTCTTGTCCTCAGACGACATCTTCAGGAAAAGAAAAAAACTAAAAACTTGGAGAAATTCTTCGACAAATGATCGGAAAAATAATTAAACTCGCCGGAGAAAACTTGGAAAATTTCTTTGGAAGGGAGAATGAAACGAAAAGAATGACAAAGGCCACATATTTATACCCATCGCATTTAATGCAATGGCAGGAAGAGAAATCATAACCAACAGCCTTTTCGCGCAGGGGTCCAATGGCAGGCAAACACGTCAGACAGCCCACGTGACCAAACGACACACGCGCGGCGCGTGGCCCACTCGCCTGACGGTTGTTCTACCCCAGCTGGCAAACGATACTGATGTTCGACACGTGTACGCCCACATTTAAACCCATCAATAACAGCTGTCCCCATGCATCAAATGCACGACACGTGGCGGCCTAGCAACTCAACAGTCACAATAACTGTCAGACACGATCTCCAAGGCAGGTGTACCAACCGTTAGCCACGTCTTTTCAACTTCAAACATTCCCGCCTTGAATTCACACAAATTCCAAAAAAGACAAATTCAATGCGGAGTAAATGCAGGCGCAGACTGCGACAAAAAATCACTTTTCACAACTTCTGACCGCGCAAACAGGCCCGACGCCTATCTAGGCTCCACGCCTGCGCGCCAAAACGAAAATTTAGAAATTTTTTATTTCCACAACTTCTGACCGCGCAAACAGGCCCGACGCCTATCTAGGCTCCACGCCTGCGCGCCAGAACGAAAATTTTGAAATTTTTTTATTTTCACAACTTCTAACCGCGCAAACAGACCCGACGCCTATCTAGGCTCCACGACTGCGCGCCAGAACGAAAACCTGGAACATTTCTAACAGGGGAAGAAATAACACCCTTACTACTGCCCAAACCTAGTCACAGGTCCCGCAAACGCTCATTCCGTCATACGCCCACAGCTTGATCACTGTGCGCGCACCAGTTGACGAAGGTCATACAAAAAACACAGGTCCACTTTGTTACATGAAAACCCAGTGACGACTGGATGTAACTCAAAGTACACTTGTGACATCAAGTCCAGCACTCCCCTACCAAAGGCGCATGAAAGCACTGGACTGGAGGGACTTGAAGGGATATGGTATCAAAACATTACAAATACCATACCATCGCCCAACTAGAACCGGCATCGCCTCGCGTCCATCCGCCCGTTTTACGTCAGCGGATCGTCTGGCGTCCACCCGCCCGTTCTACGTCAGCGATACATCTGGCGTCCAACAGACGCCAGAAGCGGCACCACCCGCCCGTTTTACGTCGGTGATACACCCTAGCGCCCAATCGATGCCAAGTGCAACATCGTCCGCACGTTTTACGTCAGCGGCCCCAACATGCTTCGAAGCTTCCTCAGCAAGCCAAAGGAAGCTTCGCCAACACAGCTGGAAGATACCATTTGGGGCAGCTTTGGGACTCACCCCTGCCCTAAACAAAATATCTCTGACGCAGTAGGCTGCCCGTCAGAGTTCCTCTCCAATCAGAGACTGCTCTCAGTCTGACATGTAGAAAGGACGACGACGTGGCAGCCTCCCAGCCAAGATATCTTCCTGACAAGCAGACTTTCTCAACCTGTCTCGACATCCAAGAAAAGGTATGATTGTCCACCGCCCTCGGTCTACCAACAGGCGGGCACCACGTGTACAGTCATCAGGACGGTAACATCCCCCCCCCCCCTTAGTGTTTTACTTTCCCCTTTTTATCTAAACCCACTTGCACCAAATGGGCTTAAGGACTTGGGCCGGATTCTTGGAGACACCTCTACCTGGGCCGGGCCCCGTCAAGGGTAGAGGATGCGCTAAGAAAGTATGGTAGCTAGGTACTATAAAAGGAGAAGCTCCTTCTCCTTTTGTTGGCATCTAATATCACATATACTTTCACTCAAGAGGAATACGAACTCCTTCGTACCTTCTTCAACCCCTTGTTTATTTCACTAACTTTTAGAGGCTCGGCTCTTCTAATCGGTAGTCTTCTAAACTCCTTGGTCTTGTTCTTAGACCCACACGTATTTTATAAACACACTCTCTTTATCAAATACCGTAGAACCACTCCTCGGATTAGCGCTCGTCAGATAATCCAGGATTCGTGTTTCTTCAGTATGTATGTTTAGGCCCTTGGAAAAAATAGGACTCGGCCTTGACATAACGTCTTAAACATTATAGCAAGCTATGCTTTTTTTTTTTAATCTAAACCATACAGATGAAATATGAAAATACATTTTCCACATGTTAAAACTAGAAACTGTTGCATAAGATATTTCACGATCACTGAAGCAAGAATAAACTAATGTCCTAATGCAAATCATACTTAACATGTTTAAGCATGGTTTTGTGAATTGTGTTCTTTAGGATAGGGTGTGGAATAAAACCCCCTCAGGCTTTAAAACGCCACATAAACGTCACGTCTACCATGCCACACGTAAGCTATAGGGGCAACAATGGTACCCACTTTCACATCCATGGGGTGGTTTAATGTCCCCTTTAAAAGGATATGATTTGTTGCTTCAAGTCGGTTCGCACACCCTTCCACGCATTAGCGGAGGGTGTCGGTGTTGGGGGAGCCACCAAGGGTGTTCAAGAAAATCCGAATCTGAAATATCTGAAAATCCGTATTATCCGAAATTTTCGATTATCCGATTTTTGGATATCCGAAAATTGGATAATCCGAAATTTCGGATTCGGCTTCGGATCCTATTTTAAAATTTTTTTGGATAATCGGATTATCCGAATCCAAAATATTAAAAAATATCTATATTATATATATAATATTATCTACATGTATCCTATATATTTAATCCATTCCAAGTCAACTCTAACCTTAAACTAACATAATACGCCTTTCTCGATTTTGAAATATTAAAAAATAAAATATATATTGAATGTTTGTTTTAAGCAGGTTTGGTTTTAGACTTTTAGCATAAGAGAAAGTGATTTTTTTTTAAGTTTCGGATTATCCTTTCGGATATCCAAAATTTCGGATTATCCGTTTTTCGAACTTTGAACACCCCTAGGAGCCACCAAGATGAGTTAGTTGGGAAAAAAGAAAAGGATCTCATGCGGGAATGATTTGGAAGAGCCAAAACCAAAAATAGTGGTATCCCCCCCTCTCACTAGAATACAAAAGATTCATATGTTAATGACTGCTACACACTCGTGACTCGTAAGACCATGCGTAGTGGGGGGCTTTATATATAAAGTCCCCCTTTCTGATTGGTCCACGTGGCAGCTGAGTCAGCATGGAGAGATAAAGTGAAAAAGGGGTGTAGTGGTAGGGGCTTTATTTATAAAGCCCCAATTAATATTTTATTTTAACTTTTAAATTAAAAAATAGTAAAATAATAATAGTAGAGAGAGAGGTATGAGATGGCAAATTCTGATTGGAGGGGTTTTTTTTTGGGGCGTTAGTTATATAGCGCCAGAAGTTGATTTTGAAAAATGGAGCCCCCCCCCCCCCCCCCCCGTAGCGGTGTGGGGGGCGCCATTTTGGTCCACGTTGGTTTAGGCGTTATATTTGAAGCCCCAGTACACTTAGTCTAAGGGTGTGAGCGGGGCACATACCGATAGCCCAATCGAAAACATATGCCACATCTACACTTTTCGAAACACCTGAAATGCATGCCTTCAACTAGAAGTGTACAAAAAAAACCGGTTTTTTTATAACCGGTTTTAAACCCGACCCACTTCCAATGTTATAGACCGGTTCTAGGTATAAGGAAAATGGTTTTTATAAAAACCGGTTTTATTAAAAACCGGTTCAGAAACCGATTATGACAAAAAAACCGGGTTTAAAACCGGTTATTGTATAGTGTAAAAAAACCGGTTTAACCGGTTTTGACCGTTGGCAATAAGGACAGCAGCAGCAGTAACGGTATTATGACCGTTTGGGTCATTTTTGACCGTTTTTTTTTTTGGTGTTTTTGGCCCCAATCTTTCATTCTTGACTCCTATAAATACCCCATGATGTTTTGGGTTGATTACACAACTCTAATACACTCTCAATACTCTCCAAAATCATAAAAAACCATTTAGTATTAGCAAAAAAAAAAAAAAAAAACTCTCAAATGGCGTCCTCTAGCCAACAAGATTCGACTCACATTGGTCCTTCAACTAGCGATGTGGTGGTTCGGGTTGTCCCTACCAACCGAACTTGATGAATACCTTCGAAACAACTCGGGTTTGGGCGAAGATTAAAGATGTTTTCAAGAGAAGTTTGATGTATTCAAGAGACGGTTGATGTATTGAAGATATGCTTGCTTATGTTTAAGACTTTAAGTTGTTTAAGTTTTTAGTAGTTATGTTTAAGACTTTAACTTGTTTAAATTTTTAGTTTGTTTAAGACTTTAAGTTGGATGGTTTTATTGTTTAAGTTGGATGTTTTAGTAGTTAATGAAATGGTTTGGAGGTTTAAATTTATAAGTTTCTTAATCCATTGTTTGAATTTTGTTTGTAGTGAAAAAAAAAAATTAAAACAACAAAAAAATTAAAAAAAACAGCAGCAGCAGCAAACCAGCAAACAGCAGCAGCAATTCTGTTCCGGTTTTTTTTCCGGTTTTTTTTATCGGTTAAAAAACCGGTTTTTAAAATCGAATATATAAACCGGTTTTTAAAACCCGGTTTTAACCCCGACCCAAACCGGTTTTAATAAATACACTTTTTCAACAAGAAACCGCTTTTTAAAAAAACCGGTTTTAAAACCTAAAAAAAAAACCGGTTTTGAAAAAACCCGGTTTCGGTTTTTAAAAAAACCCGATTTGTACACGTCTACCTTCAACCTGGGGTGGAAGCCAATGAACCGGAGAAAAAACACAACCATCTTCCTTCACTTGTCGAACCGGGTTTCAATGTCTGTGGTTTGAACCCGAGCACCCTAATAAACTAATTTATCCAAAATATTATTTCTTAACACTTAATACCTACAGAATATTTTGGTGAATGACGAATACTTTGGTGAATAAAGACGAATAAATCCAGTACCAAATATACTTCTTTAGTGAGAAAATGATCAAAAAATAGTGGTATGGAGGTCTAATGATAGGTGACTTGAGGCCGAATGTTCACAAGTTTGAGCCTTGAAGGATATCAGGTTTTACATATTACTCACCGACGTGCTTTCGAGCGGGTGGGTGGTCGGGTTTTCCCTGTATTGGTGGACCTGGAGAACTTGGTTCCCCGTGGATATCCTGAATTCGTCATAAAGAGATTCTAACGAGAGCCATGACAATTTTGATGGCCTTTCAAAAAAAAAATTTAATAAATATAAAGAACCAAAGTGTTGGTTTAACAATAGTTAAAGGACCATTATTATAACTTACATCAAAATATAGTCATCACTTGTTATCACCTGCAAGACGCAATCACAACACATTTGCAGAAAAAAACTGGTGAAGATGGAAGAAAATGTAAATTATATTAATAATAATAATGGAAATTCAGAAGAATCATCACAATCACAAACCCAGCCCCTAAAAGATGGATCCATTTGTGGGTTTCAATCTCTTCATCGCCTCCTTGAATCATCTCTCTCTCCGCAAGCTTTCAAGGTAAAGATTCATTGTGTCGTTGTGTTTATGCAAAAAAAGTATATATTTTTTGCTTTATTATTTCATTTGAATTATACCCTTTTTGTCAGATATTGGATTCGATGGATTGTTTGTTGTTATACTATAATTTTGACATTTTGTTGTGTTATTGTGTTCCTTTTTTTTTAGTGGATTTAGTTTGATGTTAAGCACTCTGTTTTTTATATTTTGGGATATTATTTGTTTGTTTATTTGATTAAGGTTTGATGCAAATCTGTAGTAATTAGTTATTAGCTTCTTCTACTTGTGGAATGAGGGATGTTGACTTTTTAAGTCAAAGTAAGTTGCTTTCACAATTAAAATTGATAGGGTAGCTGATTAAATTTGATAGCCAGTGCTTAAAATGAAGTAGTGTTGGTGCGAGTCTATCGGTAAAGTCGACTCAGTTTCGTTAATTTTAAATGATCTTAGTCATCTTACCTAGTTGCATGAAAATGGAAGCGTTGACCGGTTTCGGAAAAGATGGGATTATGTAGATTTAAATGGGTTATGGGTATCAGAGTTTTGCTGCTCAGAATGTTTGTTGATCATTAGAAAACTTGAAGGTACTGGATGATCATGATCTTGAAAGATGCAATACATAAATGGTGTTTACTAACCTTACCAAATACAAATCAAATTCCTAATAGTTATTTTAAATTGCCATCAATCATACATGATGGTTGGCGTGGTTTCTGATGTGGTTCAGATTGTACATACGCCTCTAAGGGCCGAGGCGCTAAGAAAATGTGCGCCTCGGGTGCGCCTCAGGTGGTTTAGGGTGTTTTTGATGTGTGTTTTTTTTTTTTTGGGTGTTTTAGACTTTTCTTGGTCAAATATTTTATTTTTTTATAGACACAATTTCTATATTTATTTTTTGACTGCGCCTCGAGCTTACGCCTCGGTTCGCCTCGAGGCTCGTTTCCGTTCTGTTAAACTTTGATGGTTGGGAATGTTTTTGAACTGCTAGTTAGATTTTAATCATTTCATTGTCCTGAAAGTCTTGATTGTGGTACAGGGCTTGAGTTGTAGGCATTTCTTGGTTTATTGGCGTTATATAAAGCCAAAACGGCTCGTTCTTATATAACCAAACTAAGCTCTTTTTTGTCCTAAGGGAATTTATTAGCAGCCCTTTTTGTAACGCATATCGTTAGGATAAGGACAATGGGCATATTTAGGTGCAATTGTGCATTGTTGATTTTTGAACCGTGCTGTTGTTCACTGATGATGTGAATTGCAACACTTTTTGCAGGAAGTCAGCCGCTTGCTTATCGGACTGAACTGTGGAAAAGCACTTGAGCCCTTGACAGTAGTAGAAACCGCCAAAGAATTGTCCTCACAACATGATTTCGATATCCAGGTAGGCAGTTATATCCAATGGAATTTTTCATCTGGACTGTTGAAATCATTAATTTATCATGTAACCAGTAGCAGAGTCAGAAAACATTTTTTTCTGTGTGCATAAGACTCGTATTCTGTCTTGCACAAAATCACTTGCATTATTCAGGCCACTTGCAACGACGATTTAAATGTGATTGGTATAACCATATAAGTAATTAGAAAAGCAGCTAAAAGAAGCAGCGTGTACTTATACAAGAAATATTTGATATATGATTTGCGCAAGGTTTTCAATTCATGTTGCAGGCATTCAAATTTAATGCTGACAAGGAATTACTGAGAGAACCGCGCATAGTTCGAGTTGGACTAATTCAAAACTCGATTGCTCTACCAACAACAGCACCCTTTCTTGACCAGAAGAAAGCCATCTTTCAGAAACTAAAGCCCATAATCGATGCGGCAGGTGCTTCCGGGGTCAATGTATTATGTCTACAAGTAAGCCAAAATACACTTAACTCTTGTTGATAACACGATTCGCCTTAATCTTTGGATTAAAGAAACAATATATAACGGAAATACAGGAGGCATGGATGATGCCTTTTGCTTTTTGCACCCGTGAGAAAAGATGGTGTGAATTTGCTGAGCCTGCAGATGGAGAATCGACACAGTTTCTTCAAGGTTTTGCAAGGAAATATAACATGGTCATAGTGAACCCGATACTCGAGAGAGATTTGAAACATGGGGAGACTATCTGGAATACCGCAGTTATAATTGGGAATAATGGTAACATAATTGGCAAACACAGGAAGGTAAGTTATTACTTTGTATCCATTAAGTTTCTCTATCATTGTAATTTGTTTTACAAATTAACCGTAATACGAAATGAAATTGGAAATTAAAAAACCATGTTATCAAGTCCAAATTTGGTTGTGTTTGCGATAAAAGCCAAGTCTGATTTATGTAATTCATTTTAATTTCATTTCTTAAAACTTGTCAAGTTACATCAAAATAGAAGGCAGGCAACAAGCTGCGCCGCCACCCCTTTCTGAATTGCGAACCCTAATCTACCAAACCCCCCCCCCCCCCCCCCCGGGGCAACAAGCTGTGCCGCCGCCCCTTTCTGATTGTTGAAAAAAAACAATTATTATTTGCTAGTCTTCTGGTAGGGCTGATAACTTGTGGTAATTCAAATGGCAGAATCATATACCCCGTGTTGGAGATTTTAATGAGAGTACATATTATATGGAGGGAAATACGGGGCACCCTGTGTTTGAGACTGCGTTTGGAAAGATTGGCGTAAACATATGCTATGGAAGGCACCATCCGTTAAACTGGTTAGCCTTTGGGTTAAATGGTGCAGAAATTGTCTTCAATCCGTCTGCCACTGTTGGTGAACTCAGTGAGCCAATGTGGCCCATCGAGGTATCCACGCACTCTTCTCTTTATTCCCTTTCATTATGAATAATTGTCTTTCCTTGCACTTAAAATTAGTACACATTTTGCATACATAAAGAGTGAATTTGTGCAAAAATTAGCAATCTTTTCTATATTTATATGGTCAACTTGTCCAAATTATTTGATAGCCGTTTTTGCTAGTGGTTGCCATTTCGACTCATTTGGTTTAAATGGGTCAATTTGAGTTACCGTATTCTCTAAAGGTTAAGCTACAAGATTTAACTAAAGAGGAAACGGGTCAAGTGGGTCAAATAGGTTGAAATTTATGTAAAATGGATTCAAACACCTGAAAACTTGTAGATTGTTTTATTATAAAACTAAAACTGATTATAACGCGCCTTTTTTTCCTATTTTTAGGCACGAAATGCAGCAATAGCAAATAGTTACTTTGTGGGGTCCATCAACCGGGTCGGTACCGAGGTGTTCCCAAACCCATTCACATCAGGCGATGGAAAGCCGCAACATGCAGACTTTGGTCATTTCTATGGTTCAAGTCATATATCAGCACCAGATGCTTCATGTACGCCATCACTTTCAAGGAACAAAGACGGGTTGTTGATATCAGACATTGATCTTAACCTCTGCAGACAGCTAAAGGACAAATGGGGATTCCGTATGACAGCTAGATACGAGTTATATGCTGACATGCTTTCTCGATACGTAAAACCTGATTTCGAGCCCCAGGTGATTTCTGATCCTTTGTTGCCTAAAAATCATTTGTAAAAAGTTGGAAATGCTTTTATTATCATCATGCTTTATGTCGATTTATGTTTACTCAAGTGGTTTATGGTTTCTGGTTTTATCATTATTGATGTATTATGGATACTAAGTTGCTATGTGAAAAAATAAAATTTGGAATAAAGTTGCAGCCTTCCTAATCTTTTCGGTCACTGTTTCCCCGTTATCCGATCACCGACCCAATAACCCTCTTATCTGCTGGTAATCGACACGAAGCCAAACCTCTTGGTGCAAAATACCTACCAAAGACCAAATAGCCATGTATACAGGCCCTCGAAACAGCCATATAAAGCGCGTTTAACTACTGGGATTCACATTTTAAACGATAGTACAACATTAAATCGAAGTGGTCTGCGATTATGACCAAAGAAAAATTATATCTGTTGCTCCAAATGCAAATTACAATATTATTACATCAACTGATAAGGTCAGAATTTCGATTTTGATAGTTCTTTACTTAAAATTGATTATATACTGAACGCTCCCATGATGGATACACTTATTGCCAGTAGCGGATCCAGGAACCCACAATTTTCCAATTTCAGTGTGTTCCTTATGGTAAAAAAATTTCCAAATTATACAAGGTTCTCACTAATTTTTTTCGTTTTTTCCAAACCGAGGGGGCTTCTGGGAACCACAAAAGTGAGCTGGATCCGCCAGTGCCTATTGCCTAACCATGTCAATTTCAAATCACTCATCGAGTCATAGTAATGCTTAAATTAACGTGGCATGCAACACCATATTGTGTATGTATTATTACAGGATAATTTGTAAACATGCTAGATGCGTTAGACAATGTTACTCGCAGGCCGAGGAACAACTTGTTTTCAAGTTAAATGTCACATGTCGATTATTGTTTTTAGATGTCGCGATTCAAACTATACAAGTAACAAGTAACAGTTAACATGAAACAAACATATGATGAACCGATCATGCGGTTGATTTGAGTACAATTTCAACATTATCATGCACCCCTTGCAGCAGTAACTCGCCATCATATGTCAAGACCTTGCGTCTCTTGGCAGCCCTTAGCGTCCCAACCAACGCCTCAAATATATTTGCACACCTGTCATCGTTAAACAGCACGCCGAATGTCACCTTCATCATCCACAGTTTTCAAATTTAAATCAGCAAATTAAAATCAAACGGATCAATCAGAAGCTTTAAATATATAAAATTTTAAAACTTATAAAATCCTGCAGTTTGTTTATTCACAAAACATAAAGATTCTTTTGAATAATGTATGAACCATAATGTGCACGCATCATTGCATTCAGCCATTAACTAAATCAAATTGTTATCTGCATTTGAATTAGATCAACATTAACGATCTACAGATGCGACATTAGCTACGACGATTCATTTGCAACGATACCTTGTAAGATCCATCGGTTTGTTTGTGGCCGAGTCGATTGATTTCTTGTTTGAGATGCTCAATTTCTTGGTCGACGTTCATGGTGTTGTTGAATGTTTTAAAGGGATCTCATGATGTCTCATATGCACATATTCACCAATTTATATGCTCCTATTTTTGTCTTTTGCAATATATAAATAGTTTTACAAAAATAATAACATAACAAACATTTTTATATTCTGATGGAATATTTTTGCATAAGTCACCATGATATTTTTGCTGGACTATCTCACTTGCTTGAAAAGAAATCGAAATTTGGCTGCTGCTGCTATGTTTGCGAGTTGTATTATTGTAAGTGTTATCAAGTTTATTATCCATAGACCAACATCTGTGTTCATATAAAACTTGAAAAGCATGAGTTTCAAGCTGCATACTCGAAAAGTTTTCTAGAAGCTTTCTTTAAGCTTTCTTTCATGCCAAACCTTGCTCTTAGGACGTCCTTTGTAAATTTCATCATTTTTTCATTACTTCCAGCAATGAGCATGTCATCCACATACAGACATAAAATGACATATCCATCTGGTGTGTCTTTCACATATACACACTTGTCACATTCGTTGATCTTGAACCCAGATACAAGCATGACATGATCAAACTTTTGATGCCATTGTTTTGGAGTTTGTTTCAAACCATACAAGGATTTTACAAGCTTGCATACTTTCTTTCTTGTCCCTTGGCTATGAAACCCTCGGGTTGTTCCATGTAAATCTCTTCCTCTAGCTTTCCATTCAAGAAGCCGTTTTCATATCCATTTGGTGAACTTCCAAATTTCTAATGGCTAAAATGGCAAGTACCATCCCGATGTTTATATCCTTAATCACCAACATTGCCTTGTATTTATCAATGGTGCCATATGGTTTCATCTTTTTCTTGAAGATCCGTCGATATCCTAGTGGTTTGCATCTCGCAGGTAGATTCACTAGCTCCCAGGTGTGGTTTTGTAAAATAGAATTTATTTCACATTTGATGGCCTCCTTCCACCGTGGCCCATCCGAGGAATTTACTAGCTTGTTGGCAAGTTTGTATTTCCTCCTCAACCATATAGGTGAGGAAATCTGGGCCAAAAGATTTTTCAGTCCTTTGCCTTTTACTCCTTCGAATGTCACCTCAATCAATCTCAGATTGTCTTTGAGGTTCATCATTTTCAACCACTTCTCTTGAACCATTTCCCCCAGTTAGGTTTGATGGGCCTGGTTCATCATCTAGAACACTCTCATCAAATGGGTTTGGTGAACCAAGGCTAGGCCTTTCCAAGCATGGGAATATGTGCTCAAACCAAGAAACATCCTTAGACTCCAATAAAGTGTCGTTAGACATTCCAGGATTCTTCGAGTCATGCACAAGAAATCAAAGTTGACCACCCAAAAGAATGTATCCAATGAGCACACAATCTACAGCTTTGGGTCCTATCACAAGACGCTTTGGTGGTGTTACAACCACCTTAGCTAGGCACCCCCACACTCGCAAGTGTTTGTATGATGGTTTGATTCCCGTCTATAATTCATACGGTGTTACATCCTTCTCCTTATGGGCAATTAAATTTAGAATGAACTTTGCTGATAAAAGAGCATCCCCCACATGTCCTCACTCACCCCATAACTTATCAACATGGCATTCATCATTTCTTTCAAGGTTCAATTCTTTCATTCCGCTATGCCATTTTGTGACATCCGTCACCTTCGTCTTTTATCTAATTGACAATAATAATCCTTTAAATATTCCATTTTAGTCCCTAAAAGTTTCGACGTTTTCAAAATTTAATTCTAAAGCGAATTAAAAATTTTATCGGTTATATTTATAAGTTAATTTGGGGTATAAGTTTTAATCAAATGCGTAAGTGAAACGTATTCGTAAAAGATTTTATAAAAAAAATTTAGTTTTATAAAACTTTAAAAACATTTTGGTTAAATTACATTTACTTGGTTAGTATCTTATAAAGGGAAAACTAACTATATCATAATATAACTAGCCTAGTAAACTATGAGGGACCAAAATTGCCAATAAGCAAAAGTTTTGAAAAATTGTTTCTTCCCTCCCTGACTCCCACGTTTTTCCGGTCAGCTAGATTTCCGGCCACCGGACTTTGCTCCGGCGAAGTTTTTTTTGATCGATTTAATGCCATAAATTCATTATCATGGGTTCTAAAGCGTTTCTCCATCCTTGTTCAACGTATTACAATTATTTAAACAAGTTATTACACGCCTTTAAACCGCATATTAATCAAGGCTTTATGTGTAACCGCCGGAATTTAAAACCGAGCGAATAACGTATTTTGGCCGAACCTTTGTATAAATTGATGTTATCATTCAGCTTCTGCACCATTTCCTATCACAAACCCACATTAAAAACGTTCAAATCGTGGCCAGAAGACCCCTCGTCCTCGTCTCCAAGCTCCACGATTGTTGCCTCGTTTTTGATCGTGTATCTCGTTGTAAGTTTTTGTTTTAATTGCCGTTTTGATCCTTGTGTTATTCTCTGTGAAAGCCCTATCTTTAATCGCGTTCATGGAGTCGTTTGCAGATTATTGAAATTTGGTTCTAGGGTTAGGGTTTAGGTTTGGTTATTTGGGGAAGATGATGGATATTTGTCATATTTTAAGTAAATATTGTTTCATATAAAATCAACAAAAGCTTCACATGGTGGAGTGGTTGAGAGCATGTGTTTTAATTGTAAAGGGGGCTGGGTTCGAGTCCTGCTTCCCACGGGTTGTTTTTTTTTTCACTCTATTTTTGTATCATTTTTTTTTTCTTTGTTTAAATGTATATAATCTATAAATCTTGAAATATTCATAATAATTTCATTTTTGCTCTAAAAATCATGAAAATTTAGGTGTAAGTTCATGACACCTCATAGAAAATTATGATATTTTTATTTTCTGAAAAATGAATTATTTTCATATTTTTATTGATTTAAATTATTTTAATCATAATTAATTGATTAAAAATTCATGTTTAATGCTTTTAATCTCAAACTTTTTGTGAGATTATTTTTAATCATCATAAACTAAAATAAAAATTATTGGTTCAGAAAAACACTTATTTTTATTAATTTCCATATTTTAAATCATTTAAACATGATTTAATTATATCAGTTTTAAATATAAATAAGTTTATAAAAATTGTGAGAAAATTATTTACATTGATTTACATCAGAAAGCTTTCATTTTCTATAAAAACAATATTTTTGGATCACGTTTTGTATTTATAGTCTTATTTATGTATAATTAGATATAATTAATCATTTAATTATTTATGCTATTAAATATCTATTTTATAAATATTTTTCCTATAAATTAGAAATATACTTATGGTTGAAAGTCTTTATAATTATTTGTTGAATCACCGTGTAACTCATAATCATTTATTTCAATATTTATGATTATTGTATTTATTTATAATAATTGTAATTAACTAAATTAATTTGTATTAATTAATTAAACATATTTTAACCTAATTATTCAATTAGTAATAATTATATCACCTAAATCCTATCTACAAACTTTGGTATATTATTTTAATATACAACTTTTTAACGCGACTTATCATAAAAACTCTAATTCCCCAAATCGACTTAGCAAACCATAATGCCTTAGACCCTAGTTACCTTAGACTTTTTAGACATTTCCTTATTAGTATTCTTACACATTATAGGTTGAATTCCTCGGAATTCCCATTACTTAGCTCACGACCGCTTAAGTGGATTTTGATCGCTTTCGCAAACTGTGAGTATATCTTTCCCCTTTTTCATGTTTTACTCTTTCGGGGCTATTCATGTACACTATGACTAAATGTTATTCTTTCACTAAATGCAATTCTCATGTGTGTTTGCGTTATGTTAATTTGTGTGTCTATGACTTGTCAAAATCATTAACCTTTGAGGGCCTGGCATTTCAATGAATAGTACTATGGTATATACCCTTATGACTCTGTTGAGAGTCCTCGTCATTGCTATGTATTACATTACTACTAGCGCATACTATATATATCTGCTTTTCTTTACATAGGGTTGATTTTGAACGGATATTACTTATTACATAATTGCAAATGGTACCGCACATGAATTGCTAAACACTTTTCCTACTACTTTTATTCAAACAGGGTATGCTCACCAATACATTTTGTATTGACCAAATCGTTTTCGTACATGTTTCAGGTTGTTTTGAGATGCATCCTTTAAGCTTTCGGATTTATATTTAGATTTTGATTCATTGTATTTCAATTTAGTTGGCAGTTAGAATCGTTGTATTTCATTTCAATGTAATAAATTATTTAATCAATGTATTCAAATTTACACTTTAGTCCATGAGCTATTGAACAATCGTCACTACGTGACACCTCGATGTTTCCGCCATCGGTTGGGGTGTTACACATTTGATTGTGGAGAGTAAGGAGGCTGAGTTCATGTATGATTCCACTTTTTGCATAAAGATCAGCAAAAGGTGAAACATACTCACCACCTCGATCGCTTCTTACCTTTTTTATCTTTCGATTAAGTTGATTTTCAACTTCATCTTTGAACACGACAAATTTGTTAATAGCCTTGTCCTTACGCTTAAGTAAGTGCAGTGTACACATAACAAAAACATTTGCTATCATCAATAAACGTGATGAAATACTTGTTCCCACCTCTAGTAGGAATCGCTTTCAAATCACACACATCGGTGCAGATCAAATCAAGGGGACTAGTGATTCGTTCAACCTTTTTGAATGACGTTCGTGTTTGTTTTGCTTCGACACAAGTTTCACAATTATGGTTTGAGTCAATTTAAATTTTTGGTATGCTATTCAATTTAATTAAATGTCGAATATAATTAAAATTGACATGACCTAGTCTACCATGCCAAACATTAGAACACTCAAACAAGTAAGCAGAACTAGCGTTATTCATTACATTCATCACAGTTACATTTAGTTTGAACATACCATTTAGGGCATAGCCTTACCAACATACATACTGCTTTGGTCAACACAACCTTATCAGACGCAAATACCGTTTTGAAACAAAACTTGTTCAACTGCCAACCAGACACAAGATTCTTACGAATCTCAGGAATATACAACACATTTGACAAAGTAAGTTCCTTTCCCGAAGTCATTTTCAATATCACATTTCCTTCCCCTTTGATATCTGCAGTTGCAGAATTTCCCATAAAAGCTTCTCATCATTAGCAACCTTTGACTCTTTACAATATAGTATAGATTTTTATGCACTCTTCCTGACCCAAAGTTAAAACGTAGATAATCAGTTTTTTAGGCTACCAAAACGCAATAGTCGTCTATAAGCAGCTCTACCCCTGCTTTTTCAAAATGCATAATCTGTTTTGAATAATCAATCTCAAACACCCCTTAATCTTTTCAAAACTATTACACTAAATTTTAAACGTTAACTACTTTACTTCATTTTTAATCCTCGTTCTCAACTTCCTGAGAAATTTAGAAGTTTTATGAAGAGTAAACTGCCATTTTCGTCCTTGAGGTTTGGCACTTTTTGCCAGTTTCATCCAAAAAAATTTTTTTTCTCAACTGGCTCCACTAGTTTTCAAATTCTTGCTGGTTTCGTCCAAATGCCTAACTCCGTTAGTCAATCTCAGTTAACTGAGGGGTAAAGTTGTCAATTCAAATATTATCTGTATTATAATAATAATAATAATAATAATAATAATAATAATAATATCATCATCATCATCCCTAACTCCCTACATTCACCTCTCATCACCAACCACTGTCCACCGTTGCCTACCACCACCAACCACCTCCATTCACCAACCCTTCACCTCTCACTCCTCACACACCATAATCAACACCCGATCAATTACAACAAAACCCCCCAAATCTGTGTTCACTGTCAATTACAACAAAACCCCCCAAATATGTGTTCCCGATCAATTACAACAAAAAAAACCCCAAATCAGTGTTCACGAATCACTCCAAAACCACCACCACCGGTTACATCTACAAAACCACAATATATACACCATTAATTAAACCTGCTATAGGAACAGATCCACAAAACTGGGAATAAGAGAAAGAAACCATCTGCCGACGTTTCTCCTATTAACTTCCATCGGAGATGGAATTGCAGAATCTGTTATCAACGAGCACCACCCTTCTTTTCCCCTAAGTCAGTAGGGATGGTGGTGTTATTTCCTTATCTGAAAACGGTTAGGCTCAACGGTGGTTTAAGTTTTCCAGCAACACTCTCAACAGTGGTGGTCGGGTAAAACCAAACACGTGGTGATGGTTAACAGAGAGAAAGGGGAAAGAGTTCGTTTTTTTTTTGGCAGATTTATTGAGAGAGAGGGAAGAAGAAGAAGGAGATATGGTGATGGTGGTGGTGGTGGGTTAAAGGTGACGTTGATTGTGTTGTGGTGGTGGGTGGCAATGGTCTGTTCAGATTTACAAAGAGAGAGTAGAGACAAATGTAGAAAGGAAGGAGAGAGTGTGTATATATAGATATATATAATGTATTTTTAAAACAAAAGTTATAGAATTAAGGGTATTTTAGTCTTTTTACAAAAAGTTAACAGAATAAATGGATGGAGTTAACGACTTGGATGGAAAAGGCAAGAATTTGAAAACTAGTGGAGCCAGTTGAGAAAAAAAAAAATTTTTTGGATGAAACTGACAAAAAGTGCCAAACCTCAAGGACGAAAATGGCAGTTTACTCTTTTATGAATTAATTAACCACCACCACATAGTATATATTATAACGAAGTTTATACTTGTTTTCCAAAAAAAATGTTATCAATAATTAAAAGATATGCTATTATACTTAAATCTCAATATCATGGTTGTACACCTGTACCACAATAGCTTATCTTTTGAGTCTCGTCCAAAAGATAATTTTAGTATGTTGTGTTTTATAAAATATCAATTGTATTTGAACATATGAAGTTGGTAACAGTAAAACACCATTGTACAATTGTGATTTGTATTTTTATTAGTACATGAGAAGATTACAAGAGATGGTATTTATAATACGCAAAGTTATATAGGGTTAGGTTCACGTACAAACAGTTTTTTCGTACGAACTGTACGAATCAAAGGAAAAACACGCGGGGCCGCGTATAACTAGAGTAATTATATAATTACTCTAGTTATACTCTAGCTATATAACTAGAGTAATTATATAATTACTCTAGTTATATAGCTAGAGTATAACTAGAGTAATTATATAATTACTATAGTTATACGCGGCCCGCGTGTTTTTTCTTTGATTTGTACAGTTCGTACGAAAAAGTTGTTTGTATTTGATCTTTTGTCAAGTTATATAATCTACCCTCTAATTTTTAAATAATACACCTTCAAGTAATTAATTACTTTGTTGTCTAATAAGTAACTATGTAAATGTAAAGCCTAGTTTGATATGCATTGTATCTTAAATTGATACACAAGAACACCCATAATAAACCTAAGTTGTTTATTATGATTGATAAGAAATATAACAATTGGTGATAATGTGATAAAGATAAGGATGAGTGAGTGAGTGATACTGTGATAGATGGTATGTTTGAGAAAAAAAATGAGTGAAGATTAATTATGACTACTATATCAGTAGACTAAGAACGTTTTAATGAAAAACATCACTATCAAATATCAATACTCAACAAATATTTGTCAAAATAATGTACACTACTTATATCATTTTATGAATATAATTATAAAAATTAAAAAAATAATAGTAGGGGGTGATGAATTGGACCAGGAAATGACGAAGTAATAAAATTGATGATGAGTGGTTGTGGTGGTGGGTTGGTAGCAGTGATGGTGGGTAGCGGTAGTGGAAGTGGTGGCGACGACAGAAGTGGTGGTTGGAGAAGAGCCAAAAGGAGAACATCATAATGATGATATAGATAACATGTTTGGTGGGGAAGAGCATGGGAATCGGATTCCTCAAATACAAGGTTACTTGTTATATATATTACATCTTATATAATTTTATTATATTATAATTATTATTTTTAACTAAAACTTCTTATTTATTAGTGAATTTCATCTTTTAAGCAATCATAAACTTGATGCATTTAACACTTCAATAGTTTAGACATATCGTACACTTTCAACACTCCAATAACTTTTGGATTATCTTTTAACATGTAATCATGCACTTTTATATTTTTAGTTGATGTTGTAATTTGTGGGTTTATAGAGTTAACTAGCAACTCCATAACCCACTAAGACTCGATTCAACCGATTGAACTTTTTTTTTAATCCGGTTTTTAAAACATTGCATCATTGATCATCAAAGCACGAGATTTTTACGTAATTTACATTCTCACTTTGTATCAAAAGATTTATTATTACAAGAACAACTGCACAAGGTACAAGTCATGAAGCACATCCCCCGCGTGCATCACATTTACAATCATCAACACACCAAATAATAATAAAAAAAAAAATCCTCATCCGTATCCTCCTAATCCACCTTCCTACTAAACCTAGGGCTCCAAAAACCAACCCCAACATTCCAACCAAATCAATCCAATTCCTTGAAACCCTTTTCAATTCACCTTATTATTATCCCTAACCCCTATCAATTTCATCTTTTGTTTCATGTTTTTATATCATGTCGGACCCTAATACCAACCACCACCATCCTTCCATTTACCAACCTGTTAATCTCCAACCAGCTAATAATATTCATCACCACCACCATCATCACAATAATAATAATATTAATAATAATGATAATAATAATGTTAATAATGATAATCAAGAACATAATATGGGTGAAGAAGAGGATGATGTGGCAGGAGGTGGAGAAGAGTCTATAGATAATCCTAGACAGATCCATTATGACCCACATCATCATCATCATCATCATCATCATATTCAACAACAGCATCAGGGTTTGCAGAATAGTGGTGGGATGGAAGATATGAGGTTACTGATGCTGAAATTCATCCGATGTATGTACCCGATGCCGAGATGCATCCGGTTAGTGCTGCTGCTGCTGCTGCTGCAGCTGGTGGTGCTGATCAGCTTACTCTTTCCTTTCAAGGGGAAGTTTATGTCTTTGATGCCGTTTCGCCCGAAAAGGTCTTTTACCACTTTCTTTGTTTCTTTGTTGTGCATTGGTAATTAACTTAATGGTTAACTTAATTGGGTAAAGATAAAGATTCTTGATCTGTGGTTAGTTTGTGGAAAGTTTTTGACTTTGTGGGATTTTGCAGGTGCAAGCTGTGTTATTGTTATTGGGTGGGTATGAAGTGCCGACCGGTGCTCCTACGTTAGGGATTCCGCCTCAAAACCATAGGGTATGAGTGTAGATAAAATTGTTGATGCAAGTTTTGATAGTGGAATTTTTTGGTTAAATTAGGTTTGTTGGGTTTTTTTTTTTTTTAATTTGGATGTGTAGGGTTTGACTGAATTTCCTGCAAGATCAAGTCTACCGCAAAGGGCTGCTTCGTTGAGTCGGTTTAGAGAAAAGCGGAAAGAAAGATGCTTTGATAAGAAAATTCGTTATAGCGTGCGGAAGGAAGTTGCTCTTAGGTATTACGGATGCTAGAGATTTTTGAGATTGTTTACATGGTTGTCGTATTTTACTCGTAATAAGTGTTGATTCATGCAGACTTAAATTTGTTTTTTTGTGAATCGTTGGAATGGTCTTTAAATGATAGTTTTGTGAGTAATTTAGTGGATCTGCTACGGACTAGAGTCTTAGCTAGTTACAATAAGATTGATAGTAACTTCACTCTTCAACTCTTGTAGGATATGAGAAGTTTTTCAAGTTAGCATATCATCTATTAAATATTGTGCATTGTGCCAAAAACTCTGCTATTTAAGTTTTCGTTTATATAGTCCATGTAATTGGTAGCTCAAAAGTTGTAAATGGGCAGTTCTTCCAAATTTTACACGTGACGCAGTTGCTCATTTATTGTATTTATATTGGATGAGTTTCATAGTATGATGCTGTAATTTGAACCATTAATCTGTCCACAAATGTTCATTTGCAAAGTTGGTTTTAAAAAGCACGAAGCGCACAAAAGCGACGAGGTCTAAAACCGAGGCGCAAAGCGCAGAGCGCAAAAGCGGTGGGCTTTTCGTACGCGAAGCGAAAGACGATTATATATTTTGTTCTATATATCCTATAGGTTTTTAGCATCCTTACCCCAAATATAGATATAAATAAGGTTTATATATGATTTAACTTAAATGTATAACCTTTTTAGCTATATGTATAACACTTTGAAGCACAAAAACACCCCCTATACGAAAAGCGTGCTTTTCTTGCGCTTTTTGCGGCGCTTTTTGTACACTGCGCGCCTTGAGTGAGATAAGGCGCATGGATCTGCGCCTCAAGTCGCTTCGCGCTTAAGGCACGCTTTTTAAAACCTAGTTTGCAAACATCATATATCAACTATTGTTTTGCCTGGAACGCGTTTATGTTCTTTTATTTGCTAGGTTACTACATATTACATGCCAATATGTTGTATTTGTATTCATGCTATAAGCATGTGCACTTTTCTGTATATTGTTTGCATACATCTGTTTATTTAGGATTACTTTTAATGTTGTTTTGCCTGTAACGCGTTCCTTTTCTATAAGCATGTGTAACCTCGTTTGACTTGGGTATCTGATTGGTAATTGTACTACAGAATGCAGCGGAAGAAAGGTCAGTTTACATCGTCCAAGGCAGTCTCTGATGAAGCAGGTACAGCTACTTCAGATTGGAATGGTGGTTCTGCCCAGGATGAAGAAACAATGTCAGTTTCCGTTTTTGCGTCAATTTTATTAGCCTTTGAACTATATTATTGTCTGTTTTAGCGAATGCTTCACTCAAATTGCTTGTGTTTGCTTATTTGCAGATGTAGACACTGTGGAATTAGCTCAAAGCTACTCCAATGATGCGTCGTGGGCCTTCTGGCCCAAGAACATTGTGCAATGCATGCGGGCTCAAATGGGCCAACAAGGTATGTATGCAGATTATTCATTTCAGTTTTATATGAATTTCTGCATAAATTATCACGGACATGTATTGCCTAATGTTTACTCTCTACCTTATGTCACATCTTATCTTTTACGCGTGTTTGGATGTGTGTTTTGAAAGTGATTATTCGATATCTGCTAATCGTCTGTTATAAAACGGGCAGCATGAGATGGTTATTTCCGTCTTTATGACCTGTGATTTGACTTTCTCGTTTTAAATCTTGCACACTGACTTCTGCAGGGAGTTTTACGAGACCTTAACAAGGTTTCAGCGTCAGGAGCTCCAGATCATACTGGAAAGACTATCGAGCAGGTACGCACACAAACACATAATCCCTTTTAGATATGAAATGAGAACAATGTTGATGCCAGGTGGGATTCTTGTCAGAGTGATGTGGAAGCAAATGACACAGACGCTGTAAATGTGAATGCTATAATAATGGCCTCCAACGGTGACGGTTCAGCTGTGGCACCTGAAAGGTAGGTCGGTGAGGTAGCAACCAATTCAGATAATTGAAGAAAAATAAGAGAAGACGTTGCATTCATAATCAAACTAGCAGTGGTTGTTACAAAGATTGTAGATATATCGGTTCATGTCTTGAGGTCGCATTATTACTATTATCGAGGGATTATAATTTACTTTCCAAATTGGGAGTTTCTTCATGTCTGTATGTGTTGAATAATCCATTCTATATCCAATCTATTCACAGCAGTAACAAGTCATTAGTAAACATGTTCACAAGAAAAATTAAAGATGAATATTTATATGTGCGAGCTACCGTCAGCTTGAATGTTTAAAGTGGTTCAAGCTGATTTACCAGCGAGCTTTTACTGAGCTAGTTGAGACTGGGTGACGGGTAGTATATATGAAAGCTATAGTTAGCTCAGTTCTTTATAACCTGTATAACTTGTTAATGAAGACATTCTGCTTTCTTATATAATCAAGCCTGATAATGAATTCTATATATATATTAAATGGTTAGCTCTTTTGAACAGTAAGTTGGCACATTTGTAATTTCATCTTTTCCATAAGGCTATTATGTCATTTTGGTTTTCCTCATTGAATCCAAGGACTTCATCCTTATCCCATCATAGCACCTTCACGCCACCGCCACCGCCACCGTCACTATCAACAGCACCACCCCATCACCACCGTCACACAGCGTCACCATCACCAAGTGAACCGAGAAAAATATTAGAGTATAAGATAGAAAACAGTGACCCCTGTCAAACCACCCAATCACCACCATAGCTCATCGTCACCGTCATCATATTGTTATTGATGTTTCTAGCCACACCTACGAAAATACCCTTTGCCTTCCTCATTATCACACCGCCTGCACACCATCATCATCGCCACAGTTACCAACACCACCATCAACGCACCGCCCCGTCACCACTATCACGCACCGTCATCATCACCATCACCAAGCCGTCATACACTGACTGTTTGAAACGACTACCATGTCATCACCACTGTAACTCACCACCACCATAGAGATAGATACAGGGAGACAGAGATAAAGAGAGGATGGAGAGTGTAGATAGCCGGGTTGTAGTCGGAGGTCAAACCCTTGCCGTCACAGATCGACTTAGAAGAAGCACATGCAACGGCATCAAGAAAACGAACAAGGTCGCCGGCCGTCTAGGTTGTTTGTGGTGGCCATTGTCCGTCACAGATCTGCTCTTTCAGAAAAAGTAAGACACAGAGGTATATATAGGCGGCGAAATGTGGCGCACATAGGCAGTTTGTGCTGACCGCCGGTGACAAAGTTGGGAGATGCAGCTGGAGACGGAGACAGGAGGAAAGATGGATTTTTTGATGATTTACTGTTAAAAATTTGAGAAAAAATAATTTTTCCTTAACCGTAAAATACGTACTTAACTAATAAAATATTGATATGTTTCTGTGACACCTTTGAAATAGCATACCTACTAAAATCCAATATATGACATCTAATTTATTACTACAGCTATAATAAACTTATGATTTGCACATATTAGCTATTTACATTGTGAATTATTTTAGTAAAAACCAAGGTTTTCAGAACCGGACCGGACGTCGAACCGGACCCCCGGCCGGTTCGACCGGTCCGACCGGTTCGACCGGTTCGACGAACCGGCCCAAAAAACAAAAAAAAATTAAAAAAAATTAAAAAAAATTAAAAAATCCGGTCCGACCGGCCGGTTCACCGGTTCGACCCCCGGTTCGCTGCAAAACGGTCCGACTACCCGAACCGGACCGGTCCAGGCCCCGGAGCCCGGTCCGACCGGTCCGACCGGCCGGTCCGGTCCGGTTTTCAAAACAGTGGTAAAAACCAACACTTTATAACATGAGAGAATACCAACTTTATAAAAAGAACTATTGTACCAGATTCAATTGCTACAAAGGATTGCACATCTAGAAAAAAATTATATCTATTCCCTCACACTAACCCATCAATTTACTAATGATTTGTTGAATAGCGATTGGAACTAATGAAAAACAATTATAACTATAACCATATGACAAGTTGTTTGTTGAACGTAGTTGACGAAAAACAAATACATCTACAAACATATGACCGATGATTTGTTGTAGCATGGCCAAGGTGCATTCAAATGAAATTTACAAACTCTATACATATTCATAAATAACTTTACCTATCTACTAATTTTCAAGTTCAATTGTAAAACGGTATGAAAACATGATTTAATTGTAAAATGGTATGGAAACATGAGATATTGACTAAGATTAAGGCGCAACTGGCTTTAGCAAAACAAAAAAGCCCAAAAAAGAAATCATATTACATATGTTAGTCGTTAACATCATATATCATGTTTGAAATCGTATATCGACGATGATTAACACTTGATTGAGTGTTGGTTTGATAAGTGGTGTTATGGTGGTGATGTAAGAATATTAATGGTGATATGGTGACCGGAGATGAGAATAGAGATTTAGGGGAGAAGAAGACAATCAGAATATTAGCTCAATCAATCGGTGTCTTATTCCAACGATATAACCGACTCTTTATACACGAGCTACACCCACTTAACGGTCATAACCGTCAATAACGGTTATTCCCTCCTAAACGATTATTCAATTATTAGCTAAACTCACCCACTACTATCTAATTATTACACTTTTAGTCCTCACTATATTAACCACATAACAATGCCTTCCCCTTCTAACAATTTTGTCCCAAAATTACAACAATTCAAATTCAAAAACAATTCAAAATTCAAAATCAGGGAATCGCAGCTGCATCTCTTCCAGATCTTCCCATGTAGCTTCATTGATTGGTAAGTCTTTCCATTTAATCAGCACTTCCACCCCCATCCGATGCCTCTTTTTAACAATTCTTCGATCAATAACTGCTGCAGGGTAGAATCGAAAACGTGGTTGAGTGGGAATGGGGATAATCTTGGTGTGTGGTCCTTTTGCAGCTCTCAATAGTGACACATGAAACGTCGGATGAATTTGAGCTTCGGATGGTAAATCCAAACGGTAAGCAACCTTTCCAATTTTTTCAGTAATCATGTAAGGCCCATAATACTTAGGACTGAGCTTTGAATATTTAAATTGTCTGAGAGAAGTTTGCACATGAGGTTGCAATTTCAGATAAACCCAATCCCCATCTGAAATTCCCTTTCTGACCTATGTTTATCAGCCACTTGCTTCATTCTATTCTGAGCTTGAAGTAAGGATTGCCTGAGCTCTTGAATAACCACTTCTCTATCAGAAAATAGCTGATCCACTGCCTCATTAGAACTGTCTTTAGGGATGTAAGGAATGAACAGGGGCGGTGGAAAACCATAAATGGCTTGAAAAGGAGTCATCTTTAATGAAGAGTGGTAATTGGTGTTGTACCACCACTCGGCCAAAGAAAGCCATTTCAACCAATTAGACTGATGGCTTAGTGTCATACTCCTCAAATAGGCTTCAATGCATCTGTTGACAACCTCAGTCTGACCATCAGACTGTGGGTGATATGCAGTGGACATTGCCAACTGTATACCCTGCAATTTAGTAAATTCTTTCCAGAAATTACTAAGAAAAATAGGATCCCTATTAGAAACAATCGTTTGTGGCCACCCATGAAGTTTAAAAATATTGTCTAGAAATGCTTGTGCAACTGATTCAGCAGTGTAGGGATGAGCTAAGGGAATGAAATGAGCAAATTTAGTTAATCTGTCAATGACCACCAAGATACTATCTTTGCCCTTTACTTTTGGAAACCCCCCTATAAAATCCATTGAAATGTCAGAGAACACATAAGTAGGCACAGGTAGAGGTTGTAATAACCCAGGGTAGGCTGCAGTATCTGATTTTGTTCTCTGACAAGTGTCACACTACCTGATATATTGCCTCACTTGTTTATGAAGGCCTTTCCACTTAAACATGCCCTGGATCCTTTGAATGGTGGCATGTAGGCCAGAATGACCTCCCATGGCACTGTCATGGCAAAGATGGATAATGTCTCTCTGCAAACTTTCATTTTTTCCCACCAAGACCTTAACTTTCTTTGTGAATAATGTACCATCCCACTTATAGTGTGGTACATCCTGCCCTTTCATTAATAAGTCCAACTTAGTTTTCAAAACAGGGTCAGTCTGCCAGGAATGAACAATCCTGTTCAACAAGGTTGGGTCCAAAGTAGACAAACTAGTGGCAAATAAAGTAGGCCCTTGGACCCTAGACAGAGCATCAGCCACCTTGTTTTCTACCCCTTGCTTATAACTGATTTCATAGTCAAATCCCATTAATTTGGATAACCACACATGTTGCAATGGGGTAGTTAACTTCTGTTCCATCAGATATTTTAAACTCTTCTGATCAGTTTTGATGATAAAATGCCCCAAACTCAAATAATGTTGCTAATACTTCACAGCAAAAATGATTGCCAATAACTCTTTTTCATAAACTGAATAGGCTTGTTGTCTAGGTGACAAAACTTTACTAATAAATGCAATAGGATGGCCCTCTTGCATTAATACAGCTCCTATTCCCTTGGATGATGCATCAGTTTCTAAGACAAAGGTCTTAGAAAAGTTTGGCAAAGCCAACACTGGAGGAGAACACAGAGCCTTTTTAAGGATTGTAAAAGCTTCTGTGGCTGCATCATTCCATTCAAACCCATCCTTTCTGAGCAGATTAGTAAGAGGTTTAGCCAAAATGCCATAGGCTTTAATGAACCTCCTATAATACCCAGACAATCCCAAAAATCCCTCAATTGTTTAATGTCAGATGGAATAGGCCATTCCTGAATAGCTAAGATTTTCTTAGGATCCGTAGCTACCCCTTCACCTGAAATAATGTGGCCTAGGTACTCAACTGAATTTCCACCAAAAGAACACTTAGACATCTTAGCATACAGCTGTTGGGCCCTTAAAATTCCCAAAACTTCCTTCAAATGTGACAAATGGCTTTCCATATCAGTGCTATACACTAATATGTCATCAAAAAACACTAAAACTGATTTTCTCAATAAAGGCTTGAATGTATGATTCATAAGGGACTGAAATGTGGCAGGTGCATTAGTTAGCCCAAAGGGCATAACTAAGAACTCAAAGTGACATCATGAGTTCTAAAAGCAGTCTTATGGATGTCATCAGGACACATTCTAATCTGATGATATCCTGATCTTAAATCCAATTTTGAGAAGACTGTTGCCCCCCAACTCATCTAATAATTCTTCAATCAAGGGTATAGGAAAACCATTTTTTACAGTTGCATCATTAAGTTTCCTATAGTCTATACACATTCTCCAAGTCCCATCTTTCTTTTTTACTAAAACCACAGGGGCTGCAAATGGACTGCAACTACCCTAATGACTCCAGTATCTAATAGCTCTTTTGTCATTCTTTCTATAACATCTTTTTGAGCCACTTGATACCTATATGGTTTCTGACTAATCACCACAGACTCATCCTTAAGGCTTATCTTGTGATCATAAGCTCTAACAGGTGGAAGAGTAGTAGGTGTTTTGAAAACATCCTCAAATTCTTCAAGTAATGGAGATAACACTACCTGAACAGACTGATCAGCATTGGTCACCTTGGTGCCATGTTGGAAATTATCATCCCCTGTCCCATCAGTTAAACTCCATAACTGGCCTTGAACCACTTGATCATTGTTAGCTAACAAATGATTCATTATCTCCATAGAACATAGAGATAACTTGTTAGTGTGGCTACCTTTTAACTGATAAACCTTCCCCTCAACCTGAAACTGCATTGTTAAATCTTTGAAATTCCACACTATATCCCCTAATGGTAATAACCATTGTACCCCAAAACCATGTCATAAGTTGCCAAGGGAATGATAAACATATCAGCCTTAAACCACAGCCCTTGCATTTGCCATTCAAAATTTTTAACCATTTTGGTACACATTAGAGGAACACCATTTGCTACCCCTACCCTCATTGGCCCTACTTCTTTAAAAGAACAGTTCAGTTTATAGGCCAATTTTTCATCCATGAAATTGTGAGTAGAACCAGAATCAGATAATATATGCAAGGTTTTTAGTACCAATATTACCTACTACCTGCATTGTAGAAAATGAGGGAACTCCAGTTAATGCATGAATGGAGATCAGTGGATCATTGGTAGTGGTATCAATAATGGAATTTTCTTCTTGAATTTCCACTGCATCTTCATCACAGCCTTCAATTTCCAATACAAATAATTGTTTATTTGGGCACTTATGAGAAGAAGAAAACTTCTCAGTACACCAAAAACATTCCCCTTTCATTCTTTTGGCCTCCATCTCCTTGGTTGATAGATTTAGTTTAGTTCTTGGTTGCAATCTTTGATTGTTTGAAGGAGTTGGTAATAAAGGCAAATGAGTAGTGTTAATTGGTGGTTTAATAGCAGAAATTGGTTTAGGATTAGGAATGTTAGGAGGGTAGGATCTTGCAGATTGAGTGTATTGGTATTTGGGTTTAAAAGAAATGGTTTTGTTAGCAGCATCTTGTTTCTTGGCCATCTTATAAGCCTCCTTCATGTTTCTTGGTTCAAACATTCTAACTGGCCCAGCCAGTTCAGGTTTGAGCCCATTTAAAAAAATACTAACTGCATACTCCTCACAGATAGTAACTCTTAATAAATTTTCATCAAACCTGTCACAATAATCTTCTAACTCATCAGTTTGAGTAGTAGCAGTCAAAATACCCATAGCATCATTGAATAATGATGTAGAGAATCTATCAATTATACTGCTAGAATACTCAGACCAAGTGACCTCACTTATAGGCTTCACCAACTGTTTCACAAAGGCTGAATGCCATTTCATTGCCTTGCCTTCTAAATTGATTGCTGCATACCGCACCTTGAAGTTTTCAGGAGTCTCATCCACATCGAAAAAGTGTTCGCATTTACAAATCCAGTCTTCCACTTCTGTACCATTAAACTTTGGAAACTCAATTTTCCCCAAACGAAACAATCTGTCAACTCTTGCATGATTATGCATTTCATGAGTATTATGTGAATTATCTGAAGAACTGCTATTATTCACATGACTTGTTGTCATTTTATCAAGAATCTGTCTAATGTCAAGAAAAGACTGTTCTGCTTTTTCTACAAAAGCATCAAATTTCAGTAAAGAAGTCGTGTGATCTTTAATGGTTTTTTCAAGATCAGATTGACTGCGTGTAGTCGCCATGATTGTGATTGTGAATTATTATTATTATTATGAATATAAATTGCGAGCAATTGAAATTCTATAGTGATATTATTATTATCATTATTTTGCAGAAATCACAGAGATGAATGGAAGAAGAATGTGAATCAGGACAAAATTTGACAAAACGGATTGGATTGATCACAATTGATCAATCCAGGCACAAGAATTGAAGCAGAGTACAAATTGGATAACAGATCAAGAATCAGTTCAGAAACAGAGCCAGGAAAGATGCTCTGATACCATTGATAAGTGGTGTTATGGTGGTGATGTAAGAATATTAATGGTGATATGGTGACCGGAGATGAGAATAGAGATTTAGGGGAGAAGAAGACAATCAGAATATTAGCTCAATCAATCGGTGTCTTATTCCAACGATATAACCGACTCTTTATACACGAGCTACACCCACTTAACGGTCATAACCGTCAATAACGGTTATTCCCTCCTAAACGATTATTCAATTATTAGCTAAACTCACCCACTACTATCTAATTATTACACTTTTAGTCCTCACTATATTAACCACATAACATTGGTTTGTTAAACGCGCAGCGCGCGTATATCTACACACCTAGTTAAATTTAATATATTATTAGGTGGGTTGTGTAATCTGGTGCAACAATATAGACTGGTTCACTAAACGGCTTGTGTGCAGGATTTTTCTCAATGAATTACGACTATCTGAGAGTTAGGCGTGGTTTTGTGGCAATTCTGTTGACGAGGGAAAGAATTGCTCGCAGCCTTATAACCTTTTCATGACGTGGCGCTTTTTCAGTCACCGTTCCATGCTGTGATAGTATCTACCCTCAGGATCTGCATTTTCCAGCGATCTGAAATGCATCTGAGTTAGCAAGGTCAGAATTTGCTGGCGTGACTAGTATTAAATAGCGCACAGCTGGGAAGCTTGATGTGTGAAATTATCGTTGTCCTAATACAAGCTTCAAGTCAAGACGGCTGGTCATTGACAAGAACTTTGGTTATACAAGAAATCGACGAGGGTGATGTCAGGTACAGTAGGTGAAAAGATCTTTAGACGGAGACACTTGTTTCCCCTCCTTCCCGTCTGGAGTAGTCGGGTAAGCAGCCAAAGGGTCACTGAGTCAGTGATCAAACTATAGAACCTTTTTCACAACACATGTAAGAATTTGGCATACTCTTCATCTGTACTGTCAGGCTTCCGCTCGGCTGAAGCATCAGCAAGTGTAGGTATTTGGCCATTTTGGCATGAAGTTGCGACTGACGAGTGCTTCAAGCACATTACAATTGCCACCGCTCTCGTTACAACCAACGGCTGGCATGAATATGAGCTCAATAGTAGAGGACGTTCCAAGAGGGGTGAAATTGTCTTGGAGCTTGTTGACATGGGAATGACGTTGCGGCCTAGAGGAGCGATGGGATTATCGTGCGAAATGACGCGCCACACGTGCAACTAAACGTTGAAATTCAAACAAAATAAGGTGCACCAAAAACAAGTCTGCAGTTTTAGGCCAAATCAAACGCATTGAAAACGTTCAACCCAATTTACTTTTTCATTTTAATTCTTTTGAGTTGTTTCAACTTATATTTCATCATACAACAAAGGTGAGCCCTTGGTTTAAAAAAAAACACGTTAGAAACCACAACACACTCCTACTCTCAAAGAACTTACAACAATCTTTTCTTGATCATCATGCTCCAAATTCAAGGTACAAGTAAGCCATCCCATCAGTATAACACAAACGAATTCTTTTAGGAGACCCAATTGAAGAAACACCAATTTAACAGTCTAAATATGATAGTGCTAGCAAGTAAGTATAAGAAATGACGTGATTCTCATTCATAAACAACAGAGTGAATACAGGACACTTATCTAGACTATTACAGAGTTTCGACTATAATTTATCTTTCACAACTATATAGTATGAATTCTCTCTCGCGATCTGATCCCTTCTTCTGATAACGAAGGGGGTATTTATAGACCCCTGAGGTGGTCTGTGATTGGCTGTGAGGAGAATGACAACTGTCTCGTACGATTACAGCCCTTGTCATTCTTCGCGTTGTCGCTCTGTGGTTGGTCCACGTGTCCTGCTGTTGTCCTTTCTGTACTTTTCTGTACCTCGTACCTGCAGGAGATCATGGAGCAGGGAATAAACGCCTCTGATTGGCTACACGTCCCTGCTCTTGTCGGGTGACACCTGTCCTCTATTTAGATAGCGTGCGCCGTCTTCTAGAACTCCACGTCATATTGCTGTGTTGGCGTGTGTGTGAGTGTAAGGTTGTGCGCACGCGCGGGTACATATCTCTTCAAGTCCCCCTAGTCTAGCGTGTTGTATGCGTAGCATGCGAGACGCTGGACTTAGTAAGGTAGAAGTGTCAACGCGGGTGATTTTTGTACTTTTATCTGACTTCTGGTATTCGTGCGCGATGTCATGCAAGTGGTGAAGTTGCGGACGTCTATAATTAATGCCCACATCAATATTGTCAGGCCGCGCGTATGAAACGACAGGTTGGTAGCCGGAACATCTCTGACGGTTGTACAGTGTCAGAGACGTGGTGGGCCCGCCTAGCCGTTTCAACAGCTTTTTCTCTTTCTTCCGGTGACGTGTAATTTTCTGGTTGGTTGGCCCTTTCATATTCAAAAAACCGTTAGATCCACGTGTAATCCCCCTATTTAACCCCCTTTTTCATCAATTTTCTCCCATTCTCTTGTCAAATACTCTTTCTAATTTTCTCTCCATTGTTCATCAATTTTTCCATTTTTTCACTGTTCTTTAGCATCCGAAGGGTGATTTTACGCTTATAGATGGAACACATTATGAATATCCCGAAGAAGAAACGTAGAGGCTCTAGGAGAGGGACGATGGGTCGAAGAAGGGGCCGCCGCATGCCAATGAGGTCACGGCGGTTTGGGGGAGGGATGAGTTTAGGAAGTTCGAAGGGAGTATGGGTTCCCTTCCTCGTATGGTGTGGAGATACCCGCTTCTGATAAGACGATCCTTGAACCCCCTGCTGGGAAAGTTGGGTTGTATGCTGCGTATTTCCGGGACTGCAACATTAGGGTCCTATAACCCGTTTCTGGGCACCTTTGTGCGGGCGGTGGGTGTGCATATTAATCAGATCCACCCTGGTTTGATGTCTAGGCTCATGTTCTTTGAGTTTTGTTGCCATGCCCACAAGATTGAGCCCTTGGTGGACATGTTTTATGTATTTTATAGTTTGAGTTTCGTGGAGAGTTGGCTCTCCTGCAGACCGCGCGCTAGGGTGCCTGCATGTGCTGGGGCGGGTATGAAAAGCTTTCGGGAGTGGAAGCCCAAGTTTTTCTGGATCAACCAAGGGGTTATCCCTATAGAGATGGGTCGGTTGTACCCGGCTGAGGGGATAGGGAAGGTTGTGCTGATTGATTACAAGGAGCAGGAGTGGTTTAATACTTTGACCAGTCATCCTGTGGATCTTTGTGAGATCCCGGAGACTGGGTTGGTGATGGCTGGGATGAGCATCAAGTACGATGTTAAAGGCCGTAATCCGCATCTCACTCAGGATGGAAAAGGTTAGTTGGTGTTCTTGTTGTCATCGCTCTTTGCGCACCATTTATTTATTGTCGTTAATTCGCCCTTTTTGTTTGTTTTGCTTTCAGATGTCAAGAATTTGTATGACATGTTGTTGGGTGGTGACAACATGGGTTTTGCATTTAGGGAGCTGGCGGAGGATGAATTGTACATCCTGGAGAGGGCATGGGACACGTTGATTCGTCCCCAGCTGGATGTGGTGGTACAGGAGCAGGCCCCGTCGCAGCTGTTAATAACTGAAGCAGGTGAGTCCTCACCACTTTTTGCTAATCCTTCGCCCGTCAACATGTTCATGCGGACGGGCTTTCCTTTAATTGTTATATCCAGTGATGAGTCGTCTGACTCATCGGGATCCTTCTCTCCGCGTCCGTCGTCCGCAGGCACCATGATCCCCAGTCGCCGCCTGCGCATGCTGTGAATGAGAGTGATGAGGAGACCGAGGATGATGACTTTCTCATCCATCGTATCGCCAAGCCGCAGTCAGGGGCAGTTGAAGGTGCAGATTGCTATTTTGTTTTGAACCACGAAGTGGTTAACAAATATTTTGAAAATTACCAACCTTTTGAACGAAGCTACGTTGAACTTTCAGATGCGTTCGTTCAAGGGGAGTCGGTGGTGAAGTTGATTGAGGAGGTGCAGGACGTGATGGTGACGAAGCTTGTTTCAACTGAGGCGGTGGAGACCGGGCCTATTATTGTCGATGTGCCCCGCCAGAAAAAACGGTCCAGGCGCGCTGGATCTAAAGGCAAAATGGTTGCGGGAGAGTTGACACCCCCTATTGGAAAGAGGGTGAAATTAGATGACCTTGTGCACTCCGCAGAAGATAGCTTGTTGGGTAAGTGCCTGTATTTCTTTTCCTATCTTTGTGCGTTATGATTGTTGTTATTTACTGCTCGTCATTTTGTTTTTGCAGCAGATTTGTTGAATGTTGGTGTGCCGGAGAATGTATCAATGGCTCCATTTGCTGAAGGGTTTAACCTTGGTCCTTTGGAGCAGAAGTCTCCAAACCAAGAGATTCAGGAGCCTGTTCGTACTGAGGTTGAGGATGATGTGTCAGTAATATCTTCTCCGGCACGTCAACCGTCACCCGCTCGTCAACCTACGCCTGTGTGTCAGCCGACGCCTCCTTGCCAGCCGACACCCGCGCGTCTGCCCACCCCTCCTCATGATATGTTGGAGGCTGGCTCTGGGCGGGTTACGCCCACTGACGTGAGCGAGGGTTATGGGCGGGATATTGACATGAATGTAGATGATGATGATGAGAATGAGAAGAGAGTGACTACCGAGCCGGGGGTAGCTTTTCGAATGCCCCTCCCCATGGAGGTGGTGAGTCATCCGCTGGCATATTCGTGCCAAACTGGACGTTGACTCCGGCCACCCGATTTCTTGATGTGGAGGATTGTCGCCAACTTTTGGCTAATCTTATCCCCCCCCCCCCGCGGAGCATGAGCACCAGGCTACTCGTCCTCGGGTGAGCTATTGGATAACCATATTATGAGTATGGCAAATATGTTGTTCACCTCCGCTGAGATTGTGTGCGAGTGGGGGTCTATGGCTCACGACCGTAACAGATTCCACCAGGATTTGAAGCGCGTGACTGATGAACACGACCAGATGCACAACGAGTTGAAGCGTGCTAAGTGGGATGCTGTTACCTTCTGCGAGGAGCGGGATAAGATTCAGGGGCAGTTGCCTGAGAGGGAGCAGCAGTGGAAGGTTGCTTGTGCCAAGACAAATGCGAAGATGGAGGCGTCCGCAAAGCGAATCAGTGAGGCTGACGCGTGGAATGAAGAGACCTCTAAAGAGTTGGTGCGTATGGAGAGGCTCGCGAAGCAACATTACAATAAGCTGCTAGAGTCTCGTGACTTGTTGAGGGAGAAGGATGAGGAGATTGCTCAGTTGAAGGCGGCGAAGGAGGAGACAGACAAGGAGAATCTGGCGTTGCAGCAACAGAACGCCGACCTCGAAGGGGAGCTGTTGGATACCCGCGAAGAAGTGCGCTTGGCGCAAGGGGATCGTGAGTGGTTGATCACCAGTTGTGTCCCTGAGGTCTGTTTTTATCTCTTGCCTTTGTGTCTTCTCCTTTAACGGCCTTTGATATTTGTACTAAATGTTTCTTTTTGATGTTCGCACAGGTGGCTTATTATGTGAAGAATTGTGACCAGACGCGCCAGGCCGTGGCGACAGTGAACGCTGCCGCGAAGCTTGTGGGGCGTAAAGCTGGGTTTCTAGAGGGTTATCAACATGCTAAGGATGGCAAAGCCCTGGAGCAATTCGCGTTGCATGGGCAGGATCTTGATGCTGTGTTTGCGAAGAAGGCTTCCGACTTTGATGGGTTGAAGTATGAGTTAGTTGACTTCATTGTTGGCCACCGAGACCGCCCGTCCTGCTATGAGTTGAAGCAGTCCTTTGACAAGCAGGGTCTTGTGCATACGCGGCGCGAGTATGCTCTTAGGAGGCCAAGGTGGCAGATGTGGCCTCGGGTGAGCAGCCGAGGCTAGTGAAAAGTTGGACTTGTCTGGGTCTGAAGAAGATGATGAATACAACGACGCGTCCTTCGAGGCCAAAGACTGAAGCCTGTCGTTGCTGTATTTTGCCTTTTATCTGTAAATGATTTGAATATCTTTAATGTCTTATGCATGTAATCGAAACCTTTCGTTTGATGAAAACGTGTTTGCTTAATATCTGTTGCTTAAGTTTATTGTTTCGCGCCAGTTTTAAATATATGGCTTAGCGTGGGTTTGTATTACATGCACACGACTCGTTTGTTATGCGCGTTGTATCTTAACCATACAACGCTGAGTTTAAGGAGTTGCAACTTAATAGTGCAATTTTAGTTTTAGACATTGTATCTTAACCATACTGTGACATCCGTCACTTTTTATTTTTATAATAATAATAATAATAATAATAATAATAATAATAATAATAATAATAATAATAATAATAATAATAATCTTATTAATAATAAAAAAAATCAGATTTTATATATACAAATTCCTACCATCTCTAAACCAAACCATACCCAAACCATAACCTAAGCCCAAGACCCAACCACTAACCCAACTACTTTTTATTGTGTGTTACCCAACCCATCAAGAAGCCTAAGACACCAGGCCCAAATCATCTTCCCTTAACAGTTTTTTAAAAAAAAGAAACGCCTCTGCCAGGGATCGAACCCGGGCAGAAGCCTAGTCCACCCACGCGTCATAACCAACTGAGCTACACATCATGTTTGACTAAAACCAGAACCTAATTATATTTAACCCCTTAAAACGTCGATCCCTTTCTTCTTCTTCCTTGCTGTACGATCGCAGCAGCCAAACCACCCAAGAAACCATCCTATAATCACGCCAATGATCAAATTTAACCCGTGTATCACGCACCATTATCACTTCTCTTTCTAAAACAATAAAAACGCGTAATTCAACGCGTTGAATTGACTAATTGTGATTTTAAGACCATTAATAAACTTACCATTTGAGCTCGATTGAAAACCTTATAAATACACGATGTAAACTCAATTAAACCTGCACCCACACACACGTTTGTGCGACTAAGAGAACCCCTATAACACTTTTCACTATCGAACACCAATTCGCCCAGAATCGAAGATTTTAGCTTCGCGTTGACTTTTTCTTTGACCGAGGCTCTTGCACGATTTGCGTCATTGTAAGTTCTTTTTTTGGTTGGGTTATGTTCATCGGCACTCTGTGATCAATAGCCCCAAAGATTCAGGGGCTATTGATCACTAATTGTGGTGATTGGTGAATTAGGGCTCGATTATTAGGATTTGGGGAAGAACACTTGAAGTAGTTTATGTATATATTTATTTTAGAACGATAAACATACAACCAGTTGGTGTAGACCAGCTGGTTTACACGTTTTAAGGGTAGAACTGAACCGGCCTCTTGGCCAGGTTCGAACCCCACAACAAACAACCATTTTTTTTAACCTTTATAATTATAATCCTTATTCTTTTAAAAATCGTTTTAAAATACTAAAACTATTTTATAAATTCTACAAAATTTATTTTACGTTATTCCACTGATAAAGTTCATCATCCAATTTTTAGTTTTTCAAAAATAATTTATTTAATATATATTATAAATATTACAAGTTTATTCATTTAAAATTATAAAATTCAATAAAAATATCTAAACGATTTTATTAAATCTCACAAAAATTATCCTAAACTTATATATTCTTAAACATTTCAGAAAATATTTTTATTTCAGAAAAACTGTTTATTTTATATTTTTAATTAATTTTTGTTAGTTTTAATCATAAATAATTCATAATAAATTCATTTTACAATATTTTTGTACCAAAATTTTACATAAATTATTTCTATACATTTGGAACAGAAATACAATTTTTAATTCAGAAATTCTTTGATTTTAATATTTTTAGATATTAAAGTCATATTTTGACAATTTGAAATAATTAGATTAAATATTCTATTTTCAAGAAAATAATTTTATAAAAATTATTTTCACACTTAAAATATTATGTCGTGACTACATTCAACTTAAAATTTTACAAAGAGATTTTTATTTATTTATTCATTAAATTTCTTATATTTAATAAACAAATTGTTTAATAAACAAATAAACGTTTACCCCCAATTCGGAGCCCTAGAAATACATGTATCTTAGAGTTATTTCCCTTACACATTATCAATTACTTTAGGTTAATCATTTGGGAGTAATCTCAATTCATATTTCGTTGTCCAAGTTCAAATTCAAGTTAATACGTGAACTGTGAGTATTTCCTATCCCCTTTTTGCTTTTATTCACTTTTGGGGTGTTACATGTACACTTATACAAATTACAAATACAAGTTCACATTTTTACAATACAATTCTAGTACTATGTGCATTTGCTTACAAACGTGCTTTATGCTTAGACATTACATGTAGAATACATTTGTACTTAGTGAAATCATTAACATTGTACAAGCCGACCTTAACATTGGATAGCGCTATTTGGATTGACAACCCGCCTAGATTGATTCTCCCCCTTTTTCATTGGAGAATCCGTGGCCAGTGTTAAGCTTTTTATCCATTTATTGGATAAGTACACTACAGTTCATACAGTACATTATACAGTCACAGGGTTGATTTCGCTCATTTGTATGATACATAGTTTACATAATTGCACTGTAGCTTGCACTTGAATTGTATAACTTTTTAACCTACTATATATATCAAAACTAGGAATGCTCACCAACATTTCATATGTTGACCAAACCTATTTTGTACATGTTTCAGGTGCAGTTTGATCTAATGCTTTAACAAGAGACATTTAGTGCTTTATTTTAATTCAGTTATTCCAACAGTTACATTTCATTTAAGACTTTGTATTTCCATTTCAATGTAAGACAGTTATTGGTTTATTCAATAATATTTACATTTTAGTACCATGTGCTTTTGAACAATCGTCACTACGTGGCACCTCGATGATTCCGCCATCGGTTGGGGTGTTACGCATACAATGTTTGGTTTGCGCGTTGTATCTTAACCATACAAACGCGCAGCTAGGAAATTGCAAATTATTAGTGCAATTTTTGTTTAGACATTGTATTTTAGCCATACAATGTTTGGTTTGCGCGTTGTATCTTAACCATACAAACGCGCGGTTTAGGAAATTGCCAAATGACAGTGCAATTTTTGTTTAGACATTGTATCCTAACCGAACAATGTTTGATTTGCGCGATTTGCGCGTTGTATCTTAACCATACAAACGCGCGGTTTAGGAAATTGCAAATTAACAGTGCAATTTTTGTTTAGACATTGTATCTTGACCATACAATGTTTGGTTTGGGCGTTGTATCTTAACCATACAAACGCGCAGTTTAGGAAATTGCAAATTAACAGTGCAATTTTTGTTTAGACATTGTATCTTAACCATACAATGTTTGGTTTGCGCGTTGTATCTTAACCATACAAACGCGCGGTTTAGGAAATTGCAAATTAATAGTGCAATTTTTGTTTAGAGTTTAGACATTGTATCTTAACCATACAATGTTTGGTTTGCGCGTTGTATCTTAACCATACAAACGCGCGGTTTAGGAAATTGCAAATTAACAGTGCAATTTTTGTTTAGACATTGTATCTTAACCATACAATGTTTGGTTTGCGCGTTGTATCTTAACCATACAAACGCGCAGTTTAGGAAATTGCAAATTACCAGTGCAATTTTTGTTTAGACATTGTATCTTAACCATACAATGTTTGGGTTGCACGTTGTATCTTAACCATACAAACGCGCGGTTTAGGAAATTGCAAATTACCAGTGCAATTTTTGTTTAGTTTTTTAGATTGTCGCTTTCTAAGTGTGCGACGTTCGCTTTATCTGTCATGTGGTATCTTGAATGCGTGTTTATAGGACGAAGTGCATGTAAAGCAAGGAAATTTCCAGATCTCATTCTATTAAATGGCGCAACGGCCTTCTTTACAAGTTGGAATTCTATTAAATGTAGCATTTTCTTAGTTGACCGGCGTTCCATGTTCGGGGAACGGGCTTGTCGTTTAAGGTTGATAGCTTGTATGCTCCCTTGCCAAGAACTTCTGTGACGCGGTATGGTCCCTCCCAGGTGGGGGTCAGTTTGCCTTTGGGTATTGCGCCGCTAGCTTCGTTGTTTCTAAAGACGAAGTCACCCATGCGAAAGGCGTGAGGTTTGACTTTGGCATTGTAGTACTTTTCCAGTTGTTGTTTGTAGTTTGCTTCTCTGGCCGCTGCTCTTTCGCGGCGCTCTTCTGCCAAATCCAAGTTGATGCGCAGTTCTACATCGTTGTTTGTCTGGGTTGTTGAGAGGACTCTTGCGGACGGGCATCCAATCTCTGCGGGTATCATAGCCTCAGAGCCATATGTTAGGCTGAACGGAGTCTCGCCGTGCTCGTTTTGTTAACGTGCGATTAGCCCATAGCATGCTCGGCAGTTCTTCCGCCCAGGCCTTCCCTTTAGTGCCCAGTCTTGATTTGATGCCTTCCACTATACTGCGGTTCGCGCGTTCCACTTGGTCGTTGCCTTGCAGGTGTGCAACCGAGGTGAATGTGGGTTGGATGTGCAGGTCCGCATACCATTTTAGCAACCCTTTGTCTGCAAATTGGGTTCCATTGTCTGTAACGATTGTCATGGGTAGCCCAAAGCGACAAATGATGAACTCCCAAACGAACTTCTTAACATGCGTGGCTGTGATCTCAGCGAGTGGTTTAGCTTCCACCCATTTCGTGAAGTAGTCGATTGCGACTATCAGATATCGTCTCTTCCCCGTTGTCATTGGGAATGGTCCCACGATATCGATAGCCCACTTCTGAAATGGCCACACTGAGGTTACTGGGATAAGGTCATTTTTGGGTCGCAGGGTGTTGGGAGCATGGCGTTGGCAAGAATCACACTTGCGGATGATCTTTAACGCATCTAGGTGCATGCCCGGCCAATAGTATCCTGCGTTCATAATTTTGGCGACCACCATGCGCGGCCCTGCATGTATTCACATATCCCTTCATGTATTTCTCGCACTAGGTAGTCTGCATCGACTGCATCCACACATCTCAGTAGTGGCCCTAAGTATGACTTCAGATAGAGCACCCGTCTTGCATTTGGTATTGTAGGGCTTTGTGCTGTATCTTTCTGGTCTCGGCGCATTGCTCGGGCAACGTGCCTGTGGTGAGGTAAGAAACTATCGGGGTCATCAAGCTGTCAATACCCGTTTGGATTACGTTGACCTCTTTGGGTGGAACAGACGGTTCGCTCAGGGTTTCAATTCGGACCTCTTTTGCTAAATGGCTAAAGCTTGTAGAAGCCATTTTGCTTAGAGCGTCCGCCGGCTTGTTTTGACTGCGTTTAATGTGGTCGATGGTGCAGCTAGGAAAGTTGGCCATGAGCTCTTTAGCGCGTTGGAGATACATGATCATTGAGGTTCTTTTGCTTCGTACTTTCCTGTAATATGACCGCCACCAGCATTGAATCAACATGCGCGAAGATGTGTTTAGCGCCTAGTTTCTGCGCGATGCGTAGTCCGGCAAGGAAGGCTTCGTATTCGGCCTCGTTGTTGGTGGCTTTGAATTCGAGTCTGATTGCATAAGTGAACTCCGTGCCATCCGGACTAACGAGGTGAATTCCTGCGCCGACGCCATCCTCGTTTGAGGCTCCATCTGTGTAAAGGTTCCAGATGGCCTTCTCGTCACATGGTGGTTGTGGGTCTTGCTCTGCTTTACATTCTTCGATTTTTTCTTGAGGTACTTCCGCTATGAAATCTGCTAGTACTTGTCCTTTGATCGCCGGGCGTGTCTTGTAAAAAATGGTGTGCTCGCCCAGTTCGATGGCCCATTTTTCCAGCCTTCCTGAGACTTCTGGCTTGGACAGGACATTGTTCAGCTTGTAGTCGCTCAGCACGTTGATGGGGTGGCCCTGGAAGTATCTGCGCAATCTTCGCGAAGCGTGAACGAGAGCCAACATAAGCTTTTCCATAGTTGTGTACATGGTTTCTGCATCTGTCAGGACCCTGCTAATGTAATAGATGGGCGTTTGTACCAGTTTTCTGTCAACCATCAGTACCACGCTCACCGCCTGTTCTGTTGCGCAAAGGTACATTGTCAATGGCTCCCTTGGGAGCGGGGCGGTGAGTCTTGGTAAGTCCATCAGACATTCTTTCATCTCTTGGAATGCCTTCTCCGCCTCGGTGGTCCACTTGAAATGATTCTTTTTTAGGCAATTCTTTAGTGTTTCGATGAATGGAATTGATTTGCTTGCATGGTGTGACAGGAAACGGTTGATTGCGACCAGGCGTCCATTCAGTGTTTGAACCTCTTTTAGTGTGGATGGGGAAGGCATCTGCGCAATGGCTTGTATCTTTTCAGGGTTTGGTCGGAAACCGTCTTTAGTGACCACAACGCAAGAAACTTTCCTTCTTCCATCCCAAACGCACACTTGCTTGGGTTCAGCTTCATACAAATTTCTTTCAAATGTTTGAAGGTTTCTTCGATATCCTTCAGCATTTGATCCTCTTCCTTGCTCTTGATGACCAAGTCATCCACATAGACTTCCAGGTTCTTTCCTATCTGTTTGGCGAATGCGCGGTCCATTAACCTTTGGTATGTAGCTCCTGCATTTTTTAAGCCAAACGGCATCTTGGTGTAACAGTAGACTCCCTTGTCAGTACGGAAAGCTGTTTTGTCTTCATCCTCTAGCGCCATCTGTATTTGATGGTACCCTTTGTATGCATCCAGGAAGCATTTGAACCGGAAAGGCGCTAGTGAGTCAATCTTCAGATCGATTTCTGGTAGCGGGTAGCAGTCTTTAGGACATGCTTTGTTGAGGTCTGTGTAATCTACACACATCCTCCAGTCGCCATTGCTTTTCTTGACCATTACTAGGTTGGCAACCCAGGTTTGGTATCTTGTTTCTCTCAGGATTCCAGCTTTCAACATTTCTCCTACTTGTTCATTCATCGCTTGCGTTTTTTCAGCACCCATGCTTCGTCGCTTTTGTGCGATGGGTTCGACTGAGCGATATGTGTTTAGCTTGTGTTGGGCAAGTTCGCGTGGGACCCCAACCATGTCTGATGGTTGCCATGCGAAGACGTCCATGTTTTTGCGGAGAAGTTGTTTTAAGTGATCCCGGATGTTTTCTGAGATTGTTGGTCCCAGCGTGATGGGTTGATCGGGGAACTTTGGGTTCAGGATCCATTTCTCTGGTTTCGTGCGCGAGCATGCTTTTAACATTTTCGCTGGGTGGGATTCTGTAGTCATGGCACATTCTCCGTTGGCCCATACGATTGCCACACCATTCGGTGTGGGGAAACTGATTGCGCCGTGGACTGTGGAGGTGACACTACAAGAAATTGGGGTGTTTACCCACACGTAATTTACCTACACATGTAAATGTGTGGGTAAATACCTACACATGTTTCTATATATGTGGGTAATGGTCGATGATATATTTTGATAATGACCAACACTTAATATGTGTTGGTAATACGTTTTAGCCACACTTAGTGTTGGTGGAATATTTCCCCCAAAATTGACAATTAGTTAAAAATGTAAGTACCCACACATGTGAACAATTTTCGTTATGTGTAGGTAAATTATCTACACATATATAAAAAATTTGTTATGTGTAGGTAACTTACCTACACATATTTAAAAATGTACGATGAGTGTAGATATTGGATACATATAAATTGAATAAAAAATTATTTTATTTTTTAAAAATGACGTGTCAGATAAATACCTACACATATTAAAAAATGTACGATATGTGTAGACATTGAATGCATATAAATTAAGTAAATGGTTTTTCTTTTAAAATGGCAATGTCAAAATAATTGTCCAACATTTGTGGCCCAGTTGGTTGAGGGCCTAAAGTTTCATATGGTAGGCTTGGGTTTAATTCTCACTAACCTCATTTGGAGGACATTGGTGGAGGGGAAATGAGGGATGACCCGGCCATTGGCTTGGGTTCGAGTCCTGATCCCGACCGGTTTTACCGATTATTCACTGTCGTGCCTTCGGGCGAGTGAGTGGTCGGGTTTTCCCGGTAATTGGTGGCAATTGGTGGCCCGGGTACTCTCAAGTACCTAATTCGCCAAAATGGTGCCCGAGAGTGCTCGGAAATTGATTCATTGGCCGTTAAAAAAAATAATAATAATTACCTACACATTTTAAATGTACAGTATGTTAAGATGACACAATAATTCTAATTGTAGTCCACTAAGAGCCATCATGACTATTAACTCCTCGAATGATGCGGTGAGCACAGGGTTGAAACCATGCAAGGGCAGTGAGAAGGGGGCAACGCAGTTATCCCTTCACTCCCGCTCCGCCATGTCAGCATCCACGTGATAAATAGAGAGGAACCGTGATGGTGATGATTCTCAATGGTGGTTCTCAATGATGATTCTTGAACCGTCAGCCATGGTTACGGTGTGATGGTTTGGTTTGAAATAGAAACCACCGTAATCAGTTATCGTTTTAGTTTTGCATTTTTCTTGTTAGTTCTGATTTGTTGATTTCAAAATTTATAAACCATAGCGAATGGCTTGATTTTTAGTTTATACGAAAACCGGTCTTATAAAACCGAACCGGATTGTGATATTTAATTATATATATATTTTATGTATTCTGTATTAAACAAATTTAATTACTTTCTAACCTTACTTTTAAATTTGAAGGGAATGTTATAATTATCTATATATATTAATTCAAAGACACTTCAACAGTGTCTTTGTTTTAATATATATATTGGCCACTAACTTTTACGTTAACTTTAATTCTGTCACTAACTTTTAGGTTAACTTTATTTTCTTCTAATTTGACCACCAAACTTAGACCAACAAACTTTTATCCTTTAGGATTTAAAACTTTAGCCACTAACTTTTAGCTTAACTTTATTTTCTTCCAATTTGATCACCTTATATATATATATTGGCCACTAACTTTTACGTTAACTTTATTTTCTTCTAATTTGACCACCAAACTTAGACGAACAAACTTTTAGCTTTTAGGATTTAAAACTTTGGCCACTAACTTTTAGCTTAACTTTATTTTCTTCCAATTTGACCACCAAACTTTTAGGTTTTGGGATTTCAAACTTTGACCACCAAACTTTTTGCTTTTAGGATTTCAAACTTTGACCACTCAACTTTTTTAAACTTGCATTGCACTTTGGCCAAAATTTTAGCTTTTAGCCGCAAGTATTTTTTTGAAGCTCACGCAAGAATAACAGTCACTTAATATTATCTTTTATGTCCACGAAACCCTCCACGCAACAGGAGCTCCCACAGCGACGCGGTATCTTTAACGTCCGCCAAACACTCAGCGCAACAGGAGCTCCCGCCGCGTTTCGCACAACAGCCGCACCCGCGGCGAAGCGCGGGCAACTAATACCTAGTTATAATTATAAATATAAATCAATTAGTTGAGCTGGGGTAATTTTTTAAGGTTTAGCTATCGGCCCAAGACTAAAAAAAATTCAAAGTCCCGCTTCTGATTTATCACCAAATTTTTGAATCCCGCTTCTACCCTAGCCTCCTCATAGATTATAGTCACTTACGAGTTCAAAACCTGCCTCTAGATGATGAAAGTGGTTTGAGGTGGAGTTGAAACCAGGAGAGACGACAATTATGTCGTGGAAGAAACTTGTGTAAGACGCTAATAAAGCGGCAAAGAAGGATGGTGTTATTGATGATGGACTGGTTGTTCCCCTATCTGGTTCTACTCATGCTCCTGCTCCTGCTCCGGCTATTTCAGTTCCGATTGTGGAGAATCAGCACTTGATTCTCACATTGTTCCTGTTTCGGTAGTGTTTTATGTGATTTTTGTTGTGTTTTGGGATTGGATTGTTGTGTGTGGTTTGGAATTGTAAGACCTAGGATTTGGATTTGGGTAGAAAGTAGGGCTTTGGTTGGTAGTTAAGTGGAATTTTGAAATTGGGTGATTTTGTTATTGCGTAGGTTAGGGTTTTGGTGAATACTTATTATTGCTAAAAGGATCTTGCAGTAGGTTACCTTTTTTTTTTACCTGAGAATAGTTACTACTATGATTATTGAACTTCTAATCATGTTTGTTTCAGTTGTTAAGTGTGGTGGCAATTAGTCACTGCTAATACTTATGTTGCAGATGATTTTTTTTTGTATGAATGTTATGTTTTTGTAATTCTTTCTGATACAAAATGTATAATGTACTGCTTTAATTTGTTTTTCTACAAGAGAAACTGGGCTGTCTAGTTTTGCAACTGAAACTGTTTTTGAGTTATGCAGGGAGTTATTGCTGAAAATGAAAATGCTAATCCCCCTCCCTTGCTATCCGTTTTAGTGTCGTCATTGAGAAGATTGAACGGTTATACATGGTGTGATATACATTCGTTACTTTTTGAATTTTAATATGTGCACAAGTACTATGTTTTGTATGATTTCTAACTGATTATTTGTGTTCTTTTGTAAAAGTGTATACTGCAAAAGATAATTTACATATGATGCTTATAAGATATGATCATGAATATTTCACGTCATTTTCGTGATGTTATATTTTTACAGGATATAAAACAAATTTCAGTCCCCTGGCCTCTCGCCGCAAATTCTAAACGTGGCCTCAGCGACACAATTTGTTCATCTAAAATGCTAGATTGGGTTCTAACCCTAAGTGGTAGTCGATTTCTTGAGTTCTTCTTTGACGTCGTATTGGAGTTTGACAGAAATACCAGGTAATTTGCCCTTGTTTAATGTTCATGTTTTTACTTGCTTTCCATTTGAACTACTTTTCGACTGTTCTTTGGTTATGTTTTTACTTGCTCCATCACTATGCACACCACGGTCAACCCAAAGTCCGAAGCGCCGCATTCCACCAAACCAACCACCACAGCCACGCACCCCAGAATTGCAGACACTGGAAGATAGTTCTGAGCATGGACTCTGGCCAGCAAACTAGCGGTGATAAGGCAACTGCGGCGATAGAGGATGTATGAGGGATATAGGTGGCCTGATTTTTTCTTTGAAGGTCTCTAATTTTATGCCATAAATTCATTTATGAGCTTTTGAAAAAAATACAATGATTTTATCGTAGATTATATATGCCTTTTGCAAAAGATTGAAGATGAAACCACCAGGGTAGGGAGGCCATTTGTAGAAATTACATTGAAAGATTCCATGTATTGCAAATTGCATTTTATACAACCAAATACCAAAACATACCTACCCAAAACACTAGAAGTCGCACTTTGGGAAGATATTTCACTTACCCACTGTTTGCATGCTTTTAGGGTCCTTTTGAAATTTGTCACTTACCCACTGTTTCAGATCAACTTTAAAATGTGGATTATGTATTTAAATTTACACCACATATAAATTTTAGCTACTTAATATAAAATAAAAGTAGGATTATACTGATTACACAACTTCATACCCTGCCTCTTTTAGTGCATATACGATTTATCAACTGTATATTAATTAGTATGTTCATGCAACGCAGATGGCATGTGAAAAAGGACGATCACCGTTATTAAAGAACACAAGACAAACATTGCAACCCTGCTATAGAAAGAAATATATGAACGTACTGTAAGTAGTAGGTTGATTATAATTAAATGCTTCAAATATATTAATATTGTTTATGCATAGTCGTTTCTGGTGCGCCTCACCTGGGAAAACGCCTAGGCGCAATAAGCGAGCGCTTTTGACGGGTTTCACACTTCACCAACCTATATGTAAGCCACAACTATTGTTACTAAAGTTGGTGGAAAAATGAGTAGAGGCGACCGAATTACAAGGCGCGCAACGCACGCCCAAGAAAGCCACTAGTTTTCTTAATTTTACAAGATTATGATGTCAAAATATTATAACGTTGAAATAAAGTTATGACTTTTAAATATTTGTTTGAAATTCTAGTATTTCAATCATTGTTGCTGTGTTTCAGGTGAATTATTTTTGAAATGATGAGTGCCCTTATTAGATTGAAGTTGATATCGTGGTTATTGTTCTATATCCTGCTATGTTTTGTTTTTTTAATGTGTATGCAGGTTTTGATAACTTCAAATGAATATATTTGGATTTGCTGAAACAAGAATTCTTTTTTACTTTAATGGGTTCTTTGAAAATAATAATGCTATACTTACTTTCATTCTAATTCTAAAATAATTGAACTAACATCATCATCTCTTTATTTATTTTGCAATAGTTATTTCATATGTAAGTTTACCTTTTCTTTTCTACCGCTAAGTATTCATTATTTGGTAAAAAGTTAATTTATTGTATTTGTTTTTTTTTTCCGAAAAGGAAGAAATGATGAAGTTGAGAAATCAGCATACCGTGGAATCAATAAGCGACAAGTCGATTACTGACAATGTACTTGGACGAAGCTTTATTCATTTGCCTGGGTGGAGACGTGATCCAATTATTGTTGATAGCACGATAGGTACAGCTAAAAAAGCAAAGCGTCTTATTTATGATTAGCTGGTGCATGCACTTCAAACAGTGACAAGTAAATGTGCAATTATGGAACAAGAACTGATAAAGAATAATATCATGTCTCCTCCATCAAGCACATCTGGATAATCAAGAGGTGATAGTCTTGAGGTGATGAAAGTATCGATGAGTGATGTCGTTTAGGAATTTTATACAACCCGTTAGTAACTTATGGTCAATATTTTGTTTGTTTGGTTGTTTGAACACTTGTGTTTTGATTAAGAATATTAATTTGGTCGCATATGTTTCTATAACTATTTTTGAATTTGTTTGTATACATTTAAAAATTATTATTTAAATAAATCGCGGTTATTATCTACACATTTAAATATTTTTACCAACACATCAATATATATTATTTTTACACATGTTAAATTAATGCCTACACATCTTACATTTACCTACACATAATCAGTTGCCACGTTGGATGCCACGTCAGATGCCACGTCATACACCATTTCTAACAAGTTGTTATACTTTTACCAACACATATATATTAGTTTTAGCCACACATATATGTGTAGGTATAGCTTGCTATATACCTACACATAATAAATCTGTAGGTAATGATCTATACCCACAGTGCCGAGTCTACACATCATGACACTTAATTTATGTGTAGGTAAATGTAACTACTAACACATTTTATGATTTTTCCAACACATACTATGTGTAGGTAAATACCCAAATTTCTTGTAGTGTGACCATGTTGTATGAGGCCATCGAGTCCCGCCCTAGGATTGTTGGGTCTGCTGACCTGGAGAAGAACAGATGATTAGAAAGCCAAAATATGCTAACAGTTTGATCCTGTCACACCCTCAAAATCCACTTGCGGAGTTTTACCGCGAGGCGCATGACAAACCAGGATCCAAACCAACGATCACAATAAACAAGTCTAAAATGAACATAATGCAATTTCAAAACATAGTTTAAAATCCCCGTTTACAGCGGAAGCTTATTCAAAACATTATTCAATAATAAACCAATGTTCAACGTTTGTAAAACCATGCGACTCTAACTAGACGCCGTGCAGACGCGTGCGCCCTAGTCCCATTGTGCTACCTTAGCGACCTGAGAAAACATGTAAAAGTTTTCGTCAGCACAAAAATGCTGGTGAGTTTACAGGTTTTGTAATCCAAGTACCATGTCAACCTGTCCATACTATAACAAATCGAAAACCAGTGTACGCTAGCTAGGCGTATGTTTTGTTACTACCACGATTGGAAAACCATTACTAACTCGTAAACCAAATGTATGCCCGATGTAGTAACCCTGTTGTTCCTGTTGTTCCTGTTTGAGACAATATGCACTCGCCCGGCCCTCCAAGCCGACGAGCGGGGTTGGTCACTCCCAATAGCGCTATTCACATTTCCCCGTTGTGCAAACCCGCACATTCATGGTTCCCCCGGGACTTCCAAAGATCGTGTAGTACACAATAGAAACCCATAGTATGACAGTAGTTACCAAATAATCGTTTTAACACATGTTTTCTCCCCCGAAAATGTGAAACCAGTTTAAAAGAGGGGCCGTAAACTCACCTTAAGTTGCGTTACTTTCGTAATATGAATAACCCAGCTGCTATGCTAGTCCCGTAAGCGGCGACCTAACATATGACAGTTACAAGTACTTAGACTAATAACCCGCAGGTTAATTAGTCCCTAGATGTCCAGACCATAACCAAGTTCGTTTGAAAACACCGTGACTGTTTAACTGACCCAAAGTACAAGACTCGACATCCCATTGGTGACCCGAGACTTCCCGTGTTATGTTTACGCTCTCAAACATGCAATCATGCAATCACACTTAACATACGTTAACGCACAACAAGTTATAGCACATAGCTCACGTATCACCGAATTACATCCAAACATATGTTACCAAGTTATTAGATATGTTACGAGGTTCCTAGCATGTTCCTACATGTCAAATCGGGTCTCGGAATGCTAATTTATACTTACAGCAGCAGTACACGCGATTAGGAAAAGTCAACTAGCATTTAGGTTGGTCAACTGGCATTTAGGAAGGCTAATCGCATGTAACTACTAGCATTTAGGGCTAATCGCATGTAACTACTAGCATTTAGGGCTGATTGCATGTAACTACTAGCATTTAGGGCTGATTGCATGTAACTACTAGCATTTAGGGCTGATTGCATGTAACTACTAGCAATTAGGGCCTGATCGCATGAAACTACTAGCAATTAGGGCCTGATCGCATGAAACATTGGCGATTGGCCTCCTAATCGCCTCTAACATAGGCGATTAGGATTGCTAATCGCCTGTAACCTTGCTGTTCCGGTTTTTCGCGCGTTTAACGCTCCAAATCAGATCCAGAACGTGTGTAACCACCCAATATCATCCCAACAACTATTCTAAACATGTTTAAACTAAAATCCTTCGTTTTGCCTCGTATTATCAGTCCTGCATGCAATCACGTATTCCAAACACCATTCACATAGCATGCAACATCACACTAACATGCGTAACTATCACCCTAATAATCAGTTACTCAGATTTTATCATCATAATATCATTATTATTCTGATCTAACATAATAACATGTCATTCATTCATCTAGAATCATAAAAACCCTAGCTTTCTAATCATAAACACACATAACGCATGTATACTAGTTAAAATCCGGTTATCAACACTTATTAACGATTTTCAGAAAGCTTTTTCGTTTTAGAACAGGTCTGGACGATTAGGGATTGAATGAAAACGTTTATAAAGATTCATGGATGGAAACCAAACCTTAGATTTGTGAAAGAATGATGGATTAAGCTTGAAACCTTGTGTTTTGATCAAAAATCGCGTTCCAGAGGTTGTGTGTGTGTTGGGGCGGGTTATGGACGACTAGGGTTTGTATTATGAAGTTTATGAGGTCAAGTATGGTATTTATAGTCGTTTTTAGTCGTCCAGCCCGTAACTAGCGATTGTGCAGTCTTTACACGCGATTAGGAAGCCTAATCGCATGTAAGTTCATGCAATTGGGGCCTAATCGCATGAACAGTCATGCAATTGGTCCCCTACTCGCCCCTAAAGGGCCTACTCGCCCCCCCCCCCCCTTATGGGCGATTAGGCTTCCCTAATCGCCTATAGGGGCTGGTTTCGTGTGTTTTGTGCGTTAAACCCCGTTTTAACATATGTTAACACATATTCACATACCGACAAGTCACATAATGATTGTAAACACATAACACATGTAAATACACATATTCACACTCGTTCACCAATTCCCGGGACTCGAGACTTGTATGTTCCGTATGCCCTGACGATCCTACAAATCGTCACCGTTTGTACACTTGGTTAAGGACCGACATCTAATGAACCCCTAGACCAACATCCAATGATCTTCTAGACTAAACCGATAGTTCCCGAACCATAACCCGACTTAACTAACCCAGTTAAGTACAATATACGCGTGACTCGCTAAGGTAGACTTTCATCTAGACAACGTTGTTAACCAGAATTTGCCGGGTGTCACATCATCCCCACGTTAAAAGAATTTTCGTCCCGAAAATTGCACAAGTACCAAAAGAACACAAGAATAACGAAGGAAACAAACAAAAGAAAGAAACCAAAAGAGAGATTTACCCGATTTGTCACATCATCCCCACGTTAAAAGGAATCTCGCCCCGAGATTCATTCAGCTGCAGAAGAGACATATCTCGACTCGAACGCTTCCTTAGGAAAGAGATGAGGATATTTAGACTTCATCTGATCCTCCCGTTCCCAAGTGTACTCTGGTCCCCGGTTCGAGTTCCAGCGAACCTTTACGATGCGAATCTTGCTATGACGTAGGCTACGAATCTTGTAATCTAGAATCTCCACAGGTTCTTCCACAATCCGAAGACGATCATCAACCTTGATCTCTTCCAGTGGAACAATGAGAGACTCGTCAGCCAGACACTTCTTCAAGTTGGACACATGGAAGACATTATGTACGTTACCGAGCTCCGTCGGTAAATCAAGACAATACGCCACCGGTCCAATCCGTTCCAGGATCGTAAATGGACCGACATATCGAGGGTTGAGTTTGCCACGCTTCCCAAAGCGTATGACGCCCTTCCACGGTGAGACTTTTAGAAGTACTTTGTCATTAACTTGGAATTCCAATGGTTTGCGACGCTGATCGGCATAACTCTTTTGCCGGTCCCGTGCCGCTGCTAACCGGTTACGAATCTGTACGATCTTTTCCGAAGTTTCGTACACTAGTTCAGGCCCAGTGAGTTGACTCTCACCCACTTCAGCCCAACAAAGAGGAGAACGGCATTTCCGTCCGTACAGTGCCTCGAACGGAGCCGCCTTGATGCTCGTGTGATAACTGTTGTTGTACGAGAATTCTACTAACGGTAGATGAGCTTCCCAACCCTTGCCAAAATCGATCACACATGCCCGCAGCATGTCTTCTAAAGTTTGAATCGTGCGCTCACTCTGACCGTCAGTCTGTGGGTGATAAGCTGTACTCATGTCTAGTTGGGTACCCAAAGCCTTGTGCAAAGACTTCCAGAAGTGAGAAGTAAAATGGGAGTCACGATCCGAGATAATAGAAACTGGCACCCCGTGCTTAGAAACAACCTCCTTCAAATAAAGGCGAGCCAAACGATCCATGGTGTCGGTCTCCTTAATAGCAAGAAAATGGGCTGATTTCGTCAACCGATCGACAATCACCCATATCTTGTCATTCCCGCTTGGTGATTTAGGAAGTTGCGTGACAAAATCCATTGTAATCCGTTCCCATTTTCATTCCGGAATTTCAGGTTGTTGCAAGAGACCCGACGGTTTCTGGTATTCCACCTTGACCTTAGCACAGGTCAAGCATTTGCTCACGTATGAGGCTATATCTGACCTCATGTTTGGCCACCAGTACAGCACTTTCAGATCTTGGTACATCTTATCCGAACCAGGATGAATAGAATACCGGGACTTATGAGCCTCATCTAGGACAAGCTCCCGTAGTCCACCGAATAAAGGAACCCATATACGTTCTGCGAAGTAGTGCAGGCCATCAGGCCTTCGCTCGAGGTGCTTGTCGGCACCGTGCATAGTCTCAGCTTTAAGGTTTTCCTCCTTCAAAGCTTCTAACTGGGCAGAACGGAGTTGATCAGGTAGGGATGAATGAATGGTGAGCTGCAACGCCCGAACGCGACGAGGTTTAGCTGATTCCTTCCTGCTCAAGGCGTCTGCTACAACATTCGCCTTGCCAGGATGGTACTTAATGGCACAATCATAGTCGTTCAGAAGTTCAATCCAACGACGCTGCCGTATATTCAAGTGTTGTTGGTCGAAAATATGTTGGAGACTCTTGTGATCGGTGTAGATGGTGCATTTGGTACCGTACAAGTAATGTCTCCAAATTTTCAACGCGAATACCACGGCACCCAACTCCAAGTCATGGGTGGTGTAGTTCTTCTCGTGCACCTTGAGTTGACGAGAAGCATACGCAATCACTTTCTCGCGTTGCATCAATACGCAACCGAGACCATGAATAGAAGCATCACAGTAAACAACGAAATCATCAGGGCCTTCAGGTAAAGACAAAATAGGAGCAGAACACAGTTTAGACTTTAGTTCCTCAAACGCTGACTCTTGTGGTTCACCCCAGTCGAATTTTCTATCCTTCTGAGTAAGAGTGGTGAGGGGTTGAGCGATCTTCGAGAACCCCTGAATGAAACAACGATAGTAGCCCGCAAGGCCTAGGAATTGCCGCACCTCAGTTGGCATCTTAGGTGCTCCCCAGTCCTTGATCGCTTCGATCTTAGCTGGATCGACATGAATCCCTAGTTCATTAACCACATGTCCTAGGAACTGAACTTCGCGTAACCAAAATTCACACTTTGAGAACTTAGCGTAAAGTTGTTCCCGTCGTAAGAGTTCCAAAACTAACCGCAGATGTTCCTCATGTTCGGTCTTGTTCTTGGAGTAAATCAGGATGTCATCAATAAACACGATGACGAACTTGTCAAGATATGGTTTGCAAACACGATTCATCAAATCCATGAAAACCGCCGGTGCGTTCGTGAGACCGAAAGGCATGACCAAGAATTCGAAATGGCCATAACGTGTACGTAAGGCAGTCTTTGCGACGTCAGCTTCCCTTACGCGCAACTGGTGATAACCGGACCTCAAATCAATCTTGGAGTAGTAACTAGAACCCTGGAGCTGGTCGAATAGATCATCAATACGTGGAAGAGGATAACGGTTCTTGACGGTCAATTTGTTCAGTTCTCTGTAGTCCACACACAATCGGAAACTTCCATCCTTCTTCTTGACAAATAGAATCGGGGCTCCCCAAGGGGAAGAACTTGGTCTGATGAAACCCTTGTCCAAGAGTTCCTGTAACTGACTAGACAATTCCTGCATCTCGGGAGGTGCAAGACGGTAGGGGGCCCGAGCAATAGGAGCAGCCCCTGGAACAAGATCAATACCGAACTCGACTTGACGATGGGGAGGAAGACCAGATAAATCATCGGGAAAAACATCAGGAAACTCGCGTACAACTGGAATATCGTCGATCTTCTTCTCATCACCAGAGGAAACAGATAAAAGTGCCAAAACGGCTGGATAACCCTTTCGAAGACACTTAAGGGCTTTCATGCTAGAGATGATGTTTAGCGAAACACCACCCTTGATACCGTACACAGAAAGGAATTCTCCATCAGGGAGAGGAATCCGAATAACCTTGTCGTAACAGACAATCTCCGCGCGATACAAAGACAACCAATCCATTCCTACCACAACGTCAAAACTACCCAAAGGTACCGACATAAGGTCGATGGGGAACGATAAACCCGACAACTCTAATTGACACTCCCGAAGGACACTAGTAGCTTCAATCTTTTTACCGTCAGCCAACTCAATAATATACTTAGTCTCTAATGGTACGGGTGCTACATCTAGTAGTCGACTAACTCCCATGGATACAAAACTCTTATCGGCACCAGAATCAAATAACACACTAACAGAACGATTATTGAGAAGGAACGTACCGGTAACTGTGTCAGGGTCCTGTCTAGCCTCAGCGGCTCCAATGACGAAGGCGCGTGCATTCCTGCCACCGCCCCCGTTGTTCCCATTTCCGTTGTTTCCACCCTGCTTCAGTTTTGGGCAATCCTTCTTGTAATGCCCAGTTTCACCACAGTTGTAACATCCTTGTCTTCCCGTAGTCCCTTGAGTAGTAGGAGCTGGGTTAGTAGTCGGGGCCTGGGTCGATGGAAGTGTAGCCCGACAATCTTTAGCAAAATGCCCAGTTCGCTGGCAGCGGTGACAACGGTTACTGTCGCAGTTCCCTTGATGATGACGTCCACACTTGTTGCATTTAGGCAGTTTCCCCGCATAACCACCCTGTTTGTTACCCGAAGAAGAAGAACCCCCATTATCAAACCTCTTACCCTGCAGTGCTGGCCCAGATCCCTTCCCTTCATTATCCCACTTGCGCTTGTTGTTCTCTGGGGCCTTAACAGTCGAGCCCTTGGCAGGCAAAATACCTTCATTCACCTTCAAATTGGTCATCCTATGAGCCGATCGGACCACCTCTGCGTATGTAGGATGATTTCCCGCAGCCACTAACCCTGCGATTTCCGGTACTAACCCCGAGACATAGTGTTCAATCCTCCTGTACTCTGGCACATGCAGATCAGGACACAGTACTGCTAACTCGTTACGCCTCACAGTATACTTCTCAATTTCAGACCCAGACATCTTGAGGTTCCACACCTCGTGCTCTAACTTCTGCACCTCTTCCCTGGGACAGTACTCACGCTTCAGCAGCTGCACAAAATTCTCCCAAGGCATAGCATACGCCTCCCCAATACCCATATTCTGGGTGATGTTATTCCACCAAGTCAATGCAACATCCTGGAATAACGCAGCAGCATACTTAACCCGGTCTTCTGGGAGACAGTTGCACATCAGAAACACTGACTCCACCTTCTCCAGCCACCTAAGCAAGCTCACCGCACCCTCAGTGCCAGAGAATTCCTGGGGCTTACAATCCCGAAACATCTTGTAGGTACACATGGGTGGGGGTGGGTTAACAGGACCACCTGAAATGAAATGCGTGAGGAATTACGACGAATGTAAACAAGGTTCACCAATGAGGCAAAGAAAATGGATAAATCAACTTACCACCACCGTTGTGCCCTAACTGGAAGGCAGCTTGGAGCAAGTTGTTCAGATCAGCCTGCGATAGGTTAATACCTCCACGACCACCAGCACCACCGCGACCACCACCACGTCCACCATTGCGACCACCTCCACGTCCTCCTCGTACTCCAGACATGATTCTGGCAGAAAGAACGAGAAAATTCAGTTTCGCAGCAAAAGATAACCACTAATGTTTACAAGATCAAAGCTAGATCCAATCCAGGACTATCCCTTCAAACCCAGAGCTCACTAGGGCTTCCATGCATTTCGGTTTATGATTTTGTGTGCACCCAAAATGATAAACCGCTCTACATGGTCCTCCAAGTGTTCTCCTAGTTCAAAGTTCAAATCACCGAACATAGACTCTTAGCTATACACCGTAATACTACGGTAGTTTATGGCAAATGTTTCTATTGGAGTATGAAAGGGAGATGTCCGAGCCTTGGACAAATCTCAAGAGTACACGATTCACTCCAATATACTACACTGCCTAGAAAGTAAGTAACCCGACCTAAGATAGAACGGATGATGTAACGTAGAAAGACCAAATGATTTAGAGACACCCCGACAAGACCATACGTAATCTACCATAATGTTTTAGTACCATGTGATCGTCTAGTGTGTGCGACTCGGCTATAGACTAGACTCTACATGCAGTCCTAGTTCACTATAACCATTGGCTCTGATACCAATCTGTCACACCCTCAAAATCCACTTGCGGAGTTTTACCGCGAGGCGCATGACAAACCAGGATCCAAACCAACGATCACAATAAACAAGTCTAAAATGAACATAATGCAATTTCAAAACATAGTTTAAAATCCCCGTTTACAGCGGAAGCTTATTCAAAACATTATTCAATAATAAACCAATGTTCAACGTTTGTAAAACCATGCGACTCTAACTAGACGCCGTGCAGACGCGTGCGCCCTAGTCCCATTGTGCTACCTTAGCGACCTGAGAAAACATGTAAAAGTTTACGTCAGCACAAAAATGCTGGTGAGTTTACAGGTTTTGTAATCCAAGTACCATGTCAACCTGTCCATACTATAACAAATCGAAAACCAGTGTACGCTAGCTAGGCGTATGTTTTGTTACTACCACGATTGGAAAACCATTACTAACTCGTAAACCAAATGTATGCCCGATGTAGTAACCCTGTTGTTTCTGTTGTTCCTGTTTGAGACAATATGCACTCGCCCGGCCCTCCAAGCCGACGAGCGGGGTTGGTCACTCCCAATAGCGCTATTCACATTTCCCCGTTGTGCAAACCCGCACATTCATGGTTCCCCCGGGACTTCCAAAGATCGTGTAGTACACAATAGAAACCCATAGTATGACAGTAGTTACCAAATAATCGTTTTAACACATGTTTTCTCCCCCGAAAATGTGAAACCAGTTTAAAAGAGGGGCCGTAAACTCACCTTAAGTTGCGTTACTTTCGTAATATGAATAACCCAGCTGCTATGCTAGTCCCGTAAGCGGCGACCTAACATATGACAGTTACAAGTACTTAGACTAATAACCCGCAGGTTAATTAGTCCCTAGATGTCCAGACCATAACCAAGTTCGTTTGAAAACACCGTGACTGTTTAACTGACCCAAAGTACAAGACTCGACATCCCATTGGTGACCCGAGACTTCCCGTGTTATGTTTACGCTCTCAAACATGCAATCATGCAATCACACTTAACATACGTTAACGCACAACAAGTTATAGCACATAGCTCACGTATCACCGAATTACATCCAAACATATGTTACCAAGTTATTAGATATGTTACGAGGTTCCTAGCATGTTCCTACATGTCAAATCGGGTCTCGGAATGCTAATTTATACTTACAGCAGCAGTACACGCGATTAGGAAAAGTCAACTAGCATTTAGGTTGGTCAACTGGCATTTAGGAAGGCTAATCGCATGTAACTACTAGCATTTAGGGCTAATCGCATGTAACTACTAGCATTTAGGGCTGATTGCATGTAACTACTAGCATTTAGGGCTGATTGCATGTAACTACTAGCATTTAGGGCTGATTGCATGTAACTACTAGCAATTAGGGCCTGATCGCATGAAACTACTAGCAATTAGGGCCTGATCGCATGAAACATTGGCGATTGGCCTCCTAATCGCCTCTAACATAGGCGATTAGGATTGCTAATCGCCTGTAACCTTGCTGTTCCGGTTTTTCGCGCGTTTAACGCTCCAAATCAGATCCAGAACGTGTGTAACCACCCAATATCATCCCAACAACTATTCTAAACATGTTTAAACTAAAATCCTTCGTTTTGCCTCGTATTATCAGTCCTGCATGCAATCACGTATTCCAAACACCATTCACATAGCATGCAACATCACACTAACATGCGTAACTATCACCCTAATAATCAGTTACTCAGATTTTATCATCATAATATCATTATTATTCTGATCTAACATAATAACATGTCATTCATTCATCTAGAATCATAAAAACCCTAGCTTTCTAATCATAAACACACATAACGCATGTATACTAGTTAAAATCCGGTTATCAACACTTATTAACGATTTTCAGAAAGCTTTTTTGTTTTAGAACAGGTCTGGACCATTAGGGATTGAATGAAAACGTTTATAAAGATTCATGGATGGAAACCAAACCTTAGATTTGTGAAAGAATGATGGATTAAGCTTGAAACCTTGTGTTTTGATCAAAAATCGCGTTCCAGAGGTTGTGTGTGTGTTGGGGCGGGTTATGGGACGACTAGGGTTTGTATTATGAAGTTTATGAGGTCAAGTATGGTATTTATAGTCGTTTTTAGTCGTCCAGCCCGTAACTAGCGATTGTGCAGTCTTTACACGCGATTAGGAAGCCTAATCGCATGTAAGTTCATGCAATTGGGGCCTAATCGCATGAACAGTCATGCAATTGGTCCCCTACTCGCCCCTAAAGGGCCTACTCGCCCCCCCTTATGGGCGATTAGGCTTCCCTAATCGCCTATAGGGGCTGGTTTCATGTGTTTTGTGCGTTAAACCCCGTTTTAACATATGTTAACACATATTCACATACCGACAAGTCACATAATGATTGTAAACACATAACACATGTAAATACCCATATTCACACTCGTTCACCAATTCCCGGGACTCGAGACTTGTATGTTCCGTATGCCCTGACGATCCTACAAATCGTCACCGTTTGTACACTTGGTTAAGGACCGACATCTAATGAACCCCTAGACCAACATCCAATGATCTTCTAGACTAAACCAATAGTTCCCGAACCATAACCCGACTTAACTAACCCAGTTAAGTACAATATACGCGTGACTCGCTAAGGTAGACTTTCATCTAGACAACGTTGTTAACCAGAATTTGCCGGGTGTCACATCATCCCCACGTTAAAAGAATTTTCGTCCCGAAAATTGCACAAGTACCAAAAGAACACAAGAATAACGAAGGAAACAAACAAAAGATAGAAACCAAAAGAGAGATTTACCCGAGTTGTCACATCATCCCCACGTTAAAAGGAATCTCGCCCCGAGATTCATTCAGCTGCAGAAGAGACATATCTCGACTCGAACGCTTCCTTAGGAAAGAGATGAGGATATTTAGACTTCATCTGATCCTCCCGTTCCCAAGTGTACTCTGGTCCCCGGTTCGAGTTCCAGCGAACCTTTACGATGCGAATCTTGCTATGACGTAGGCTACGAATCTTGTAATCTAGAATCTCAACAGGTTCTTCCACAATCCGAAGACGATCATCAACCTTGATCTCTTCCAGTGGAACAATGAGAGACTCGTCAGCCAGACACTTCTTCAAGTTGGACACATGGAAGACGTTATGTACGTTACCGAGCTCCGTCGGTAAATCAAGACGATACGCCACCGGTCCAATCCGTTCCAGGATCGTAAATGGACCGACATATCGAGGGTTGAGTTTGCCACGCTTCCCAAAGCGTATGACGCCCTTCCACAGTGAGACTTTTAGAAGTACTTTGTCATTAACTTGGAATTCCAATGGTTTGCGACGCTGATCGACATAACTCTTTTGCCGGTCCCGTGCCGCTGCTAACCGGTTACGAATCTGTACGATCTTTTCCGAAGTTTCGTACACTAGTTCAGGCCCAGTGAGTTGACTCTCACCCACTTCAGCCAACAAAGAGGAGAACGGCATTTCCGTCCGTACAGTGCCTCGAACGGAGCCGCCTTGATGCTCGTGTGATAACTGTTGTTGTACGAGAATTCTACTAACGGTAGATGAGCTTCCCAACCCTTGCCAAAATCGATCACACATGCCCGCAGCATGTCTTCTAAAGTTTGAATCGTGCGCTCACTCTGACCGTCAGTCTGTGGGTGATAAGCTGTACTCATGTCTAGTTGGGTACCATGTCATTCATTCATCTAGAATCATAAAAACCCTAGCTGTGGGTGATAAGCTGTACTCTGACCGTCAGTCTGTGGGTGATAACATGTCATTCATTCATCTAGAATCATAAAAACCCTAGCTTTCTAATCATAAACACACATAACGCATGTATACTAGTTAAAATCCGGTTATCAACACTTATTAACGATTTTCATAAAGCTTTTTCGTTTTAGAACAGGTCTGGACCATTAGGGATTGAATGAAAACGTTTATAAAGATTCATGGATGGAAACCAAACCTTAGATTTGTGAAAGAATGATGGATTAAGCTTGAAACCTTGTGTTTTGATCAAAAATCGTGTTCCAGAGGTTGTGTGAGTGTTGGGGCGGGTTATGGGATGACTAGGGTTTGTATTATGAAGTTTATGAGGTCAAGTATGGTATTTATAGTCGTTTTTAGTCGTCCAGCCCGTAACTAGCGATTGTGCAGTCTTTACACGCGATTAGGAAGCCTAATCGCATGTAAGTTCATGCAATTGGGGCCTAATCGCATGAACAGTCATGCAATTGGTCCCCTACTCGCCCCTAAAGGGCCTACTTGCCCCCCCCCCTTATGGGCGATTAGGCTTCCCTAATCGCCTATAGGGGCTGGTTTCGTGTGTTTTGTGCGTTAAACCCCGTTTTAACATATGTTAACACATATTCACATACCGACAAGTCACATAATGATTGTAAACACATAACACATGTAAATACACATATTCACACTCGTTCACCAATTCCCGGGACTCGAGACTTGTATGTTCCGTATGCCCTGACGATCCTACAAATCGTCACCGTTTGTACACTTGGTTAAGGACCGACATCTAATGAACCCCTAGACCAACATCCAATGATCTTCTAGACTAAACCGATAGTTCCCGAACCATAACCCGACTTAACTAACCTAGTTAAGTACAATATACACGTGACTCGCTAAGGTAGACTTTCATCTAGACAACGTTGTTAACCAGAATTTGCCGGGTGTCACAGATCCTTTGAATAAACAGTCTTTACAACTTACTTCTCCCTAAAGACTGCTGACTCTAACAACTGTTCTATCCAAACAACTGCTTAACAACTGCTGATACAAAGGACTGCTGAATAAACAACTGATGAAGAACAACTGTTGACCAAAGGTCTGATGAAGAACAACTGCTGATTCAAGTACTGAAGACCAAAGCACTGCTGGAACCAACAACACTTAGGCTCTAGCAGTGGATACAAGACCATCAGAGTTTTCCTACAACAGCTGTTTACTATCAGTGCTTTCAATGTAACAAAAGTTTGTATTAGGCAGATGTTTATGTTTGTTATTCTGTTAGAGGTCACTGTCTTAGGTGATGTCAGCTTAGGTCATCAGTGTTTTGAGTCTGTCTATAAATAGAACAGTGCCTGTACTGTTCTATTGCATCACACACACAAACATTCTCTCAGACAAACACTGTGTGATCAGGCTGAGGGGGAGTAATTGTACGATTGTAATCTTTTAGATAAATGAAAGCATTCGATCTGAAAACATTTACTCTCTTGTTTTGATTAACAGTTTATTATTCCGCTGCAACTTCATTCTATTTTCGTTTCACTATTATCATATTCAGTTAAACAATCAAAACAATCAAACTCAGATCCTAACAATTGGTATCAGAGCTTGGTCAATTAAATTCGATCTAACAAATCAATTTAATAATCAGCTCACAATTATTGATATCGTTTGTCTGTTGGATTGGAAACAGAGTAATAGTTTAATTTCGTTTCAACCGTTTTTAAACAGACTTTGTTTTTTTGAAAAATCAGAGAATGGCTTCAATCAATCACGATCCACATAACACTGGCACGAACAACAAGCCACCGATGCTTGTCAGATCTGAATACAATATCTGGCAACGTCGGATGAGCCATGTTCTAGCTCAACAAAACACTGGGTGTTGGAAGTCGGTTATCTTCGGACCACATGTTCCGACTGTGCCGAGTACTAAAGATCCCAAGGTGTTTGAGCCAAAGAAACTTGAAAACTACTCCGACCAGGATTTTCAGAAAATTGAGCTAGATGCTAAGGCCTTCAGTATTGTGGCCATGGCTCTACCCAATGATATATATGCTGGGTTGTTACACTGTAACAGTGCAAAGGAATTGTGGGATGCACTAAAAGAACAGTTTGGTGGGACTGAGGAGGTTATTGAAAACAATCGTGAAATACTTAACCAACAATATGAAACATTCAGTCATGTCAAAGGAGAGTCATTAACTCAACAGTTTGAGAGGTTTAATTGCTTAATTAGTGAACTAAAATTGGTTGGTCTTACTTACCCTCATTCAACCTTGAACCATAGGTTTTTAAGATCATTACCAGACAAATGGGACACTATTGCTATTGTGATGAGAAACTCAATTGGATTTAAAGACCTATCACTGACCCAGCTTCATGGTAAGCTCTTGACCTATGAGAGAGAGCTTAACCAGAAAAAGAAGCTCCAGGACTCTGGAAAAGTGTCTGATGACTATGTATTTGGGAATACAGCACTTTTGGGTCATGATGAAGTGCCTGGAAACACTAAGGATCAGAGTTATGATCATTTCATTGACATAACTTCAGGTTTTAACTCAGATTCTTATTCACCAAACTATGCTTTCACAGCACGTGGTGGTGATATCCAGGCATCTGACAATATATCCTTTGAGTATGATGACTTGAAATACTTTGACCCTGATGATTTGGAAGAAATGGACATTATGCACCAATTGGCCCTTCTCAGTGTAAGAACTAATAATTTTTACAAGAAAACTGGGAGAAGGTTTCCAGGGTTAACTGGCAGATCTAAGGTTGGGTTGGATAAATCAAAGATAAAGTGTTACAAATGTCATAGACTTGGTCATTTTGCTAGGGAATGTAGGGGTCAACATGGTACACCTATGATAACCTATCCAAATCAAAGACCACAGACCAACACTTATCAGAATTCCTATAATGCCCCTGGACCAAATGTGCAAAACACTGCTCATTTTGCACAGTCCTCAAACACTGTTCCTGTCCAGTATGTCCAAACCACTGTTCCTCAGATCCACTATGTGCAAACACCTGTTGCTCAAGCACCTGTGCAAACGACTGTTGCTTCATCCTCTGCCCCTGCAGAGACCAGTCAACAGAGCTTCTTTACACAAGGCTTTGTTGATTGGAGCAGTCTACCTGATGAGCTAACAGATGAAAATGTTGCACTAGTTGCCAAAACTGAAAATGAACCAGAAAATTTTTGTTTCATGGCCATGGTGGATGAGATTGAATCTGAGGAGGTGGTAACTGAATCTGATGTTGTGACTGATGATGTTGTTAGTGAAGATGTTACAGGTGAAAAACCTGAAGAAGAGGTTGTGAATCTCTCAGATCCCTGGGGTGCATCTGATGACTGTGAGTGCAAGTGTGATTGTGCATTGATGGCTGCTGCTAAGGTATCTCCTCAAATTCTTAAAGAGTTGTGTTCTGACAAATGTGTAATAGCATTTGCTAACATCAAAGAGGTGAATGAAAACCTTAGAAAGAAAATTTTGGATGATGAAGTTAAATTTGAAAAACTTACAAAAGATTTAAAAACAAGTTTAACTGCAAAAGAGTCTGAAATAAGCAGCTTAAAACATGAAGCAACCATAACCAAAGACCAGCTCCAAACTATGATAGCAAAATATCAAAGTTGTAAAAGTGAGCTTGAGTCCACCCAAGTTGAATGTGAGAAATGGGTGGAATCATGTAGAGGTTTTGAAATGTTACTCAACAAACAAACTAAAAGTCATGTGAAGTTTGGCTTTGGTTTTGAAACCACTGCTCCAGCTTTTGAAAACACTGACAAAAAGAGTCAAAAGTCTGTTGAGGTAGTACCAACAAACCTGCAGGGTCAAGAGATTAAAATCACTGAACCAAATGGTAAGAAAATTGTTCTTGAAAAACCAGAAGGTTCCTCATCTTTTACTGAACTTGAAAAGTATGAATTTAAGCCTACTTGGTCTGATGAGTGTGATACTCTTGAGAATTTTAAACCTGTTGATTTCAAAACACCTGAGGGAAAGACAGCTCCTCAAGCAAAAGTCATTCCCCTGGCAAAAGTCATTCCCCTGAAAAATCTTCCAGCAGATGCTCAAACATCTGCTGAAAAGAAGGCTGAAAAGGGGAAGAAGAAAGAAAAGACTGTCAACTTGTTCTGTGATTTTTGTGAAAAGAAGAATCATGTCACTAAAAACTGTTTTCTTCTAAAAGCATATGACATTAACAAAGGAACAAGTGAATGTGATTCCAAAGCCACATGCTCAATATGTGGGAAAAAGAATCACAAGACCAAAGAGTGCTTGTATCTCAAAAATTTTGATGTAAAAATACAAGAATACAAAGCTAAAACTCTTGCAAACCCTGTGGTTAGTACTTCAAAAGGAAAGCCCAAACAGACCTTCACCCCTGTCCAAACACCTGTTACAAAAAGGCTTGAAACATCTGCTTCTAGAGATGTCCAAGTAACAGATGCCCACCCACAAGCAAATACCCAAGAGGTTATGGTCAACCTCCATGTCACAGTCTGCCACATGTTTATGAGGAGCCAAAAAGACCCTCTAAACCAAGAGTGAACAGAAATCCATATGGGTATTATCATCTGTCAGGAAGTGATCAAACAACTGCTGCACCAAGTGTTGACATTCAAGCACTGGCAAATGGTCAGCAGCAGTTGTTGAACTTAATTCAGAAATTGGTCCAAACCACTGATCACCTTCCAAAGCTTGAGTCTGAAAGGTCTGAGGACCCATCCAAAGCCAAACTGGCTTTGGACACTCACCAAAACTAATCATTTACTGATGTGCAGGGAGCTTCTGCTTGTTTAGATAGTCTTTGGTATGTAGATAGTGGAGGCTCTAGGCACATGACAGGATGTAAAGCCCTTCTTCTGGACTTCTTGGCTCATGGAGGGGGTGATATATCCTTTGGTAATGATTCAAAAGGTAAGGTGTTGGGTTCAGGGACTGTACAAGCTGGAAAACTCAAGTTTGAAAATGTCAATATTATTGATAATCTCAAGTTTAATCTTCTGAGTGTTTCACAAATGAGTGACAAAGGTTATGGCTCATTTTTCACAAAGAAAACTTGTAAGATTATTGGGCCAGAAGTGGTGAAAAAGATTGATACCATTATTGCTGAGAGCAAAGCACAACTTGTTGCTCATAGAAGTGGCAATGTGTATGTTGTTGATATGTTAAAGGACAATCCTATGGCAAATGTCTGTCTATTTTCTGCTGCCTCCACTAAGGAGACAGAATTGTGGCATAGGAGATTGGGTCATACCAACCTTAATACTATCAACACACTCTCCAAACAAAGCCTTGTCAGAGGTTTACCATCAAAAGAATTTAAATGTGATGAGCATTGTGTTTCTTGCTTAAAAGGGAAACGACATAAAAGCTCTTACAAATCCATTGATGAGTCCAAAACTAGTCAGTGTCTACAATTGTTGCACATGGACTTGTTTGGCCCTGTTAAAATCATGAGTCTAAGAAGAAAGAGATTTTGTCTTGTCATAGTTGATGATTTTTCTAGGTTTACATGGACTTACTTTTTACATTCTAAGGATGAGACTGCAGGTATATTGAAGGACTTTGTCACCAAAGTTGAAAAACAATATGACTTGCCAGTAAAAGTCTTCAGGAGTGACAATGGAACAGAGTTTAAAAATAAGGAGTTGGATGACTTCTGTGTGTCAAAAGGGATTGTGAGGCAGTTCAGCATCCCAAGAACACCAGAACAAAATGGGGTGGTTGAGAGGAAAAATAGAACTCTTATAGAAGCTGCAAGAACCATGCTAGCAGATTCTGGTTTGCCACTGTCCTTTTGGGCAGAAGCTGTAAACACTGCTTGCTATGTTCAAAACAGAGTTTTGATCAACCCTAGACATCAAAAAACTGCTTATGAAATTTTGTTCAAAATCAAACCATTAATTTCATTCTTCAAAATCTTTGGTTGCCCATGTTTCATTTTAAATCTCAAAGATTCCATTTCAAAATTTGCAGCCAAAGTAGACTGTGGTTATTTTCTGGGATATTCTTCTACTGCTAAGGCCTATAAAGTGTTTAACACAAGGACTAAGACTATAGAAGAAACTCTGAATGTAAAGTTCAATGAACTTTCATCTCTAAAAATCCCTGCAAACCCTGCTGAACTATTTGATTTAGATAAATTCAAATTTGAAGATATCACTGTTAAAGCTAACATTGCAGGTATTCCACAGTCTCCACAACAAGATTACAGAACAGATGTTGTGATCCCTAGTCACTACAAAATCTATTCTGCCTCAGAGGAAGCAGCTGTTCAAAACAATTGTCAAAACTCTGCCACAGCTGTGTCAACCACTGTTGGCCAGTCTTACCCTCAAACCACTGCTTCACCCCTCACAATCACTGACATATCATCTGTTGACAAAAGTCAATCATCTGTTGACAAAAGTCAGTCAAGTTTCACACCACTTGGACCCATTCCTCCATTACCATTCCAAACATCTGATGGCACTACAGAAGTACCAACAGATGTTACACCAACAGAGTCACCAAACCTCTGTCCATCACCTCAAAATGCCATTGTTCCATATCAGGGAGATCTTATTTACTTAAGAGCTCATCCACCAGACCAGATCATTGGCAACATCAGAGAGGGTGTGCTCACAAGAAGCCAATCCTCCAATATCTGTCTTTTTGCAGGTTTCTTATCCCTCACACAACCTGTCAAGTACCAAGAGGCACTGAAAGACAACAGTTGGGTAGAAGCCATGCAAGAAGAACTCCTTCAATTTAAAAGACAACAAGTATGGGAGCTTGTACCACTTCCTAAGGATGTTTGTCCTATAGGAACAAAGTGGGTCTTCAAAAACAAGACTGATGAAAGGGGTATTGTTGTCAAGAATAAAGCCAGGCTTGTGGTTCAAGGCTTCAGACAAGAAGAAGGAATAGATTATGATGAGACTTTTGCTCCTGTAGCAAGACTCGAAGCCATCAGACTCTTCTTAGCCTTTGCTGTCAACCACAACATAAAGGTGTATCAGATGGACATCAAATGTGCTTTCCTTTATGGCAAAATTCAGGAGGAGGTCTATGTATGTCAGCCACCTGGTTTTGAAGACACTTTCCATCCTGACTATGTCTACAAGCTCAACAAAGCTTTGTATGGACTCAAACAAGCACCAAGGGCCTGGTATGAAACTCTTTCCACATTTCTCTTATCCATTGGCTTCACAAGAGGTAAAATAGACAAAACTTTATTTCTTAAATGGAAAGGGAAACACTTAATGATTGTTCAAATATATGTGGATGACATCATTTTTGGATCCACATGTAACCAAATGTGTGAAGAGTTCAGAAAACTCATGACAGCAGAGTTTGAGATGAGTGCCATGGGTGAGCTTCAGTGTTTCCTTGGTCTACAAGTGAAACAACTGCAAAATGGCACATTCATTCACTAAAACAAATATGTAAAGAATTTATTAACCAGATTTGAGATGAATGATTGTAAGCCATGTAGTACACCCATGAGTACAGTCAAGCTGCTCACTATTGATGACAAGGATGAGCTGGTTGATCAAACACATTATAGATGCATGATTGGGTCTTTACTGTACTTAACTGCATCTAGGCCAGACATTATGTTTGCTACCTGTGTCTCTGCCAGATCCCAGGCTTCACCCAGAAAGTCAAACCTTATTGCTGTGAAAAGGATATTCAGATACCTCAAAGGTGCTCCCACACTTGGTATCTGGTATCCTGCTAATGGAAACATTGAGCTTTCAGGTTATTCAGATAGTGACTTTGCTGGCTGTCACACCACAAGAAAATCCACATCAGGAGGGTGCCAATTTCTAGGGAATGCCTTAGTTTCATGGCAAAGCAAAAAGCAGGCAGCTGTTTCAACCTCAACAGCTGAAGCTGAATACATTGCTGCTGCAAGCTGTACAGCCCAACTCATGTGGCTTCAAAATCAACTACTGGATTTTGGGATAACTGCACTTCAGACTCCACTCATGTTGGACAGTCAAGCTCCTGAAAATATCATCAAGAATCCAGTCACTCATTCCACTACCAAATACATTGACATAAGACATCATTTTGTCAGAGACAGCTATGAAAAAGGTTTGATTTCTCTGCACCATGTTCCAACAGAGGATCAGTTGGCAGATGTGTTAACAAAAGCTTTAGACACATCTACCTTTACAAATCTGATTTCCAGAATTGGTATGTTAAACATGGATTAAACAAATAAATTTTCAATAAATCATAATAAAATGTTTCAGAAAATCAAATTTTTTTTTCCAAATAGCTGTTTGGTTGAAAAATCTGTTTATAACATCTGATCAGATAAAACAACCACTGTTTCATTCATATCCACTGCTGGTTGAAAAATCTGTTTCAAAACATCTGATCAGATAAAACAACTGTTTCCTTATATATTTATACTATATCTATACAAAAAAAAAACGGTTGGTTCCATCAGCTGTTTGTATCAGTTGTTTGCCAAAAACAGCTGTTCTCCACCAGATGTTTCATCCATCAGATGATTGCCACGTCTGCTCATATAAGCAGAGGTTTGGCCACATCAGCGGTTTCATTGAGCCTATAAAAACCCTGTTTTACCACAACAGACGTTACACTGTCTCATTGTATTCAAAATACTGAAAACCACCTTCTTCATTCTCAAACCCTCCATCAAATTTCAATCATCTTCACCTTCGAAATCCATTATAATGGATCTTCAAGCTAAAGCCACCCACAATTGTCTTCCCTATCTGATTAAAACAGATGACAACGCTTCATTCCATTCCACCATCGACATTTTTCTAAACTCCAAATACTTACCCATCTTAACCGCTAACGCCCCCATTTATCTCGATACTCTTCAAGAATTCTGGTTGAATGCTGAGTTTCTACTCCAAGACAAAAAGCCTACTTCCATTATTTCCAAAATTGGAGAAACCAGTATCGTAATTACCCCTGAAACCATATCCACAACCTTCACACTAAATGACCTGGCAGGTAAGGACTCTTTTACTAAAACAGAGCTTCACACTGAGTTCCAAGAAAGAGGGTATGAGGGTCAGATGACTGGATCAACTCTTTTCAAAAAGTTTTTCCCTCCAGTCATGAAATTTTTCTTCCATACTCTTCTTCTATGTGTCTCTGCTAAGTCCACATCCTTTAATGAAATTCCATTAAGGATGCAATATCTTGGTTATGCCATGTTGTCAAACTCTGACTTCAATCTTTCCCAGGGATTGTTCATAGACTTAGTATCAAATGTGAAAGCAGTCAAGTCTGGGTCTAACAATGCTTTTCTTATTTACCCAAGAATTCTTAGTGTAATCTTACAAAAAGTCTTACCAGAAAAAGTTTTCAAAAAGGGTGAGGCAATGCAAATGAAAAGCTTAACTGATGAAACTTTCACTAGAATGCTGGGTGGAAGCACCCAAGAAAAAGTGTCTAAAGTGTCAAAAGTTTCTAAAACACAAACAAAGAGGACAAAGACAACAACTGTTGTCAAAACCTCTGTTGTTGAGCCCACTGCTCCTGGTGATCATGGCACTACATCCAGTGCTGTGAAACCCACACCAGCCACTTCCAAAAGGAAACATCCATCCACAAAAACCACCACTCAACCACAAATGAGGCTTCTGGATGTTGAGGTACCAGAAGAAACCTCTGTTGCACCACAAAAGCAACCTGAAACCACTGTTGTTACTTCCTCACAATAGCTGGATATACCTCCACCTGACCAAACTCCTCATGAATCCTCCCAAAAGGATCATGTTGTAAGCCAAGGGGACACACATCATGATACATTTGAGTCACTTGGCCAAATGTTCACAAGCCCCTCTCCCAGGGCTAATTCTCTTGTTAATCCTCCACCCTCACCATCACATCATGTCCCACAAACCATGCAACCTCTGTTTAAGGCAATTGACAAATCTCAGGAAGATCCCAGTTCCTCTCTTCCACCTGTCACTGAGAGTATACTCCCACAAGTGACTGGTCCTGAGAATATTCAATCTGCTATCCAACAAACAGAAGAGGAGGTTACACCACCTGAGTTTAATGCAACTCTAGGTGAGTTTTCAAGTGGAGCAGCCACTACTGATGTAGAGACCACTGTCTCACATCAGGACAGTGATTACATTGCTAAGACTCCCTTGAAGGCAACAACTGTTGAAGCCACTATAGTGTCTCCAAAAACAGTTGGAAGTCCCCAGTACCAAGAAAAAGGGGCATCTGATTCACCTATTAGGACTGAATCAGGTACAACTACCACTGGTAGGGACTCAGATGATCCTATTAACTTAGGAGATGGGTCAAAATACCAAGAATTGACGGACAGAGTTTCTGTAATTGAAACCTCTGTAGCTGACATCAAATCTGATGTCAAGCTTATACTGGCCTCCATTGCAGACCTTTCCAAGAGTCAACCATCAACTGCTGATATAGCCAGTGAGCTATGGAAATCCGTTTCCCCCATCATCATAGCTCACAGAAAACTGGCTGATCAGACACATGAGACTTATATGGCTGAGATCAGAAACATGGTAGATGCAAGGTACAAAGATACCCATGCTGATATTAAAGCCATCAAGGACCACCTGCTGAAGACTACTGGCTCTGCCCCTACCACCATCCTCAGGGATGAAAATGATGATGTTTTCACGGCTGATGATGCCAAAAAGGGGGAGAGTGGCAGAGATAGGCTACCAAAGCTAGATCCCTTTGGTTGTCCTCCTTCTCAAAAAGGCCAAGCCAAGTCTGCCAACAAACCAGAGTCTACTAAAACAGCTCCTCCACAACAACAACAACAAGCAACACCAACAGGACCACAACAAACCACTGACAAGAACAAAGCAGTTGATGACTCTGCAAACATAGAAGCTGAAAAGGCTGCTCAAGAAAAACAAAGAGCTGACACCTTGGAAGTTAAAGCAGAGTCATTAGTAGAACTCAAGAAGAAACAACAACAGGAAACTGAAGATGTGGGATCCTCTAAAAGGATGAAAAGGCCTGCTAAGCATGTCAGAAAACCACCATCCAAGTTAAACACCTCTGTTGACAAAACCACTGCTACTGAAACCACTGCCACCCAAAACACTGAAACCACCCAAAACACTGCTTCCCAAACCACTGTACCCAAACCAACATACACACCTGAACAAACAACCACCAAACCTACATCACCAGCCAAATCCCCAACATCTGCTGGTTCTACTAAAAGGCCAACAGATGTTAATCCAACCACTGCTACCAAATCACCATCCCCTAAAATCATGTACACAAGGAAGAGAAAATCAACCTTTGTTGTACATGATGAAAACATACACACATCACCAAACACCACCTCAACTGCACAATCCACTCCTCCTATCACAGCTATACCAATCACATCATTCTCACCACACACATCCAAATTCAGATCCCATAGACCACCACCAACCATTAAACCATTGGTTGTTCAGTATCCCCTTGAACTTGATCTACTCAAGGGGGAATTACAATCCTTCTACAATACTGAACAGCCATCAGACAGATCCTTCCCATATCTCCCAAACTTCCCTGTTCCCCTCAACATTGATACTTATCTGAAATACAAGGGTGAACAGGTGGAGGCCATCATTAGGGAGAAATGCAAAGGGAAGGATGACAGGACTGCTCAGGGCATCCATTCAGCAGAGCTTAGCAAACTCAGAAGGATTGAAGACTTTGCTAAGACCCTGAGCAACTCCATGTCCTCCATGCCTCTCAGTGGTGACTTGGAAAAGGAGGTAAGGGAATCTCTTCTGGAACAGATTATGGCAACCAAGCCTTACAAAGCAACCAAGAAGCAGTTCAATGGTTGGACCACACATGCCTTGAGAGAAGAACTTCTCATAATTGAAGAAATGACCAAAGACCCCAAAGCTAAAGTTTCCACTCCTAATTTTGGCAAAGGCAGAGACCCAGTCAGAGCCTTAAAGTTTAAAAGGATGAGGCAAGAGATTGTAGCTGCCAACTATGGGGAAATGAGGTCAGTCTCTAGATGGTCTGAGCTAAGGTTGGTTGAGACATACAAAAGTCTGGAAGAAAACAGAAAGAAGGATCCCAGCCTACCAAGAAAACCAGTTTACACTGATGAGCCAATGATGAAGAGACCCCAACAGACCTTTACCTTGGACAGCTTACTTGACACCTCTGATCTAACAACTGCTGCAAGAAGACAGTTCAAGAAACAGAAGGAAATGTCAGAGGAAGATCAGAGGAAGTTTGCTGATACATTCATCAAGGAAGGGCTCTTCAATCAAGTACACTTTTTCTCTGATCCTACAACAGAGAAACTCAGAGAACTCATTGGAAGACCTCCATCACCCAACTCATCTAGAATAAAAATTCAGCTCAGCAAATCCACTGACTCAAAAATTCTAAAATGGAAAGTCAACAAAGACAACCATGAATTGACATTGCTCAGGTCAGATGGAAGGGTTCAGAAGATCAGCATGGATGATGCTTACAGCCTATGTGCAGAAGATCACCAAACATTGCTGAATCTGGACCTAGAAAGAGATGAAGAAGACTTGTTTGCTCTGAACTTTGAATTACAATTCAAAGGTCAAATCAGAGAAAGTCTGATGAGGAATAAAGATCAATAAATAAAACTGAGTTTTGGCATCATCTGTTCTAGGGGGAGATTGTTGGGTCTGCTGACCTGGAGAAGAACAGATGATTAGAAAGCCAAAATATGCTAACAGTTTGATCCTTTGAATAAACAGTCTTTACAACTTACTTCTCCCTAAAGACTGTTGACTCTAACAACTGTTCTATCCAAACAACTGCTTAACAACTGCTGATACAAAGGACTGCTGAATAAACAACTGATGAAGAACAACTGCTGACCAAAGGTCTGATGAAGAACAACTGCTGATTCAAGTACTGAAGACCAAAGCACTGCTGGAACCAACAACACTTAGGCTCCAGCAGTGGATACAAGACCATCAGAGTTTTCCTACAACAGCTGTTTACTATCAGTGGTTTCAATGTAACAAAAGTTTGTATTAGGCAGATGTTTATGTTTGTTATTCTGTTAGAGGTCACTGTCTTAGGTGACGTCAGCTTAGGTCATCAGTGTTTTGAGTCTGTCTATAAATAGAACAGTGCCTGTACTGTTCTATTGCATCACACACACAAACATTCTCTCAGACAAACACTGTGTGATCAGGCTGAGGGGGAGTAATTGTACGATTGTAATCTTTTAGATAAATGAAAACATTCGATCTGAAAACATTTACTCTCTTGTTTTGATTAACAGTTTATTATTCCGCTGCAACTTCATTCTATTTTCGTTTCACTATTATCATATTCAGTTAAACAATCAAAACAATCAAACTCAGATCCTAACAAAGATGATATCATGCTTAGATTTTGTTGGGATGACAAGGAATGTGACTTCTTCAGTTCGCGAGCGCCCATGTGCTCCCAGAGTGAAAGGAAAAGATATCTCCCCTAGTGGGGTCACGACTTCGTTTGAGAATCCCATAATTGGGGGATTGATGGGGCGCAGTCGTTGCTTATCTTCATCATCAAGTAGGTCGAAACATTGCCCGTACATGATATCTGAGTTGCTGCCAGTGTCCATGAATGCCCTGGTGGTCCGGTAGTGGTCAAAGATGGTTGTGACAATGATTACTCGCGTGGCGGAAGGTCCGCCTTTGACCACTGGGAAACACACTTGTTGCTCTTTCCATTTTGCGGCTGTTTCTGGTTTCCGCTTCTGGAGCCGGCGCCCGCCGCTATGTATCATCATGCTCACGTTTTTTTTATCTTTTTTGGCGGCGGTCCCGCCGTTTTCTTACGCTCCACGTTTTGTAGCAGATGTCCGAGTTTGCCGGACTTCAACGCGTCCTCAATGGCTTGCCTTAACTGGTAGCATTTATCAGTGTCATGGCCTATGTCTTGATGATAAGCACAGAACTTGTTGTGATCCAATCCTTCTCTTCTTTTTATGACCTTTGGTTCTGGAAGGTCAATATTTTCTGTGGCCAGGACTTGCGCTGGCGTTTTCATCAAAGGGGTCCAATTGTTGTGGCTCCTTCTTCCCGACTTGTGAATGAGTGACGCATTGTGCTTGTATTCTTGAACTTCAGCGGGTTTTGTTACTGCTGGGGTGGCTCCCTGGAGCCTGGTCCAGACGTTGCCTTTACCTTTTCTTTCATGTCTGTTGTTTCTATTGCGCGCGGCTTGTGCTTGTGTATCTGTGTATTGTGGTGCTTGGATTCTGCTCTAGACAGATAGTTCTCTTTCGGTTTTTGCGTAATTCTTTGCGGCGCGCATTATTTCTTCCCATGTGTTTGGCATTCCTGTGCATCCAGCCAATGTGCGGATCAATGAGTCACATCGCACCCCTTGCGTGAATGCCGCTTTCATGAGTTCGAAACCAATTGGCCCGATTTGAAGGGCTTCACGATTAAACCTGGTGATGTAATCCTCGATGGATTCATTTTCGCGTCTCTTGACCTGCAAGATGTCGGTGGAGTCGCGTTCTATTCTTTTGTTTTGACTGAAGTGGTCCGAAAACATGTCGGTCAGTTCTTTTAAGTTGTCTATCTTGCCATTCGGCAGGCTGTCGAACCATACTCGCGCAACGCCCGTGAGCGTCTGCACGAACATGTGACACCACGCGGGCAGGCTCCACCTTGCGCACTTTCCTGCAATTTCGAAGCTTCTCAAATGGTCGTCAGGATCACCTGTGCCATCAAATTTTCCCAAAGTGCTTGGTATTTTTGTTCTTGCGGGTAGTGTGGTGAGCGCGATGCGCGGTGTGAATTTTGACTTTTCACTGAAGGAGGGAGGATAATATGGTTGTGTGAGGTCGTCCTCACCAGACATCAAGTGTGCTTGATCAACAGTGTTGGTCAAGAACTGGCTTTTGTCACGGTGAAAACGGCTCTAAGACTCATCAGAGTCTTCCCTCCAAGTTGGGTCAGTGACCTGATTTCTCCCGCCGCCGTGTCCCGCAGCTTTGGATGGCCCCTCCGATATGGTGACAGGCCTTCCTTCGCTGAAGGACAGTGCGCGGGATGCTTCTCTTAGCTGTTGTTCTTTTAGCTTCTGTATGAATGCTTGTTTCAAGGCTTCCTTTTGTTGGGCGTACCACACCTCCGGACTAACCATCGGCGTTGTATGACCAACTGGTGAAGCTTGAAGATTGTCTGTGGCGAAATGAAAAGATGGGGTCTGTCTGGTCCCGGAGGATGGAGTGTGACCCGCATCCATGCCATAAAACTGTTCATCTGTGGTGTTATCAGGTTGGCTGGTGTTTGCCTGGGCAATACCAGTGCCTGATGTGCCTCCAGTGAAGTTTGGTGTCACCGGTAAAGAACTCATAGCTGGTTTTTAGAAAGATAAAAGTGTTTAAGTTTGCTGTTCTTGAATGCTCAAAAGACGGATGGCGCCAATGAAGAAACACCAATCTAACAATCTAAATATGATAGTGCTAGCAAGTAAGTATAAGAAATGATGTGATTCTCATTCATAAACAACAGAGTGAATACAGGACACTTATCTAGACTATTACAGAGTTTCGACTATAATTTATCTTTCACAGCTATATAGTATGAATTCTCTCTCGCCGATCTGATCCCTTCTTCTGATAACGAATGGGGTATTTATAGACCCCTGAGGTGGTCTGTGATTGGCTGTGAGGAGAATGACAGCTGTCTCGTACGATTACAGCCCTTGTCATTCTTCGCGTTGTCGCTCTGTGGTTGGTCCACGTGTCCTGCTGTTGTCCTTTCTGTCCTTTTTTGTACCTCGTACCTGCAGGAGATCATGGAGCAGGGAATAAACGCCTCTGATTGGCTACACGTCCCTGCTCTTGTCGGGTGACACCTGTCCTCTATTTAGATAGCGTGCGCCGTCTTCTAGAACTCCACGTCATATTACTGTGTTGGCGTGTGTGTGAGTGTAAGGTTGTGCGCACGCGCAGGTACATATCTCTTCACCAATATATTTGAATCCTCTACCCAATATTCCATTATGCGTCATCTTGTTACTACTTGTATGCTCAATATTTCATTTTAGTTGTAAACGAGTACAATAATTTACTATAATCCAGATAAAATGGGTAATCAGTACAGGCTGGCTCAGGGTGTTAGTTGGAGCTCCATCGGTTGCACCACTTGCCGTTAAAAAAAACAAAACAAAAAATTACTGGATTCTTTATCGTGTGTAATTTAATTTAGAATTAAAGTGTTTTATGTTTATTTACGAACAACTTTCCCACATGTAATTTAAAGATGTGTAATAGTAAAAAAAAACAAACAAACAAACAAAAGAAAAAAGACTTTTTGAAGGTGAAAAAAAAAAGAGATTATTGGGGAAGGAGTAATCAGTAATGCCACGTAGGCATTGACTAGCATACTTATTGGACGCGGATTAATATAATATTATAATCAATAAATTAGATGCTTCCAGAAGAGCAAATCCAGTCAGCAGTAACCACAATGTACAACTCAAATAGAGTATCGTACAACTATTTAATGCCAAACCGTTCCTTATAAATATCAGTTGTTTGGTCGTAATCTTCTGTTATTCATATCGTCGTCTATAATATAATTTGCTCTCTTTCTAGAAATCATCATCATGGGTCGCAGAAGCTCCGGTGGTAACCATTTAACTCAATCTTTAATATTATTATTATTATTGTTTTCGATCTGTTTGAAATAAAAAATATATGTTTGTGGAAAATACATCATATTTTTATTTGTAGGGTTTTTTTGCGTTCATTCGTTGTTTCATGGTGTCATTTGTTTTTTATACCCACGTTTATAGTAAGGCAAAACTATTCGGGTCAGGTCGGGTCAAATCGAAGCAACATCATAACAAATAATACTCCACATTTTAATTGAAAAAAAAAACACATAATAAAAATATTGTAACATCAAAAAAAAAACATGAAGTATTAAGAAATACATTTTATAGCTTACCTTACACAGTTAAGAAAAAAAAGCTGTTACCTTACCTACATGTTGTCAGTAGGGGCTGTTTGGTAGCCTCTTAAGATCGGGTGTAGTGGTGGTGGTGCTAGTTTTGGGCGTTGAATGGGCAAAAAAAACGCCCTCAAAACACCCCCACACCACCCCAGATGCGTTTTTGGTCACAATGGGGTTCGGGTGTGTTTTTTTCCACGCTGAAAAATGGAATGAAAGGGGCTTCTTTTTTTGATGACTAATCATCAAATGAACCAAAAGTGATGGAGGGGCGCGGAAAACCCCGCCCCACTACGTTTGATCTAATAGTTAGTTATTAAGACGCTACCTTTTAGGTTCATAGTTAATGTTTAAATGCTTTGAGTTCTATATGTTGTGCGGATGTCCGAGTGCTAACACCCAAAACTGCAGGAAGGTCAGCTCGGGCTCCAGCACGCAAAACCCCAGCACCAGGTAATGTATTCTACTAGTTTATTTAACTTAATAATTATTGTCAGTTTATAACTTTAAGATTTGCATGCATGTGTTCTACTTTTTAAGACATGTTAGAATTTTGGTTGTGCAGCCAAACAAGCACCACGACCTCCTGCGCCTGTTCAGAGTAGCGATGGTGGGTCAGTGATGGGTGCCATTGGTTCAGCCATAGCTGAAGGTATAATATCTACATTGGTAACCACATCATTCTGTATGTGCATATTGTTTTGCTCTTACATAATTGTTATGTTTTTGTACTTTGTAGGCATGGCGTTTGGTGCAGGGAATGCTGTTGCTCACAGGGTTGCGGATTCTGTAATGGGTCCTCGTACATTTCGTCATGAAACTGTTGCTGCTGCTCCAGAATCCGCTGCTGCAGCCACTACCACCGCTTACTCTGACGCTTGTGGGATGCACTTCAAGGCATTCCAAGACGTATGTCTCTTATCTCTAAATATGCACGCGTGTTCCTTTATTATCATCCTTATGCCAAATGCAATATTAAGTAAACATCATAGGGACGGATGATTTATTGTCTAATTCATGATGACCTTGACTGATTTCTTTTAATCGTAACGTCCATTTCATATAGATTATAAATGAAACGCGTGTTTTTGATGTTTGTAATTGATGCAGTGCATTAACAGCTCTGGAAGCGACATTAGCAAGTGCCAGTTTTACATGGATATGCTGTCTGAGTGCAGGAAAGGCTCGGGTCTGGCTGCTTGACTGAAGTGATGTTGCCGAAACTATTATTCATTATTTTTTGGTAGTTTGCGATTTGAACTTGAAAGTACTTTGGTGTTTGATCATGCCTGTTTTTTTGATTGCTTTAATCCCTGCCCTAATTAAAACTTACCTGCAAAATCGTATGCTGTTATTCGCATATGTAAACACACAATTGATCTCCTTTTAGCAATGTAACCAGACTCTCTGCACCCTCATGATGACAACCACGTTGTCATCCAAAACCACTGACACTCCCACCTCATAATCGACTAGGTGTATGGTGTCCCACCAATCAAGTGGATGATGAGACTTGGCTTCAAATCGTAGATGGACGGCTTAGTTTCTTTGTGTGGTTTAGGGGTGAGCAAAATTGGTCCGGACCGAAAAAAACCCGAGGACCGAACCGAAATTCCACCAAAACCGACCCGGGTATGTTTTTTAGGTTCTTTAGTCGGTCCAGAGTTATAACTCGAGCCGGTTCTCGGGTCGGGTCGGTCCAGGAATACATAAAAACAGAGGAAAAACCGACGGACCAAAGTACTCTAATAAAATAACTAACTGCATTATATTAGCAGTCAAATCTTAGGCCTAAATTACAATTGTACAGCTATACAAACTCTAATATAAAGCTACCTTTGACCTAACAACAACATTAAGGCTGTCGAACAGATTTATAGTCCACTACAGAAACTGTCCGGTCATGCACAGATTTATAGTCCACTGCAGAAATTGTCTGGTCCTGCACAGATTTATAGGAAACATAAAAACTGCAGTTTAGTTTCATTATATTCTGTATTCTACAAAGAAACTGGCTCGTTTTTTTATAGTCAACATCGGATCGCACTTATGTACTTCCAGGCTTTAAAGTAAGTTACTTTATGTAACTATTTTTTTCGAACAGATTTAAGTTACTTTAAGTAACTTAACTTAACTGATGCATTGTATCCCTGTGGCAAAACCATGTAAATAAATAACATTTTTTTTGCTAATTTATTAGAAAATTTATAAGTTTAAAATTGTGGTTCAAGATTATGATATTTAAGCAAGTAATAATGAGATGCCAATAATGCTCTTGATCAAAAGTTAAAGCTAAAAAGCAAAGGAGTTAATCAGGGTCCTTATGACACAAAATTGGGTATCTATCTTGTTGTTAGGTATGCATGCTTAGATAGGTGCTGCAGTATTCTGCCCTTTTTTGTTTTATAAATCTGTGGAAACGTTTGCTGGTACACTGGTGTTGGCAAAATAGATAGGTGCTGCAGTATTCTATGATGGGTCAACATGGATTGGGTCATGCATGGTCGAAATTTGCTGCAGTATATCTAAAAGGTTGATGCATTATTATGTAATGGGTCAATATGTTGGCTGCGATGTTTTTGCTGCAGTTAATATATTTTTTTGCTGCAGTTAATATATTTTTTTTGCTGCAGTATATTTTAGACTAGATAAGCCACCAACGAGTTAGTGGTCGTTCATTTGTTTAGTGGTCGTTTATTAGATAAAATTCAGATTTAGTAGTGGTCATTACTAGATATAATTCAGATTTAGTGGTCGTTCATTTGTTTAGTGGCCGTTCATATAAAAGTCTATAATCTACTGTTTGATATTTGAGTCTAACATGAAACTGATTATTTGTCCGATGAGCATTGAAGTTGCTAAATTAGTTTCTCGTGAACCTTAAACTTTGTATCACTCGGTGTTTTGAAAGAGCTTATGTATATTCTCTAAGATTAGATGCCTGATAGACTGATAGTGAAATTGCATACCATAAAAATAAGCTAGTCCCTTTGCAGCTCCAACAGCCTTTAAACATAATTTCGGTTCGGGTATTCCTCTTTGTACCGACTTCTAAGGACCGAAGACCGACCCGTAATAAGGTTCCATATCTCGGTTCTTATTTTATAGGGTGTTCGGGTTTCGGGTCGGGTCGGTTCTTGTACTTTGCTCACCCCTAGTGTGATTAATTATTTCTAGGAAAAATTACAGAAATCGTCATTTATGTTTACATCGTTTTTCAGTGGTTGTCCTTTAACTTTAAAATTGATGAGAATCGTCCTTTATGTTCTAAAATCTTGCAGATCTTGTCCTTTAGGCCTAACCTAAATTATGTCATGTGCCCTGCACGTGAGGGTATAATTGACATTTTACCCATGATTTCATTCCCCCCTTATAAAACCATCCCTATACCTTCGTCCTTGTTCCTTCATCAGTTTCACAAGGCCTCACCACCACCTCTACCACCAACACCACAACCTGTCATGAACAACCCCCCAAAAACCACAACCTATAATCAACAACCCTACATTACCATCACCTGCTACCACGAAACCCCATAAATTCGACAACTACCATGAAACCCCACCCAATCTAACACCCCCACCATCCTCTAGATTTGAATACGCCATTCTCTCTCCCCTTCCTCTACCAAATCTGCAAACAACACTACCACCATAATCGGCACCAGCACCATTAACATATCAAAATTTAAAAGTACGGTTTGAACTTAAACCAAATCAGAGCCAATACCTGAATTGTATCCGCTTCAGATCATTGCCTCAAGACGAGTGAAACGTGATGAGAATCCCTGGCTCCATCTGAGCAACCCATTGCTTAACCTCATCGTCCACAATCAGTGTTGTAAAACTCGGCCAACTCGGCCGAGTACTCGGCGAGGAATCGCTCCTCGGAGGTAAGGCGCCCCGAGTTTTCCCTACTCGGCCATCCCAACTCGGAATCGGTCCAACTAGGCTTGGAATCGGTCAACTCGGGATGGAATCGGTCAGAATCGGTCAACTCGGGATGGAATCGGTTAAGTCGGAATCAGTCAACTCGGGATGGAATCGGTCAAATTCGGCCTTGGAATCGGCCAACTCGGCCTGAATCAATCAAATTAGGCCTCTAGTTGCTGTTTTTGAGATAGTTTTAGTATTTGGCATACTTTTATGAATTTATGACATATATATAATCATTAAATTATTAAATTTCTATATAAATCACCATGTCCGAGTACTCCCCGCCTAGGCCGAGTACTCGCAACTCCCCGCCGACCGAGTTGAGAGCGCCTAGCGACTTTTGCAACCTTGTCCACAATAAACTTAATCGATTCAATTCGGTCACTATACGAAGCCAGGGTGCTCCCACCACTCGAAAGCCCCTTCAATCTCGCCTCCATTTCCTTCCCCTAAACCCTAGGTGTAGAATTATCAGTCCTCTTCTACCCACAGTTAAACCTACCGATAAAGAAGTTTTTGGTTTCGCCACTCAATACTCACACAAGATAATTCAATCTCGTTAGTCACTTGTATAAACTATAACACGACTCTCGTCCATTTATCACACAAAAAAGAACCTATATTTGGAAAATGAGCCTTTCAGTATATAGCACAAATCTTGTTTGGTGAAACTTGAAAGATTTAGAAAAGATTATGCAATTAAAAGACCATTGAAGGTCATGCAAAGTAACCAATACGTGTTTCATCTTCATTCACCATATTATTTCCACTTATTTTTCAAAATGTTCAGCAAAGACTTAGAGTTGCCAAAATAGCCCCTTGGGTTTTCTCCAAATTGCTTGTCTAGTCACCATATTTGATTTTTATCACTAAAGCCCATCAGATATCAAAAAGTGCCAAAATGGTCACTATTTAACTGAGTTTTTAACCGAGTAATGAAAGTCTGTTAAGTCTCAGTGGCAATTTCGTCATTTATGTCCTCAGGGGTCAAAATGGCAATTAGTGGAAAGTTATAAAAAAAATAAAATTCAAACACGTTTTTTCGAACACGTTTTTTTCAAACTAGCTTGAATTGAACGTCTTATGGAGCTTGACATCACAAAAAATGGGTGATAAGCAAAGGGAATGCTTCAAAGTTCAACCGACACGGAATTCAAGCTTCTTAATCTGTTTCAGAAGCAAGACACCCGCAATTTTCATGCATGGAATTACAGGAGGTCAAGACTTGTTGTATTTGGTGATGTTTTTTAATCTGGATTTACGTAATCTGAATTTACCTTACTTGTTATGCACTTTTCACGGACTAGCTTGAATTGAACGTCAAAATGTGTTCGAAAAAAAAAACGTGTTTGAAAAAAAAACGTGTTCGGAAAAAAAAACGTGTTCGAAAGAAAAACCGTTTGGAAAAAATAGTGACTATTTTTTGGCCCCTAAGGACATAAATGACGAAATTGCCCCTGAGACTTAACTGACTTTCATTACTCAGTTAAAACCCTAGTTAAATAGTGACTATTTTGACACTTTTTGATCTCTGAGGGGCTCCAGTGATAAAGATCAAGTTTGGTGGCTAGACAAGCAATTTGGGAAAAACCTATTAGGGCCAGTTTGGCAATTAACTCAAGACTATTATAATAAGTGAAGTGGGAATGATATGTAGTAATGCCTGTTCTTTATTTAATCAAGTAACGGATCAAACCTAAACCGGTTTGAACCCGATCCCAACCTGATTGAACCCATATGTTTGGTACGGTTTGTAACCCATTCCTTTAAAACTAGTTTGAACCCGACCGGAAACGATAAAAACCCTCTCTTGAACCCAAGCCGAACCCGGTAAAAAAAAACTGATCAACAAACCAACACAACCCAAACTCGTTTGAACCCAATTTATCCACCTCTACTAAAAAAGGATAAAAGTATTAAGCAACAGGCCAACCATTGAATGATGGAATAAAAGCCCAATAGGCCCATAATAAGCATAAAATGAAATAAAGAAAACAAAATACCGTCACTAACTAGGGTTTACTTCTCCTATCATCTGATCTGTGCCTCCGTCACTTAAAACCTCGGATCTCTTCAACAATGGCGGAACAGGTTCTATAATCAAATCTTTAACTTTTATAAATAAATAAATATATCTATATCTACACATAATGCTTACATTTTGTTTTTCTTATTGTGTCAATTCATAGACGGAGAAGGCGTTTTTGAAGCAACCCAAGGTCTTTTTATGGTGAGAATTTTTTTAAAAACTATTATTAATTGATTATTTATGGAAAGATGGTTGTTGATTGTTTGTTTGTTTTGGGATAGTTCGAAGAAGAGTGGAAAAGGAAAGAGGCCTGGAAAGGGTGGGAACAGATTCTGGAAGAGTATTGGTCTTGGCTTCAAGACTCCTAGAGAAGCTATTGATGGTATAATCTTCTTCTTTTTTTAATTAATTAAATTATTTGCAATGTTATTTTGTTACTTTAGTATCATTATCATTTTTGTATAAAATTGTTGGTTTATTATATAACTGTTAAAAGATACAAGATGAATAATCAATAATGTAATATATACTTGTAGTTTACGCGTCCAGTTTAAAACCGAACCATGAACATAACTGCCCAGTAGAACCAGCTTAGATGCTTATTATTACATCCCAACTATACTATTTTTTAGAGGTGTTATATTCCGTGGTTTCAAGGTTGAAAGTTTTATGAATTGTTATGTTGCAAGCTTAATGAGTTTATTTCAATTTGATACTTGATTACTTTAGGAACTTACATCGACAAGAAATGCCCTTTCACTGGTGATGTCTCCATTAGAGGTCGTATTATTGCTGGTACATGCCACAGTGCTAAAATGGTTAGGACCATTATTGTTCGTCGTGACTATCTCCATTATGTGAAGAAGTATCAGCGGTTAGACTCAAAACTCTTCACTGTAGTTTACCAATATACCCTTAACTAACAAATGTCCTGCGTTTCAAGTTATTTATTATCATGTGTATTGTTTTTGTAATACAGTTATGAGAAGCGCCATTCAAACATCCCAGCACACATTTCTCCATGTTTCCGTGTGAAAGAAGGGGACCATGTCACCATTGGACAGTGCAGGTTGGTTTTGTTTATCTACCTGCGTTTATTGTTTTAATTTTGTTGCTAATGCGTTATTTGATTTTGAACTGGTTTTTGTTTGGTTAGACCATTATCCAAGACAGTAAGGTTCAACGTGTTGAAGGTGATTCCAGCTGGATCTTCAAGCGCTGGGAAGAAAGCGTTTACAGGCATCTAATAAGCTTGATCCTCTTATTTAGCTTCTTGTTAGGCTTTGCAAAAACAATTAAATTTGATTTGCTATGATTTTGAAGTAAAATGTGGTTTGATTATCAACCTTGTTAAACGTTTCTCGTGATAAAGTATTCTGTCTAGTCTTCGATTTTACTTGCCGTGTTACAACTTATGCTTGGAACATTAAAATCAAATTGTTTGTTAAGCTTTGTTTGATTTTAGATTGCACTTAAAAGCATTAACAAGATCATTCAAAAGCCATCCATTCATTGAACTAAATTGTAAATCATTAATCACATGTAACCCTTGATTCATAACATAACTACACCAAACTTAACTAAATTGTAAATCTTTTTACAATACAAAACATAATTAACATTTTTGAGGACTGCCAGCACATGCGGAATGGCAAGAAACGTTCTCTTAAGGCTCGCCACATGGCCAAGTTCATGAAATCTACTGAGCATTTCGGCTCCTGAAACCAAAAACATGTATCTATCTTACACTTGTTTTGTGCTTTAGATTTTAACAATTTAAATTATTTTGAGAAATAATTTACCAGTTGAGAAAATGGGTCAAGAACTTCGGGTCCTGTGTTCCATCAGACATGAGCAGTGCAGGGGATACTCCATCGCTGTTCTGGAAATCTCTAAGTTGCAAACCAAGAGAGACAGCTTCACCTGTTTGGAAATCTTTATGTGGTATGGTAAATGATGGTCCATTGTCACAGTCGAGGTTATCTGACGGGGATGCCAGGTGTCCTCTGTCGTCATCGTCGTCGGTATTAGGAAAGTTATGAGTTGGTAACAATAAAGATGTTCCGTCGCTCTGGAAGTTGGTTGGAGGCATTTCCAGTGGTATTTCGTCGTTAATACTGAAATCTTTCCATTGCTGATTCACTGTCTTGATCTGCGTGTAAAAGTCGACCCCCGTTTTGCCTGCAACAGAACATTTACTAATTCAACCTCAAGATTTCTTTAACGGTCAAAACAGTCCAGGTTGAACCGGCCACCTGAGAATCTATTTTCAGTTTTTTTTAAAGATATTTTGTCAAATGTTTTCATTAAACCAAAGACAACCAATTACAAGTGATACGTAGGTAAACGGGCCACAAATATGATTGAAAATTCACTTTTTGACAAGAAAATAAAAACTGATTACGGGTAAATTTACCATGGAAGTTTAGGTCTCCTGAGAAAGACGCCTCCGTTCCAGTAAACGCAAAGAATGGTAGTGGGGCCGGGACAGGGACATTTACACCAACCTGTGCCACGAAAACTTAATACAAGTTCAAATCAATTATTCTCGACTTCTATAAAAAGAAGAGACGGTAAATACCTGCCCAGCTTCTATCTCAGTTTGGAATTTCCTTGCTGACGCACCATTTTTAGTGAATATTGAAGCCCCAAAGCCATACCTAATGCATCGAGAAACAAACTTAAGACAAAAAAGACTGCGTTAATCTCAAATGATAAATTGTGTAATGTTTGTGAAAATCACCTGTTTCTATTGACAATAGCTATGGCTTCCTCTAAGCTTCCAGCCTGAAGACACACGGGAACATTAGTGTTGGAAAGTTAACTAGTTCTAAAACTAACAATCAATCGTGCACATATGGCAATGATGATAGTGAGCCAACCTGCATACAGAGAAGAACCGGACCAGTAATCTCTTCCTGAGCACACAAATATAGTGATGTTAATATTAAATTACAGATTTACAGTCTATTATAATAAGATTAGAGACAGATAATACAAGATACCTTGTAACACTCCATTTCATCTGTAACATCAGATAAGATGGTTGGACCGACAAAATTGCCCATTTCATATTTTGGGACCTATGATGAGACCCAAAATTTTCATTAGCATACATGACTGGAAATTTCATAGTGAAAATAATAATGTATTCAAGAAACCTTCTATGTCCTAGCTAAATTCAGTTAATCAATCACATAGCAAATAGCTCAGTTTGTTTCATATTTATTTTATTTTTTAAGCATAAGGGTGACATGGTCATTTCACATAGATTTAACTTTTAACGTCTTTTAGTGAAAAGGACCACACACGTGTTACCGTTTGGAAAACACTAGGGGCTATATCCGTAATTTCCGTTGTAACTGAAAAGAAAGGACCGCAAATGTGCACACCACAGTTCGCATGCCATATGTGTTAAAACTCGATATCAAAATACTAATTTCATACAGTTAGTTATAGATAAGGACGGACCTCAATATGTCTTCCATCCAGAATTAATCTAGCACCCGCATCAATACCTAGTTGGACTAATCTATTTACTTTTTCCTTTGCCTGTCAACGCATCACAATAAAAAATACATCAGAGAATGACTAATAAATAAACTAATTAGGGCGAAAGGTTATAGAATCATTTATTGACAAAAACTATTGATGTGCACACCACTTTACTGATCACAGGGCCAATGTCTGTATCAGGGTCAGTTCCAACGTTTACTTTAAGCGCTTTTACGCGATCCACTAGTTTTTCTTCCCTGAAGAAGATTAAAACAGAAACTAATTTTAAAATAAATTAAAAAAAAAAAAGAAATTTAATACTCCTAGTATGACTGGAACATAATTATTAAAGAAAAAAATACCATATTTTTGAACCTCCAACAAATATGACCGTATTTAGTGTTGTACACCTTTGTCCTGCACCACCAAATCCAGCAGCAGCAAGAGCATCCAATGTGGCACCCATGCTTGCATCAGGCATCACAATTGCATGGTTTTTTGCACTAATATTTGACTGAAAGAGTCAAATCAAGAACATAATGATTTTATTTGACAGAAAAACTCTGCATTATAGATAGCAAAAAACTGAACTAAACTTATGAAAATGAGGTAATAAGCTTGATACCTGAACACGTTTGCCATTAGAAGAGGCTCTTGCATGAATGTGTGAACCAGACTGAAGAAAAAAAGCAGAAATCAATCAATCATTGTTAGGTCCATTTTTTTTTTTTTTTTAACAAAAGAAATGTTGGTTATACGATCATAAAAGATATGCATCCATGAGTTAACAATACAGAGAAACTGGATCAGTGCATTATTCAAATTAACTGTCAAAAACATTCAACTATTATAGTAGGAATCATTGAAAATGTTTCAAAATTCAATAACTTATCAACTAAACCCTACCAGATATCTCAGAAAAAAATCATGTCATCTTGCCAACTTAGCTGATAAATAATTCAGATACAAACAGTGCTATCCTTTGAGAGCATCAGGATTTCATCAAGATGTCACTGATCATTTTTAAATTCAACCACCAAACATTCTAGAATAGATAAATTAAAAAACTGCATATATAGAAGACACTATTACTTATTCACCGGCTCCAATTTTATTACCCAACAAGTTAAGAACTTAAGTGTTTCAGAAATTAAAAGGCATACAAAATTGTTCTTATCGATCATGGTGTGTAACAACAATTTATTGAAGAACAAAAAGAAAATTTTACCATATTGCTCAAATAGGTTGTTTTAGAAGTTTAGTTGAAGTTCAGCAAAATAAAGAAATTGGTGATCTAAAAAAACTGTAAGAGGATCCGGATGCTAATAAAATGTCAAGACAAGGGTCAATTAGTCAAATAAAAAAAGAGTAAGAATATAATATATAGAATGGGAAACAGAAAAAGGCAAGAAAAGAAGAAAAAATATGCAACGAAGGGAATGCTTTAAGAGTTCAATCACTGTGCCTCAACCCTCAAGGTTAGCAAACAATGGATTTACCATCCAAGCTACACAGTCGATTCAAACTGTATGCTGTAATCGATCGCAATCTATTTTAATAAACAAAAAAACCAAATAGATTTTACAAACTAGAGAAAATTAAGTTGTCACATGACACATGTACAGCTTACGTTCATAATAGATACATAAACTTACGGCAAACCTAAAGCAGACAATATTACAAACAGAAGACAAAATATTTTACAGGCTTTTGTCAATGCATTGGCAAAATCTGGAAAACAGATTAAGTGTAAGTTTTGATTCTAGAAAGCCTCTACATCATTGGCAAAGGCATACATATATTTAAGGCCTGACAAAAAGATAATGATATCCATAAACAATTGAAGACTTTCATAAAGTAAATGAAACTTACGGAATCTGGGCCAACAAATGTTATAGCTTTGATATCATCATCATCACATATCGCATTCACAATATCCTGACCGATCAATGACAAAACAATTCATGAATTCAATATACAAATTCTAAAAACTAGACTACTAAAGACACATGAGTATGTTTAGAAGCATAATCTGCAAAATGCCAATGAAAAGTTTAACATGCCAAAGAGAAATTATTAGTAGACGCATAGGTTATACTTACATTGGTTCCATGAACGATATTTAGTACACCGTTCGGCAAGCCAGCCTCCATTGCCAGTTCTGCAAGTATCATGCATGCCCCTGTATGATGAATGGTGGGGTGTGTGTGGTTAATGACGTTTTTAGGTTTACAGTAGATAAGTTCATAAAACATAAATACAACTTGAGACAAACATCAAGCCAAATCTACATCAAGATTTAATCATTTCTACTAGAAGAACTAGAATTTTAAATAAATGATCTTTTAAGAATTCTTTTACAGCAACAGGATGAAAACATAACTACCTGGATCTTTCTCAGATGGCTTAAGAATAAATGTATTACCACATGCCACTGCTATCGGAAACATCTGTATTATATCATACAAAATTAGAGTGAAATAATAACAAAGTTCAATAAGCATCAGAAAAAACCAAACCAAGTAAGTATCCAATAAATCAAAACATGTTCAAACAGGCTTACCAACAACGGAACTAATGCTGGAAAGTTAGAAGGGCAAATTCCAGCACAAACACCAAGTGGTTCCCTCAGGCTGTAGCTATCAACTCCACTTCTGATGTTTGAAACAAATTCCCCCATTTGGAGAGATGTCATCCCACAAGCATGTTCAACCATCTCTACAAGCAAATACTAGTTATCATAAGTTTCAATTTCAGTAAACCTTATCAACATAATCAAAAACAGTGAATGAAAGAGTCACACCAAGTCCACGGAGCATTTCATTACGTGCATCCTTCAGTGTCTTTCCCTGCTCTGAAGTTATATTTTGAGCTATCTTATCCTGAAAAAGATTAAGGCTCCTATTATTATTTAATAAGAAAATGATTATGTATACATAGAAATGCAATTAAAATGTAGACACATACAATGTCTCTACGAATAAGTTCCTGAAACCTGAACATGATACGTTGACGTGTCATGACAGGTGTATTTCGCCATGATGGAAGAGAACATTTAGCTGCAAATACTGCTGCCCTAAACTCTTCACCAGTTGTTAAAGGAACTTGGGATACCACTTGTTGGGTTGCCTGTATTGATTGATAATTGATATATGTAATCAACGATTCAACTCCAAGGAAATTAAAGGCAACGAAGAACTAGTAAACTTACAGGGTTTATAACATCAATAGATGTTCTTGATTGTGAGTCTATAAACATACCACCAATGAAATTTGGTACCCTCTGAGAAATAAACAAATGACTCAGGTAATCAACTTTTTTGTCAATGGTCCTCCCATCAAACGGAACATTATGATTTATAAGTGTTAGATTACATCAAATATCATCTCATTAAAATTATGTACATACTGAAAGCTTACAATGACTGGTACTCGTAAAATATTTCAAGAATAACTGTGTATGAATCATGCATTCTTACAGGAGGATATCGCTGTCTCCATGATGGCTCTGAAGTTGCTGATGAATTAGAGTTTCCTTGAGCTGAAGTCTGAGGTCTCAATGTTTTATATCTCTTAACTGAGCAAGAAATTATAATAATAGCAAGAAGGGAATAAGAATATTACAAATTAAAGGCTTGTTAATGTCTAGAGTAATGAAAGACAGAATCGAATACATATCCTAATTTACTTGAATTATTTGAACCCAATTGAAGTCAAATGAACGTTCACTACCAATTTATTATCTTATCATCTAAGTAACATGTGCTTCTACCCTACAGCACCAAATGTGGATGTTATTGAAGATTGGTCACTAAAAGAGAAAAAAAAAATACTAGTCTAAAATTACTTGCATCAAAGAATATGTCATAATCCCGCTTCATGATTATATGTATCAACTATCAAGTGTATTTTTTCTCTGTACAGATTCCAACTCAAATGAATAAAGCTTTGTTTGACCTAATACCTCCTTAGGTACCTGTCATTATCATTATCAGTTCATATTTTCTTTATCCAGCTACAATAGTCTTTCAGAAACAAATCAAATGATGGGTTCTTCATATATTTTCTTAGAACCATTAATATTCAAGTGTAGCTTCCATTTGGTAAGGAGGGAAAACTACAGAATATTGTTAGATAAACGATTTCTACAACAGTAACAAGAATTATGGGCAAATGTACAAGCAAAGATTGCAATAAGAACATTACTATAAGACGATTAAGTATCTGGGACAGCACACGTAAGGTGTTTCATGAGGAAAACTTATGATTTCATATTCCAGATTACATGTAACATACTTTCCAATTTGTTACCCTTGTACGCAAGTGCCTTCCTATTGCAGGTAAAATGGCAATGTGGCATCTTTTATTATTACATGGCGGTGTGCCATGAAATCATTTTATCAAAATTATGTTACATACAATGACAAAACGGTGAAAGCAAGTTACATTTAGGTGTAACAACTCTACTAATGTAACAAGGTGAAAATTAATCTTTCAGATTTGAGGAGACACCTGTAAGATTTCCTTGGCGAAGCTTGGTCTTGATATTGTACACATGCTTAGGAGTTGATAAAAGCTCTGGATTGTGTTGTCTTAGTCTCTTTAAAATTTGTCGTGGTTTTAAACCAGCTTCTGTCATCTCCTTAATAAGTAAGACCTCATCCTCTGTAAACCGTCTGGCAGATGGATGCTGTGTGATATCACTCAATGGTTCGTGATTGTGGGACCCATTCTTAACTGAAAGCACCCAAAAGCCGTCATCCTTTTTACCCACTAGTTCGAATGGACAATTCGTAAGCCGTGAACCAGATTTTCTTTTGCGGACAAGTTCACTTGTGCCATCATCCATTGTTTTACGCCTGTTTCTATAAACACCTCCTCTTTGGCATCCAAGGACTACAACTTTTTCCTTTTTTGATTGTTTAATAGTTACAACATATCCTTGAGATATGCCAAACTCCCCAACATGTTGGATAAGTTCTTCACGATCGGGGAAACTGCCAGGTGGCGGTGGAAGCATCTGTGGCATATCTGATACAACTTCATAGTCATCCATCACCAAACAGGTACCTGCATGAAGCCACGGGCAAAGATGGAAGTTATGAGATCATTGTAGGAGCTTCATATCCCAACAAAGTGGTTTTATCAAGATGCTTGACAACTTAGTGGAACACTGTTATGATGGCAATACATCTTAATTATGATATTAGCCTGATTGACCAAGATGCATAAAACAAAACAAAAAAAATGATAATTGTAAAAGAAGTCCTTAAGGAAATGTAATAGATGGATAAGCACATTTTATATATATATTAAATTCACTTACAAAGATAGAAAGCCATCCATGCAATTTTATATAACTTTGCAAGTTATTTGGGTTTGGCTATGAATTTGTATTAAATTCACTTACAAAGATATAAAGATTTCCTAGTAATTTTATACAACTCTGAAAGTTATTTTGGGTTTGGCTATGAATTTGAATAGTTTTATCTATCAATAGTAATACATAGATCAATTTGGCTTAGTCGAATTCACCTCATTCAATTAGGGATACTAATCCAAATTGATTAAAAAAATCAAATATATCCCGAATTGATCCGTTTAACATCCATTTAGAGATCTGACTCAATCATCGGCATGTTATGATTCTCATCAATTGGGGACGTGGTTTCCACCGCAAGTTACTTGACAAAGTGTATGTTAAGTTGTTAACGACTATATTTTAAGGGGGTAAATACCTTGTCATTTATTATGAACGGTTCCCTTGAAGTAAATCCTAAAATTCTTGGTGGTGTACTTGTGTGCTATGTACATAGCTTGCAATCCAGATCAACCAAACTTGACACTGGGGCAAACAAGCGCCTATTTGTTAAGTAGGCTGCTCTCGTTTCAAAACACACATCAATGTCATAGTCCTTACTCCTTATCTTACAAAACAATTATTAAAAAAAAAATTATTTGAAGTTGGATCTTTTCCTTTCGTATTAATAAAAGTAGAATTGAGCCTTCTAACTTTGATCTTATTATGGAGTACCTACTACCTAAAGATTGTGGAAAAATTAATATGAATACATTCAACTTCTTTGCTTACCATAATATATGCCACTAACTTTTTAGTTGGGGAATGAAATAAGTGACCTTGAAACCTCTAAACATTTATTGGGAGGATCAGCCGGTCACAAGCAAGGTGCTTGTTGTATCAAGTTAAACTCAAGAGATTTAGAATGCTTACTTGCTTAGTGCTGGTACATAAAATTTTGTATTCCATAATATGTAAAAACACTTTTTATCAACACATGGAATCTTAAAGTTCACATGTACCTCAAAAAAATTGCTTTGTAGCTTTCCTTGTTACTAGCATCATTAATGACAATGTATCAAATACCATGTGACTGAGGCCAGGAGTATCAAGCACAGTGGATGTGAAAGTTTACTAGCAATCTGTTTAATAAATACGTCAAAATAGAGGCCTGTAACTGCTGATTTCTAACCGGAGAGAGTTTATTGAAAGGATCCCTATCCCACAACCACAAAGTCATGAAGCCATAAGCCTCACCATCATATGTGTCTTGGTGATGCACAAGGCTGTGATTTGTGGGTACTGTGAGTAGACCCGTTTATAATTTGCTTACAGTGTGGCAACGTGACATATCTATCTCTCAATTTACTATAGCTTACATGTACATTTTACAATATAAGTGGTGCTAAAAATTTTATCGTACTCATTCTTAATCGAGTGTAGATGATCTATAGCAATCTGATACGTGTCACTATGTCAGTTTTTTCTCCACGCATAAGAATTTGAACTTTCCTGAGGAAGTGGTACTCTCGGTGGGATAGGGTAGAAAAAATATCAAAATAATCATCAACTTGTTTAAAATGCGTGAGGCACTCCAACACCTCCGGCAAAGTGCTGCCTCAAACCGCTTCGTGAAATCACACCACCTAAACATGGCTGAAGCACTAGGGTCACCGCCTCATGCCTGAGGTGCGGTTTTTTTAAAAAGAGATTATCAATTGCGAGTGTGACACTGTGATGTACTGAACTCGAACTCCACAATGAGGTATGTCTTCATAGTTCATAGTGCTGTCCCCATGTCTAAATCACATTGAATCATCAATCATCACACTACTTTGTAAGTTTGTAGTTTAATATTCCTAAAACTTAACTCCTTCTTTAATCCTCAGCGTCGTCTTATTTACTAAGTTTTCGCATAACATGAGAACTTCCTTGCATTACATATAGCATTATAAAAAGACAGGACACGCATTTATTGACTTTATGCATCACTGTCAGAGAGTCAGAATAATGATTAAACCCTACACCCTAATTTAAGCATTTAAGTAATGAATAAGCAGCTACATGACATCACAAAGAGACAATGTTCTATCATAGCAATACATTCATCCTCTAAGATACCCTCTAAAAAAACACAGAAATAATGTTCTGAGTGTACAGCTCAGTAGGCAATCCATAATCTATATTAAACTAAACATCAGTTTAGTAATCCATAGAAATCACGATCTTTATTATTTTACAGGGCTTTCCAGTTACACAAATGTGAATCAATATATAGGGATAAGTATAAGTAGAGAGATTGAAACTCACCTCAAAAGCCGCTGATCCGTAGAAATAATTTACAGATTAGGATTCCAACAGCTCTCTTCGTTGCTCGAATCCTGTAAACAGACATTACCCTAATCAATTCTGTATATCAAACTCCCAGGCTCCTGAATCAATGTATTGTGATATTCTACTGCCAATTCTCGGGGCGGTTCTATGTGTAAAAATAAAACTCGGTTTTATGTATAGGATACCGCTGAATTTAGGTAAAACAAATCCGTTTTACGAACGTATGTTAAAAAAAAAAAAATCGGATACCGTGAATTTTTCTTGTAGATCCGCCACTAGCTAAATCCATATAACAGTGACATTTGTGTATTCTGTTTTAATTAATAACACACCAAACATGTAAAACTGGACACATAGCATCCAAACCCTAAAATCGTGATGCATACATACTACAAATTGTTAATGAAGAAATGAATCTACAAGAAGAACGCATACTACAATGTATACATACACGAATCAGTAAATTCTATAAAATTAAACGGCAAATGAGTAATTATAACTACTACAGCAGTAACTTGAACAACTCACACAAAGAAAGCATACACATATGTTTGATTATAATGTTTAGTGAAATTAGGGGGAGATTTGTAGGGTTTGGTTGGAAAAGTGTTGAAAATGGTGTAACTGTTTCCAGTTATTGGAAATTTACCTGGTTGCTTGCCGAACGTCGAAGAGACCTTGATCGTCTGGAATAATAATAAAGATGAGTTGAGTGTCAGATGTTATTTTTAAGCTTTTTTGTATATATATATATTTTGTCTTTCTAGGCTTGTAATAAAAGGTCATTATTGTGTATTGTCTCAATTAATGGCTAATTAATTGTAACTAGAGTGTTTGGGATTGAGTTTGAAAATGCAAAAGTGTTTTTGGGCTTATTGGCTTATAACTTTTTGAAAATGAGTTTTAAAAAGGGGCAATTACATATATCCCCCTCTAAACTTTATAAATTACATATTTACCCAACCCAAAAAATAAATTACATATTTCCCCTTACTAAAAGTTAAAAATATCAAATATACCCATTTCTTTAAAAACATACTAGAGAATGACTATTTTACCCTTACCTATCACATAGTATTTCCCATCTTAACCTAAACAAACCTACTGTGACAGAAACCTTGATGAATTCAAACCTTGATTCAAGCCTCTTGTTAATCTATTACCAAATCAAATACAAATAAACATCATGAAAAGTTATTATGCCAAAAATCACATTCCACGTGTTTTGTAGTATACAAAAACCGCCAAAATTTACAAACATCACTAACCTAAATCAAATACAAAAAAACATAATTTAAACCTTGATTTTTCCCCACCAAGTCATCTGCTATAAATATGGATATAATCATACCAATCGAATGTCATTTATATAAACTAGTATATATTTTGTTCCCCAAATTAGGTTCTACAAACCAATGAACATTGCAAATGAAAAAAAAAACGCATCAGGGAGGGTTGTCAACAGGGAAAGTGTATTCTGTCGCGGTTTACGAACGTGATGCTTATCACCGGATAGAAGTTAACCGGTAAGGATTCTCGTTGCCGGATTTTGAACAAAGGTTTTTGAACAAGATGTTTCTTATAGCAATGGTGGTTTGCCGGTCGTGACCAGAGAGAGTGCCGGAATCTCGTTGCCGGATGCTTCTTATTGTCGGATCCTCATCGTCGATTTTAAACGAGAATATTCTAATAGCCACTAGAGTGGTTAGCATATAGGTTGTCAAACATGGAGTTGTGGGAGAGAAGGAATAAAAGGTTGTATTTTTTTTTAATTAATTAAGGGTATTTGTGTCATTTTGTAAGAAGAAGGGGAAATACGTAATTTATTTTTTTGATTGGGTAAATATGTAATTAGTGTTTCAAATAGGGAGACATATGTAATAATTCCTTTTAAAAAAGTGTTTGAATTAGCTTTTGGGATGAAAAATGTCCAAAAGTCAATAGATTGTTTTTTAAGTGTTTCGCTTAACTTATTGTGAATATTGGTTGTATGGGTGGTAGATTTGTAATTTTTTTCCAAAAGCCAGGATTTCTACCTTCTCAAAAACAGCTTTTCTACCCTTGAAGGGATAGGGAGCCTAATCCTCGCGGAGGCGGCATTCATATCCCTCTTCAGGATAATCCGCGGAACCATCAGGTGGAAATGACTCCGCCAGAAGGAGCGAGACTGCACATAAAGCAGTCTCATCCACATCACTCCAGAAAAATACACGCGCGTCCGCCCATGCGCAGAATATTCCTCAACTCACTAGCTTTTAGTACGAGGTACGGAAGATCAAGGACTAGGAAGATCCACCCGCAGAAGATCAAAGATGTCGCCAGTCAGAGGGCGACATGTGTCCGCAGTGGTCCAACAACCACTGACACCAACAGTGGCTTGACTGCTCCCATGCTTTCACCATGCTGCTTCTACACTATTGAACAAGCATGCTTACCTGCTGCCAGACGTCACGTCAGACGCCAGCAGGTAAGTCAACCATGCTGTGTCCGAACAACATACCGCCGGCGACCAGTCAGACACCACCACGTGTCCACCAGGTAAGGCAGCTCCAACTGCCGATGACGTCAGCAGCATGGGCATCCTTTTTTTCCCGTCCATTTCATGGGCCAAAAGCATATGGGCCGGGGCAAGGCCCGAACCAACCAAGACTCCTCGTAGGCTTTTTCCAAAGCCCACAACTTCCACTATAAATAGAAGACATCAACTCATTTGCAAAGGATTCGAAAATTATTACTTGTACTAGAGAGCTAGATTATTCTTGTGACACTTTGTAAACTCCAAAGTAATAAACAACTAGCTCTTCATAGTGGACGTAGGTCGAACTTGACCGAACCACTTAAACTCTTGTGTCTACTTACACCACACACACACACTTTGCTTTCCATCTTCGGTTTATTGTTCGTCCATCGGTTTGGGTGAAGGATAGTTCTTGAGTAAACAAGGGTATTAACCACACGGTGATTACTTGTAATCACCATTATACTCGTTATTTCTTCAACCCTTAAAAGCCAAAAGTCAAAACAGAAAGTGTTTTTAGGTTACACAAATAGCTTATTGACTTATTGGCTTCTTGAAAAAGCCAATAAGTCAATAAGTTGTTTTGAAACTCAATCCCAAACACCCTCTTAGTATTAAGCAATGTTTTTATAATCGGACCAGAAATTCAACCCGTCATTTTACTAGTTTGCTACTAGTTTGCTGGTTGAATCGATCGAACCGGATTTAAAAATCGGATTATTTCATATTTTATTTAGTAGTTTAAAATTAGAAAATACCAAAACTTAAAAGTTAGTTTAAAGTCAAACGAAGTGTGTTGAATTAAAAAAAAAATTGAGTAGAGAAATTGGAACATAAAAACCCCAATGGCCATAATATTAATCGTAAGTCCATTCTGGAAAGATTTGGTGTTGCCCTAGTAGTATTAAAACTTTACTGTGGTACACTTTAGTTATTCATCTAAAGCTTTTATTTTTCTCTCAACCTTACTCGATTATTGTTGCTTTTACCCTACTTATGCTCTTCTTTTCACTTCCTTGAGGTTGTCGTACAAATGTAGTGATGGATGAATGACGATACTTCGATAGAGGCAGAAGAAGAAGAAGATGTGACGTAGATAATGTTGGACCGTTAGAGGGTGTGATGTAGTCATAAATGGTTGGAACTTGGAGGCTGATGTAGCCATGGATAACTTGTCGGGCTGACCCCTTATTTTCACCGGTTTTCCTGCCTGATCGCCGGCCCACGGTCCAACCGGCCGGCCACATGATAAAACGGTCTTATACCATCCAGTCCGACAGAGGCAACGGTCACCGGTTTGAAAACATTGGTATTAAGTCTTCCGTGTTGCTAAGGGTGTTTAGAATTCGATTCGGATTTAGAAAACTCAAAATTCAATTCGATTATTGAAAATTCGAATTTGAATTCGATTTAATTCAAGTTCAGTTAATTGAATACTAATTTGTGATTTTAAATTCAATTTGATTTGAAATTCAAATAAAAATAATACATATTTATTTATAATTTTTATAATATAATTAGGGTAGGATTTGTGTAAAAAGTCCATCTTTCCTAAGAAATGTAAGAAGTCTATGTAGGCATTGTATTTTAAATTTTAGTAGAAATGTTTTATATTTTTTTAATATTGTGTTATATAGAAAAGCAACAAAAGTAAGAATTTAAAACACAGACAAATGTATTCCAAGCATTAAATTGTAAAACACATTGATTATATTTCTTCACATGGTATTTTAGATTCAAAGCTTAGAATACATTAGATTGTGTTTTAAATTGTTGATAACCCTAGCGTCTGTGACACTAAGACCAGAGTCTGGGAGACAGGTGTTAGTTAGATGTCACGATTTTTGCTCTTAGACCGGTTTTTAATGGATATTTCAAACCCATTCTTCTCATTCTCAATCTAGGACTACTTGGGGAGCTTTGGGGGCAATTTTATGGCTCCAGAATTCATGCCAATTAGCGTTCCATCACAAATCTCAAGATTGAATTAAGCTTTTTGAAGATCAAACAACTACCATGAGTGGTTAATCTCTTCAAAATCATCCTCAAGTGTAGGATTGTGAGTTTTCTAGGTATTCTTACATCTTTTGGTTTGATTCATAAACTTGTAATCTTTTGATTGAAATTGTATAGATTAATTATTAGTATCGTTTTAAACTCCTAATTGTTAAGATTTTCTTGCATCGTTGACATTAAGATGATTATTATTTTTTTTTATTCACATTAGGGTTTGTTCATTGGTCTTGATTTATAAAATATACATTTTCCTTGATTTATATTGTAAAGGTTTTATTGCACCATTTATGTGTGATGGATGATTATTTATGTCTACAATTAGGATTTCAATTAAACAAACTCAAGAAATCATTCGTGCTTTATAAAACTACCAAACCATTTGTGTGAGATAACTTCAGATATATGTAAGGGTATGTTTGGCAAAGAGCTTTTAGGAGCATCAAGCTTTTAAAAAAAAGCTCTATAGTGAAAAGCTACTACTACTAGCTTTTAAGAAAAAACTCTACTAGCTACAACCTTTTAATTAGTAAATGACACAAATACTCATTCTATTTTAAAAACAAAATAAAAACCTTCCTTACAAGTTTTTAATTATGCCCATTTTGGTCATTTTATACATTTTATTAAAAGCTCCAGCTACTCTGTCAAACACCAAAGTATATTTAAAAAACTAAGAGCTTCCAGCTATTAGCCTCAAGCTAGTTTTACCAAACATACCCTAAATCTGAATTCTAGGTGTGATTTTCTCTAAACTATTGTTTACAAATCCATACTAATTACCATTTTTGGTAATCATTAGTCAACTGAAATCTTTGTTGCATTTTTATAAACCACTTGGAATCATATTATGGTTCCAACTTACAAACAACTTTTCAAAATAAAAGGCAAGCTTTATAAACCTTGTAATCAACTAAAATCTAACCACATGTCACAAATTCTTTGTGGTTTGATACTATTCTTACCTTAACTATTTTAAGATGATTAAGAGATTTTAACTTTATTTTTGACTGATTCTTCGACGCCGATCAAACTGTCAACGTCCCGTTTGACTCAATCTTTTTTATTTAGATATAGATTTAGTGTATGTTTTTTTTTTTGTGTTTATTTGGTAGTGTTTCTAAGATTATTTATTGTATGTTTTGAGGTATAGATGTGCGTTTTTTAATTATTTGTTGGGAAAATGGATTTTAATACTCCCAATCATAGCCTATTGGCGGATAATACTCCCAACTATCACTTTGGCCATTAGCACTCCAAACTTTCAACTTGTTTACTTTCTTCACTCTCAAACTAACGGAGGTCTAACCTGGTTAGTGTTCGTGACCAAAATGTAAAACCCTAAATTTGGGATATTTATGAAACTTATTATTATTATTATTATTATTATTATCAACACACAGATCATCAATAGAAAGGAAGAAAGAGTTCAGAGAGAGAGAGAGAGGGGGGGGGGGGAGGCAACTAGAAAGAGAGAGAGAGAGGCGGAGCACCGTCGCTGCACCACCCTCATCACAGCCACCGCATGCACCACCCCCATCCCCTCATCTTCCCCTTCTGTTGACAGAACCCCCCCCCCCCCCACACCCCACCTACCACCCCTTTCCTATCTCTAAATCACCAACAACCACCACCCACCACACCTTCCACCACCACTGCACCACCCACACCTTTCACCACATCTTCCACCACAACCACCACGACATCAACAATCTCGACGAAACCCCACCAATCTGTAGAAAAACTTAATACAAACAGATCTAAAGAATCTAAATGAACAACACAATCACAACAAAGATATAGCGACAAAACCAGCGACGAAAATCTTATTATTACCCAAACCAAAAACACCCCCCCAAACCCTAGAATCCAGCCAAATAAGCTGAATCCTTAAAAGAGATATAATATCTCAGAGTTAACTGATCACTTACATCGGTTAGAATAACAAGACGAAAATGATAACAAATACTTACAGACGTACAGACCTAGACAGACTCTTGATGAACAGGCGAGAGAAAAATACAGAGACAAAATAAGAAAATATCAAGAATGAATGGAGGAGAATGAAGCAGCAGCCTTTTTATATGAGGATCCAGAACATTCGTCAATCTTATCTCACACACTTACAATCTCAGTCGTTGGATTATATCCAACGATCAAGATAAAAGCCCAGCACAATAAGCCCAATAAAGAGCCCAATATAATGTCCAACATAATTCTCCACAACCGGATAAGCCCAACTCAACCTACACAAACTCCACAACACATTAGCCCAATATAAAAACAGTTATAACAAGCCCAAATCATAATAAACTTTTATCTAACTTGTTTAATAAATGAATTACATAAATTTGTTTATCTTTTTAACATTCCCCCTTAATTCAATTACTAAACAAATCTGTTAATCCCAATTTATCACACATCAACTCATGTTGTGCACCATATAAACCTTTCGTAAAAATGTCAGCTATTTGCTGACTTGTATCAACCTTTACAGGCTGAACAAAACCAGAATTAACTTTCTCTCTAAAAAAATGAAGATCTATTTCGAAGTGTTTTGTTCGGTCATGAAAAACTGGGTTCTCAGCAATAGATATTGCTGACTTACTGTCACAATACAATCTTAGAGGTAACTTGGACTTAATGCCTAACTCAGACATAAGATTAGACAACCAGATCAGCTCGCAAGTAGTCGAGCACATCGCTCGATACTCAGCTTCAACAGTCGATCTAGAAACAACACTTTGTTTCTTGCTTTTACAGGAGATAAGGTTATCTCCTAAGAAAATACAAAACCCGGTTACCGACTTCCTAGTAACAATACATTTAGCCCAATCTGCATCCGAATATGCAGACAACTCAAATTTATCACTCTTTTTTACCCACAAACCTTTACCTGGTGATGCTTTAAGATATCTTAACAATCTTAAAGCAACACGCAATATTGCTTCACTAGGTTTGTGCATGAATTGGCTTAAAAATTGTACCGTATAACTAATGTCTGGACGAGTTATAGACAAATAAATTAGTTTTCCTATTAACTTCTGGAATCCAGTGACATCATCAAGAAGTTTTTCAGACTTGTTATTTTTCACAGTCAAAATATAATTCTGTTCAATAGGAAAGTTAACCGGTTTACAACCTAAATACCCATATTCACTTAACAAGTCCAAACAATATTTTCTCTGATTTAAACAAATTCCATTCTGAGAATATAAAACCTCTATACCCAAAAAATATTTTAGTTTACCTAAATCTTTTATTTGAAAGTTTTCTTTAAGAAGCCTTTTTACATTATTGATTTCATTATCATTGTTACCAGTGATAACGATATCATCCACGTATACAAGTAGGACAAAAAAACATCATTATCAGACTTAATAAACATCGAATAATCACATACACTACGAACAAACCCTATACTAAGTAACACATCTACAAGTTTTTCGTTCCATTGTCTCGGAGCTTGTTTCAGCCCGTACAAGGACTTAACCAACTTGCAAACTTTAGACTCGTTACCTGAACTATACCCTTCAGGAAGTGTCATATAGACATCTTCACTGATAGACCCATAAAGAAACGCGTTATTTATATCAAGTTGAAACAACGACCAGCTATTTTGCACGGCTAAACTAATTACAGACCTAACAGTGACCATCTTAACGACCGGAGAAAACGTTTCTCCAAAATCTATACCCTCACGTTGGTTGTACCCTTTTGCAACCAATCGTGCCTTAAACCTCTCTACCTCACCATTGGACTTGTACTTTACTTTGTACACCCATTTGCACCCAATCGTTTTCCTACTAGGTGGCAAATCAGTGATAGTCCAAGTTTGGTTTCTATACAACGCCTCCATCTCACTATTCATAGCCTCTATCCATCTCGGATTCTTAGAGGCTTCATAGTAAGACGTTGGTTCACTAATTTTATTCACATTAGACACGAAACACAAGTTTTCACATGACAAGTTTGAGTAATTAACAACCTTATCAAGACCATATCTAACCTTACCATCTAACACATAGTCACCAAACCTTTTTGGTAACACAGATTCTCTATTAGAATGTCTTATGTTACTAGACCTATTTCCCTCAGGAGTCATAGTCTCATCATTTGACACTTCAACATCCGAGGTGGTAGTCCCTTTACCACTAGAACTACCAGGTGGCTGATCACTTGAGTGATCTACCTCACTAGTAGCTCTAGGAAAGTCATCTAAACCATCCTTAGGAGAAGTGTCATGAGTACTAGCAGTTCCCCCTTCATCATCGGGAAGATTTGTGTTACTAGATATAACATTGTCATCTTTAAAAATTTCAGTTTCCATACAATCAAAGAAATTAACATGATTTAAGTCTTCGAAAACAGATTCTTTAAACTCAGTTTTAAACGGATATATGTTTTCATAAAATTTTACGTCTCTCGAAAACTCAACTTCTTTTGTTTATAAACAATAAATCTTATAACCCTTTTTTAAAAAAGAATAACCACCATAACACTTTTGTCAGCTCTACTAAACATTTTATCAGACTCATTCAAAATAGTTTTAAAGCATAGAAAACCAAAATTTTTAAGATGACTAAGCGTTGGGGGAACCCATGTATCAACTCATACGGACTCTTACCACCTAGAACAGACGAAGGAATCCTGTTAATAAGATATGAAGCAGTAAGAACACAATCAGACCAGAATCTTAGGGGTACATTGCTTTGAAAAAGTAAAGCTCTAGCTATGTTAAGAAGATGTCTGTGTTTTCTCTCCACAACACCATTTTGTTGTGTGTGTTGTGGAGTGTAAACACATGATGTTTGATGAAGAATACCTTTCTTATTACAGAAATCAGTCATTAGCCTATTAACAAACTCAGACCCGTTATCACTTCTGAAAACTTTTATGCATTTGGAAAACTGTGTTTTTATTAACTCATAAAAGTTTACTAAGTTTTCAAACACCTCACCTTTTCCTTTTAACATATAGACCCATACTGACCTTGAATAATCATCAACAACAGTTAAGAAATACTTGTATCCTTCCCTACTAGTGACTCTATAAGGGCCCCATACATCAAGATGCACAAGGTCCCCTACATTCCTTGTTTTGTGGTCACTAAGAGGGAAAGGAACTCTGACCTGTTTAGCCTTATGACAAACATCACAAGGACTGGACTCAGACTCACTAATGTTTAAAGAATCTTTTAACACAGCTAGGACTTGACTAGAAGGATGACCTAGCCTACTATGCCAAAGACCTTGGTCACTAACACTGTTAAAACACAGATTACTAACACTCACATTGTTGCCTACAAAAATATAGACCATCTTGCTGTCTATCGGTCACCAGGATTTTCCTTGACTTGGAATCCTAAATACAACACTTGTGTTCATTAAACAAAACATCTAGTTTATTATCCTTAGCAAGTTTATGGACAGACACTAGATTCACACAATAATCAGGTATAAAAAAACACATCAGTCAATACAACTCCATCATCAAGTTTTATATCTCCTATCTTTGTAACCTTAGCATGAGTTCCATTAGGATGTTTTACTTCTAGATTTAGTTTAGAGACATCAACACAATTAATCATATACTTATCTGAACCTACCATATGTTGATTAGCCCCTGAATCCATTATCCACCCAAACAATAAAGCATACTTAACCAGACTAGAACAACAAGAAACATTTTTGAACACAGAAGACAATTTGTTTAGGACAGACATACTTGAAAAACCAGTTACAACAACAGACTCACCTCCCACATTTGAACTTTGAGGATCTGTTGCTGGTTGTTTCTCACTTATTAAACTCATCAGCTTGTTAATCTGTTCAGATGTAAATGGAGACACAGGAGCAGTTGTGGAAGCACAAACACTATTATTAGAGGCTGTTGGTTTTCCACCAAACCTGTTACCAGTGTTGTTACTTCTAAAATTCTGAGTAACAGGTTTTTTCTTAAAGTCTGGTGGATAACCAACAATCTCATAACATCTGTCAACAGTATGACCAATCCTATTACAGTGTGTACACTTTAAATTTGGATTAGGTCCCATATTAACTCCTCTTCTATTATTTACCTGATTGTTAGTTTTAGTAAAGAAAGACACACTAGTCCATTTTCCATTACTGTTAGACTTCCTATGTGACTCCTCTCTAGATACAATTGCAAAAGCATGTTTAACACTAGGCAATGGGTCTTGCAACAAAAGATTTGTTCTAACAGGTTGATAAATTTCATCAAGACCCATTAAGAACTGCATTAGTTTTATTAGACTACTAAAATTATTAAATTCTTTTGAAGCCTCACAAGTACATGTAGGTAACTGAACTATTGAATCAAATTGTTTCCACATTGTATTTAATTTGTGATAATATTCAGACACAGTGCTACCATTTTGACTCATAGAACAAATGTTTTGATGCAAGTTAAACACCACTGACCCATCCACCTTATCATATGTTTCTCTTAAATCTAACCAAACATCCCTAGCAAATTTGGAAAACACTTGACCAAGATACAATTCATCACTAACAGAATTCAACAACCAAGACAAGACCACAGAATTGCACCTATCCCATTGTTTTCCTAAGACTTCATCATCAGTAGGTCTAACAGTTGTACATATTTGTTTTTAGTTTCAAGAGCCAATTTCATTGCATTAGACCATACTTTATAATTTTCTGTCCCTTTTAACTTTAAACTGATTATGGTCAAGGTACTAGTGTCACTAGGATGAATATACAATGGGTCACCTATATCCAATTTACTAATCAAGGTTCCAACATTGACAATAGAACCTCCACCAGAAGCAGTGCCACCACCACCCTGGGTGGAGTTATCATCATCAGCCATGTTAGAACAAACAATTAATCACACAAGAAGAACAACACGGAACAAGACAACAAGAACACAACACAGTTAGCAATAGCTAACAATACAAAACAAATCAGAAGTACAACCCTAAGAAGACGAAACTGTGTCAGTGTTCAGATAGTGGGTTCATCACTCAAAAGGTGCCCACCCAGATTTTAACACAGGAGTCTTTTATTATCTAATATAGTATATGTATATTTATACACGTATAACAGACAACCAAAGACCAACACAACAAGACTCAATCAATACCAGTCCACCCTAACCCGGTCAATGACTTCTAGACACAATCAGACAGACAAATCAACAATACAAGGGTTACAGAACGATCTCACCGAGGGGGGGGGGACCCAAGTTAGGGTTCTCCAACCCTGTAACCTGTACCTTCACTTAGGGTACAGAGCTACAGGAGCAATTGAAGCAATAAGAAATACTCCTCCAAATCCAGTAACCAAGACAGCTTTCCCAAGATCTGAATCAATCAATAATACAAGACAAATAACACTACAAGGTAATCAATAGACCAAATCTATCAAGAAGATAAGATCTACTGAAAACCAGTTTCAGATCAACACCTATTAACTAGATGAGATCTAAAAACCACAAAATCAAAACACAACTACTTAGATCTGTTAAGAGTTTTAACAGATCTGACCATGCATGAACCAGATCTAAAAGATCAGATCCAAACAATACAACTGACAGCGGAAGACTAACAACAGACCACAATATCAAGAGCCTTAGGCTCTGATACCATGTAGAAAAACTTAATACAAACAGATCTAAAGAATCTAAATGAACAACACAATCACAACAAAGATATAGCGACAAAACCAGCGACGAAAATCTTATTATTACCCAAACCAAAAACACCCCCAAACCCTAGAATCCAGCCAAATCAGCTGAATCCTTAAAAGAGATATAATATCTCCGAGTTAACTGATCACTTAGATCAGTTAGAATAGCAAGACGAAAATGATAACAAATACTTACAGACGTACAGACCTAGACAGACTCTTGATGAACAGACGAGAGAAAAATACAGAGACAAAATAAGAAAATATCAAGAATGAATGAAGGAGAATGAAGCAGCAGCCTTTTTATATGAGGATCCAGAACATTCGTCAATCTTATCTCACACGCTTACAATCTCAGTCGTTGGATTATATTCAACGATCAAGATAAAAGCCCAGCACAATAAGCCCAATAAAGAGCCCAATATAATGTCCAACATAATTCTCCACAACCGGATAAGCCCAGCTCAACCTACACAAATTCCACAACACATTAGCCCAATATAAAAACAGTTATAACAAGCCCAAATCATAATAAACTTTTATCTAACTTGTTTAGTAAATGAATTACATAAATTTGTTTATCTTTTTAACACAATCCCAATCGAAACCCTAGATAAAATCCACCAAAAACCAATCTTTAACCAACCCCAATCGAAACCCTAACATTAACATTACCTTGTTGACGGAGAACCTGTTACCAATCGAAACCCTAAATGAAGTGTGGATGTAACAACGGAACAAGGTGACCAATCAGATCCTGTTTCGGATCAAGATTCTAGTCAAACATCAGAACCAACGTCAACCGTTGATAAGTCAAAACAAAGGTCAAGGCTCGCCAGAAAAAGTGAAACGCCACCTGTGAAAAATGAAGAATTGGTCCCTGGTGCAACTTTTGCTGGTAAAGTAAGATCCATCCAACCATTCGGAGCTTTTGTTGACTTTGGTGCTTTCACATACGGGCTGGTTCATGTTTCACGATTAAGTGATAGTTATGTTAAGGATGTTGCAAGTGTTGTTTCGGTTGGACAAGAAGGGTGGTGGTGGTTTAGAGAGAGAGAGAGAAAAATGGGGGGTCTGTTATAGAAGAAGAAGAAGGGGGGGGGGGGTGGGATTTATAAGTTTAAAAGTTTATTGTAAAAAATGGCCCTTAAGTTTTGGTTTTTATATTTTGGCCACATATAAGTTTTGGTTTTTACACATAATCAATGCCACGTCAGCTTCTGTTAGACACGTAGGATTAAAAATAACGTCGTTAAGTTTGGGAGTGATGAAAGTAAACAAGTTGAAAGTTTAGAGTGCTAATGGCCAAAGTGATAGTTGGAGTATTATCCGCCAATAGGCTATAGTTGGGAGTATTTAAATCCATTTTCCCTTATGATTGTCTAAATTTGAATTTTTGTTATGTAAAATACTTAAAAAAAATATTTTATTATTTTAGTATATCATCATCATCATCATCATACTCAGTTAATCCCACCAATAGCAAAAGCTAATGTAGGGTCTGAGGAAGGTAAGATGTAGACAACCTTACCTCTACCCTGTCGGAATAGAGAGGCTGCTTCCAGTGAGACCCCCGGCTCAGTAGTGGTTTTGTATCAAGCCTTAGACAATAAGGCACATAACACTTAGCAATCGGGACAAACCCGATTGGTGCATGTACCCCCTTGTCTTTTGGCTATCAACGTCACCACCTGATGCATGATTAACCGTCCGTCATTTTTAACGTTATTTTTACGAAATTAGTAAAATAACATTAAAATTAGTGCAACTTTACTTTTTCCCCCAAGGGCCACACATATATACATTATATGCGCACGGCCGTGAGCGGGGCGTTATTTTAGTATATAGAAAATAAAAAAAAAGTTATTATAAAAGATATGAAGGGGTGTTTGGCAAGTGCTGAACCAGTAAGTGATGAATCAGTAAGATGTCTGAATGAGTAACAGGGTTTGAACCAGTAAGTGTTGAACCAATAAATAGTGTTTGGTTAAACCACTGAATAACTCTATAAAATTACTATTTTACCCCTATCCTATTTTTATGAAAATCAAATGCACACACCACACAACATAAAAGAATCTTTCTTTTTCTTTACCTACCAACCCTTCCTTTTCTTTTTTTTTTTCATAATCAAACACACACACACACACACGATTCTACACACGCCTGCTCTCTTCTTCTCTGTTTCATTTTCTTTCTTTTTCTTAAATCAAACACACATACATGGTGGTTGGAGGTCGAAGGAGGAGATGAGGAAGGTTGGGGGAGGCTGGTGGTCAGAGCAGAAGGAGAAGAGGGTGGGGAGGAGCGGCGGTGGTCGGAGGTCAGAGGAGGACGAGCAAAGGAGGTGGAGAAACAGATAAAGAAGAGGAAGGGGATTTGAGGGTAGATGCGTCTTCACCGTTGAACTGAATCGTTCAGCATCTTCTCAATTTTGAACCATTCAGACTTAACCGTCCCGTTCAGAGGCTCGCTTTAAGGTGAAATAAATGCCCTGACTGTTGACCGATTCAACACTTGGCGATTCAGAGGCTCATTCAGAGCTTACCAAACAGGGCCGAAATAATTTAGATATAGATTAAATAAAAGGAAAACATATAATGAGGTGGAGTTTTGTAAACAAATACAACTTAGACCACTGGAGAAGATATGAAGGTTTTTAGAAGTTGATTTGAAATATGTGGCATGTTGACTTGGCAGTTTATAAACAAGGATGGAAGTAACCATTGTGGGTGCTTATAGCTTTCGCCGGTTGTGGGGTGGTGGTGAAAGATGATGTTGAACTAGCACTTGTTCCTGATGCTTTCACCCTAGTATATACATTATTAAAAAAACAAGAAACAGAACATGGACAAATGTTGTCGCACATGTACAAGGGTTGAGTGTGAAAAAAAAACTAAGTTGACCAACGACTAGCTAACACATGAACAAAGAGCCATTTGTTGAGCACTTGGAACTATTCCTCTCATTTCCTTTTAAATATATAGAGAATTTTAATATATAGATAATAATATACATAAAATGTAAGAATAAGAGGTTGTTTGGTAGTCTCTTAAAGATCATTAAGGTTACATCTTAATGGTTGTTAGTCTCTTAATAGTTAAATGGGAACCTTAATTGTTAAGATGTAGCATCTTAATGGTTACCTCTTAACTAGACATAAAGTTACATTTTAGCCATCAAGAGGGAGCCTCCTTAATACCCATTAGGAGGTTGTAGATTAACTATCCGGACATAGGATGAGAAGAATTTCTTGAAGGATTTTTTGGCTGCCAACAAAAAACCAAGAATAATGAATGTATAGTTCAAATGGGTTGTGTAAAAGAATGGGCTTGGGAGCAGAAGAAAGATCTGTCCAACCTTCTCGAATGAGCCCAACTCAGACGACTTATGAAGATGTTGTAGGATGTGAATTTATCAACTAATGGAGATAAATGGGTTCGGTTGCAATCTCTGAAGGAAAAGAAGTAGGTGTTGAGCACGTTGGAGGAGGCGAGTGGCATGGCTACTAGTTTAGATCCATTTTGTTGGAATAACTATGTTCCAATTAAGTCGACCAATCAGGTGGCGCTCGAGTTAGAATTTGATCCAGTCAAAATCGGTGTTGATAGTGAGAGGTTTGGATATTTCAAATTCCTTATACATACCATTTGTTGATCAATTGCTTGTCGACTTAAATGTATGGTGGCAAGTCATGGTGCGATTGAAAATTTCACTCTGGGAGTCATGCAATTCTTGTGCGGATTTGATAAAACTTGCAATGGCTCTAGCTGATTGAGATAGATTGCCTTATTCTGTATGTAGAGTCCCTGTTGTGGGTATACTGTCTGACCTAGTCCACTCAAGGCAAGAAAATGTTTTTGAAAAGCGGATAGTTCACGGTGCTTGATCTATAGAAAAACTTGATATGATAAGTTCACCACAAAAAAAAAAAAAACGAATCTTCAGATGATCTTATCCAAGCATCTAGTGTCATGGTTTGATCAATCTCCAAGAAACAGGGAGAACCTCTAGTAGAATAGAAAAATTATGCCATCGCTTAATCTTCATTGACTTGGGGGACCGAAGGCAGTTCTCCGTGGACCGGACACGTAGCTTACCGAATCAGTTGCGACACGGATGGGAATGCATGCTACAAAAATGTCATGGAATTACAAGTCAAAAGGCTCAAAGGATTGGAAGAAGACTCTACGGGCTGTGATTTTAGTCACTCTTTAGAACATTTAGAAGTTGAGAAATGATAAAAAGTTTAACAAGTGCTTCACATTGAATTTTATAACTATGAAATAGACTAAAAAAGACTTGTTTTATGGATTAGAAATATAGAAAACTTTAGGGGGTTAAATTGTGTGAAGTGGTGTGAATTTACCATGCGTGATGTTATTCTGTAACGTGTCCTTTAGGGTTTTACCACTCCTACCTAGCCTTATCTGTTTTAACATAATTTTGCTTTGAAAAACCAAATAAATAATTCAGATTATCGACATGATGAACACCAACCAACTATAAAAAAAGATGTTTTGCTAGTTTGAAGGTATCATGATAACAAGTAACTATGGGAAACCATTCACGTATGAATAAATAGAAACACTTTATTAACAATCACATTACATAACTACAAGTGAACATAAATAAAATTACGAGAATGGGTAGAAGCAAAAAATAATAGGACTGAGGATCGTGTTTGATACGGGTCCCTTAAAACAAATCTTGAATCTACCAAAGAACTCATTTTGTTTTACAAGTGCGCCAAACAAACCACGACCCCACCTTGTCATGCGCCATCCAGAGTTGCATGCCACCCACTAGGCCATATCCTCTTCGCCAATTGCCCACGTCACACACCACACACATGTACAAGTTAGGTGCCTTCGCGAATTCACTAGTGTGTGCTCTTACATGGAACAATAAGGAAGTATGGTTCTTCTTATATACCATCTTGTGTTTAGTTCTTCCTCCTATGTGGGATAAGGTTCTACTTTTCAATTCCACTTCAATTTCAGCTTTGTAGTATCATACACCAACTTTTGAGCCGGAGATAACGATAATATAACTTATGATGAGACTTTAAATGGGTAGAAAACACTTGAAAACAATCTAGCCCAAAGCATGTTTGACTCTTCAGTACTATCACTTGATCAAGAAAGTCTTCCAAACACATAAATTAACCCGTCTAATATACAAGATTGGATAAGGAAGTATGGTTCTTCTTATATACCATCTTGTGTTTAGTTCTTCCTCCTATGTGGGATAAGGTTCTACTTTTCAATTCCACTTCAATTTCAGCTTTGTAGTATCATACACCAACTTTTGAGCCGGAGATAACGATAATATAACTTATGATGAGACTTTAAATGGGTAGAAAACACTTGAAAACAATCTAGCCCAAAGCATGTTTGACTCTTCAGTACTATCACTTGATCAAGAAAGTCTTCCAAACACATAAATTAACCCGTCTAATATACAAGATTGGATAAGGAAGTATGGTTCTTCTTATATACCATCTTGTGTTTAGTTCTTCCTCCTATGTGGGATAAGGTTCTACTTTTCAATTCCACTTCAATTTCAGCTTTGTAGTATCATACACCAACTTTTGAGCCGGAGATAACGATAATATAACTTATGATGGGACTTTAAATGGGTGGACAACACTTGAAAACAATCTAGCCCAAAGCATGTTTGACTCTTCAGTACTATCACTTGATCAAGAAAGTCTTCCAAACACATAAATTAACCCGTCTAATATACAAGACTCTAAAATTAGTGATTAGTCTATGTATAAAAGGGTAAAATGGCTATCCCATACAAACTTAACAAATCTTATAATTGTAGTGGGTGTCATACTTTCATATGTTAACAATATATACCAAACCACTTGCTTTTGATAATTAACTGGCACCATCCACCTCCACCTATCACCACCCACCACCATCGCCACTACCCACCACCAGCGCCATCCACCTCCACCTACCGTCACCCACCAGCGCCGCCTACTACCTTCACCCACCCACCACTGTCGCCATCCACCACCACCACCCACCCACCCACGCCATGCACATCCACCGCTGCCGCCAGTTACCACCCACAACTGTCACCCACCATCGCCGCCATCAATCACCACCCACCATCACCACCACCCAACACCGTCGCTATCCACGACTACCCACCACCACCACCGCCACCACAACCACCCACCTACCACCGTCGCCACCATCATCTCCACCTACCACCACCACCACATCATATCACCACCCACCACCATCACCGCCACTCACCACCAATTTTATTTGTTCGTCTTTTCCTGCTTATCAAACAACATAAAATAATACTTTATTTTATTTTCACTTGAAAACCAAACAAAACATAAAATATTAATGATCCATTTCATTCTCTTGTTCCAAGCCTACCCTAAAAGGTGCCTAGTTATTCATTAAATAAGTTGTTTTATATTAACTCTAGAGAAAGTATACGGTACAAAGTACCTTAAAATACAAAGTGTAAGAAGTAACCACAGTACGCCACGTGTAGTTGACGGTTACAAACCAAAAATCTCGTTAGTAAACATCCAAGGGTATTATAGACATTTACATCTCCTTCAATCGCGTTATAATTTTTCACAGATATTTAACTCCCTGTTTTTCGTAAATCAAATTTCAAAATATTCTTAACTGATTACAATATTTTTTTTCTCCACGATTATATTGATACAATCGTTGTGCGATCCTTTTTATAGAAAAATTAAAATTCCATTGAAGAGTTAATCAATATTCTCATGATCTGTAACTTACTCTGTTTTTTTTTTCACCAATTTTTCCAACTGAATCCCGTATATTGTAATCATTATCTGTTTTTATTAACGCAGACTTAAACATATAGCCGGATATTTCAATTGATCTTGATCCAGTTGCACAAGATGATCATTATCTGTTTTTATGTATTTTAATGCATGCGTTTTATGTATTTAATGCATGCGTTTATGTATCAAGGTAAAAAGTTCTTTCCTCTGTCAACACCTGATTCACTGGTAATCATTTTTCAATAACATGCGTTTTATGTATTTTAATGCATGCGTTTTATGATTAATGCATGCGTTTTATGGTTTAATGCATGCGTTTTATGTATTTTAATGCATGTGTTTATGTTTTTACAATGGCTGTTGAATACTATCAGTTTTATAACATGCGTTTTAGTGTATTATAAGTGCGTTTTATCAACATAGCATTTTATTATAATACTCATAGATATAAAGGTGCGTTTTGGTATATTATACATGCGTTTAACAACATCACAATCAGAAATCATTAAAATCAAAGACATACATGCTTCTTTCATAAACACGCATCTAAATTTTGTTTTTATCATATTCATAACTGTATTCTGTACAATCGATTTATGTATTTTAATGCATGCGTTTTATGTATTTAATGCATGCGTTTATGTATCAAGGTAAAAAGTTCTTTCCTCTGTCAACACCTGATTCACTGGTAATCATTTTTCAATAACATGCGTTTTATGTATTTTAATGCATGCGTTTTATGATTAATGCATGCGTTTTATGGTTTAATGCATGCGTTTTTTGTATTTTAATGCATGTGTTTATGTTTTTACAATGGCTGTTGAATACTATCAGTTTTATAACATGCGTTTTAGTGTATTATAAGTGCGTTTTATCAACATAGCATTTTATTATAATACTCACAGATATAAAGGTGCGTTTTGGTATATTATACATGCGTTTAACAACATCACAATCAGAAATCATTAAAATCAAAGACATACATGCTTCTTTCATAAACACGCATCTAAATTTTGTTTTTATCATATTCATAACTGTATTCTGTACAATCGAAGGTCTGTCATTGTTTTTTTTTTTGCTTCTTCATTCTTTTGAATAGATGCTCTGTTTTTTTTTTTTTTACAGAGTATCTTCTTTATGGAGAAGAGGTTTATGATTTTCCATGATTATAGCAAATCATTAAAACTGTCAATTAATGACATAATTTGGGCGGTTTAATTATAAAAAATTCAAATTCGTTTATGTGTAATTTGTCAGAATTGCCCTTTAATCGTTAACCGCCTTCTTAAAACACGTTGGATAATTACGATCGTGCCATCTTGTTTCTAAACCTAATCAATGGCTGTAATTGCTTCTTACACTTTGTATTTTAAGAAGCTTTGTACGTTAGCCTCTCTCTTAACTCTAAATCTAATAATAAAGTTATGTTCAACATCACTTAATTTTACTAACTACACTAAATAACCAATAGAATCTCCTTCATGTCCCTCTGTTCTTCTTACTCTTCACACAAACAGCATTTCTTTATGTGGGTATTTAATGTTTATGGACAAGTCTTTGTTCTTTTATAGGATTCAATTAAAAAATCCAGCCATGAACCGTAATAATCAAATCTCTGTACATATTCGTAATGCTCTATCAAACCCACCACCATTTCAACAAACCTCTCCCGCCAAACTATCCACTAATCTTATCAAAGCTTACTTTGACAATGGCTTACTCAAACACGCACACCAGCTGTTCGATGAAATGCCTGAACGAGACGTAGTAGCATGGACCGCCATGATATCTGGTAACACAGCATGCAACCGTTACAGCTTTGCATGGATGATGTTCAAAGATATGATGAGGGAATGTTTGGACCGCCCTAACGCCTTCACTTTGTCGAGTGTTTTGAAGGCTTGTAAAGGGATGAAGTCTCTTTCTTGTGGCGTGTTGTCTCATGGGCTGGCTTTGAAACATGGGTTTGTTGGTACTAGTATATACGTTGATAATGCGCTTTTGGATATGTATGCTACTTGTTGTGTAAGTATGGAGCACGCGCGTTTGGTTTTTGAACAGATTCCAGTTAAAAATCAGGTGTCTTGGACTACACTTATAACGGGATTCACTCATAGGGATGATGGGCTCGCCGCCCTTGAAGTGTTTCGACAAATGTTCAAGGTAATGTGTTAGTTGTATATATTATTTATATAATTAGATAATGAGTTAAGGTCTTATGTTATAAATATACACTTTGGATGACTTTTGACCCGTTTAACCTTTTGACGTGTCCCTGTATTTAATTTATTTTACTCACTGGTCGGTTAGAGATAAAACATAACCCGAAATCAAGACTTTCATAAGTTAATTGGTCTACACTGCTACCTATAGTTAAAACTAGGTGTGAATCATCTCGGGTTGACATGTCACATGTTGAACCATTGAACTTGCAGACGACCCATATATTTAATCGTGTCAAAGACATCTACCCTAACTTTAAATAATGTAACTTAAACACGACATGTTTAATTAACCTATTTCTTAAAACATGTTAAACTAGTTGACAAGTTGTAAGCAGGGTGTCGGGTTGTAAACATGTTAAACATGTCAGCCCGAATACTCCCTGCTTAACTAAACGTGTTTAAGATATGACAACCCAAAACGTATTTATTTTCATGTTGTGGTGGGAACTGTCACCCTTAGGTGAATAACCAAATTCAGTATTTCTTACAAGAACTTATTATTAAGTTTTATATAATCCTCTATTGTCCAGGAAGAAGCGGAACAAAACCCATATAGTCTCTCAATTGCGATCAGAGCATGTGTAGGAGTCGGATCACATATCTATGGCAAGCAAATACACGCTTCGGTGGTGAAACTCGGGTTTGACCATAATCTTCCGGTAATGAATTCTATACTAGACATGTACTCCAAGTGTAATCGTTTTCATGAGGCACAATTGTGTTTTAGCGAAATGAACGAAAAAGATGACATTACATGGAACACATTAATATCAGGATATGCAAAGCCTGACCCGCTTAAATCCTTACACTTGTTTTTGCAAATGGGTTGCCCTCCAAATTGCTTCACATTTTCCAGTGTTATAGCAGCCTGCACAAATTTATCAGCTTTGACTTGTGGTCAACAGATTCATGGAATAATCTTTAAGAAAGGCCTTGAACAGAATCTGCCATTAGCAAATTCATTAATCGATATGTATGCAAAGTCCGGAAGCATTCAAGATTCTAGAAGAATCTTTAGTGAAATGTGTTGTCGTGATCGGGTTTCTTGGACTTCAATGATGATTGCATTGGGGAGCCATGGGTATGGAACCGAGGCGGTTGAGTTATTGAATCAGATGGTAAATTCGGGTATAAAACCGGATATGATTGTGTTCATCGCGGTTCTTACTGCTTGTAGTCATGCTGGACTTATTGACCAGGGGATGAGTTACTTTAAACTTATTGACCACCCAAGTCAAGAAATTTATGCTTGTGTTATTGATATGCTTGCGCGTGGTGGAAGGTTTAAAGAAGCGTATGATATTATACACAATATGCCATTTACGCCTGATGAGTCAGTTTGGGCAGCGTTTCTTGGAGGGTGTAAAGTACACGGGCAGCCTATTAAGACTGCCTGTCAGGCGTTGGATTTGAAGTTTAAGAAAACAGGGATTTATGTCACGCTGGCGAATATGTATGCTGCTGAAGGTAAATGGGACGATCGAGCCAAAATGAGGAAAATGGTCAACGGTTTTGGGGATAAGAAAGTTGCTGGTAGGAGTTGGTTGGAGGTTCATGAACAGGTCTATAGTTTTGTTGCTGGAGATGAGGGTGGTCCACACCTCGAGCCTATGTATCAGGTTCTTAGAGTGTTGGGTCGACACATGGTTGAGCCGAATGAGGACTCGTTTACCAAACAAGTTGTGCATGTTAACCAAAACATAACTAGTTTTATACCCGTACTAGTACGGGTAGGCAAGTAGCAGTAACACAATATAATAACACAAAAACCAAATTTTCAATCTATTTTATATTATCTTATGATGAAAATGAAATTAAACCAGCGAATACCAAACTACTTTGATTCGATTAAGTGGCCATTGTAAATAATTAACTAATTAAGGAATAAAAAGTTCAAAGACTCGTAGGAACAAAAATAATCACATAATTATAGCAACAACAAAAAAAAAAAAAAAAAAAAAACAGGGTACTTATTAGGAACTAATGATGATGGAGAGAGCTGGGGTTGGGTTTGTCCCACATCGGGTGGTTAAGTCGGCCAGCAAGCGAGGGGGTGTGTATATAAGCAGCCCAGCCGCAAGTGCAAAAAGCACGCAACTATGCAATGAGCACATAGCGAACTATTCTTTCGCCTTTTACTAAAGATGACCGTGTGCTCATTGCTCTAAAATAGTATACGCCTATTTTTGGAGAGTTCTTTTTTTCTGAAAGAACTCCAACAACACAGTTATAATGTAACTTTACGAAAGGTTTCCGTGTAATATAGTATATATAGCTGCAAGTTCTATCAGCTAAAGCAGCATAATCAAATAAGTATGACAAACTGCTGATGTAATCTTGCCAAATTGTTACTTGATCCGTACTAAAAGATTACAGACAAGGGAAAAGAAAATCGTATCACGAGATACCTGCTATACTGATGACATTAAATCAATGAAGAACAAATAGTAGTAGATATAGACAAGATGAGACCATGTTGTGGTCGCAAGCCAGTTGCTCATATATACAACTGAATCAAGTATCCGTTGAGTAAAGCTATTAGCCTGAATTAAGAGAAACACAGAGAAAGAAGGAGGAAAACCCTAATCAAGCTTAATTGGGGAAGCTTGGGGTTGTGTTCTTTATAACCGTCAATAACAGACTCACTTTACACATATTACAATATAGTCCCTCAACTATCTATTATTACAAATATAACCCTCAAACTATTACTAATTGACTTATCATGTAACAATACCCTCTCCTTTATAACATTTTTGGCCTCAAAAATTAAAATTTGGAAATCGCAGCTGCATATCTTCCAAGAACTCCCATGATGCTTCAGAGGCAGGTAAGCCTTTCCAATGTATGAGTACTTTCATTGCAGCTGTAGAACCTCTTTTAACCAATTGTCTATCCAGAACAGCTCTTGGTTGTAGAACAAACCTTGAACCTTGAGGAATGGGACCAGTTAGCATAGTGGACCCTTGAGCCTTCTTCAGCAGAGACACATGGAAAGTGTGGTGGATTTGAGCATTCTCAGGTAAGTCTAACTTGTATGCAACCTTTCCAATCTTCTGTAAAATCATAAAGGGTCCAAAATACCTAGGAGATAGCTTCCTGTTGTGGTGGGTCTTTAAGGACTGTTGAGCAAATGGATGTAGCTTCACATACACCCACTCTCCTGGTTCAAAGACTCTATCAGTCCTGTGAGTGTCACTGAGTTGCTTCATTCTGTTTCTTGCACTTTCAAGATTAGCTTTTAGTTTCATAATCATTCCTTCCCTGTCCCTGTGATAATCTTCCACAGCTGCAACAGTAGTATCTCCTGGAATGTAAGGGATATGGATATTTGGCTTGACCCCAAATAAGGCTTCATAGGGAGTCATCTTGATGGTTGAGTGCCATGTAGTGTTGTACCACCATTGAGCTAGAGGAATCCATTTCACCCAAGTTAATGGAGTATCCATACACATAGCTCTTAGATAGGATTCTAAACATCTGTTTAGAACCTCAGTCTGGCCATCAGATTGTGGGTGGTATGATGATGACATAGCCAAAGTAATCCCTTGCAATTTCATAAATTCCTTCCAAAAACCACTTAAGAACACTGGATCCCTATCAGATACTATTGTAGCTAGACAGCCATGGATTTTAAACACATTATCCATTATAACCTGAGCCACTGTACTAGCAGAGTAGGGATGACTTAGTAACAGGAAATGTCCATATTTAGTAAGCCTGTCCACTATTACCAAGATTGTATCTTTTCCCTGGACCTTAGGCAACCCAGAGATAAAATCCATTGAAATATCATTGAAAATGGATTGAGGGACAGGTAGTGGTTGTAATAATCCTGGTGAAGCAACTGTCTCATACTTGGCCCTTTGACAGGTTGTGCATTCTCTGATAAACTGCTGCACATCTTTTGAACACCCTTTCCAATAGAAAAATTCTTTTATTTTATTAAGAGTAGGGGTAATACCAGAATGACCACCCATAGGAGAAGCATGAAATAAGGCCATGATATCAGTTTTAAGAGTAGCATCATGAGGAATCAGCAACTTATCTTTCCTTCTTAAAAACTGGCCATCCCAACTTCTGTTCTTAACAGCTTCTCCTTGTTTCAATTTCTCAATCAACTCTTTAGTATCAGCATTATGCTGCCAGCTTTGTTGAATCTTTTGCCATAGAGTGGGATCAATAGAACTGAGACTGATTTGTAACAAGGCCATTCCCTGAACTCTGGATAAAGCATCTGCAACTACATTCTCTACCCCTTGTTTATAGCATATTTCATAGTCATATCCCAATAACTTGGAAAGCCATTTCTGTTGTAATGGGGTAACTATTTTTTGTTCCAACAGATACTTCAAACTTTGATGGTCAGTTTTTATTACAAAGGGTTTTGTGATCAAATAGTGGTGCCACTGTTTGACTGCCATGATGATAGCCAGTAATTCCTTCTCATAAACAGAAAGACTTTGCTGTTTAGGAGATAAGGCCCTGCTAACATATGCAAGAGGGTGTCCATCTTGCATTAGTACTGCCCCCATCCCTTTTGCAGAAGCATCTGTTTCTAAAATGATTTTTTTTGAAAAATCAGGTAGTTTTAAGACAGGGGGTGAGATTAAGGCTTCTTTAAGCTGATTAAAGGCTAACTGAGCCTCAGGGGACCACCTAAACCCATCCTTTTTCAGAAGTTCAGTAAGAGGTTTGGCAAGGGATCCAAAACCTTTAATGAACCTCTTGTAGTATCCTGCCAACCCTAAGAAACCCCTCAACTGTTTGACATTGGTAGGATTAGGCCATTCTTGGACTGCTTTCAACTTATTAGGGTCAGTGGAGACACCCTCTTTAGTAATAATATGGCCCAAATATTCAACTTGTCCCCCTCCAAATGAGCATTTGGATTTCTTGGCTTTAAGAGAATTAATTCTCATAAGTTGCAACACAGTTTTTAAATCCAACAAGTGTTGCTGCCATGTTCCACTATATACTAAAATATCATCAAAAAAGACTAATGCACACTTCCTTAATACATCTTTGAAAGTAGCATTCATCAAAGATTGGAATGTGGCAGGTGCATTAGTAAGGCCAAATGGTAAAACCAAAAACTCAAAATGGCCTTGATGAGTTTTAAATGTTGTTTTATAGATATCAGGCTCATACATTCTTACCTGATGGTATCCAGACCTTAGATCCAGTTTAGAAAAAATGCTGGCACCTTGCAACTCATCCAATAGTTCTTCAATCAGAGGAATAGGAAAAACATCCTTGACTGTGGCTTCATTCAATCTTCTATAGTCCACACACATTCTCCAAGAGCCATCTTTCTTTTTGACAAGCACTACTGGAGCAACAAAAGAACTACTGCTATGTCTTATCACCCCTGAATCTAATAGCTCTTGTGTCATCTGTTCAATTATATCCTTCTGACCACCAGGATATCTATAAGGCTTTAAGTTCAGATTCACCTTTTCATCCTTCAAAACAATTTTATGATCAAAGGGTCTGGATGGTGGTAGACCCTGTGGCACTTCAAAAATATCCTCATATTCTTTCAATAAGGTGTCCAATTCACTTTTATTCTCATTACCACTGATTACAGGCTGATACATACATTGTTCAGCATTTGAATCTTGAATGGTAAACAATTGAGTTTGTGTCAACTGATCTGGAGTTTGGATCATACTAGTCATCTTTTCCATGGAACACAAACTAAGGCCCTTCTTTTAATGCCTTTTAACTCAAAATCTTGACCAGCAACATTAAACTTCATTGTCAGATTCTTGAAGTTCCACATAATATCATCCAAGGTTTCTAACCATTGAATGCCCAATACTAAGTCATAATTGTTCAGATCAATGACTAGCATATCAGCAGTGAACCAATTCCCTTGCATGACCCACTGAAAATCTTTCACCATATTCACACACTCAACCTTCTTTCCATCTGCTACAGTCACTTGTACATTCTGTACTTGTTTAACTGTACATTTCAGTTTCTGGGCTAAGGCTTTGCTTATGAAATTGTGGGTGGACCCACTATCCAACAAAATGTACAAGTATTTAGTACCAATAGTACCAATTACTTGCATTGTTGAGAATGATGGTATGCCCATTATAGCATTCAAAGAAATCTGAGGATCCCCTTGAATGTCAGCCACATCAATAACCAATCCTTCTATCTCTTCATCCTCCACATACTCATCTACTTCAACTAAAAACAATTGTTTCTTCCCCTTACATACTCTACTATGCCCAGCCACATATTTCTCATTACAGAAAAAGCATTCCCCTTTTGCCCTTTTGTCATCCATGTATTTGTTAGTGACTTTTCTGGGAACTAAGGCATTGGAAGGAGCAGAATTAACAGGTGTTGCCAACACAGGTTGTTTGGCAATACTAGTTAGATTATTAGTTCTTGTAATGTTCTGTTTGTAACTAGTAGAACTGTTACTAGAAACATTACTCCAACCCAAAGTTTTATTAGCTTGTGCCTGCATTCTTGCCAAAGAATAGGTTTCCCTTAGAGTCTTTGGTTTGAACATTCTTACATGGCATTTGATTTCTGGTTTCAACCCTTCAATGAATAGGCTGATTGTATATTCATCAGGTAGGGTCACTTTATTTAATAGCAAATCAAATTCATCACAGTAATCCTCTAACTCACCAGTTTGAGTTAATGCCTTGAGTGCCCCCATTGCATCCTCTATTAAGGTTGCAGCAAATCTTGTGGATGCATTCCTGATATATTCATCCCAAGTCACATCACAGATCTGTTTCCCAGTGGATTTCATAAACCCTTGATGCCATTGTAAGGCCCTTCCCTCCAAATGGACAACAGCATACCGGACCTTATGTCTTTCAGGTGTCTCATCAATTGAGAAGAAGTGTTCACACTTATATAACCACCCTTCCACATCGTCCCCATTAAACTTTGGAAATTCCACCTTAGTCAATCTATTGTTACTAAACTTATCATTCTCATTTCTTGGAACCATTGTACCTTGTTTCTCTATTTTTGAAAATGTTGCCTGCATCTGATCAAAGGCTGCCTTCAAACTCAATAGACCTTCCTGAGTTTGTGCTGTAAATTCATCCAAACGACTAACATCTTTAGCAATTCTATCGACTTCTTGAGTTCTGGTAGTCATGATTGAATAAAAGGTTTTTGGAAAAAGAAGAAATGAATTGATTTGAACGAAAGAATCAAGAATCAGTCAACTGATTAATGATAAAGAATAGAATGATCAACAATCGATCACTCCTAGATTCAATTGAAATGAACAAGAATTGAGTTAAACGAACAGAGTATCAACCAAAGATTTGTTGAACAGAATGGTTTGATCACGAATTGATCATACCATATGAACAAGAGCAATACGAATTGATGAATTGACAAGAAAAAATGAAAGAAAATGGAATAAAATGACGAAAACTCGCCGAGAAGATGATCGGAACAATGGTGATGGACGAATCAATGAACTCCGATGAGAATCGGTAGCTCTGATACCAATTGTTAGCCTGAATTAAGAGAAACACAGAGAAAGAAGGAGGAAAACCCTAATCAAGCTTAATTGGGGAAGCTTGGGGTTGTGTTCTTTATAACCGTCAATAACAGACTCACTTTACACATATTACAATATAGTCCCTCAACTATCTATTATTACAAATATAACCCTCAAACTATTACTAATTGACTTATCATGTAACAAAAGCTAGATAAAGTTGATTTTGGGATCTTATTGTGTTGCAACTATACACAATAAGATATTTCTTTTATCAACTATACATAACCGCAGGTTTTATCTTACAAGTTCTTGTGGCCGAAGGGTCAACGGAACCATGACAACCCCTACCACAGGTTATGTACATTCAAAATACAAAGCAAGCACTTTTTTTCATCGCAATAGAAGCAAAATATATATTCATAATATTCAATTGAAGAAGGTGAGAGTGGTGTTTTCTTGAGGTCTACAAATAGTGGTAGTGAGAGGTGTACTGGCACCCTAAATTAAGTGGAGGGAACATGTTTCATAAAGTGGATGGAATAGGTAATTAACTGTGCCAAAATGGATAATCGTCTAATTTAAACGGCTGGGATTGCTGAAATCTTGATGAGAAGGACAAGTTTAAATGAAAAGCGGTTAGCATGGGCTGACGTCAATAGATTATTAAATTTGTTTATGTTTATTAAACGGGTTAGATGATACAACCCAAATGTTGATTATGACTCTTCCATGAGTATATCCGCATGCTAACATAAAGATATACCCCGAAGTGGAGTTCTTGTCATCTTTGCATTTAGTAAAGTCGGAGTCAGAAAAGCCTACCACTTCTAAACTATCACTATTTCTATAGGTCGTTTATAGTCTTTCGTCCCTTGTAGATATCTAAGTACTTGTTTAGCTGCTTTCTAGGGATCTAGGCCAGCACTAGTCTGATAATAGCCAAGAATTCTAGCAATATAAGTAATATCTAGGCGAGTACAGGCTTGAGCATACATAAGGCTCCAGAGTCCAGACTACTAACACATAAGGTATCATTCTCATTTGCAACTTTTCAACTTATGTTTTCGAACATTGAAACAAACTGAAAACATCGCCATGAACTACTCGAACCACAGAAGGAGAGAAACGATGCATGTTATAACGAGTAAGGACACGTTCAATATAGGCCTTTTGAGATAATCTCAAAGTCCGTTGAACTCAGTCATTTTGTATTCGTACTACTCCATTTTGAAGATGCTTGATGGACCGAACGTTGGCTTCCGCCCATGAGTGAGTTCAAATTTTAAGCACCCATTAAAAAAAAACGATTTCTTAATTGTTAATTTGCAATTGATTTTCTGGGGAATTTTGATGGCTTTTATTGTACCGTCGCGACTTCAACTTCGTCTTCATGGAATTGCATATCTTTAATATCATCATACAAATTATATTGATGATCTTGCATTTCTAGCACAACATCATCCTTATCAAGACCTTCAAAAATCGAGAGTTGTCGGTCCACATCGTCAGCAGGGTCCGTGTATTTGGGCACCTCATCGCAAACGGTTCAAATCCGCTTGGTCTTCTAAAGAATATTCATAGCGACCGGGTGCAACAAAAGTAGGACCGTGTGGTAGAGTATGTTGGTGTGGTTGTTGTGTAAACAATTGAGGTGGATACACATATTGTGGGTATGTAATCATCTGTGATTGTTCTAGTGAAAAATTAGGTTGCGGTTTATACCCTTGACGACTCGTACTTGAACTAGCACCTCTCACGCTCGAAGCCGCTCCTCTCGATTCGGTGGATTCCTTGGTCGCATCAACCTTTGATCTTTGAGAATCCATAGGATTTTTTTTTTTGGAGTACAATGGTTAGTTTGTATGAATTTTGGTTAAAAGAGGGTGTAGAATGGTGAAGAAGGGTTTGTATTAAAATTGAAAAATGGGATTGATTTTTTAGTAAGGCATACAAACGATCATATTGTTTACTGTTACACACAACCCCACGTCGGCTTAGACGTGAGCAAAAAAACCGGTTTCCGAACCGGAACCGAAGAACCCGACCCGAATCGGTTCGACTTAAAACCGGTTCCTACACGAACCAGTGTGGTTCCTTATCAAAACCGCCGGTCCTAGCATCGAACCCACCTTTCTGGCTGCCAACCCGAACCGAACCGGTTTGAAACCGGTTTTTAACGTTAAAACGATTCTGACCGTTGGGGCTTTTTTGACCGTTTTTTGACCGTTTTTTTTTTGTTTAAAAAATCACCATTTTGCCATCCCAAGTTAGTATAAATAGGTTTAGATGTTTTGGGTTGATCACAAAACTCAAAAACGTAAAAAACGAACCCGAAAACCGAAAAAACGCAATAGTATTCGCTCGTTTTTTTCGCTTTGCTTCTTTGCTACATTCCATGGCTTCATCAAACCCATCTCAAACCGGTTCCTCAAACCAACCCACCATTGTTAGTATTCTTGAAACGACACGAAACGCCAAACTATTTGGACAAGAAACCGGTTTTTTCGACTTGTGTCTTTTGTCGAATGGAGAAAAAAAGGCGCGTTGTAGAAAGTGTGGTATCTTTCTCCAACCAAACGCAAACTCTACCTTGAGAAATCATAAAGCTAAGTATTGCAAGATTGTTAAAGAAAATCCGCTCGAAAGTTCGCAAACGACTATTGATACTCAAGGTGGGATTTTTCTTTATGACTTTAGCAAGGTTCATGACCGAATGGCAAAGTTTGTTATTCAAAAAGCTTTACCTTTCAACCACTTCGACGATCCTGAGTTGACAAGCTTGATTCGTGACACGCTCCAACCTCGATATAAACACGTAAGTCGATTTACTCTAAAACGCAATTGTTAGAAATTATGGAAACAAGCAAGAAAAGATTTAATTGTATTTTTTTCAAACTTACAAACCGGTGTGAACTTAACCACCGATGTTTGGTCGGCACCTCACGGTTTACCGGAATCGTACCTTTGCGTCACCGCTCATTGGATCGATCCCGGTACATGGCAAATGATGAAACGTACGATTGCGTTTGAGTTATTTGTAACATCACGTGATTTTTACTTTTCATGTATTTTAAATTCTATACTTAACAAATTCCTAGTTCGCCTTTATTCGCTTCTTTATGTTACTCCTACCAATTCTTGACGAGTCGTCAATATAATTTATCCTAATCAATTTAGAAACTCATTTAGTTAAGATCTTAATATATATTTATTTTATCTTTAAAATAAAACATATATATTTATATAATAATACTTATAGTTAAAAAAAAGGAAAACAAAAATGTGAATAGAGTTCATTTGAATTTTGACACAACATTCAAATATTATACTTTCCGTACGTTTTTTTTTGTATTTATTTATGATTTTATTTTATTATTTTTCTTTTAAATATATATTTACCACTAATTAACTTCTAACCACCCTAATTAATTCATTAAATACCCAACACCTTCACCCCAACTATAAATACACCACTCCTACCCATTCTAACACTTGCTCATTTCTAAATCCTCTCTAATCTCTCAAGAATTCTCTCAAGAATAAGTGAGTTTCTCACTTCACCTTCAACCTCTCTTCTACTTTCTTCACTCTCCTCTTCTTCAAACCCTTTGAGGAAACCTCTAGGACCTCTCTCCTATTTGCCATGGCAAATAAACATGAGTAGGGCACCAATTTGAGGCCTCAAATGTGGTCATCTTCTATTATCTTTTATGCACTAAGTTGTTAATAATACCAACCAACTTCACCAACAACTCAATGATGGAGGGACTTGTGTTATGGTTCATGGTTGACAAAAGGAAGGCCAAGGCTCATCCAAACTAAGTCACCATACCCTACTTTCTAAGTTATATAATATAAATACTAAATTATATAAACTCTACTAATTTAATAACTCGGAAAGGTTTGTGGATACATCCCTACCTTACCAATACTTGACTCTCATAACCATCCGAATCACCTCTATGGTGGTTTGTGTTTTGGTTCGCCTAAAAGGCTTGCTTGACTCTTATGACCATCCGAATCACCTTCATGGTGGTTTGTGTTTTGGTTCGCCTAAAAGGCTTGCATGACTCTCGTGAATCTATAATCTAAACCCGAACCTAAGACCCTTTATTCTTTAATTCTAGATAACCAAGGCTAAGGAACTAATCCCCCAAGACTCATTCTTTTGGAACCTTGCTAAAACGCACCCAAAGGTGAGTTCATACTTGTCCCCCTTTTATCCTTTATTCTTTGGGGCTCAACATGTATCACTATCAAAACTCAAACGATTTTAAACTCTACAATCTATTATGCTTAGTCTAAAGTCTATCATATTCTAAATTCTATCATGCGCAACCTAAAGTCTATTATATGCTTGTACGCTATGCTATGTAGAATTATTTACTCTAACATACAAATGTTCATATAGTTGACAACCCACCTTGCATGTATAGCGCTATAGGATTGGCTATCCGCCCCCTACATGGGTCATGTTAAGCAAAATTCTTCGTGGCTAGTCGCCATTTGTATGGTTCTCTTGCATATGCCTATAAGCAAAACTTTATTATACTATGTATGTATGTCAAAACTAGTATGCTCACCAATGCTTTATGTGTTGACGGATATTTTATACATGTTGCAGGAAATATTTGTTGCAAGACATTCAAGAAATCTACTTAGGATTGGACATAGAAACACACTCTAGTTCAAGTTATCATATTCTTGTTGTTGTAATTTTTTTGTTATATGAACTACTTGTATTTCTATTTTTAGACAATAAATGAAATTCTATCTTTAAACTATATTGTCACAAAATCTAGTGTCATGAAGTCTTTGAACAATCTACCACTAAGTCTCACCTCGATGATTCCGCCATCGGTTGGGGTGTGACAGATTGGTATCAGAGCCATGACTATAGGGATCTAGGAAAAATTGCCATGTTTGACCTAGACTATAGTTAAGAACCTTTTTGACCATTCCTTTTATCATGCATAATATACTTGTTCTCCCTATCTTGCTTGTACTCAATTCTTTTGGTCCTTAAAATTTTACCTTCCTATTTGTGGATTACTCTACACTCGAAGACGTTCGTACAACACAAACGAAAGGAAATCACCAAAATAGGCGTGAAACCCTCACTTTGGTGATAACTTTGAATCCGCGTAAAATCTTTGTGTTTTTTTGAAACTACACCAAGATAGGAGTGATATCCTCACCTTGGTGGAAATTTCACAATTCTCGTTCTAGTGGACACTTACCAATCGAAGGTTAGAATTAATTTTCTTACCACGTTGGACAAAGTGTACAAACCACACTCAAAGAAACGACCTCGCTAAGATAGGAGTGAAATCCGCAACTTAGCGATTAGTTTCAATCCTTGATTTTTTTTTTAATCTCGCCAAAGTCTCAAATTTACTAATGACAAGGAACATGTAGTAACTGGAAGGGTGAATACCGTTAACCGCAAGTTCGGCGAGAGTATTTCCACCTATTAGGCCAAAGCATGTTTTCAAACTCAAAGGTAAATTCGAACCACTTTGGTTAGTCTTAGTTCCGTTCCGGAACACTCCAATTGCTTGTTTAAAACAAGCCTCTCATTTTATGTTAATATTACTTACAATGCTGTTTTCATGCTATGTTTTCACTATGTATATTCGATTTATTTCACTCACATACAATATCAAGACTCGCATTTACAATCTACTCTCGCGATCTCCAAACAATACTAATAATCGCAAACCAACATAAATCAAAACTCCTTTATGTTAACTAAGTGCACTATACTTGCTTATACATATGTGTTACGCTATTTGAACAATGTGAAACTTGCATACTATACGTGTAACTTTAACTTGCATACTAAGTCTATGAGAACAACTTAAGCTTATGTATTTTGCTTATCTAAATTTGCATCAATTTCAACGATCTAATCTTACCCACAAGCTTTCATTGTTAACCAAAATTCTAGTAACTTATTTCCTAAATTCAAAAGTCACTTTGTTTAAAAACGCTTATACAAATCTTCTTATGTATGATTCTCGTAGATGTCTTCCCATCTCAACAGCATCGATCTCAACCAACTGGCGAGTCTTATTGCCCAAAATTAATCAAGATTCTCCTTAACCTAGAGACCTCAACAAACCCAATTCCAAACTATGTCGATACCATCCAGGACAACCCAAACCATCTAGATACTAAACCATCCACCCATACCCCTACCAAGCAAACGAAAAAGGGTAACCGAAAATGCAAAACCCTCAAACGAAACCACACTTCGATAACTCCTGAGACTCCGAATTCCAACAAAAAGCAGTACCGTGGAACCTTTCCGCTATGCGATAGTTGTAAATATCACCATCCCATTCACACACAATGCCGCATATTCACCAACTGTGGTGCATATGGTCATTTAGCCAAAACATGTTGCCACACCACTAAACCACGACCCGAAAAACCTTCTAGCACTACCTTATTCACTAAAGCCAATGGATGGATATGCTCCGAGCGCAACGACCCAACCCATGTACGCAACCAATGTCCAAGACTTGCCTTGGTGATCTACGATGCTGGAAGACCCACTCACCACACTAAAGAAGATTGATTTTTCTTTTCTTTTATAAAAAAAATGAGAATTTCCTTATGTAATGTTTTCAAGAAATTATTCAGATGTGAAATTTTCTTTTATAAATTATGAAATACCATCATTATCTTAGGTTACAATCATAATTCAATCCAAAACCCTTTTCATCTCGCACACAATCTTTTCCAAAATTTTTGAACAAAATTCTTCCTACCATTCCTAAGAGGATGCCTATTATTCTATAAAATAGTCTTCAAACCACTAACGAATGTGTGTCAAGACGGTATGACAAACGAGATTTTAAATGGTGAAAGTGTTTACAACAAATTTTGCTTTTAGGACGCCCAATGTCGCCCATAACAAAAGAATTTTTTTTTTAGCAAACAGGACTTGTGAGCAAAAGACACGCTAAATCAGACAACCTACTCCTTTATAATCCCAAAACCTTTTCTCTTGAATTCGTATTACGAGTCAAAATATTCACCAAAGCCAAACTAAAATTTCCAATAAACTATTTTTCTCACTTAATAAAATGGATTTTTCATAAATCAAACGACCATCTTCGATGAAACTTTTACACTAAAAATTCCCCACTTCAATTAAATATGTTTTTCTTTAACATCCAACGGACAAAATTCTTCTACCATCAAACTTGACCCTTAATCTTGAAAAGCTAAAGTTGCTCGCGTACCCATAAACTCAATTTGTAACGAACTCGAATTTTATGTTATCCTTAGTGAAAACATCTTACGCGTGAACGTTTTCATTAAGAATCCAATTGTCCATACTTTTGCTTGATATTATACAACTAAACGTAACCGTAAATGCATAAGCCTACAACATTATGTCATGAAACCATATATCTACGCCAAAACCACGTACGGTTAACACCATAAAAAAAAATTTGCTTAATGCCTTTTCAAATTATGTGCTTGCATGTCACGTTCCTTGCTATGTTTACAACATCAAAGCTGTTTAATGTCTTTTCCTTTGTGTATAAATATTATGTGTCCACTAGCGACCCACACATAACTAAGACAAATTATGTGGACCATACGACAATTGGACTAATTACGGGTGCACACGTAATTACAAAAATTGGGCGTATGGAAAACATAACAAGTCCCAGTGTGTGTAACCTATCATGACTTGAATAACAACACGGATGAGGTATGATAACGGCATGGTGGATACGCCGCCGGTACATCCTATACATAAATGTCATGTCATACTACCAAAAGTAGAGTTATTCATGCCATGAGAAGTTTTGGGTGTCGAGTTAAAATTTTGACCAACACTTACATTATTTATCTTTTACGATATCATTTATGTTATAGTTTGCTAGTCTAATTAAGCTTGCATTATTTATCTTTTATGCATATTATAACCTTGTCTTGAACCACACTTTCTACTATACAACATTACCCTTTGCTATGAATAATCTATACTTGTAACCTCCATCAACTTCGTTTCTTCCATCGTACATCTCCTTGCTTAATCAACAATCCTATCATTATCAAAAATCTCGTTCTAAGTCCCGTAACCATTGTCCTCAATCCCTTAAGGCATTCATGCATTTAAAATAACATTTGTTCCTCGCTTTCATATATTTTCTTGACTACTTATATACTGGATTTCAAAACTAAATTAACACTATGTATTTCACCAAAAAAAAAAAAAAAAAAAAAAAAAAAACTAGTTCAATTTCTCGCTTATTTAATCACCATTTAAAATGTTCTCCTTTAAGAAAATTTTTGACCTTGTGCAAACCAAATATCTTTTACTAAAAACTACTCAATCCCACATCTAGTCACTTATTATGCTCACATTTTTACTATTTCCCCCAATTACCCAAAGACATCTCTTTTACAAGCCAACAATTTCTACTATTTCATATATGATATACCGTATAACTACTTATTTTCCCAAAATTTCTATATGTTATACAAATATACTTACCTACCTTCAATTTTCACTATTTCATACCGTATAAATACTTACTAATACTTACCTACCTTCACAAGATTTTTTTTTTTACTATTTCATGTATGTTCTACTGTATATTTACTTACTTTTCTAAAACTTCCTACATCAACTCCATATACAAACCTATTTATACGTACCCCTTATTTCACTGTTTACAAAAAATGCTTTAGCCGGTTAAACTTTCAAATTTCTCCGTATAGCCTTGGGTTACAATTTTAAAAGTACTTTTCGTACGAGCATAATTATCACACAAGTGACTAGATACCGTATTCGATCTAAGCATAATAAACTAACAAGTTTGTTCTTATTAAACCCATATCGAACCACTTACCTATTTTTCAAAATTTTAACTCTTAATTAAATTTCGAGACGAAATTTCCTAAATAGGGGAGACTGTAACATCACGTGATTTTTACTTTTCATGTATTTTAAATTCTATACTTAACAAATTCCTAGTTCGCCTTTATTCGCTTCTTTATGTTACTCCTACCAATTCTTGACGAGTCGTCAATATAATTTATCCTAATCAATTTAGAAACTCATTTAGTTAAGATCTTAATATATATTTATTTTATCTTTAAAATAAAACATATATATTATACTATGTATTAATAGAAACTGAAGATGAATAGTTAGTGGCAATCAAGTAAATAATTTGTTTGTCGAGGGTATAGTTATTTGTTGCCATATGTCAACATCCTCCTCCCATCAGTTGTAGAGAGCATCTACCACGTATCTTCATCACTGACATCTTCTTTCCTAAAATCACGCCAGGTTTTGTTTTGACATAAATAATCATTTTTCAATAAAAATTTTCAATAAAATCATACAAATAAGACTATAGGCTGGTGATTTTAGGCAACGATTATAAGCCGGAAGAGAGAGAGAGAGATGGGGAGCCGGATAGTCTCCGGCCACCGCTGATGGAGGAAGCCAAGGCAGAGCGCCGCTGTAGCGCGTGAACCACACAGGTCCCACAACTACAGTACGCCGCATCTAATGGTGGTGGCGGAGGCTCTACCGGTAAAATATAGTAGAAAAAAAAAGATGAACACTTTCTCGCAAAATCTCAGTCATCCCCTCTGCTCTACGGCTACTGGTACCTATATGAAGCCCTTAAGGTATTATTAAAACCACTCTTTAAAAAAAAAAACCCTTAAACGCATGATTATTGACATAAATTTGACTGTTCTAATATTTTATTGTTCTGTTTGTACGTTTAGAGATGTGTTCAACAACATTGGTGCTCCGATTTCACATACAATTAACTATATAAATGCCAATCAAGCTCATCATCCTCAGTACACCCCTCAATGTAAACGCTAAACCCCTCTTTTTTGTTTTTGTGTTATTTGTTGTTTTGTAGCTGTTAAGGCTAATTTCTATTTTTGATTTTCTCGGTAATTCATTTGTTTATTTTGTTTTGTTTTTGTTTGAATTCAGTTTATGTGTGTCTGTGGATGGGTATGTTTGATTCGATGCTGATGAGGTAAGCTTATTTGTAAGGTTCTTGAATTTGTTAACACTTTCGAGTTTTGAAGGCAGTGATGCCGTACCTTGCCTCATCTGAGCCTCGATTTAAGTTCCTGATCAGGCAAGGCTGTTCCTTTCTATTTTTCATGTCGCTTGGTGATGTTGATAAACTCCAGCACCGGTTTTTTTATCTTTAAGCGGCTCCTGACGCCATTACTAATGTTGCTTAGCTCGAGTGGCAGGTATTTAACGTTGAACATTGGACTCAATTGTTATCTAGAAATTTTTTGATTAGGGTTTTACAGAGCTTTTACTTGATAATGCCCCGGAGGCTATAAACGAGCAGAAATCTGAAAGTTTTTTTGTTCGGAAAATTGGTATTGATGCTAGCGTTTCTGTTACCTTAATTTATGTTCCCTTCTCTTCATTTGAACATATATGACACATAGTATGTTTTATTGATAATATTGTGACGTATATTGTTCTTGGACAAAGTGGGGCAGATATGTTGACCAAGAAGGCCGGTGAAGTGACCAGCTAACTACTTTACAGTTAGAAACAAGAGGTTGCAAAAACAGTATCCAATAACCTGATTTTTGTAATTAATATCATTAGTTTTTTTTTTTGTAAGGTTTAATGGTTTTAAGAGTTATTATACAATTACTCAAGGAGAGAAGACGCAACAGAGGCTTAGCCGCTTAGGTGAGGCTGTTTCCATTCTTTAATTCGTTTCATGTAATATTCACTCTTCACCTAATCATTCCTTACATATTGTTGATGTTATTGTAGTGAAGATAAAGAGAAATTTAATGAACTCACAGTAAAGGTAAGTAAAAAGTTATGAGCAAGCCGCAACAAAATGAGAAGTTAACAAAGTTCATAAGTTTAATTTTTATTGGCTTCCAGGTGACTAGACAACATAATGAGGATTGTAAAAAACTTCCGAGGCTTATGGAGTGCCTGTCATTGAGGTAACAATGTAAAACAGAAAATAAATGAAATATTGGTATAGACAAGTCAAAATCACATCTATTATTTAAATATTGAATGTGTGTTCTTGTAGGCTCTCTCTCAGAAGCAAATGCATAGTGTGCTACTCTTTGCAAAGCTGGTAAGTCGTGTACATTTTTATTTATATGATAACAAAATTTAAATGTTTAGCTGCTACATCCATTATAACAAAATTTAAACACTCAAAACACTAAATTGAATTGTCATTGTACATGCTACAGTTCTTTTTCCAATCCTTCTCTTGCTAATTAAGGTAAACAAAAATGTCCCTCATACTCTTTTTTTATATAGACTTTAAGTTACCACGAGTATTCCTTCAGTTATATGAGTTAATCATAGTTATAAAGTTATAGGAAGTTGCTAATGGTAAGTTATTTTGAAGTTTTGCCTATGATTTATGCGTAACACAAATTACATCTGCTCGAAATCGATATTTGGCTGTTTTACAAAATAAAATAAGTTGCAGAAAGTGACGTCATCTCTTTCTTTTTAGAGAGTAACTCATTTTTGTTTAAAAGTTTTGATGTTGTCTAGCATAAAAAAAGTAATTCATAAAGATGCCACTGTTGCAATACATTAGTACCATCTAAAATTAGAAATAAGATTAATTTAAGCGTGCAGGTCATGGTGTATTATTAGTATTCTTCTTTTCCTTTTTAGCTAATAATGTAAACTCGAATAAGATTTGAATTTTAACCATGGAGGATAGAAAATGGCTCAACTTTCAGAAAGTATACAAAATATCTTTAAAGTTGGTAAGTTATATTGGTATCACATAATGCATATTCAATGTGCTTCTTTGCAGAGTACTATTATAGCTTAATTCTGATTACTCTTAGCTGAAGATGTGGTGCACCAATGGGTCAAAACTGATCTACTGATTGGGGTTTCCATTTTGCTCTTTTTCCAGGAAGTTTAATTACTGAAATTACAAGGGTCAACACTCAACTGTGCTTACTCAAATGTCCTGGAGTTGGATTGCTACCTACCTACCTACTCACAAAGTATGCAAAAGGAAGTCCAGTTTTGTCGCTGCAACGCGCGACGGGAAATTCCTAGTTTATATAATAATACTTATAGTTAAAAAAAAGGAAAACAAAAATGTGAATAGAGTTCATTTGAATTTTGACACAACATTCAAATATTATACTTTCCGTACGTTTTTTTTGTATTTATTTATGATTTTATTTTATTATTTTTCTTTTAAATATATATTTACCACTAATTAACTTCTAACCACCCTAATTAATTCATTAAATACCCAACACCTTCACCCCAACTATAAATACACCACTCCTACCCATTCTAACACTTGCTCATTTCTAAATCCTCTCTAATCTCTCAAGAATTCTCTCAAGAATAAGTGAGTTTCTCACTTCACCTTCAACCTCTCTTCTACTTTCTTCACTCTCCTCTTCTTCAAACCCTTTGAGGAAACCTCTAGGACCTCTCTCCTATTTGCCATGGCAAATAAACATGAGTAGGGCACCAATTTGAGGCCTCAAATGTGGTCATCTTCTATTATCTTTTATGCACTAAGTTGTTAATAATACCAACCAACTTCACCAACAACTCAATGATGGAGGGACTTGTGTTATGGTTCATGGTTGACAAAAGGAAGGCCAAGGCTCATCCAAACTAAGTCACCATACCCTACTTTCTAAGTTATATAATATAAATACTAAATTATATAAACTCTACTAATTTAATAACTCGGAAAGGTTTGTGGATACATCCCTACCTTACCAATACTTGACTCTCATAACCATCCGAATCACCTCTATGGTGGTTTGTGTTTTGGTTCGCCTAAAAGGCTTGCTTGACTCTTATGACCATCCGAATCACCTTCATGGTGGTTTGTGTTTTGGTTCGCCTAAAAGGCTTGCATGACTCTCGTGAATCTATAATCTAAACCCGAACCTAAGACCCTTTATTCTTTAATTCTAGATAACCAAGGCTAAGGAACTAATCCCCCAAGACTCATTCTTTTGGAACCTTGCTAAAACGCACCCAAAGGTGAGTTCATACTTGTCCCCCTTTTATCCTTTATTCTTTGGGGCTCAACATGTATCACTATCAAAACTCAAACGATTTTAAACTCTACAATCTATTATGCTTAGTCTAAAGTCTATCATATTCTAAATTCTATCATGCGCAACCTAAAGTCTATTATATGCTTGTACGCTATGCTATGTAGAATTATTTACTCTAACATACAAATGTTCATATAGTTGACAACCCACCTTGCATGTATAGCGCTATAGGATTGGCTATCCGCCCCCTACATGGGTCATGTTAAGCAAAATTCTTCGTGGCTAGTCGCCATTTGTATGGTTCTCTTGCATATGCCTATAAGCAAAACTTTATTATACTATGTATGTATGTCAAAACTAGTATGCTCACCAATGCTTTATGTGTTGACGGATATTTTATACATGTTGCAGGAAATATTTGTTGCAAGACATTCAAGAAATCTACTTAGGATTGGACATAGAAACACACTCTAGTTCAAGTTATCATATTCTTGTTGTTGTAATTTTTTTGTTATATGAACTACTTGTATTTCTATTTTTAGACAATAAATGAAATTCTATCTTTAAACTATATTGTCACAAAATCTAGTGTCATGAAGTCTTTGAACAATCTACCACTAAGTCTCACCTCGATGATTCCGCCATCGGTTGGGGTGTGACATTATTTGAGTATCCACACACCGCGAAAATATATTTTATGTTTTAGACCATGTAATACAAACTTTTCACTTACAAAACAAAATATTTTCAATGTCGTTCGACAACGCATCAAACAATAATGTCGCGGTTGAAAACTTAAAATTAAAATATAATCCGATTTGTAATGGTATTTTTTTTCATACTCGATGTGTTGCACACATTATTAACTTATGTGTGCAAGATGGGTTTGGAATTCCTATTGTTGAAGATTTCAAAAAAAAATTCGATTTATGTTACATGAAAATTTTAAAACAAGTCGCGAAAGATATAGAAAATATAAAAAAATATTGTAACGATACGAACCGTCCCTTTTTAGGTCCGAATTGGGACGTGCCGACTAGGTGGAATTCAACTTTTACAATGTTCGAAAGTGCCTTGAAACAAAGAGAAACTTTACAACATTTTCATAATAGGCTTGCTAGGCATGGTAATGTAACGGAATTTCCTAATGAGGGTTGGGATTGTATTGAACAACTTACGGAATATCTTGAGGTTTTTTAAAAACGCTACTACAAAAGTATCGGGGGTTTATTATCCAACTAGTAATGAAGCATTGCAAGAAATATATTTAATGGTTCAAACAATATATAATTTTGATGAAAAAAATGAGTTGTTTGAGAAAATTATACCACCAATGGTTGAAAAATTTCTTAAATATTTTGAAGAAATCCCACATGTTTTTATGTGTGCATTGGCTTTAAACCCGTGCTTAAATGCTACGGGGGTTTATACTATAATCGATGAAATAAATATGGCTTTACGTTTTTATATTTCAAAACCAAATTGGTCACAAGTCATGAAAGATACTTTTGATAAAGATTTCCAAGCATTGTATGATACTTATTTAGAAACATATGGTCCCGGTTTGCAAATGGGATCAATGGAGGGGAAGGAAGTCGTGCTAGCTCGAGCCGGGGTAACCTTAAAATTAATTTGTTTAATATTGTCAAAGACCAAACGGCTAAAAGACAAAGGGGTGAGGCCCCAAATAGCGAGCTTGCAAGGTATAGAGGCTCGAATTTTACGGCAACTTTCACCGCCAACGAATTTGAAAATTTTGATATCTTGGCTTGGTGGAAAGGAAAACAAACCGAATTTCCTATCCTTTCCGCTATAGCCCGTGATCTACTAAGTGTCCAAGCTTCTACGGTAGCTTCGGAATCGGCTTTTTCTCTTAATGGCAGGGTGCTATCGATACAAAGAACAAAATTAAATCCCGAATCGTTGGAGATGTGCATATGCTTAAAAGATCACTTGGACGCGGTGGATCGAGTACAACATATAATAACTTCTCTTGAAGACCAAACCGAACTTGAACAAAGAATACATGAGGAAGAGGTCGACGAAGGAATAAGTGAACCCCTATCGGACGAGGAACTCACATACGATGCTTCATTGCGCCAAAGTAGTTCGGACGAAACTTAAAAAAAAATTGATTGTAGTACTTTAAATTATGTTTTTATGTATTTCATTTTCCTAGTTTCTTATTTCGAAAACCGAAAAAAAATAATAAAAGTCGAATTTTTATGTTTATATTTTTTCTTATCGCATTTTTTTTAAATTGTGCGCGAAAGAACCGATTAAGAACCGAAACCGGTCTTACGAATCGACAAAACCGGTCCAAAACCGAACCGGTTTGAAACCGAAACCAGTTCGGCCAGGAACCGACACTGTAGCGAACCGGTTTGAAACCGAAACCGGTTCAGCAAAAAAAACCGGTTTACTCACATCTACGTCGGCTACAACAACCCGAGACGACCACCCGCAACCCCCTACCCGATGAGGTGGCAGCAGTGTTGCCGTACCGATAGGCTGGCTACCGGACACCATAAGAAGAAGTTGTGAAACGTAATTGGGAATGGAATTTAGATGTTTTATAAAAGCAAGGAGATCACTTCACTTCTTTTAAGGTATCAAGCACAATCAAACATTCCCAAGACAACAATTTGTTTGTGGTTCAAGTAACGATTCCATCTATTTGTAGGTAAAAGTACATCCATTTATTTCCCAATTACAATCTTTGTAAATTACATGCATTTACGTATCCCTATTATTATTATCATTGTATTGTTGCACACCATCTTTTTTTTTTTTTAATAGTAGTAACATACTCTAGTAAAATCAAGACAACGATTAAAATAAAAACGCGTTAGCTCAAAATGACTAAAATACCCTTTTATCCATCGCATTCGTAGCCAACGACAGTAAGTTAGAGATCAACAACTTACCATGGTGACAAACCCAAATCAAGAGAGCTAACGAGCCGCTCATGATCAAGATAACTCAAAGACAACTCGCATCCATCATCATCACCATCACCATTCAAACGAAGCATCAACCTTTGCTTACATATCCTCAACCGATCTTCCAACAAGCTTCTTTCGGATTCATGTTTCATCACAATCCACCTCAACGATTGAATAACCTCTTGATCATGCAACTGCTTCTCATGACTCAATCTCCTATGTCGTTGTGCTTCCAACTCAAGCGCACTTTTCTCATTCTGCAGCCGCAGAATCATCCCCATAGCCGCCTCAGCTGCAGTAGTAGCCGCCATTCTCTCTTTCTCAACCTCTAAACAAGCGTCATTCGCTCGTTGCCTCTCTATCTTCACCAGTTGTCTTAGATTCATCACATCCAATACTTCATCTTCATCACAAGGTTCTTGATCACCACCAAGATTTACAGTTTCTTTAACCACCTTCCATTGATCAACCATTGGCGGGTTCAAAAGGTTCAAAAAGTTCATCAAACCACACTTGCAATTCGACGTTTTTGAACCAGAGTCGAACCAGTCTCTTGAACAAAACCAGTTTATGAACCGGTTTAAAACACCCAAGTTGATTACATTTAGATGCAGATACATCAAACTAAAATAAAATAAGATTGAGAGACTCAAAAGATCAATGAACTTTTTAAAGCATGCAGATAATAAAATCCACAAGCCCCATGAGTTAAAAACCGACATAATTAACGAAATCTCTTGGATACAAATTTGTATATAAAAACAATTCTAGGAATCAATAACAGTAGAATACCCTATAAAGTGACTGATTAACAAAGTGACGGTATGTTAAAGTATTTGTATAGCCTTTTGGTGTGTGCTTATATCGAAGTATGAGTAATTTTTTATTTATATAAAGGAAAACCATGAGAACCGTAACGTTTTATATTGATAGAAAAAAGGGTGTAAATGTGTTTATATGACTTTCATAATGTGTTGAATGTCTCTCTTCTAGGTAATAGTTATAAACAAAAATAAAAATAATTCGCCTAATTTTAAACTTGTAGTTGTTATTATTATTATTATTATTATTATTATTATTATTATTATTATTATTATTATTATTATTATTATTATTATTATTTATAAATTAGAGATTATTAAATAGTTTTACATTTGCTACAACAAATTTGTGATTACTATATTATTTTGTTAGGAATAGGAAGAGTGGGATATCAGCCAAGAATAAGGCTCATGTGAACTCTCTGTCGGACCCCGTGAAAGAGAGATCAACCTCGTAACTAGCGGATTTGTTTGTCTTTGAGTGGGCTGGGGGAAACACCCTTGTGTTGACTTAAGAGGAGTATCCCCTCTAGCTGGTTTGAAGGATAATGAGTTTGTAGTAGGGCATGCGGTGCGAAGGGCAGAGACGAAGGACGTAGAAAATAATGCTAAAGCCTGTGAAGAGAACCAACATGCCTTTGTCCCCCCGGCTTTTGATATCTTTGGGTCTCTGGCACCGGAAGTTATCCGTTTTTTGACCAGGGTCCAACGGGTTATCCATGACAATGTCTCACCCTGTGGGGGTTGTTTTCAGTAGAATAAGGTTCGTCATAGAGAAAGGGGTTATGGTAAGACTTGTTGTCCGTCTTCCTGTTATTTTGATATAGTTTCCGCTTTTATGAAATGAAAGAGTTATGATTAAAAAAATTAAGTACATAACTACACCTTCAATATAATTGAAAAGACCATGTTTATTTAATTTATCTAAACTATGTATAAGTTAATAATGTAGATGTGATTGAGGTAGAGACATAGAATTAAGGTCCACAGGTTAAAGTTTTAAGATGTAATTTAAAATTATTGGTCTAATATTATAAGAGATGTAATAACTATCGTTAAAAAAAATTGTGGATGGCCATCACATCATTCATGATTGATAGTAGATATTATAAGGTTGTTGGAATTAGTAAGACTATAGGTTATGGGTGGGACGCCAGCTACCTGGCTAGCGCACGCTAAAATAGGGTGCCGTGAGGGAGGCGTGAGCGAGCCCAGGCGAACGCACTAGCAGGAGAAAAAGGGAAGTTTTTGTCTTGGAATTTGAATTTGGCCAAAGTGACTGGTTGTTTTTTAAATCATTTTAAATTCTATAAATAACCAAATAACCCTCACTTTCATCCTATAACATTTTATAAAAACTTTTTTCTTCCTCTCAACACAAAAAATGGAATGTAATGCACTTTCTTCATACGATTCTTCCAAGGAAGATGATTTGATTATTAAAGCGGATAAGATAAAGATTAACTACTTGATTGAGCGGTTTCAAAGGCGACGCAGGCTAATGAGACAACAACCTCTTGATTGAACCCAATACAGTTTTGGACACGAGAGAAAATAATGGACGGCATCTACACAAAAGTGCTTGTGCATTGTAGCGAGAAACACAAACACTAATAAGCACATAAAATGTTAACTTTTATAATTAAAATACAATAGTAATATCAATTCAAGAAAATACTCATTTTTATGGTATAGTTTATTATTATTTTTTAGATATTAGCTTTTGAAAAAAATATGATCATTTATAAATCGTGAAGATAGTTTATATAAAAGTTAATAATATGCTCTTAAGGCTGTATTACTTAAAATTTTAAAAACCTTAAATTATATATCCTTTTGTTTTCTTTACATGTGTGTGTTAAGTTTCTATACATCCACCCGACAAACATGTATAATATTTTGTTAAATCATTTAGTATAATTTTTTTTTTGGTTCTAAAGTCATTATAGAGGATAATTTCAGACCATCCAGTGGAGCATACTACAATTTGGGACCACAATGACAAAATTATAACCAAGTATATACTAGGGTTGAGCTCATTTGTGTTTTGTAATCTCATAATTGTGGGTTTTTTTGGACCACATATTTTTAATTATGGCATAATCATATCTCCTGCAATTTTTTGCTTAAATCATTTCATTGATTTAATTTTATATAAATAAGTTTATTTTTTTTTTTTTATAAATAAGTACAAAACAAAACTAAAATAGTTGTATTACAATTTAAAAAAACTTTTTGTATTAGTATTGTTATCATAAGCCTTAATGACTTGCTATTGAATGTGGAAATCACTAATTACCAACCAGGGACGATGAACGGGAAATCTCATATGCATTCCATTCATGTTTAGGGCTACAAATGAATCGAACAAGTCATTGTTTATGTTCGTTTGTGTTAAGAAAATATTGTGTTCATGAATTAATCAAGAACACTTATCAAACATGATTTTCTATTTGTGTTTGTTTGATAAGGAAATGAACGTGTTCGTGTTCGTTTGTTAATTTTAGGTACCGGATAAAAGTGAGCGTAAACAAACACAAATGAACATTTATGAACACAAATGAACATATGTTAAATTTCAAATAAAATCATTATCTTTCATCACAAGCATTACGTAGATCCGCCCACTCATAAAACCCTTATGAGAGGCGGAATGATCACCGCCACCACCTCTACCACTAGCGCCCATCGCCACCGACCACCACCTCTACCACTAGCGCCCATCGCCACCGACCACCACCACCACCGCCACGGCCACTTACCACCGATCGTCGCCACCCACCGACCACCACCGCCACTCTCCGTCACCGACCACCGCCACCCACCGACTACCGCCATCACCGACCACCACCACCACCGTCGACCACCGCCACCCACCACCTCCACCACCTACCACTAGGGATGAGCATACAAGGCCGAATACCGATCCCGTCCCGTCCCGATCCCGATACCGAACCGAGGGGTTTCGGGATCGGTATCGGTACCCATATTTATGGATTTTCGGTTTCAGTATTATCGGTATCGGTACGGGATCGGTATGGTATCGGTATTTTAAGGTAAAATACTAATACCATACCGGTACCGTACCGATACTGAACCAATACCGTACCATATGTGTTCGGTATCGGTATTGGTTTTTTGGACTTTTCGGTATCGGTATTGTCGGGATCGGTATCGATTCGGTACCGATACCGTCCCGAGCTCATCCCTACCTACCACCAAACACCGACCGCCACCACCGACACTCTCCGTCACCGACCATCGCCACCCACCGACCACCACCGCCAACCGTCGCCGCCACCACTCACTGTCGCCGTCACTCCTTATCGAGACCCGCCACCACCGACCAACACCACCGTCACCGCTACTATCACCACCAAACGCCGCCACCGACCACCACCACCATCACCGCTACTATCACCACTAGATGTCGCCACCGACCACCACCACCACTACCACCCATCGTCGTCACCGCCATTGACAACCACTACCACCACCGTCGTCGGCGCTGCCCCACCACCGACCACCACCACCTCTACCACCACTCACCACCGTTGATTTTATTCCTTTGTCTTTTCATTCATACCAAACAATACAAAGTAATGATTCATTCCATTCTTACGTGTAACCAAACAAGACCATGGAATGGTAATCATCCATTTCATTCCCTTGTCCATTCCATTACCTTCTCCATTCCATTCCCCCATCGATTCCATTACCCCATACCAAACAGACCCTAATAGAAAATTGTCTACGATCATGACTCAATGTTTGTGTGTGTATATATATATACATAGGAATTAGTTTAAATGAGAATCTTTGGTCAAATTGAAAACTGAGAGAACTATTATGGACCACACTTTTGTCTAAGACATTTTGTTTGCTTTAATCGCTGCTTTTTTGCAGGAAATTTTTTTTTTCAATATACACATGTGTATAATTGCAATATACACATATGTATAATGCAATATACATATATATATATATATATATAGGGGAGGGTTATCTTGAGAACGCTAAATATCGCGAGAACCGTGAGAACAAGTGAGAAAACTAATCAAAATCATTTTTTTTCAATACAAACCTAATTATAATTAAAATATAACATTAATAAATGAATTTTCTTTCCAAATAATTCATCTTTTCTTGCAAAAACACTTTCAAATTAACTTTTTACACATGTGTAAATGAAACAGTTTACACATGTATAAACAGTAAATTTACACATGTGTAAAAACAAATTATTTTCGTATACGTTTGAATTTTTACGCGTAAATTGTGTTTTGGGGATTGTATTGTAGTAATAAAGACAAGTGTAAAAAGAAATTTTGAATTTGAATGGTTTTAGATGTCGTTCTCACGGTTCGCACGAAATATAGGTGTTCTCAAATTAACTTTCCCCTATATATATATATATATATATATATAACTGAAATATACACATATGTATAAATAAAAAAAATCTTGAATAAAAACGTGCGATTAATTTTTTTTTTGCCTTTATAAGAAATGTGTGGTCCAAAATGGTTCTCCACTTCTCAAATAGGGGTTGGTTCTCTTAGTATCCATATATATATATATATATATATATATATATATCGGGTAGGGTTCCTGTACAAAGTGCATTTTTCGTACAAAGTGTGAGAAATCTATATAGGCATTGTGTTTTAAATTTTAGGTATGATGTTTTATATTCTTTTGGCATAGAATTATTTAAAAAAACACAAAACCTAACAATTTAAAACACTAATTAGTTTATTTCTTGACATGCAATGTAAAACACCCCGCGAAGAAAGTAATCTATGTGTTTTACATTTCATGTCTAGAATACATTTGATTGTGTTTTAAATTGTTACGTTTGGTGTTTTTCAATATAATACAATGCAAAAGGAATCGAAAACTTGATAGCCAAAATTTAAAACACAATGACTACATAGACTTCTCACACTTTGTATGAAAAATGCACTTTGTACAGGAACCTATACCTATATCTATACTATCTTATAAAATATTTCAGAAGGACCTCTTAATTTTTAAGTAATACAATTATAAATGCTTAAAGTACAACACATAATGCATGTAGTAACTACTTTTTAATGACATTTATGTCTTTTCAAACGTAACTTGTACATATACCCCTTATTAGTTACAATTTCCCTCCCTTATCTATCTATATTATACTATAATTTTATACAATACTTACATATTTGCTCCATCAACTTTACTCAATTTCTATTTATTTAAATATTAATTACACTTTTGCACCTTTATTTTAACCAACTACCCCCACGATTTTTAAACGTTCATAACCTTTTCAGACGATAATATTTTCTTAATATTATTACACCGTATAAAAGAGCATTTTATTCTCTTTAATTTGAGTATAATATTGCTATAGTTTTTAATTTTAAAAAAATTATATGTTAGGGTTAAGCGGTAACCGAAACGAAAATAAAGAAAAAAACAAAACAAACTGAAATCATCCAAACTTTATTATAATACATTTCCCAATGATCTCTTAAAATTCTAGTTTTAGAAGTATATTGCTTAGAGTACAAAATACAATGCAAATATTAACTACTTTTTGATGGCAAACATGTCTTTTAAAAAATACTTACACATGTGCCCTTTATCTTTACTCAACTTTTGTTTATTTAAATAGTATTTACACATTTACACCCTTAATTTAACCAACTACCCCCATGATTTTTAAACGTCCATAACTTTTTCGTGTGTAAATGTTTTCTTAATATTATTACACCATATAAACGAGCATTTTATTCTTTTTATTTGAGTATAGTATTGGTGTAGTTTTTTTATATAAAAATGATATGATAGGTTTAAGTAATAACTGGAACGAAAACGAACTGAATTAGATGAAAAATAATAGTTACATGTTTTCCCTTGTTTTAAGGAAACTACTCCCACGATTTTTAAACGGCCTTAATTTTTTCATACGTTAATTTAAAAAAAATTATCATAAAAACGAAAAATTTATTCTCTTTAATTTAAGTATAATAATGCTAATATTTTTTTTCTTTAATTTTAAAAAGTTGATGTATCATGTGATTTACCAGGGCCGACTCGACCATTTTAAGGGCCTAAAACGAATTTTAAATTTAAGGCTCTTTTAGCATAACAGAGACCATAGTAAAAAAATCATATCAATTGAAGGGATTGGGTACCAAATCCTCACATGGATTGGCCTAACCCGTACAATGCGAGTCCCAAAAGTGACCACTTGGGAGAGCATAATCACACGTTTCTAAGGATGTCCCATGCGAGGAATCCCTGGGCACAGACATCCGGAAACGTAACACAGGCCTTGTTCCTCTACAACCTAATGGCAGAGCGCGTAGTGTATTGTACGCGCGAAGCCAGAAAGTCACACATGCAACAGGATGCCTGTACACGTTCGCCAATGATAGATTGCATGTCACGTCATCAGATATCTCCACGAACTACCTTTCCACATGATTAGACTTAAGCTTAGGACACGTGGCCAATCAACAGATGACACGTGTCCCTTCCAGGAATACATTCGACAATTAAGGTGGTATTGATTCCATTTCCATATTTAAGTATTTATTTCATAATTATGATTACTAACTCGCATTAGGGTATGGAGAACCTAAAGATTAGGGTTTAATGTTGTTAGCATATGTCACTTCTATATATGAGCGTCTTGATCACCTTATGGATGACACTTTTTGCTAGCACGAGAAGCTACAACTGTAGTATACAACATCACCCATTTTTGTTATAAACGTCTACGATTGTAGCACACTCCCTACCCTACGCCTTATCTTTCAGGTTTATCTCAGCCCTAGCTTCATCGTGATCTTACAATTTAGGTGTACGACCTTTCACCGTTACTATACGATTCGATTCGATTCGATTTCCATTCTTCACTTTCCCGCTTTCATTTTTAACCTAACCGTGTTGCCTCTCTTTGGAACGAGCTACGATTCAATACTACATATACAAGCTCGATACAAATATAAAATAACATCATAGAAGAGGGCCCCAAAAAGATAGGGCACTAAGTCCATGCTTTAGTAGACTTATACTTTGACCAAAGTTTAGTTTTGGTTATTAACAAAATTAACTTAACCGGACTAAAAAACGACAATCTAATCAAATAAACAGAACCAATTAACCGATCGGTTAATAAGATTATTTAACCGTTGACTTTGGTTTTGGTTGAGGCAAATAACCGAATTGAACCGAATCATGCATACCCGTAAAAGTAGTTGTGTTCGCCGCCGCATCGCGCGGGCACACTACTGGTATATATATATATATATATATATAGGAAAAAGATCAAATAGGAACCAAGAGCCTAGTTAGGAACTTAGGAACCAATCTGAGCCATTCATCTTTGATCTTAATCTATGGGGTAGTTATGTAATTAGACAATTAAATATTATATTTTAATTTAATTAAAAGTTTTATATATGGCAGTTAATTATCTTCCTGCAATTAATATGCAAGTTTTTTTACTTTCCTTAAATCTCTCAACCTATTATCATCTCTAATCCCAAATAAAAAAAAATCACGTTCGATTGAATTCGATTGAATCGAAATAACTTCCAGTCGAATTCAGAAGATTTAAATTGATTGAATTGAAAAAACTTTCGATTTAAAAGAATCTAAAATTGGCCAACGATTCAGATTTCCAAGTTATGGATAATAATTCTATAACTTGATGATGATTAATGAAAAAACCAATATACACCAATGTATATCTTTGTTGATGTATATATGTGTTGATGATGAATGAAAAAACGAATATACACCAATGTATATCTGTGTTGATGATGATAAATGAAAAAACCAATATACACCAATGTATATCTGTGTTGATGATGTTGAATGACGATGAATGAAAAAACGAACATACACCAATGTATATCTTGTGTTGGTGATGATGATGAATGAAAAACGAATATACACCAATGTACACTGTTGTATATATACCGAGATATAATTTTAATAGTATATACAATAAATACGTTTGGGTATACCATAAACACTAATTTGCTGTTTCCAAATATACATGAGTTTCTTATTAATTACCTAATAAATAATATTGAACAAAAGACATTAATACCCCTTTATTAAAATAACAATTAATTAAAGTTTTACTTATTTACAATCATGCCATTAAAGATGAATGGCTCAGATTGGTTACCCTATATATATAGGATTTGGTTCAAATGAGAACCTTTCCCCAAATTGAGAACTAGAGAACCATTATGGGCCACACATTTCTCTAAGGCAATTTTTTTTTTTTTTTTTTTTTTTTTTTTTTTTTTTTTTTTTTTTGCAAAAATCGCTGCTTTATATGTAAGGAAATTTTTATTTTATTTTTTTTGTATTTTTTTTCAGTATACACATGTGTATAATTGCATTATACCCAAACGTATAACTGAAATATACACATATGTATAGCTGAAAAATGCTATATACACATATGTATAATTGCTATATACACATATGTATAATTGCATAAAAATGTGCGATTAAAGCAAAATATATATATATATATATATATATATTTTGCCTTTATATGAAATGTGTGGCTCAGAATGGTTCTCTCAGTTCTCAAATAGGGGTTGGTTCTCTTAGGATCCCTACCCTATATATATATATATATATATATATATATATATATATATATATATATATATATATATATATATATCTTGTGAAAAAGGGCACATGAGTTTGTAAACACTAGGAGATGAATTTAATTCTTTTGAGGTGAAATCTATACACCTTCAAACATTCCCAAAAAAAAAAATATGGTATTGTATTTGTAGTAGGTTTTAAAAATCACGGTTCACTATTCGATATTTATCCGATCTACTTTTATATAAATTCTCGAGTAGTTTTAATATGCAACTGGTAAACAATCTAAACGTTTCAATATTTTCATCCAGTTATTTCTTCCAAGTTTTTCACAAAACATATATATTAAAAGGTTAGGATCAAATACACCGTGAAAAAAAAATAGAAAGTTGTAGGAAGGGTATCAAACGGCTTTGATTGAACTCATTTAAGCGGCATTGGAATCGTCTTATCGAATCCTACGATGTTAGTTTTTAGGTCTTCGTTTTTTGGAGTTTTAGCTTGTAGTTTTTAGAATATGCGTTATATCATTATGTCTTTTATGTGCCATTGTGTCTTTTTCTTATTTTCATCACTGTGTCATTTTTTCAATTAATTGTGTCTTTTTTTTTCAGCATTGTGTTATATTTTTTGGCACTGTGTTATATTTTGTGGCTCATTGTGTCATATTTTATTATCTATTGTGTTTTTTGTATCCTTCTCACCATTCTCATTTTTTGTAGCTTTTGTAGAATAACTCCACCCATAAAAAAAACTAGATTATATCCCAGAAGCTTCACGCGATAAACAAATATAATAATATGAAGTGATAAAATAATATGAGAAAACAACAATTTTAATCATGTGAATAAGAAAAAAAAATATACTAAAAGGGAGAATGTATGTTTTGATGAGCAACTGAGTCAGAAGTAACCATTACAGATTTGCAGAGCGCGATTGATACGATGGTTTTTAAGGTGTACCTTTTTTTATAGCAACTGATTTAACATATTATGCCCTAAATGAAAACAAAATTCTCATTTACAGTTTCATTTAGCGTAAAAAATTCATTAAAAGTTGTGTGTCACATGGGTTACAATTTTTTTTTAGGCTAGAAAATCTAATATTACATGAAGTAAGATCAATAAAATATTAAATGGTTTTTAAAAAGTAAAAATATAAAAAATAGTTAAGATAATAAATATTAAATAAATAAGAAATAAACGTTAAATTATGATTTAACACTATTATTTCATACGAGACAGAATTGAGATAACATAAGATTGTTATTTATTATACAGTAAAGAAATGATAAAGAAAGAGATAAAAATAAAATTATAAATTAATAAAATATTGATTTAATTTGGGTTATTCTTTAGTGTATGAACAAAAACCCACTAAAAACCGTTTTTTTTTGTATAGCACTATCAGACTCACTGAAAAAAATAATAAAACGCTCCTTAATTTGGTGTATTTTTTTTAAATGTCATTTATAAATGCTATTAGCGTTTAAAAACTATGTGGGGAGGGGGGACATGAGAGAGAAAAATGTGAGGGTCTAACCTAATGTCATGTGTTACATCATACTTTTGTTTATCATATACTAGATTTTTGGCCGTGTGGACACACGGTTCAATAAATATTAATACTTTGAATTTTAAACTTTATTGAATAAAACTAAACAACACGTAATTCAACCACTATTTGAAATGTTAGATAATGATGTTCGGTCTAGTTCATCTAAAAAAAGAAACAAATTCAATATAAGTTGAATTATTAAATTAAATGTGGATTAAAGTTTAAATATTTTTTTCTATATTGATTAATTAAAGTTGTAGGAACTTAATAATTAAAGTGTCACATTTTAATGAATGCATAGATCACTTAAACGTATCCTGTTTATACTAGCAGGAGCCCGCACGTTGCGGCGGTGCTGTACAATGTTTGGATGTTGCGTTTGATCAAATTTATGATTTTCGACCCGATTCGACTTGAAAATTCAAATTAAATTATATATAACTTGTATTTCTTTTATAAAAAAGTACATATATATAATTTTGTTTATTTAGCTCGATTCAAATTCAAACATAAATTAAATTGTAATTTAAATAACCCGAATAACCCAAAAACAGTCGCGCTAAACATTCATATTTTCCACTTATTACTTTTACCTGTTATATTATAGAGATTCAAACCAATTTATAACTGGATCAAATTTATCCTATATTATTGATTAAAAAAGAACATTGCGCTGTTACCCGAAAGCATGGTGGGCAAAGTGCATTCTTGCTAGTTGTTTGTTAATCTACACAGGCTAATTCCAATAATTATATCATGAACATGTGAGTTTGTTTGCAGTTAATTTATTGTAGATAAGACATACAAAATATAGGGGTTTAAAATTGTGAATAGTGTAATATTATATAAACTAATTTTTTTCTTGTTTTTGCCTTTTTTTAACCTTCAATTATTTCTTGTTTTTTTTGTCATTAATTAATAGAAATTAATACTTATATTAATTTTGTCTTGTCATTCTAATGAAATTACAATTTTACCCTTATGCATAAATATGAAATGACAACTTTACCCGTCCAGCACTCACTATATAGTATAGTATATAGATTTAAGGCAGAAAAAAGGTAAATGATCTAATTTGGAAATAAAAAAAAGATATGAAAGATGAATACATTAAACAAATCTAGTTCATGGCAATAATCTAATTCGAGTTAAAGTCAACCGCCACAAACAATTTGCCGAAAAAATTAAAATGACATTTTGAGTTATTAAACAAAATGCAACCGAACTCATTTTACTACACATGGCATCAGAAAGAAAGCTTATTGCAGAAGAAATGAGTGTAATATCAACTTTATATATGCAGGCTTTATGCTAGTATGTTGTGCATTATTTTAAAGTTGCACTAAGATAATAAGTTGATTAGTTATATATTTTATAAAATTTAGAAATGCAAGTATCATAAAAAGTAAACGTCTTCAATTGAAAGTTCTTATGTTTTATTGTATTTTAAAAGCATTTTTGTTTTTTTTAAACAAATATCAAATATGTGCATACATTCACAGTTTATATATATTTATACATACGTAGGTGTAATACACTGGAGTACAACCACAATAAACTTAATAAACAACCATGAAACTATATCATGGGGAAATGAAAATAAGAGCTTGATGTCATTTACTCTCAAATTTGAATTTGATCTAGAGGGGTTTACTATAGTAGGCCTTTGGGCAGCGGATTTTTCTCTGAATTGGTGGCTTGGTGGACTTGGGATGACAAGTGAGCAGCATCCATTTATCCAGTGCTAACCTACTAGCAGTTTAGGTAATATTTAGTTGGCCATAACGTTACAATAGCAATTAGACTTGTATTTAAGAGCAATAAAAAAGTATACATTTTCTAACAAGGAAAGAGGGAAGCGAAAAGAATGAACTAGAGGAGAATTTGCCACACTCTCTTTAAACAAATACATACTATTAGGGCTTTTTGGATTGCTTATTTAACTCCAAAAGCACTTATTGACTTATGGCTTTTTGAAAAAGAATTTTTTAAAAAGTGTTTGGATTAGTTTTTCTAGTGAAAAAAGCCAATAAGTTAATAAATTGTTTTTTAAAAAGTGTTTGGTTTAGCTTATTAGTGTAAAATAACCAAAAGCTAAAAGTCAAAAGCCAGAATTTATGACTTTTGAAAACAGTTTTTCCACCGTTATTGAAAAGCCAAAACCAAAAGAGTTTTTGGTTTACACAAACAACTTATTGACTTATTGGAGAAGTCAATAAGGAGTTTTGAAACTCAATCCCAAACACCCATTACATATGTCATTCAATCATGACAAATTGTATCGTTGAGCCTTAGGGATGAACATATAGTGCCGAATATCGATCCCTAACCGATATCGTACTGAACCGAGGGGTTTCGGTATTTGTATCGGTACCAACATTTAAGACATTTCGAGATCCGTATTAACCGGTATCGGTATTGGTATTAACTGGTAATACCAAAAAAATACCGATTTCCATATATGTACATGTATTTTTAAAAATTGTGTAGTAAAGCAAGTGGATCTGAAACCCCATTCCTCTACAGTTCTTTCTTAAAATACATACGATACAAATGTGCTTTTGAAGAAGGTTGGTGCAGAAGGCAAGATCAAACCTTTCTTCTGGTGGATCACCAATGCGGAAGCCGATAACAGCCCACACTACCACCAGCGTGGACCCGGTTCAGACAATATAGACTGGGAAGTGGAGAGTCAGGGCATACATAAGCGGGTATCACAACTTCCTGTTAAAATAAAGTCATCTTCCAAAAAAAAAAAAAAAAAACCAATGCAATAAAAAACCACATGTGCATTCTCAAAGTCTTCATCTGTTGTGTAACCGTATTCCCAATAAAAGAGTTATTTTAAAACCTTTATAAATTGAACTCAAGAGGTTGCAGCAACTCGGGGTTTCAGGTTATGTTCTACCATACGAACCACCAGACCCATTATATTTATAAAAGTGAACGGTGGGCTGTAAAGGTTCATGGCTGCATTTTGTTTTGGTATTTTTTCGGTATAATACCGAAAATACCGATCGGTATTGGGTTTTGACATATTTCAGTTTCGATATTTTTGGGATCGGTATCGGTACAGTTGTCACACCCCAACCAATGGTGGAATACATCGAGATGCGACTTGTGATAGATTTTTCAAAGACTTCATGACACTAGTATTGTGACAAGTAATTTAAAGATAAATTTCATTCATAGCATTGATAAGTCTAAAATGGAAATACAAATTGTCTCAAATTAAAGAAAGTACAACATCAAGAATATCAAAGATTTAAACTAGGGTGTGTTTCTAGCCAATCCTATCAAGTTTCTTGACTTCCTCGCATCAAACATTTCCTGCAACATGTATAAAATATCCGTCAACACATAAACCATTGGTGAGCATACTAGTTTTTGGTTTACATACATAGTATTAAAATGTTTTACCCAAATCATCATGCTATAGCTTTGCACACATAGAATCATACAAAAGGCATAAATCAATCCCAAGAATCCACTGCGTATACCTAACTCTATCGCGTTAGGCCGTTAGAACTTAACAATGACCCATAAAGGGGGTGGGGTGCTACTCCTATAGCGTTATACATGTTAAGGTGGGCTAAAAATAGTTAATGAATTATGCTAGGGCATTTGTATCTTAGAATTTTAGCATGACAATAGCATACAAGCATGTTTGATAGAATGAGTATGTGAATATGAAAGTATTTAGTGTATTTGTATAATGATACATGTTGAGTCCCAAAAGTGATAAAAGAAAAAGGGGACAAGTATGAACTCACCTTAGGGTGCGTTAATAAGATTCCCAAAAAATGGGTCTTGGAAGAATAGGTCCTTAGCTCCGATTAACCAGTATTAGAAATAAAAGGAGTCTTAGGTTCGAGTTTTAGGTATAGATTCAAGAGAGTCAAGCAAGCCTTTTAGGCGAACCAAAGCACAAATTGCCTTTAGGGCAATTCGGATGGTCATGAGTTGAAGTTAGACCAAGCACAAAATCATTATGAAGATGATTCGGATGGAATGAAAGTTAGGAATGTGAATCCATTAGATTGTGTTCATGTCACGACCACTTCGTTTATGGGATAAACGTGGGTCTTGGACACGGGATTTCCCCTTTCTAGTGTGGACTAACCCATATCACAAGAAAGGGTCAAGAGAGTTGGTAAGGTAGGGTGTAACCATAAACCTTCCAAGAAGTTGTTACTAGAGTAATATAATAAAAGATTGAAAGTATACTTAGATTTAATACATAATATAGCTAGGAGGTTTAAGTAGAGTATGGTGACTTGTTTGGATGAGCCTTGGCTCTCCTTTGTCAACCATAACCATAGAACAAATCCATACAACATTGGATTGTTGGTGGACTTGGTTGGTATCTCTACAACCAAATTCCTAGAACATAAAGAACATGAAAACTAATCACCTTTGAGGCCTCTTTTTGGTGCTCTAACCATTATATACTTCTGTGGAGAAGTGAGGGATATGTCCTAGAGGTTTCTCCAAGGAGTTTTAAGAAGAAAAGAAGAAGAAAAATAAAAGGAAAGGTGGGGGTTCAAGCTCAAGAACTTACTGTTGTGAATCAGGAAGTTCTTTGAGAAACCTTGAAGATTTAATTAAGAGAATTAGAGATGAACAAAGGTTTAAGGAGTGGGAAAGAGGTGTATTTATAAGTGAGGTAAGGTAGTTGGGTCATTAAGGGAGTTATTAGGGTGGTCAGGAGTGAATTAGATGGAGATTGAGTTTAATTAAAATGGGACGTCATAATTTCTTTTTGCATTCTGCTGTTGCCGTGTAGTTAAAAAAAAACAAACGAACAACATGTCATTTTGTATGTTGTTGTTGTTTGAGAGAAAAGTCAAAGAAGTAAGAAAGTTAAGTCACGTTTTTTCTTTTCCCTTTTTTTTTATCTAAAAGTATTATATATATATATATATATGTTTTATTTAAAAAAAACATATATTAAGATCTTAACTAAATGAGTTTCTTATTATAGTGCCTAAAGTGAATAGGGTAAATTATAATGACGACTCGTCATGAATTGGTAGGAGTAACATAAAAGAAGCGAATAAAGGCGAACTTGGAATTTGTTAAATATAGAATTTAAAATACATGCGAGAGTAGAAATCACGCGATGTTACAACAGTACCTATACCGTCCCGAGCTCACCCCTAGTGTAACTTAGGGTGTTTTGTGTGTATCCTAATTACATCAATCGTATCTATAACATAGGGGTTTGAGAATCGTAATTGTAGATGTTATGATTTGAGAATCACAATCACATGGCTTACAATTTAATAATCATATTTGACATATGAGAAAATTGCAATTTTCGTCCCTATGGTTTGTCTAAACTAACAGGTTCAGCAAACGTATAACACCCGAGTACCTGAGGTTTGTTTTCTAACACTTTACGTCCCTGAGACTAACGGTCATTAGTTGTTCCGTTAGTTTTTGGGTAAATTGACTAATATACCCCCATCTTCTCCAACCACCACCTATAACACCACCTGCAACACCAATCATCACCACCACCTGCAACACCACATTGACTCCAAGAAACCCTAGAAATAATAATAATAATAATAATAATAATAATAATAATAATAAAAAAGAAAAGAAAAAAAAACGTGAATGGACTTTCACGGCCCAATGTCCAAGGGTTTTGAAAGGTTGGAAATCATATTATTATTTTGTGAGGACATCAAATATATTAATTTTTCGTTTAGACCTGGAAGCCGCCAGGAAGAAAGCTTTCGACAGCCGCCAGGGGGCAACAACTTCTAAATTAGAGGGGAGGAAGGCTTGGTTCAACCAGGAGATTGGGGCGGCCGGATTGAAGTGAAGTTGAGAGGTGGTGGTTAGTGGCTACTATTGGGGCGGCCGGATTGAAGTGAAGTTGAGAGGTGGTGGTTAGTGGCTACTGTTGACAGAGGAGGTGAAGGGTTTCTAACGAGGTGTGATGGTGGAGTGTCCGGATTGAAGTTGTCATTCATAAAGCCCATACGAAGGTGACTGAGCAAATTGAAAAGTTAATGCGGTATTTTCTTTGGGCAAGAAGATCAGCTGGGTTGCATGGAATACTGTGACTAAGTCTAAGAAAAATGGTGGGTTGGGGGTCGCTAATCTGAAAGATGTCAACATCGCTCTTCTTGCCAAGTGGGCATGACGATTTAAGTCAAATCTAAACAGTATTTGGGTTAAGATTATTGAGAGGGTGCACTGGGGTAAAGGCTGTTGCTCTTTCCTTCCTCTCAATAGACGAATCAAAGGCTGTTGGGGTTCAATTTAAAGAAATCAAAGTATTTTTATATATATGAATTACATATATACAAACCTAAAAAAAATAGTCAAACTCGTGGTTCATGGGATTCAAACCCGAGTCTGTTGGTTACTCATACACACATATCACCACTCCACCAGACTATGATTTGTTTGATAAAGTTCAAATAGAAATTATTTATATAATAACTATTTATTTATACTATTTAACATCTATTTTATAAATACTTTTCTTATAAAATAGAAATGTTCTTATGTTGGAAAGTCTTAATTCTATTTTGTTTGAATCATTGTGTAATCATACTTATTTAATCAAATATTTATGATTATTGTATTTATTTACAATAATCTAGTTAATGTAATTAACTACATTATTTTATCTTAATTATTCAAAACATATTTTTATCTAAATATTCAGTTGGTAATAATTATATTACCTAAACCACATTTGCAAACTTTGGCATATTATTTTTGATATACAACTTTTATATTAATTCGATTTATAATAAAAACTCTAATTCCCCAAATCAACATAGCAAACCCTAATGCCTTAAAACCCTAGATACCTTAGACTCTTAGACTTTTTTCCTTATTAGTACTCTTATACATTATAGGTTGAGTTCCTCAGAATTCCCATTTCTTATACATTATAGGTTGAGTTCCTCAGAATTCCCATTATAGGTTGAGTATATCTTTCACCTTTTTCATGTTTTGCACTTTTGGGGTGACTCATGTACGCTTATTACTTCACTCATGTAATCATGCTTTATTCTATATTCACAATCGCAATTCTTGTATGTGTTTTACTTGTTGATCGCTGATAGTGTGTACTTATGACCTTAATCATTAACCCGGTGTGGGCCTAGCATAACAATAAATAGTACTTGATTATTGTTATGTGTAAACTACTTTGCTTTGTCGCATACTATATATAATCATACTATTGGATGACTACTATACATATATACTAGATATCCCATTATTCTCGGATATCATTTCTACTCTAAGGTTTGGTTTTGGGAGACATTTGTACATAACTTGAACACTAAATTGTAGACAATATAACACGTGAATTGCGAAACCCTTTTCCTACTATATTTATTCAAGCAGGGTATGCTCACCTGTCACACCCTCAAATTCCACATGCGGGGTTTTACCGCGAGGCGCGTGACACACCAGGATCCCAGTCAATGATCACAATAAACAAACAACAAACATGCATACAAATATATTTTAAAACCAAAACATCATGCTTTGAGTCGTAAACCAGCAGCGGAAGCATTTATTGTTTACAACCAAAAGACATATTATAGTTTACAAAACATTGTTTAATATGCTTCAAAATTCTAGACGCTGTGCAAGACTCCGTGCGCCTAGTCCATTAACTGCTACCTTAGCGACCTGAGAAAACATGCCAAAAATGTCAACATATAATGCTGGTGAGTTCACATGTTTTCTTTTATAAAAGAGTTGTTATAAGTTTGAAAAGATCATATCCGTTACTACTAGGTTATAAGAACGTTAGCTAGACGTTAAATGTTTTACTACTACGATTGGGAACCCATTACTATACGTGTGTAAGTTGTTGAATCATGCCCAGACGTTTTGGCTATAACCGATGCCTTGGCGAGCCAGTAATAAGAGACAATATGCACCCGTCCGGCCCCGCCGTCGAGTGGGGTTTGTGAGGCCCAATAGATCTATCCACATTTCCCCCGTTGTGCATCCCCGCACATTCATAGTTTCCCCCTGGGACTTTCCATAAAAGCCGCATAGTATAATAAAGTAACCATAGTATAACATGACCTTTAGTAAGTAAGTATGTAGCATGTTTCTCCCCCGAAAGTAAAATAGTAAAAGTGGGGTTGTGACACTCACCTTGGATTGCGTTACTTGAAAACAGTTAAGTAATTATGCTATGATAGCCCCAAATAGCGGCGACCTATTGTCACACCCTCAAAATCCACTTGCGGGGTTTTACCGCGAGGCGCATGACAAACCAGGATCCAAACCAACGATCACAATAAACAAGTCTAAATGTAATTAATGCAATACCAAAACATAGTTTTAAAATCCCGTTTACAGCGGAAGCTTATTCAAAATAAAGTTCAACATAAATAACCAAAGTTCAATGTTTATGAAATCATGCAACTCTATCTAGACACCGTGCAGACGCGTGCGCCCTAGTCCCATGTGCTACCTTAGCGACCTGAGAAAACATGTAAAAGTTTACGTCAGCACAAAAATGCTGGTGAGTTTACAGGTTTGCAGTTCAAGTACCAAGTCCACCTGTCCATACTATAACAAATAGAAAACCAGTATACGCTAGCTAGGCGTACGTTTTGTTACTACCACGATTGGAAAACCATTACTAACTCGAATACCAGTTTTGTGCCCGAATAGTTCCAAATGTTCCTGTTGTTCCTGTTTGAGACAATATGCACTCGCCCGGCCCTCCAAGCCGACGAGCGGGGTTGGTCACTCCCAATAGCGCTATTCACATTTCCCCGTTGTGCAAACCCGCACATTCATGGTTCCCCCCGGGACTTCCAAAGATCGTGTAGTATACGTTAGAACCCATAGTATGACAGTAGTTACCAAATAGTTTTAACACATGTTTTCTCCCCCGAAAGTATAAAACCAGTTTAAAAGAGGGGCCGTAAACTCACCTTAAGTTGCTTTACTCCTAATCCCGAGTAAACTCAGCTGCTATGTTAGTCCCGTACAGTGGCGACCTAACATACGACAGTTACAAGTACTTAGACTAATAACCCGCAGGTTAATTAGTCCCTAGATGTCCAGACCATAACCAAGTTCGTTTGAAAATACCGTGACTGTTTAACTGACCCAAAGTACAAGACTCGACATCCCATTGGTGACCCGAGACTCCCCATGTTATGTTTACGTTCCAAAACATACAATAACGCAAGTACATTTAACACACGTTAACGTTCAACAAGTTATAGCACATAGTTCACGTATCACCGAAATACATCCAAATATATGTTACCAAGTTATTAGACATGTTACGGGGTTCCTAGCATGTTACTACATGTCAAATCGGGTCTCGGAATGCTAATATACACTTACAGCAGCAGTACATGCGATTAGGGAGGCTAATCGCATGAAATGTCACGTGATTAGGGCTAATCGCCCCATAAGTCAGGCGATTAGGGCTACTCGCCCTTGGGACCACACGATTGGGCTACTCGCCCCTGTAGCCAGGCGAGTGGGCCTACTCGCCCTTATTACACGCGAGTGGGGGTCTACTCGCCCCTGTTACATGCGATTAGCAAGGCTAATCGCCTGTAACCTTGCTGTTCCGGTTTTTCGCGCGTTTAACGCTCCAAATCAGATCCAGAGCGTGTGTAACTACCCAATATCATCCCAAACACTATCCTAAACATGTTTAACCCAAAACCCTTCGTTCATCCTCGTAAAATCAGTCCTGCATGCAACCATAGCAATCCAAACACATACACATAGCATGCAACATTCAATTAACGCATGTAATCATAACCCTATTATTCAATTACTGAGATTTCTATCATCATACTAACAATATTTATTCTGACCTAGCATGATAACACATCAAATCATCATCAAGAATCATAAAAATCCTATCTTTCTAATCATACACACCCATAACGCATGTATATTAGTTATAATCCGATTAACAACCATTATTGACGATTTTCAGAAAGCTTTTTCGTTTATGAACAGGTCTGGACCATTAGGGATTTATTAAAAACGTTTACAAAGTGTTATGGATGAGAATCAAACCTTGGAATTGTAAAAGGATGATGGTTAGACCTTGAAACCTTGTGTTTTTGATCAAAATCGCCTTCCAGAGGTTGTTTAAGTGTTTGGGGCGGTTATGGGACGACTAGGGTTTGTCTAATTGAGTTTAGGAGGTTAAGTATGGTATTTATAGGCGTTTCTAGTCGTCCAGCCCGTTCCATGCGATTGTGCAGGTTTATACGCGATTAGGAATCCTAATCGCGTGAACAGTAACGCGATTGGGCCTAATCGCATGAACAGTCATGCGATTAGTCCCAGTCGCACCATATGAATCCCAGTCACACCATATGAACCCCAGTCACACCACATGATTCCCAGTCACACCACATGATTCCCAGTCACACCACATGATTCCCAGTCACACCATATGAACCCCGTTTTAACATATGTTAACACATATTAATGTACCGACAAGTCATATAATGATTGTAAACACATAACACAAGTAAATACACATATTCACACTCGTTCACCAATTCCCGGGACTCGAGACTCGTATGTTCCGTATGCCCTGACGATCCTACCGATCGTCACCGTTTGTACACTTGGTTAAGGACTGACATCTAACGAACCTCTAGACCAACATCCAATGATCTTCTAGACTAACCAATAGTTCCCGAACCATAACCCGACTTAACTAACCCAGTTAAGTACAATATACGCGTGACTCGCTAAGGTAGACTTTCATCTAGACAACGTTGTTAACCCGAATTTGCCAGGTGTCACATCATCCCCACGTTAAAAGAATTTTCGTCCCGAAAATTGCGTAAGTAACAAAAGAAACAACGAAGGGAATAAACAAACAGATAGGAATCAAATAGAGAGTATAAATCAAGAGAGAGATTTACCCGAGGTGTCACATCATCCCCACGTTAAAAGGAATCTCGACCCGAGATTCATTCAGCTGCCGAAGAGACATGCCTTGACTCGAACGCTTCCTTAGGGAAGAGATGAGGATACTTAGACTTCATCTGATCCTCCCGTTCCCACGTATATTCCGGTCCCCGGTTCGAGTTCCACCGAACCTTAACGATACGAATCTTGCTGTGACGTAGGCTACGAATCTTGTAATCAAGGATCTCCACAGGTTCTTCCACAATCCGAAGACGATCATCAACCTTGATCTCTTCTAGTGGAACGATGAGAGACTCGTCAGCCAGACACTTCTTCAAGTTTGATACGTGAAAGACGTTATGTACGTTACCGAGCTCCGTCGGTAGATCAAGTCGATATGCCACCGGTCCAATCCGTTCCAGGATCGTAAATGGTCCGACATACCGTGGGTTGAGTTTGCCACGCTTACCAAAGCGTATGACGCCCTTCCACGGAGAAACTTTCAGAAGCACCTTGTCGTTAACTTGGAATTCCAGTGGTTTGCGACGCTGATCGGCATAACTCTTCTGCCGGTCCCGTGCCGCCGCTAACCGATTTCGAATCTGTACGATCTTTTCCGAAGTTTCGTACACTAGTTCAGGCCCAGTGAGTTGACTCTCACCCACTTCAGCCCAACAAAGAGGAGAGCGGCATTTCCGTCCGTACAGTGCCTCGAACGGAGCAGCCTTGATGCTCGTGTGATAACTGTTATTGTACGAGAATTCTACCAACGGCAGATGAGCTTCCCAACCCTTACCAAAATCGATCACACACGCCCGCAGCATGTCTTCTAAAGTTTGAATCGTACGCTCACTCTGACCGTCAGTCTGTGGATGGTAAGCCGTACTCATGTCTAGTTGGGTACCCAAAGCCTTGTGCAAAGACTTCCAGAAGTGAGAAGTAAAGCGAGAATCGCGATCCGAGATTATAGAAACTGGTACCCCGTGCTTAGAAACAACTTCTTTCAAGTAGAGACGAGCCAAACGATCCATGGTGTCGGTCTCCTTAATAGCAAGAAAATGAGCTGATTTCGTCAACCGATCGACAATCACCCATATCTTGTCGTTCCCGCTTGGTGACTTAGGAAGTTGTGTGACAAAATCCATAGTAATCCGTTCCCATTTCCATTCCGGAATTTCAGGTTGTTGCAGGAGACCCGACGGTTTTTGGTATTCCACTTTGACCTTAGCACAGGTCAAGCATTTGCTCACGTATGAGGCTATGTCCGACCTCATGTTTGGCCACCAGTAAAGCACTTTCAGATCTTGGTACATCTTATCCGAACCAGGATGAATAGAATACCGGGACTTATGAGCCTCATCAAGAACAAGCTCCCGTAGTCCCCCGAATAAAGGAACCCATATGCGTTCTGCGAAATAGTGCAGGCCATCAGGCCTTCGCTCTAGGTGCTTGTCGGCACCGTGCATAGTTTCAGCTTTAAGGTTTTCCTCCTTCAAAGCTTCCAATTGGGCAGAACGGAGTTGATCAGGTAACGACGAATGGATAGTGAGCTGCAACGCCCGAACGCGACGAGGTTTAGAAGATTCCTTCCTGCTCAAGGCGTCTGCTACAACATTCGCCTTGCCAGGATGGTACTTAATAGCACAATCATAATCGTTCAAAAGTTCAATCCAGCGACGCTGCCGTATGTTCAAGTGTTGTTGGTCGAAAATGTGTTGGAGACTCTTGTGATCGGTGTAGATGGTGCATTTGGTACCGTACAAGTAATGTCTCCAAATTTTCAACGCGAATACCACGGCACCCAACTCCAAGTCATGAGTTGTGTAGTTCTTCTCGTGCACTTTGAGTTGACGAGAAGCGTACGCAATCACTTTCTCGCGTTGCATCAACACGCAACCGAGTCCATGAATGGAAGCATCACAGTAAACGACAAAATCATCAGGACCCTCAGGTAAAGACAAAATAGGAGCAGAACACAGTTTAGACTTTAGTTTCTCAAACGCGGACTCTTGTGATTCACCCCAGTCGAACTTCCTATCCTTCTGAGTGAGAGTGGTGAGGGGTTGAGCAATCTTCGAGAACCCCTGAATGAAACGACGATAGTAGCCCGCAAGGCCTAGGAATTGCCGCACCTCAGTTGGCGTCTTTGGTGCTCCCCAGTCCTTGATCGCTTCGATTTTAGCGGGATCGACATGAATTCCTAGTTCATTAACCACATGTCCTAGGAATTGAACTTCGCGTAACCAAAAGTCACACTTTGAGAACTTGGCGTAAAGTTGCTCCCGTCGTAAAAGTTCCAAGACTAACCGCAGATGTTCCCCGTGTTCGGTCTCGTTCTTGGAGTAGATCAGAATGTCATCAATAAACACAATGACAAACTTGTCCAGATACGGTTTACAGACACGGTTCATCAAGTCCATGAAAACCGCCGGTGCGTTCGTGAGACCGAAAGGCATGACCAAGAATTCGAAGTGGCCATAACGTGTTCGAAAAGCAGTCTTTGCAACGTCAGCCTCCCTGACGCGCAGCTGGTGATAACCGGACCTCAAATCGATCTTGGAATAATAACTAGAACCCTGAAGCTGGTCGAATAGATCATCGATACGTGGAAGAGGATAACGGTTCTTGATGGTCAACCTGTTCAGCTCTCTGTAGTCTACACACAATCGGAAACTCCCATCCTTCTTCTTGACAAATAAAATCGGGGCTCCCCAAGGGGAAGAACTTGGTCGAATGAAACCCTTGTCCAAGAGTTCCTGTAACTGGCTGGACAGTTCCTGCATCTCGGGAGGTGCAAGACGGTAGGGGGCCCGAGCAATAGGAGCAGCCCCTGGTACAAGATCAATGCCGAACTCGACTTGACGATGAGGAGGAAGACCAGATAAATCATCGGGAAAAACATCAGAAAACTCGCGTACCACCGGAATGTCGTCAATCTTCTTCTCATCACCAGTAGAAACAGATAAGAGCGCCAAAACGGCTGGATAACCCTTTCGAAGACACTTAAGGGCTTTCATGCTAGAGATGATGTTTAGCGAAACACCACCCTTGATACCGTACACAGAAAGAAATTCTCCATCAGGGAGAGGAATCCGAATAACCTTATCGTAACAGACGATCTCCGCGCGATACAAAGATAACCAATCCATTCCTACTACCACGTCAAAACTACCCAATGGTACCGGCATAAGATCGATAGGGAACGATAAACCCGACAACTCTAACTGACACTCCCGAAGAACACTAGTAGCTTCAATCGTTTTACCGTCAGCCAACTCAATAATAAACTTGGTCTCTAATGGTACAGATACTACATCTAGCAGTCGACTAACACCCATGGATACAAAACTCTTGTCGGCACCAGAATCAAATAACACGCTAACAGAATGATTATTGAGAAGAAACGTACCGGTGACTGTATCAGGGTCCTGCCTAGCCTCAGCAGCTCCAATGACGAAGGCACGTGCATTTCTGCCGCCGCCTCCGTTGTTACCATTCCCGTTGTTTCCACCCTGTTTCAGTTTTGGGCAATCCTTCTTGTAATGCCCAGTATCACCGCAGTTGTAGCACCCTTGTTTCCCTGTAGTCCCCTGAGTAGTCGGAGCTGAACTGTTAGTCGGAGCCTGAGTTGACGGAAGTGTAACCCGACAATCTTTAGCATAGTGGCCTGTTCGCTGGCAGCGGTGACAACGGTTACTGTCGCAGTTCCCTTGGTGATGGCGTCCACACTTGTTGCATTTGGGCAGTTTTCCCGCATAACCACCCTGCTTATTACCCGAAGACGATGAACCCCCATTATCAAACTTTTTACCCTGCTGTGCAGACCCAGACCCTTTCCCGTCATTTTCCCACTTGCGCTTATTGTTCTCTGGAGTCTTAGCAGTCGAACCTTTCGCCGGCAAAATCCCTTCATTCACCTTTAAATTAGTCATCCTATGTGCAGATCGAACTACCTCCGCATAAGTAGGATGATTCCCAGCAGCCACTAACCCTGCAATTTCCGGCACTAACCCTGAGACATAATGTTCAATCTTACGATACTCCGGCACGTGCAGATCGGGACATAGCACTGCCAACTCATTCCTCCTAACCGTATACTTCTCGATTTCCGACCCAGTCATCTTGAGGTTCCACACCTCATGCTCCAGTTTCTGTACCTCTTCTCTCGGGCAATATTCCCGCTTCAGCAACTGCACGAAGTTCTCCCATGGCATGGCATATGCCTCCCCAATACCCATGTTCTGGGTGATACCATTCCACCAAGTCAATGCCACGTCTTGAAATAACGCAGCCGAATACTTCACCCGATCTTCTGGGAGACAGTTACACATTAGGAATACCGACTCCACTTTCTCCAACCACCTAAGCAAACTGACCGCACCCTCGGTGCCAGAGAATTCCTGGGGTTTGCAGTCCCGGAACATCTTATAGGTGCACATGGGTGGGGGTGGGTCAACAGGACCACCTGAAATGAAACGTATGAGAAATCACGAATAACGTACACAAGACTCACCAATGAGGCAAAGAAAATGGATAAAACAACTTACCACCACCGTTGTGCCCTAACTGAAAGGCAGCCTGGAGCAAGTTGTTCAGATCAGCCTGTGACAGGTTAATACCTCCACCACGACCACCAGCACCACCACGACCACCACCGCGTCCACCATTGCGACCACCTCCTCGTCCTCCACGCACTCCAGACATGATTCTGGCAGAAAGAACGAGAAAATTTAGTTTCGCAGTTAAAGATAACCACTAATGTTCACAAGATCAAAGCCAGATCCAATCCAGGACTATCCCCTCAAACTCAGAGCTCACTAGTGCTTCCATGCATTTCGTTTTATGATTTTGTGTGCACCCAAAATGATAAAACGCTCTACATGGTCCTCCAAGTGTTCTCCTAGTTCAAAGTTCAAATCACCGAACATAGACTCTTAGCTACACACCGTAATACTACGGTAGTTCATGACAAGTGTTTCTATTGGAGTGCGACAGGGGAGATGTCCGAGCCTTGGACAAATCTCAAGAGCACACGAGTTACCCCAATAGACTACACTGCCTAGGAAACAAGTAACCCAACCTAAAATAGAACGGATGATGTAACGTAGAAAGACCAACGATTTAGAGACACCCCGACAAGACCATACGTAACCCACTATAACGTTTAGTACCATGTGATCGTCTAGTGTGTGCGACTCGGCTATAGACTAGACTCTACATGCAGTCCTAGTTCACTATAACCATTGGCTCTGATACCAATCTGTCACACCCTCAAAATCCACTTGCGGGGTTTTACCGCGAGGCGCATGACAAACCAGGATCCAAACCAACGATCACAATAAACAAGTCTAAATGTAATTAATGCAATACCAAAACATAGTTTTAAAATCCCGTTTACAGCGGAAGCTTATTCAAAATAAAGTTCAACATAAATAACCAAAGTTCAATGTTTATGAAATCATGCAACTCTATCTAGACACCGTGCAGACGCGTGCGCCCTAGTCCCATGTGCTACCTTAGCGACCTGAGAAAACATGTAAAAGTTTACGTCAGCACAAAAATGCTGGTGAGTTTACAGGTTTGCAGTTCAAGTACCAAGTCCACCTGTCCATACTATAACAAATAGAAAACCAGTATACGCTAGCTAGGCGTACGTTTTGTTACTACCACGATTGGAAAACCATTACTAACTCGAATACCAGTTTTGTGCCCGAATAGTTCCAAATGTTCCTGTTGTTCCTGTTTGAGACAATATGCACTCGCCCGGCCCTCCAAGCGACGAGCGGGGTTGGTCACTCCCAATAGCGCTATTCACATTTCCCCGTTGTGCAAACCCGCACATTCATGGTTCCCCCCGGGACTTCCAAAGATCGTGTAGTATACGTTAGAACCCATAGTATGACAGTAGTTACCAAATAGTTTTAACACATGTTTTCTCCCCCGAAAGTATAAAACCAGTTTAAAAGAGGGGCCGTAAACTCACCTTAAGTTGCTTTACTCCTAATCCCGAGTAAACTCAGCTGCTATGTTAGTCCCGTACAGTGGCGACCTAACATACGACAGTTACAAGTACTTAGACTAATAACCCGCAGGTTAATTAGTCCCTAGATGTCCAGACCATAACCAAGTTCGTTTGAAAATACCGTGACTGTTTAACTGACCCAAAGTACAAGACTCGACATCCCATTGGTGACCCGAGACTCCCCATGTTATGTTTACGTTCCAAAACATACAATAACGCAAGTACATTTAACACACGTTAACGTTCAACAAGTTATAGCACATAGTTCACGTATCACCGAAATACATCCAAATATATGTTACCAAGTTATTAGACATGTTACGGGGTTCCTAGCATGTTACTACATGTCAAATCGGGTCTCGGAATGCTAATATACACTTACAGCAGCAGTACATGCGATTAGGGAGGCTAATCGCATGAAATGTCACGTGATTAGGGCTAATCGCCCCATAAGTCAGGCGATTAGGGCTACTCGCCCTTGGGACCACACGATTGGGCTACTCGCCCCTGTAGCCAGGCGAGTGGGCCTACTCGCCCTTATTACACGCGAGTGGGGGTCTACTCGCCCCTGTTACATGCGATTAGCAAGGCTAATCGCCTGTAACCTTGCTGTTCCGGTTTTTCGCGCGTTTAACGCTCCAAATCAGATCCAGAGCGTGTGTAACTACCCAATATCATCCCAAACACTATCCTAAACATGTTTAACCCAAAACCCTTCGTTCATCCTCGTAAAATCAGTCCTGCATGCAACCATAGCAATCCAAACACATACACATAGCATGCAACATTCAATTAACGCATGTAATCATAACCCTATTATTCAATTACTGAGATTTCTATCATCATACTAACAATATTTATTCTGACCTAGCATGATAACACATCAAATCATCATCAAGAATCATAAAAATCCTATCTTTCTAATCATACACACCCATAACGCATGTATATTAGTTATAATCCGATTAACAACCATTATTGACGATTTTCAGAAAGCTTTTTCGTTTATGAACAGGTCTGGACCATTAGGGATTTATTAAAAACGTTTACAAAGTGTTATGGATGAGAATCAAACCTTGGAATTGTAAAAGGATGATGGTTAGACCTTGAAACCTTGTGTTTTTGATCAAAATCGCCTTCCAGAGGTTGTTTAAGTGTTTGGGGCGGTTATGGGACGACTAGGGTTTGTCTAATTGAGTTTAGGAGGTTAAGTATGGTATTTATAGGCGTTTCTAGTCGTCCAGCCCGTTCCATGCGATTGTGCAGGTTTATACGCGATTAGGAATCCTAATCGCGTGAACAGTAACGCGATTGGGCCTAATCGCATGAACAGTCATGCGATTAGTCCCAGTCGCACCATATGAATCCCAGTCACACCATATGAACCCCAGTCACACCACATGATTCCCAGTCACACACATGATTCCCAGTCACACCACATGATTCCCAGTCACACCATATGAACCCCGTTTTAACATATGTTAACACATATTAATGTACCGACAAGTCATATAATGATTGTAAACACATAACACAAGTAAATACACATATTCACACTCGTTCACCAATTCCCGGGACTCGAGACTCGTATGTTCCGTATGCCCTGACGATCCTACCGATCGTCACCGTTTGTACACTTGGTTAAGGACTGACATCTAACGAACCTCTAGACCAACATCCAATGATCTTCTAGACTAACCAATAGTTCCCGAACCATAACCCGACTTAACTAACCCAGTTAAGTACAATATACGCGTGACTCGCTAAGGTAGACTTTCATCTAGACAACGTTGTTAACCCGAATTTGCCAGGTGTCACACCTATCATAAGATGTGTATAAGTATCCGGACTAATAGCCCGCAGGTTAGCTAGTCCCCGAATGTCCAGACCATAACCATAAACGTTTGAAAACACCTTTGACTGTTAAACCGACCGTACCAGACAAGACTCGACATCCCATTGGTGACCGATATCTCACGTGTTAGCCGAATACAAGACATCATGCAACATATGCAATTAAACACTTAATACGCGCAAGAGTTCACCTAGTCTAGCATAATGTTCAATTAACGCATAAACAAGTCCGAACACGTGTTACCAAGTCATTGGACGTATCCCGGGGTTCCTATCATGTTCCTAGGTGTCAAATCATGTTCCAGGATGTCAAAATACGCTTACGACAGCAGTACACGCGATTAGGAAACTAACATGCAATTAGGAAAAGTCAACTGGTGATTGCGAGTGGTCAATAGGCGAGTAGGGGTGTAATCACCTGAAGTATCATGCGATTGGGGTCCTAATCGCCCCTGCATCAGGCGATTAGGATTCCCAATCGCCTGTTGCAGGTGCGTGGCGCGTTTAACCCTCCAAATCAGATCCGAAACATGTAAAAACACCAAACATCAAACCTAAACCATTAACCAACCCATTCCAAGCAAAAACCCCAATTTATCTCTGCTCTAACGGCCTCGGTGCGATTATTTCCAAAAATGGCAAAGTGCTAGGTTTCATTAACTATGAAATCTTTCCTTAAATGGTAAAGACCAAATTACACCTCTTACAACTAGCAAATCATCATCTCTATGTTATAATATCATTCTAGTGTGATTCCTAACAACAAACAAGCAATGAATCATATCATAACATCCAAATTCTTCAAGAATCACCCAAATGGGTCAAAATGCCTACTTTCATCAAAACACTATAGCAATAGCTCAAATCCTTAGATAATCATCCTAATAACTCCTACACATCAGAAGTACATCAATTTCATAGAAACATTCATGTTATAGTCACCAAAAATCATCATATGCATAAATACTTCACATATAGCAATTTTATGGTGTAGACTTGTTTTAGAACTCATTTCCAAGGTTTTTAAAGACACATACTTAGCAAAACAAGGTCTGGACTTTTGGGGAACCAAAACAATAACATTACAAAGGTTTGGGATGAAGAACATACCTTGGATTTTATCAAAGAAAGGTGTGTTAGCTTGGAAATGGTGAGTTTTGAAGCAAAACAAGTTCCAGAAGTGTTTTGAGGTGTGTGGGAAGCTTAGGATCTGTTAGGGTTGCACTAAGGGTGTTTGGGGAGTCAAGGGTTGTATTTATAGGTGTTTTGACTCGTGCATAACAGATCAGGCGAGTAGGGAAGCTGATCAGGCGATTAGGAGTCCTAATCGCCTATATACTGGCGATTAGGAGCTCCAATTGCCCCTAATCCCTCCCAATCGCCTATCATACTGGTGATTAGGCAACCCCCTGGTTCCTAATCGCCTATAGCATTCCGGGTTGGGTTTTTGGCGCGTTAAACACTATTTTAACATATCTAAACACGTATTCACATACCGATAAGTCACATAATGATTACAAACATATAATGCATGATAACTAACACGTTTACGTCCGTTCACCAATTCCCGGGACTCGAGACTCGCGTGTGTGCGTTAAACCCGGTGATTCCACGAATCACCAATCCTTGTACACATGGTTATGGACCGACTCCCGATGATTCCTAGAATCATCGTAACGACTCGACTGACCCAGTTAAGTACGTAATATGTATGACTCGCTAAGGTAGACTTACTAGTTTAGTCAATGTTACTAACCTGAGTTTGTCGGGTGTCACATCACCAATACATTTTGTATTGACAAAATTATTTTCGTTCATGTTTCAGGTTGTTATGAGATCACTGTTAAGCTTTTGGAACTTAGACTTAGACTTGAGATTTACTATATTTCATTTTAGATTGTTAGTTCTTGAACGTTGTATTCTTGTAATTTCTTTCAATGTGATAAACTATTTAATTCAATATATTCAAATTTTCACTTTAGTACCATGAGCTATTAAGCAATCGTCACTACGTGACACCTCGATGTTTCTGCCATCGGTTGGGGTGTTACATGCCACCATTATTGTCCATCAAATACAAAACCAAACCCACCTTCGTTTGTCTTAGAACCCGAAACTGTAGCAGACCACCAGAAGCAACAAAAAACCAAACCCACCTTGGTTAGGTTTTCACGTGTAGGTAGATGAAGACGGTGGTGGTGGTGACTCTCATCGAAATATCGCCTGAAAACGGTTCCGCCCTTCCAAAACAAATCATGAACATATTGTATAGTTTCTTACGTGTAAGTAAATTCTATATAATTAATAATTGGCATTAAATAATAAGTATTATATTCTACAATATATACTTTGTTGTTGATGCAGATGCCATTAGGATTACTACAATTGCACTAATTGCACTTGTGTCATCATTACCAAACATTATTCTTTTGTATAAATGGATTTCTAGCTTCAAGTTAACCCTATGAAAACGATGTAACAGACATTGCACTCTGTTAACTAAGACTTTGTGGAGCAATGGTGAGTGATGGTGTTAACATGATGGAGGTGATGGTTTGTGAAGGTAGATAGTAGGGTGGGAATGGTGGATGGTTAAGGGACGTGGGTGAAGAAGAAAATTAACTACAAGGGTAAAATAGTCAATTCATCATCACTTAACAGAGTAATTTAACTGATCTTAGGAATAAGGACCACACGAGTGCATATTTGTTTAACTCAATTACCAACTCTGTAATTATTAAAGCATTAGGACCACAAATGCAATATCTGTAAACCACAGGGACCAACTATGTATTTCTCTCTATTTTTTTATCATCATGTGTGTGTTTTATCTTGTCAAGTTACCGAGTTAGTCGCCCGTGTTTGTATTATGTAAACGTGATTTCAAATTAAAATATTAAATTACGTATAAGCCAAAAGTTTAAACCAATTTTTATTAAATATGTAGTTAAGATTCACAAATATAAATCTATTAAAATAAATGTGCATACTAATAGACGATAATCATTTCGTATATATTTCCATAGCATAATTGTCAGTTATTGTAAATTGATTGTATCATTATTTAGGAGATCTTAATTGATCTCATCTCTTGTATTTATACCCATTGTTATGGAATGAGAAAGTCATTGATTGATATTATTCTAGAATGGTATCAGAGCTAGAATAATCCTACCTTACCCTACCTTTTCTTCTACCGCCGCTGGTTACTCTTCCCCACCTTCCCACCGTCGGCCACCTCTATACCCTTCTTTCTCATTACTCTTTCACCATGGAAACTAAAATCCACCCTATTATAACAGTTTCTAACATAAATAACTTCATACCTATCACCCTAGAAGTCGAGTCTGCCAAATACTTGGCTTGGTTAGAATTGTTTTGCATACACTACAGAGCTTTCCAGGTTATTGATCATCTCGCCCCTAGATGAGTCATGGGACAGACTTGATGCTATTGTCTTACAATGGCTTTATAGTACTGTCTCCAATGACCTTCTTAACACCGTTATCGTTCCTGGCAACACCGCCTACGAAGTCTGGAACACTCTTGTCGGTCTCTTAATGACAACAAGAGTGCACGAGCCCTTCACCTTACACAAAAATTTTCCACCATCCAACTTGAAAATTTTCCTAACATGTCGGGTTATTTCTAGGCTAACAAATCAAACGCTGATCAACTAGCCAATGTGGACTCTCCAGTTGATAACAAGCGCCTCCTTTTGCAACTCCTTGCTGGCCTAATAGAGCTATACGAGAGCATTAAAATACTTGCAGTCCCGGGAACCCCTACCTTCCTTCTACGAGGCCCGTTTCCAACTTTGTATGATCGAGAGCCAGAAAGCGGAGAAAGCACTTGAAGCATCTCAGGTTGTTGCACTGGATACGGCTGGCCATCCTCCTCTTCAAACCCTTAGCAGCCATCTTGCAGTCCACAACAACCTTGGTTTTCATGGCCAGCCCCTCCTTGTCCCTACCCGACAAAACTACAGCCGACTCAAAACAAATCGGGTCAAGGTCTTCTAGGTCCTCGCCCATCTCAGGCTCACCACACCACTTACTCTCTAACCGACATCCAACAGGCGTTGTACACCATGACCTTGAACCCTCCATATTACAATGATGGTGTCATGGACTCGGGTGCAACTATCTCCATGGATCCCAACTCAGGTAATTTTCGTACTATTACTAATAATAACATGAATGAAAATATTATCGTTGGGAATGTCAACACCATCCCGGTACTTGGACATGGCCCCAGACCTTTAAACCACCTTACCCACCATTTGTCCTAAACCGTGTCTTATATGCACCCAAACTTATCCAAAAACTTATTTCAGTCCGTCAATTCACTAGAGATAACTCTGTTTCTGTGGAATTTGACCCATTTGGTTTTCTTGTGAAGGATTTCAAGAGCCAGATGCCTATCATCCAGTGCGACAGTAGCGGTGATCTCTACACCTTCTCAACCCAGGCCTAGTGTTTTTCTACCTCCACCGTTGCTGCTCAATCCTCCACACTTTGGCACCAACGAGTTAGACACTAAGGCCCGATGTTACTTCAGTCTCTCAAGAATTCTAATTCTATTGTTTTTAAATCCTTGAATAAAAATTTATGTGAACCTTGTGTGTTTGGGAAAAGTACTACATTACCATTTTATTCTTCGCCTAATGTTACTTTACACCCATTTAATGTTATTCATAGTGAATTAGTGATATTTGGACCTCCCCTGTTTTAAGCTTGGGTGGTCACCGTTATTATGTCTTATTCCTTGATGATTACACTAATTTCTTATGGACATGCCGTATTTCAAATAAATCTCAAGTTTTTACCATATTCACCACCTTTGCCAAAATGATACAAACACAATTTCAACACAACATAAAAACATTTCAATGTGATAACGGAAAAGAATACGTCAATGCCTCATTTAAGATTTTTTGACCGACACACTTTTCCGTCTATCATGCCCCTACACCTCATCATAAAATGGGAAAGCAGAGCGTAAAATCTGATATATTAATAACATCATCCGCACCATTCTCGCCCAATCATCTTTACCTAATACCTTTTGGCACCATGCCCTCGAAACTACCACATACCTCATTAATACCATTCCTAGCAAAACACATATTTTTCGCACCCCACCCATCTCATATATCACCAACTACCCACATATGACCACCTTAGAGTTTTTGGTTGTCCTTCCTATCCCATAATCTGCTATCCCATAATCCAACCACCAACATTCACAAACTTGAGATTCGTTAACATCCATGTGTCTTCATCGGGTACCCCTCGTACCATAGAGGGTACATGTAACACCCCAACCGATGGCAGAAACATCGAGGTGTCACGTAGTGACGATTGTTCAATAGCTCATGGGACTAAAATGTAAATATTGATACATTGATTAAATAGTTATTACATTGAAATGAGATACAAAGATACAATGATTCAAACTAACAATCTAAATTGAAATACAATGGATCCAAAATCTATAAATTCCAAAGGCTTAAAAGTCATCTCATAAATAACCTGAAACATGTACGAAAATAATTTTGTCAATACAAAAATGTATTGGTGAGCATACCCTGTTTTGAATACATATAGTAGAAAAACGTTTCGCAATTCATGCGTTGTATACTGTTTGCAATTATGTAATAAGTAGTATCCAGGTCAAAATCAACCCTATGAAAGTGAAATGAAATTTATATATAGTATCCGTTATTAACAGTAGTAATGAAACACATAGCAATGACCAAGGTCTCTCAACAGAGTCACAAGGGGTATATACCATAGTACTATTCATTGAAATGCTAGGCCACAACAGTTAATGATTTTGACAAGTCATAGATACACAAAGTAACACAAAGCAAACACACATGAGAATTGCACTCAGTGAAAAGAAATAGCAATTTGACATAAGGTACATGAGTAGCCCCAAACAGTAAAATGAAAAAGGGGAAAGATATACTCACAGTTTTGCTAAGCGCGATAAATCCAAACAAAACTCGTCACAAGATAAACTTGGGAATTCCAAAGAATTCAACCTATACGTATAAGAATAATAATGAGGGAAAATGACTTAAAAGTCAAAGGCATCTAGAATCTAAGGCGTTAGGGTTTGCTAGGCTTATGTGGGGAAAATGAAGTTTTATGATAACTCGGTCTTAATAATAATTTCAAATTCAAATGTATAACATAATTTAAGTTCAAATATATTATTAAAATATAATTATTACTATTTAAATATTTTATATAAAAATATTCCAAGTAATTGATTCAAAGATTTTAGTTAATCGACATAACTAATTTATATAGTTACAATAATTGTAATTAAATACATAAATGAATAAAAATAAGTTAAACATTAGCACTTATATTTCCACAATAAATAGTATTTCTATTTTATAAATAAGATATTTATAAAACAGATTTTATAATTTATATAAAAATAGATGATTTATTATGACTAATTAAGTACAATAAAAAAAAATACAAGATATGGTCAAAAAATGATATTTTTATGAAAAACAAATACTTTCTAATGTAAATCAATGAAAATAATTTTCCCATAATTATTCTAAATTTATTTATATTTAAAACTGATTTAATGCATTTAAATCATATTTAAATGATTAAAAATAGGAAAACCAATAAAAAGAATTGTTTTCTGGACCAATAATTTGTATTTCAGTTCATTATGATTAGAAATAATTTTTCAAAAATTTTGAGATTAAAATCATTAAAAATGAATTTTTAATCAATTAATCATTATTAAAACAATTTAAATTAATAAAAATACGAAATAGTTTATTTTCTAGAAACTAAAAATATGATAATTTTCCATGAGGTGTCAAGATGCTTGATGTGTTTGTGAACACACCATGTTAATATGCTAGTTTTGTATATATATTATTGTTTGATCGATGTATTTTAGGTCTTTTAAATATAACATAAATCCATTATTTTTTATTATTATTTATTATGTAATTTGTTTTGATTCTTGCATTTTGTCTAGGTTTATATTGAATAAGCTCATTAGTGTGTTATTAATGTATTATATATCTATCGATATATATAAAAGAAAACGTATATGCTGACGTGACGTGCAATGGAGGCCTCAATATCCCTTTGAGAGTGCCACGTGGCATCATAATTGAAAGATTTTAGTGTTTTTGAATTATTTCTTTTTTTAATTAAAAAAAAGATAAACATAAAACCCTAAATTAAATTGAGTTATTTTAGGAAAAAAAGAATTTAAAATTAAATTTAAAATTTTCTCTCTCATGTTTCCTCCCATAATTTTTAAACGTTTATATCTTTTATATACGGGATTTTTTAAAGAAAAAAATTACACCAAATTAACGAGCGTTTTATTATCTTTCCAACGAGTACCATAGTCCTATATAAAAAAACGGAGAAAAATCGACTATTTTTTGTGGGGTTTCGTTCATACAGGAAAAAAACACACAAAGTGTTCATGTTATTCATTAATCATGTTTTTTCTTTTAAACCAGGTTCTTATCTACGATGTTGAAAATCAGACCAATCGCCATGTTATCATTGAAATTTTACTAGGTATACTTCATCAAGAGAAGTTAGGAGAAAGAATCGCGCAATACTGCAACACATGGTGTCACCTTATAGCAAAGTTATTTTTTTTATTTATTTAATTACAAGAGTAATAATTATTACTATTAGTATTAGTATTATTATAATGGTTATATTTTTCAACCCCGGGACGCTCCCGGAAAGAATTGATAGTTGCTGACGTGGTGTTCAATGGTGGCCTCAACCATCTCTTGATTATGCCACGTGGCATAATGAGATGCAATAATTACAACTTCCAACTTAAGTGTTTGTTTAGTTGATTAGGTTAAGAATTATAAGAGCCATTAGAATGTAAGATATTAGAGAGATGTGATGAGTTTTTTAATAGTTGCAGCTTACATAAGTGATTCTTTAGATGATTACTGATTAGGTTTTAGATTAGGGAATATGAGTTATTACTGATTAGGATACTATGAACATGCAATGATTGAGAGATTTTGTGGTTAGTTAATTTGAGCCATTTGCAATAGGTTATCACGTAAAATTAGATTTTTCAACCCCGGGACCCTCCCGGGGTAATCAGCTAGTATATATATATATATATATATATATATATATATATATATATATAGGAAAAAGATCAAATAGGAACCAAGAGCCTAGTTAGGAACTTAGGAACCAATCTGAGCCATTCATCTTTGATCTTGATCTAGGGGGTAGTTATGTAATTAGACAATTAAATATTATATTTTAATTTAATTAAAAGTTTTATATATGGCAGTTAATTATCTTCCTGCAATTAATATGCAAGTTTTTCTTTGACTTTCCTTAAATCTCTCAACCTATTATCATCTCTAATCCCAAATAAAAAAAAAACACATTCGATTGAATTCGATTGAATCATGCCAATGTACACTTCAAAAACGAATATACACCAATGTATATCTGTGTTGATGATGAATGAAAAAACGAATATACACCAATGTATATCTGTGTTGATGATGATGAATGAAAAAACCAATATACACCAATGTATATCTGTGTTGCTGATGTTGAATGATGATGAATGAAAGAACGGATATACACCAATGTATATCTTGTGTTGGTGATGATGATGAATGAAAAAACGAATATACACCAATGTACACTGTTGTATATATACCGAGATACAATTTTAATAGTATATACAATAAATACGTTTGGGTATACCATAAACACTAATTTGCTGTTTCCAAATATACATGAGTTTCTTATTAATTACCTAATAAATGATATTGAACAAAAGACATTAATACCCCTTTATTAAAATAACAATTAATTAAAGTTTTACTTATTTACAATCATACCATTGAAGATGGATGGCTTAGATTGGTTCCTATAGTTCCTACTTAAGGGTTGGTTCCTATTTGAACCCTACCCTATATATATATATATATATATATATATATATATATATATATATATATATATATATAGGGTCGAGATCCTGTACAAAGTGTGTTTTGTGTGAGAAGGGCAAGAAGTGTTTTGGACCATTAGATCATCTTAATCAATGGTTTAGATTTAATGAGTGGCATTATTGTAAATAATGTTATAGTTATAATAACTAATTAGGCTACTTAGGGGTATAATGGTAAAACACACCCTACATTTAATTCACATTTAAAGGGTCTAATTAAAAAATGGAAGGCCTAATAAATTCAATCTTCCTATTTACATCCTCCATTTAATTCACATTTAAGTGTCTCTCACCTCTCTCTCTCTCTCTCTCTCTCTCTCTCTCTCTCTCTCCTCTCTCTCTCCCTACGCCACCTACACAACCGCCATCAACCACCACAAACCACCACCATCAACCGAACCATCATTCGATAGCCACCATCACAAACATAAATAATCAGAGTGTTTTTTTTAGGGATGAAGATGAAGACGACATGAGGTGATAATGGATCAGTGTGTTTTATGGTGGATTATTTTAAACAACATTCATATTGTTGTGTTTTATGTTCAAAGGATTTTTGTGTGGTTTAGTGTTTTTTGAATTTAAAACACATTTTAAATGTATGTATAGTTGTGTTTTTTGAATGTGTTACTGATTGTGTATGATGAAGATAAAACACACTGGATTATGGAGAAGATGATGATAAAACACACGGGACTGTTTAAAACACAAAGTTGAGAATATGGTGATAAAACACACGGGTATGAACGTAAAAACACCTTGTTGATGAAGCAACTTACAAGACTATAATAAAACACCAATGTGCATAAAAAAACCATATTTTTTGCATCAGTAAAAACTCCTTATAAAAATACACAAAAGGTGTGTTATACCTTCAAACCTTATGGTATACCAGTAAAACACAATGTGCTCACATCAGTAAAACACACCAATATGAATGCTGTTTTGATCGTATATAATTCAGTAAATGAATGATAATGTGCTGTATGTTAATAAAAACTCTATAAAAATTCGTGAGATGTGAAACAAAATCCCTAAGAATGCTCCTAAATTAAACACGAAATTAATTAGCCATTATCTCCTAAAATAAGATTAGCAATGCAATTTACAATGTTACCCTTCTATATAATAAAATAGGCCGTCATGTGTCACACTATTATTGGTTCCCACACTTCTCACAAAAAATAGGTTTTGTACATGATCCTAAACCTATATATATATAGGGGAAAGATCCGGTACAAATAGGTTTTTTGGTAAGAACTGTGAGAATCAAAGGAGGGTATTTTTTTTTCTATTTTTTTTTCAAATTTTTTTCCCCATATTGTTAAACATGTATTATAGTATTGAAAACTAAAAAAAAAAAAAAATTGTTGTAGAGTAATTACGTTGTAGAATAATTATGTAGAGTAATTACATAATTACTCTAGTGTAAACTAATGTACTTACCTTAATGACGTAATTACACTAAAAAAAATTTTTTTAAATTTTTTTTTTTGTATTATTCATCTAGAAAGAATGCTTAAGCACATGAGAAAAAAATTAAAAAAAAAAATAAATTTTTTTTACCCCCTTTGATTCTCACAGTTCTTACAAAAAAACTATATGTATTTGATCTTTACTCTCTCTCTCTCTCTCTCTCTATATATATATATATATATATATATACATAGGGGAAAGTTAATTTGAGAACACCTATATTTCGTGCGAACCGTGAGAACGACATCTAAAACCATTCAAATTCAAAATTTCTTTTTACGCTTATCTTTATTACTAAAATACAATCCCAAAAACACAATTTACGCGTAAAAATTCAAACGTAATACGAAAATAAATTGTTTTTACACATGTGTAAATTTACTGTTTATACATGTGTAAACTGTTTCATTTACACATGTGTAAAAAGTTAATTTGAAAGTGTTTTTGCAGGAAAAGATGTATTATTTGGAAAGAAAATTCATTTATTAATGTTGTATTTTGATTATAATGAGGTTTGTATTAAAAAAAATTGATTTTGATTGATTTTTTTACTTGTTCTCACGGTTCTCACGATATTTAGCGTTCTCAAGATAACCCTCCCCTATATATATATATATATATATATATATATATATATAGGCTAAGTATATACAAAAAACCCAAAATTTTGAAGAAACTCCCAAAAACCTAACTAGTGGACCACAATGCTCCACATCACCAACCAAAACAAATTATTTTTTATTAACCCAAGGGGTATTTCAGTCATTTCTCCCCTCTCTCTCTATCAAATGTCAGGTATATATCTTCTTCTTCTCTCTCTGATTTTTTCAAAAATTTGATTTCTCTCCATTCCCTCTCTCCTCTCATCTCTATCAAAGGTAGATCTGATTGTTCTCCAGATCTGAATGTTCTCCATCATCTCTATCTCTCATCCCTTCTCTTTATCTCTCTTTTTATTTCAAAAAAAAAAAAAATCAGATCTGATATGTTTTTACGATCAAGATGAAGATAAGGAGGTCAATCTTGGTAATGGTGAGGACGGAAGGCGGTGGTATGGCGGTGGTGGTTCTCGTCGGAGACGATGATGGTGACGGGTGACAGTGGAGATTTGGAGCAGACAAATGGGAGTTATACACAAGATCTGTTGGCTCTCTGTATTCACCATTAAAAAAGAAGATTCCATCATAGAAACTAAAGAAGATGGTGATGACGAAGAAGAACAGAGGGTGAAACTTTTCAAGAAGCATGGTTGGTAATTTATTTATTACTATTTAATTGTAAGTGTAATTTAGGTTTATTATTAGGGGGTATCTGTTTTTCGAGTTTTTTTATTGTCCCAACCCTGTTTTTTGTGGATGTTAGTTAAAAAACGATTATAGATTCAACTGAAAACCATGGTTTTTTCATAAGGATTTTTTCGAGGCAAACAACTTTTTGAGATTGCTCCAGCCCTTTTTTTGTGACATCTATGTGTTTTGTTTTTTTTAGTTTGAAAAATTTTGTTGTTTTTTTGTGTGTTTCTAGCATCCCTTTTTTTATGTTAGGGGTTAGGTGGTTTAATTTTTTTTTTTAAGTTGGAAATAATTGTTGTTTTTTTGTGTGTTACTAGCATCTCTTTTTTTGGGTGATTTATTATATTAAACATCGAAAATGATTTTTCGTTTTGTGTTTTATGTTCGTAGTATCTTTGTGTTTAGTTAGGGTGTTTTTATCGTCTATATTTTCGTATAATCTTTGTGTTTAGTTAGGCTGTTACGTGTGTAGCATATCTGTTTTTTGCAGTCAAATTCTGTTCTATGTTTTCTAGCATATCAATTTTTGTTCTATGTTTACTGCAGACTACAAAAGTTGTCTGTGTTTTTCCTGTTACACATGTAACACTCATGTGTTTTTGCACCATGTCTGTCTTTTTTTTTGTTTTCTCATGTATGAGTTTTTTTTTATGTTACCTATGTCTTTTTTACAGAAAATGTCTGTTTTTGTGTTTTCTCATATAGTCTTATCTATAACTAAAGATAGAAAATGTGTTGTTATTTGTTTTCGGAATGACTTTTCGGAATGTTGTTATTTTGTGTTTTCTCTGTGTTTAGTTAGGGTGTTTTTCTCGTCTATATGTTCGTATCATCTCTGTGATTTTACTTAGGGGTGTTTATTATGTTAAACATCGAAAATGATTTTTCGTTTTGTGTTTTATGTTCGTAGTATCTTTGTGTTTAGTTAGGGTGTTTTTATCGTCTATATTTTCGTATAATCTGTGTTTAGTTAGGCTGTTACGTGTGTAGCATATTTGTTTTTTGCAGTCAAATTCTGTTCTATATTTTCTAGCATATCAAATTTTGTTCTATGTTTACTGCAGACTACAAAAGTTTTTGCTGTGTTTTCCTGTTACACATGTAACACTCGTGTGTTTTTGCACCATGTCTGTCTAGTTTTTTTTTGTTTTCTCATGTATGAGTTTTTTTTTAATGTTACCTATGTCTTTTTTACAGAAAATGTTTGTTTTTGTGTTTTCTGATATAGTCTTATCTATAACTAAAGACAGAAAATGTGTTGTTATTTGTTTTAAGAATGACTTTTCAGAATGTTTGTTATTTGTGTTTTCTCTGTGTTTAGTTAGGGTGTTTTTCTCGTCTATATGGTCGTATCATCTTTGTGAATTTACTTAGGGTGTTTTATTCTGTGTTAAGGTAGGATGTTACGTGTGTAGCGTATCTGTTTTGCAGTCAAAGGTTGCTTGTAATTCAGTAAAAAATGTATGCTGGGTGCAGACTACAAAAGTTTGTCTGTGTTTCCAGAAAAAAATCCTGTTACACATGTAACACTCGTGTTTTTTGCACCTTATCAGGAATGTAATATTGCATATTATAGAGGAAGAATTTGGAAAAAAATTCTTGAATGGAATGTCATTGATCATGGGATGAAATATATGTTTGCGTATGTTTCGTATGTAACAGCACCACTAAGTTGGTATACATTAGTTTCTGTTTTTTTTACTATATACAAAGTTTTGATTTTTTCATGTAAATTGATGAATTTTGTTTTATTTTTGCAGGTGAGCATATTTTTTTGCATTAAAGATGAAGATGATTATCAAGAATGAAGTGTAGACAAATTTTTTTTATTTATGATAGTTTTTTTTAGCATTTTGTCGATTTGTAATGATCGTTTTGTTTGTTTTAGCACTTTGTAAGAAACAATTTTTGTGTACATTTGAATGTTTTTTGATCTATAAAGTTTTTAATTGATTATATACAATCTGTGCAATTTTAACGTACGCAACACTGCATATGTTACATATGTAACACGGGCGTCTGGCAGCTTATATAAGAATGTGGAAAAAGTAAGAGAGAGATGATGTGACATGTGTGGGGTCCACACTGTCATATCTGCTTTTCAGAAAATGGCATTTGACCATTGTGCCCTTTTTTTGTCATCTACCCTAATTATTTTATTAAAATAATGTAGAATCAATCTAAGCCATTGATCACTTTAGATCAATGGTTTAGATTAAGTTTACTAAGTTTCTTCAAAATAGGAGGGTTTTTATTTAATCCTTGTCCTATATATATATATATATATATATATATATATATATATATATATATATATATATATATATATATAACAAGCAACTTAGGGTGTGAAAGGAGATCATGACCTTTCAAACAGGTGCGAGTTATTACTGCATGTCTTTTTCACCAACTAATATTAATATATACATACCCTATTATATTAAAGTACATTATATTTGATATTGATGAATATACAGTTGTGTGTATTTTAGTTCAAATCCTTTCTTTATACAATTGTATCCACTGTGTGTTTATACATTCGTGAAAAGTTTTTATTAAGAAAATAGTTTAATTGATCATATAAATAAAAATCAAAGTGTTTGTTTGATTGTTTCTGTGTCTAAAAAAAAGTATCATGTGATCGTAATTCATCAATCGAATCATTTGATTATTAGCACATTAGAATTGCGTTCATCCATGATGAATTAAAAATAACATCAATCTGATTGTCTCAGTCCGATTAAAAGGAAGTTTATATAACATATAAAAATCAACTTAACGTCGTTTACGTTCTTTCTTCCGTTCCATCTTCAACGTCGCCTTTTTCTTTTCCATCTTCTTCATTGCTTATGATGGTTACGACGTATTGCGGTTTTCCTATCAACCATCCCATCGTTCTGTCAACAACAAAGGCAACGATTCGTGATTTCGTTCAATATATATATATATATATATATATATATAGGTAAAGTATATGGAGGAAACCCCCCTTATTTGGTAAACTCTGGAAACTCTGACTTCCCAACATTTTTTTTTTTTGAAAAAAATAGGGTATGTAATATACATTTTTTAAGCATTTCGAGCCAAAAAAATCGAAAAAAGCGCCGAACGGTTTTTTTTTTAAAAAATAAAAAACGTCTACTGTTTACATATAGTTAACACATTGTTAACACCTGTTATTAGCGCTTAACATGTGTTAGTCAAAATTTTATTTTATTTTTTAAAAAAAAATACTCGGCGCTTTTTAATTTTTTTGGCCCAAAATGCTTAAAATCATGTATATTACTTGCCCTATTTTTTTCAAAAAAAAAAAAATAATTGGGAAGTCAGAGTTTCCAGAGTTTACCAAATAAGGAGGGTTTTCTCTATAACCATTCCCTATATATATATATATATATATATATATATATATATATATATATATATATATATATATATATTATATATATATATATATATATATATATATATATATATATATATATATATATATATATATATATATATATATATATATATAGGGGAGGGTTATAATAAAAACCCTCTAAAATGAGAAAACCATGTAAACTCATTTGTGACCATTGATTAAACTTGATGGAGGGTCTAGATTTAATCTCTATATTAAAATGCAATAAAGTACATTAAAGGAGGAGAGAGGCATTAATAATGGTATTGTAGTAATTGACCATCAAACTCTGTTGGTTACTGCATGGTTGCAGAAACCGTCACATCATTCCTCTCTCTATCAATAAGATCTCCCTCTCTCTTTTATTGCATTTACAAACCTCCAAATTTCAAAAATCCCCCCAACCCCTGTTCTCTCTAACAGTCCATCGAGAGTGGTTGTTCATCAACAAACAAGATTATTTGAAGAAACCAAAAAAACAATTACTGATCAAACATCAACGAAAGGATGGCATCGTTCATGGGGAGCCTATCGTCGTTTGCTCGACGGTTAGGTTCGAAGAAAACTTCAAAAAGGTATGGGTTTAATGTTTTTGATTACCATTGTTATTCACTGTGAAAAAGTTTTGATGGTTCTCGAGTCTGGTGGAGTAAATTACTGGTATCGAAGTTTTTGAATTTGGAATAGTTGATATGCCCTGAAATGGGGGTTCTGGAAATTGTTTATTAGAATATGAATAATTATAGGGTGGGGTATCTTGTGAATGGGGGCCTTGTGAATATGACATACTCGTGTTGAAAAATGGACATATGGCCTGAATACCTTGATACTTTGTTTGAAACAGGAAGAAAAGGAAAGTGATCATTTTGTCTGATGATTCAAAATCAAAAAGACGTGGTAAACGAACTACAAAAAAAACCACTGACCCGAAAGAAGTAAAGCGTCAATTAGGTAAGTATTACATATGTTATGGATATTAATGATTGAGGATATTTTCATTTATATGCTGCTGTGCTTCTATTTGTGTTTGTGGTAATCCTGTATTAATGATGATATGTTGTTTATAATGTAATTATGTTTTCTTAACTGTTCTGTTATTAGAGTATGATTCGGACACACCGCTTGTCAATTTAAAAAGACGGTGTAAAAAAGTCGTCAAACATTGTCCGAATGATGATCCAGGGCCGTCTAGGGAGAAAACTACAGATGACGAGGAGGGTGGAGAAACATCAGTTGAAGCGTCTGATGATAGTGATGCGGAGTTTTCCGGGACTGGAAAAAGTGAGGATGATGAATCAAGCGTGAAGCCACGTAAGGGTAAGGGTCAGTATTGAAAATATATTTTAAATCCATGTCAAGTATATTACTATGCCTTAATTTGCGAATTGTTGTGTTTTGTGTCAAGCAGAGAAGCCGTCGTTCTTTTCTAACCGTCGCCTTCGACAGGCAGCGAAAAATAAAGGTATGTGATAAGATATGTTTTCGATTCTTTGCCCGTTACGTATGTAAATCAGTTTTATGTGATGGCGTTCAGCCATATCTCCTGATTTCTTATGTTTTGTAGAAGCAAACAAGAATATAGCATCTGGAGAAGTTCAAACAAAAACAAAGAAAGGTGGATCAGTTATTGATATTTACATTGCTATAGTGACTAAACAGTTAACACCTAATATGGTTACATGTGTAACAGGTGAAGAAGTCATGCATGTCTATGATGTGTCCTCGAGCTCACCAGTTAGGATGACCAGATCAAAAGCACGAGCGTTGCAGATTTCACCTGAAAAAACAAGGGCCAAAAATTCCAAACCAAAAAAGGCAAACAAACGTAAGAGGGCAGAGAAGTCGTCGAACGATAGCATGAAGCCTCGTAAGCAGCGCAAAAGGTCGAAGTTGAACGAGTGGCTGGGAATACGTACTAGGTCATCACCAACACAGTTTACAAGGTGCATAAACATACTAAGCGACGAACAACGACTGGCGGTTAAGGAAATGGGTTTTGGTCGGCTGCTGGGTATAAAAATGGATGGGATACCAGCAAAGTTAGGGCATTATGTTGTGGATAACTTGGACCCAGATAGTTTGGAGTTGACCTTGCCGTCTGCAACTCTTAGCATTGACGCTGAAGTCGTACACAAGATACTCGGTATTCCAATTGGAGGAGTGTCTTTCAATGTGCTAGAGAGTAGGGACGAACATGATGAAGGGATAGCTAAATGGAAAAAGAGGTACCCGCCGAGCAGATTTATATCTCCAAAACAAATGGTTGATATGATTGAGAAAGAGTCCAATGGTGAGGATGACTTCAATTTCCGAATGGATTTTATAATGTGCTTCTATACTATCATGGTTGATTGCCACAAACAAGGCAGTTTGAAGGACAACATACTAGACTATCTGACGGATGATTTGGATTTTGCTGGACTTGATTGGTGTGAGTTAGTAGTGGAGGTGCTTAGGAGTTGTAAAGTTGGTTGGAGGCGAGACAGTTTGGATCCACCTTTTACAGGGCCGCTAACCTTTTTGACAGTAAGTTAATTTTTTACGTATGTTACATATTCACTTAGGTACTACTGACCGTATTTGTTTTCTTGATACTAATCATGTATACGACATCTATTTTGCAGCTTTTGTACGTGGATAGTTTTAAATGCAAAGGTGTTGATGTTGATTCTTCGGTGGTTCCTATGAGTTTCTGGACATTCCAAAGGTTAAGAGACAGGGAAAGGATTGAGATAAAAGAAGGGGGTTTCGGAAGGGGTACTTTGAAGCCGTTAACTTCGTACGAGGGTGTGAAGCTTGGAATAGATGAGCCAAGCATCAAGGTTGGTAAAAAATTATGTACTACAACATAACAGTTCATGTATTCCCCGTATTACATATTTATGGCATGCTAACAAAAAATTACCAAACAGGAAAGGGTAGCAAGTGTGGGGGATCTCGTCGATGTTTTGATTAGAACGAGAAAGAGGGTTGAATCGGCCATCTGCAAGTTAGATGAGGACTATCCAGGTAGAAAAGAAGTTGTTGCTGTCAAGGCTAGGTATGATGGGTTCATTAAAGACATGGGGGAGGCGAGTGAGGTCGGAGCTGTTGCGCGTGTAAATGCTGATGGAGAAATCTCCTCTGTTATAGCTGCCATAGGTAAATGTACCACCATTGCTAACTGCCAGTTTGATGTTTAAGCACAATACCAAATTTTGTTAAATATAAATCCATTGAACGTCTATATCGAAAAATTAGCAGATAAGGCTGAACAAAGCAACAAAGGAAAAGCAGTCGAGGATGATGTGTTGAGTTTGGGTGATTCGCCGCTAAACAAGTCCCCAATCACACGATCAAAAAAGAAAAGCGTTGGTGGCACGCTGGATGAGGCAGGGGCATTGGAAAGTCCGATTCTAAGCCAATACAGGAAGAATCTGCATGACAGTGCAAAGCAGAAAAATGATGGTTCCAAAACAGGTGCTACATGTGTTACACACATTAGGAACATTATGTTTAACTGTTTATGTATTTAACACTATGCACATTCCATTCATTAGGAAGCATTGTGTGTGACTGTTTATATATTTAACATACGTAACAGGAGATGAAGATCTTGCCAGGAATTTAACCAACAAATTTTCTGAGGTTAGTGAAGACGTGCAAAATGAACAGGATGTAGCATGACAATCAGGGGGACTAGAAAAAGAAGGTAAGTAAAATATAGCTAGGGTAGGTTCGGTTACATACGCATAGGTCAGCGGGTGGGGAGAATTTGCTAAGATTGTAATGTTATGATATGTTACAGATGTCGATGCCAGCAGACAAATTGCTGAAAATGTGTTAGGTGATGTGTTTCCCACTTGCAATGAAGAGGAATTGGTGAGCACACAAACCTTGGGTGCAACACAAGAGGCCGAATTAGGTAAATAATGAATTCTTTTTTATACACGTGTAAAATCGTAATAAACAACAAACTGAAAATTAACTAGCTGTTAAATGTTAATTAACTTTAAGCACGGAATAATATTGTTGTTTCAGAACTGGATGCACCAAACAATGAAATTGAACAGGAGGTTCTGACCACACAAACACAGGCAGCAACACAAAGTGAACCAATAGGTATGCCGGTTGACTGTTATAAAATTGCTAATGTATACATCTGTTTTATGATTGTTATCTGGTGACGTATGTTACACAGTCTCCTCAGGCGGCACTCCATCACATGAAGCTACTGGTGAAGACAACAAAGATGACTCAAGTGTGAAGGTGGGAGACACAAAAACAGATGAACAACTGCAAGAGGAGAAAACAGGTATTATTATAAAAACCATATATATCCACGACTAAAGGCTGGTATAACGCATCGCCAAACATATTAATCATGTGTTTTAAAACGTTGTATTCCAGGCGATGAGAAAATTTCAACAAGCGAAGCAGATGTGCACACAACGAGTAACAAAGAGTCAGGTATGATATTGTAATATTTATAAGTACATGGATAGCTGATTTGGATGTGTGATAAGTGGGCTTGTGCGAAAATGTCCTACAGAAGTACAGCCAGACACGGCAGAAACTAGTGATAGGGGCAAGCAGGTTGCTGAGCCGGGGACACAAGCAGGTATGCAAATAAAACCAAATTGAAATAAGTCTATAATCCACAAAAAAGTCCACATATTATTTGGGGTAACACATTTGCAGGAATCTCCTGGATTATTCCATCTATGTCGACACCGGATAGCAACGATGCGCCAAGTTTTAGCTTTGGCTTAACACAGGCAGAACCAGCAGATCAGGGGGGGTCAGGTGTGAATTGACTTCTTAAAAATAAAAAAATATAGAAATGTTATATAAATGCTTTGTGTTTTTAACAGTTTTTAATGCTTATCTTACAGGATCTGTCACAATGTCTCAGACAATGGAACCTGGTTTGAAGGACCAACCAGGTGAATCAGGTATCAACTCTATATCTTAACAATGTTGAACTGCTGGATCGGATCAGTCAGCTAATGAAAGTTGTGACGTACGTTACAGATGGTGGCGGTGTGGCTCCAAATGAAAAGACAGTTTGCCAGGACGTTGTCGCATCAATGGTGTATCCGTTGGTGCAACCTGTGAGTTCATATGACGCACAGACTCAGACTTACAATGAGTATGGCCCTAGTGGAAATCTGCAAGAAGATGATGACAACATGACCTTGGCGATGCGTCAAGAAATGATCGCCAAGATGGATGCAACCAAGAGAAACCCACTACGTGAAAGGAATGTGACATACGTTCATAAGTCACCTTTTCACATAAGGGGGGTAAATTTGGGAGAGGGGGTGACGAAGGATGATGATGCTGTGTGGAACTTTGTTTACAAGGACGAGGATCCGTTGAATATGTTGTGTGGTTCTGAGGAAAGAAGGAGGGTAGCCATAAGTAATCGGTAAGTAACATGAACAATGCATGTGGTAATAAGTTCTTGAACTGCTGTAACATGTGTAACTGGGAGCATTTTGGTTTCTGTTTTTTTCAGCATAGAGCATGGAGAACCAGTGGAAAATGTAGACATACCCGATGATGAAATAGATAACTCACTTGCCAAGTAAGACCATGACCAATGTTTAAACTTATAAGACTGCTTCAAAAAATTTATCTTGGTTAACATGTGTACAGTGAGGTGTTGTTCAAAAGTTTATGTGACGTGGAAGCCACACGTAGCATGATCAAAACTTTGAAGCCGGGGAAGCAGGTGATGGATGTGATCATTGACTGTTGGGTGGATGTTTTAAACTACGAGGAGAGGTTAAAATCGGACGGGGCCCCTCTTCGTTTGTTTGTAAGCACAACCGCAGTGGTAAGTTATTTAAAAAGACAACATCGGTTTACGTATGTTATGAAAACTGGTATTGATTTTTTTTTTCTAACAAAAAAAATAGGTTCCATGGATGCTTAATGATACCAAGTGTGATCCGATCCATCGAGCTTCGCGGTTTTCAAACGCGATGTCTGCCGCAGTGCCGGCCTATGAGACCAACCGTGACTTCAAACGATATGATATCGTCTTTTTCCCAATCCTTGAAAGGGCCCACTACTACTTATTGGTCTTTGAGCTAAAGAATATCGCCATAATGCTGATTGATAATGACAAAAAACGAGGGAGGCGAACATGCAAGGATCATGCTGACTTCCACAAAAAGGATACTGTGCACAAATATGTAAGTTGTTTTAATCACTTTTGAAAAACGTAAAACATTGGTCATTTAAAATCAAATGTTTCTTTCGTGATGATTTGTTTTTGGGTTTCATGATGCATGATAATTGTAGAAGCACATGTTTGTGGAGTTCCTTAAAAGCATCAACCATCCGAAGGCGGGAAAGATCGGAGGGGCGGAGATACATAGGTTGGATGTAGAGTGGGGAACGGCTGGTAATGCCACAGATTGTGGGGTCTTCCTAATGAGACACATGGAGAGATTCATGGGGCTTCATGTACCGTTTGAATGCAATTTCAGTAAGCATTGGCGCACTAAAGAAGGCGAGATCAACAAGCTACGTTCGAAGTACACAGCGCATATTTTGCGTTCACCGGTTAACACAAAGAAGGGTGAGGTGGAAGCTAGGGCACATTTGAAGTAAGGAGGAACGTTCGTGAAGGGGGGGTTGTTTAACTGTGTATGACAATTATGTAGTGTTTAAAACTGTTTTTTGGGTGATAATACACCTAACATACTGCTGGGTTCTGTAAGATAACTTAACTAGTATGGTCAATTGTTGAACAACTAACTGTGTTTGATTATAATAGTATTCTGTTACGTATGTAAAAGTGTTGTCAGCAAGTCTGTTACATACATAACAGCTGCGTACTTGGTTAGGTGGTACGGTAATCTGAGTGTTATGGATATTGAGTTATAGGTTAATTGATTAAGAGAGGGTTAATATGTTATTTGACTACTTAACAAATCTGTTACATACATAACAGGTGCCTACATGGTTAGGGTGTTCCTTGACATACCATACTAGTCTTAGAAAGGTAAGATGTTTTTTTATGAAAGAAATGGTAACTGATATGGAATGCAACAAGTATTAAAAGTGCATAATTATAACGGCTCTGTAATCCAAAGTCATGCACATACTGTACACTGACAGAAAAATAGATTTACACAAAGAACTTCTTACACATTTAGCAATATTTTTAAGAGTTATAGGAAACATCAGGGAATTTTGACATACAAAAGCTATATAACCAGAAGTACCAACCGATCAAATACCAAATATGGTGTTTGGTGAAATCAACTTTGTTACACATGTAACATGAGGGTTTCTTATGCTAGGATTAATATTCACCACCAATCACCTTGGCTACACAACAAGGACTGTTCAATACCCCTGATTTGTGGGGCACAACTGACCTGTTACACATGTAGCATAATGTTTTGAACAGAAAACCCTAAAAGACAAACAGGTTGCAAAATGGGTACAGGACAAGTGTTAAAGTATAGGGGGCTCAAATGTGTTATTTTACTATTTAATAAATCTGTTACGTACATAACAGATAGGAACCTGGTTAGAGTGTGACATACCATGTTAGTCTTAAAAAGGAAAGCTGAATTTTTGGTGTGTTACATACATAGAGTATGGGGGCTCAAATGTGTTATTTTACTATTTAATAAATGGCAAACTGATTGAAAATTAACCTGTTACACATGTAACATGAGGGTTTATTATGTCTCGGATTAATATTCACCCCCAATCACATTGGAAACACCACAAAGGGATGTTCAATATCCCTGATTGGTGTGGCACAACTATGTTGTTACACATGTAGCACAATGTTTTTAACAAATAACCCTAAAAGACAAACAGGTTTAAAAATGGGTACATGACAATTGTTAAAGCATAGGGGTTAATATGTTATTTTACTACTTAACAAATCTGTTACATACATAACAGATAGCTACATAGTCAGACTGTGACATACCACACTAGTCTTAAGCAAACACATGATAATAAAAAACTACATAGACAGTCCTTAATAAGGTTAAGACTTAGACAATAACACATAACAAAGGTACGACTACCCAGCAAAAACAGGTTAATCAACAAAAGCATAACCATCGTAAGTTGCAGCCATTATGGCGAGAATTTTCCATACTGCGCTTCCAAGCTCAGCTCCGACATTTCACTGTCCTCGTCTTCCCAAGGGTTGTAACTTGCCCACCTGGCGAGGGTATTTGGGGAATTTGGACACAATTGACAACCGCAATACTCGTGATCATACTCAACACCTGGACATGCAACAGCCGATATTGATACAGGCTCTTTGGTTACCGAGTACGCAGTGCCAACTGACACCCCTCCGTCAACTTCCATCTGTGCATCGCCCGACGACGCCGGTGTACTATTACCATCTTGCATCATTAGAGTTTCGACACCTTTTTTCGGTACTTTGCTCTCGTTGGGATCATTAACATCATTCCAAGCATGAATGGCTTGGTGTTCAGTACGCTCCAGTAACGCCCAAAAATCAGTTACTTTTGAAGTGACCTCCTCTTCGCTTTTTGTCTTCTGGCGCTTGGCTGCATGAGGTTTTGAAGGGCTTTCCATTTGCAGAAAGTGTTTCTTTTGGTAAGTTAGGAACACTATTATTATGGGATGGAACAATGATTTATATTTTACCAAAATGAGGTATATAAACTATGTTCAAGGATGGGTGGTTGGGTGGTTGGTGATAATTTAATTTGGGTTTAATGCTATAGTGGTAGATTTTGCTTTATGTCAAATCAACATGTCATAAATATTTTTGGGTGCTAGTTTGTGCATCATGATTTTATATTTTATTCTCTTCATTTATTACTTTGGGAAGTACATATTTTATTAGATTTTGGTAGTTCCCTAGGTCTTCCGTACCAAAACTACAACACATACCCATGCTTTTTTCTGTCCATGGGCCCTATGGTAATTAATGATATGTAATATAGGGGATCTAATATAATAATCACATTGGCCCAGCTACCTTTTTGTTGCGTATGTTACCAATGCGGCCCCTGTTACCAACTACTTATAAGACAAAACATAGATCCTAAAACACACCACATTATATATTACAAAACACAAAAAAGCATGTCTAGTGGGTGAAGATTATACATAAAAAGTAATTCTACCAAATAAAAATAGAAGTAGCTGGGGAACAACAAACACACCAAAATGTGACAACCATGTTACACACGTAACAACAAAAAAGGACTGCATGTGCTTCTAACTGTTACCAGTGTCCAACATGGTTCAAAAAGCAGGGATAGTAATGCTGCCCCATTAATTACCATAAACCTAACTAGGCTTTCCGGGCTTGTGCCGCCTCCTCCTTGGCCCTTTTCATCGCAGCAACCTTCTCACAATTCCTTGCATCATGATCCGTGACATATTGGTGGCAGTTGTTGCATAGGCGTGGGGCCTTAGGCATTTTCGGACGCTTTGGGTTGCCCTTCTCACCAGCTCCAGATATTCTTCGAGTTTTCCCACAACCCTTGTTGCGTGCCACATCAGGATTGGCAACCACAGTTTCAGTATCGGCCGATTGCCCAATAATTTCTTCCACGTCGGTTGGAGACGGTTGGTCCGGAATAACAGAAATTGGTTCCCTGGATAACAAGTGCAGCTTGATAGATTTGAGCTGTTCAACTAAGTCCGCCAGGGCAGTTTCATCAGTTCTGGCAACATCTACACATTCAGTTACAAGTTCAAGTACCTCATTCCTCAACAGCGAACCTGGATGAGTGTCAACACCGTAACGTCCAGAAATGGAGAACACTCTCTTGGGTAAAATATCACGTAACCACCTTTCGACCACATATTGCTGCGGGATGCGGTCAACTTTCTTAATAATGTAAACTGCAAAAACATGGCGGCAAAGGTAGCCGAGACGCGTAAAACATCGGCATGAGCATTCAGCCGTTGAATCAATGCTATCAAACCGCACCTGCATAATTGATGCTAGAAATGGTAAGACCTATGTTTGCAACAAGTATTAAAGGAACATAATTATAAACAGCTGTGTAGTCCAAAGTCATGCACATACTGTACTCTGACAAAAGTCATGAAAACAGTTCTAATAAACTTTAGGGAATTTTGACAGAGTAAAACTAAATAACCAGAAGTACAAAACAATTTAATTCCATATGGTGTTTGGTGCAATTAAATTGATACATATGTAACAAGAGGGTTTAATATGTCTAAGATTAATATTCAGCCTAAATCACGTTGGCTACACTGCAAGGCCTGTACTCTGAGAAAAGTATATTGGCACAGCTAACTTGTTACACATGTAGCAAACTTTCTAACAGTTCTAATAAAATTTAGGGATTTTTGACAGAGAAAAACTAAATAACCAGAAGTACAAAACAATCAAATTCCAGATATGGTGTTTGGTGCAATTAAATTGTTACATATGTAACAAGAGGGTTTATTATGTCTAAGATTAATATTCAGCCTAAATCACATTGGCTACACTGCAAGGCCTGTTTCAATAACCATCACTGCTGTGGTACAAGTAACTTGTTACACATGTAGCAAGGGGATTTTTTAACAGAAACCCCTAAAAGACAAAAAGGTTGAAAGTTCAACTTATTAAAAGACCAATAGCCTGAACTGGTGTGGTACAACTAACTTGTTACACAAGTAACATAAATTTTTAAAACATTTATAACAATAAAATCAGTAGTTTCTAACAATAACATAAATGGCTACCTGGTAAACATTAGTAACATCACGACGCTTGTCAAGTTGGGTGACTGAAAAGACGGTAGGCATGTTGTCCTTTTCATCAACATTGGAGATGTAGCATGAAAACTTCCCCTTCATAATCTCCTTCTTAACTTCCTGGAACACAGTATTGGTGTACAAGGTAAACGCATGCTGCTCAATGGGAAAGTCCGTAGACCCATAAAAAACCGTTGATGATGTTTTGTACTCGGCAACACGCTGACGGTAACGTTGGCTATCGAGACGGGATTCAAAACATAACATGAACTGAACAAGTGTGTGGGCACTAGTGGAATTGACCTTGAATGAACTGTTTGAACTCTCACTTCTGGATGTTGTTTTCATCAAGCATGACATTGGAATCTCCCTAAAGTACGCCGGCACCCACAGTTCTTTGATTGCAAACATATCGCTCAACCACTGGTTTTCCTGAATCCCAAATGTCTCTAGCAGCGCATTCCATCGACTCTCAAATGTTGAAGGTTTTATGAAAATGTTCCACACCAATTTGTGAATGCAGGACCGGAATTCAGTGTTGGATAAAATATCAGCACCAACCTAGGTGCAGAAGCATAAATCAATGTAAGACATCTTTAACATAAAACACTTAAGTAGTTGCATACATAACATTACCTTGATGGGTAGTTTTTTCATTATATGCCACATACATAGCCTGTGGCGAGCCTCACTGAACACTTTTGGTACAGCCTGCATCATCGACGGGTCTTGGTCAGTCAACACTAGCCTGGGCTGTGAACCATGAGCTTTTAAAAAACATTCAAGCAACCAAACGTAGGAATCTATGGTCTCATTAATTATCAATCCTGCACCAAAAGTCACACACTGCTTGTGGTGGTCCACACCGGTGAAAGGGACAAAAACCATGTTGTACCTACACGTTAAATGAACAGCCACATGTTATTTACGTATGTTAAGCAGTAAAAAATGCAAACACATAAAACCTGTAACGCACGTTAAGGTAACTTACTTGTTTGTGTTGTATGTTGCATCGAACGACACAACATCACCGAAGGCCTTGTAGTTCAATTTTGAAATTTCATCCGCCCAAAAAACAGAATGCAGTTTACCATCGCGAACAACAAAGTCATAAAAAAATTCTGGCAAGTTTTCAAACCGATCACGCAGGCGGTTAAGGAATAAAGACGAGTCCCTCTCGCCGATAAAAATTCGAAGCTCCTTACTAAAGTTCTTGAAATCAGAAGCAGTTCCATGCACATTGTGGTGACCACCTTTAAGAGACACTAAGTAACGATGAGCTTTCGCAGGTCCAACTCGGTTAAGAGACATGTTATGAATGAATTGTTTAGTTGAGAAAGAAAGTTTACGAGAAATCTTACTAAGGTCAATGTTATCTTTATCACACAGCTGATGGTTGTGAACATCGTTAAAACGAATGACTTTAAACAACGAACCTCCACAAGTGATTGACACTAACACATGCGCTTGGCAATTGGAAAGGCTGAACGAAGTTTTACGGGGTTTAACAGAAGTTTCAACTAAGGTGTCAAAGGTTTTGTTAAACTGAGGTTTACCATATTTGCAACAACGCATGTACTTGTGTGTCGGTTCCCCCATCCAAACCTTGGTTTGTCCCTTCTTAACTGAAAAACCGGCCTGCCTGGCATATTCTTTGTACATGGACATGGCAGCCTCAAACGTCGGGAAAACCTGACCAATAGCAGGCAAATACCGGGGGCTAACATTGGGGATCCAGAATTGGGTGCCGTTCGGGGTTGCAATAACATAGTACGGCTCAATGTCTTGGTTTTCACCTGTTAAATTAAAAACAGGTTATATTTCTATATTTATAATCCCCTTATGTGTTACATACGTTATAAGTGTATTCTTTAACAGAAAGCATGTTGTACATAAAACATATAAGACACAAAAAAGGCTATAAAAAATATATATTCAAGAAAAAAAGTTGGTACACCAAAACAGTTTCTATGTAACACATGTAAAAAATTTCTGCTTTGGCCAAAAAATAGGTTTCACCACACACTACTATGACAAACACAAAGAGCATGATAGTAAAGTCAATGTTGGGAAAAAGTTTCTTACCAGACTCAACACCTACATATATCTCTTCATTCCCTCCTATTTCATTTCCATCAACAGGATCCCCTCCATCAACATTCCTCAACAAAGATGAAGACCCAGCTGAGAAACCAAAATTAAGGCCTGAAAACAGCAAAAAAATATAAAACATTAGAACACAACCTAAAACAAAATAACTAAAAACCTTAGATAGTAGTAAAACCATTAAAAAACATCCTAACACTATATAACCCTGTTAACAACAAAATCTGAAAACTTTAAAAAAACTAAAACTAAATCAGTATAACTATGAGAAACACTATAAACATGAACAAACAAAAAAATGCTACTTTCTAAACTATATAAAAACCTGCTCCAAACCCTATGATCATGAGCAGTGCTATAAACAAAGTAGGAAATATTATATGACCGACGTTAAAAAAATCATATAGAAACCTTGAGATCCAGTATCACCACTATCATCCTCTGTTTCTGATACAAAATCAGACGATGCATGGTTATTCACGGAATCCAAGATCATTGAATGTGGCTTGATTTGAGGATTCGATTCCATCGCATGAAAGAGTTAATGAGGCAGGAAGAACTTTAAGTGAACTTATTGAGGTTTCAGGGAAGTTAATGAGAGGAAGAAGACCCTCGAGAAGAAGACATCTGTGTTGGTGTGGGTAATTGAGAGTGGAAAGGGTGGGAAGGTGTATGGGGAAAGTAAATAATAATGATCTAGACTATAGTACAAATCAGGTGTCATAAACATTGAAAAAGCAACCAAAGCAAATGTCTAATATACCCTTTCCCTCCCAAATAAAACATAGTGAGGTGGATTAATTAGAACCACTAGTTAGGTTTCCATGGTTTTCTCATTTTAGGGGGTTTCTTTTTTACCTTTCCCCTATATATATATATATATATATATATATATATATATATATATATATATATATAGGGGCAGGATCAAATACAAAGTAATATAAACGTGCGAAGCGTGCGAATGATCACTTTTGTACATTATAATTACGTAATGATAATTACGTAATGCCTTCATGAACATACAAAAACATTACGTAATGCCTTCATGAACATAAAAAACATTACGTAATTATCATTACGTAATTATCATGTACAAATGCATGATAATTACGTAATGATAATTACGTAATGATAATTATGTAATGCTTTCATGAACATAAAAAACATTACGTAATTATCATTACGTAATTATCATGTACAAATATCCTTCGCACGCTTCGCACGATTCTCTATTTTTGTAGAATAACCGTCCCCATATATATCTTCGACGTTGGTTCAAAGCGCAGTAGAAAATTTGTAAACGGTAACGAGGAAGGAAACATTAACATTAATAGCAGCGAGTACGAAGACCACGGTATGGCGACGATGGATGACGGATCTGAAAATGAGACTGCGGCCGAGAAGAGGAAGAGTACGACAGTAGTGAGTTTGATGAAAGAGGCTGTAACGGAGATGGTGATTCTCTAGGTAGAAATCTTATATTTTTATTACTTCATAAATTGAAGGATGATGATGTTTTCATAAAATGAATCTATAAGGAAGAAGAAGAGAGGCCATACGTAGTGGAGGCCAAAGGTAACGCCCTATCCACATGGGCTCTTTTGATTGGCTCAACAAAAAGCATGCCTCAAAACGTCATTCTCTGGCATGAAAAAGAAAACGCCCAAGCCCTATCCACGGGGCGTTATAAGGCATTTTCACGCCTAAATTCATTCTCCATTACACATGGACTAAGAATACCCAAATCATGTAGGGCGTTTATTATAAATCGGATAAGGAATCAAAATTGCATGGTGAGACTATCATTAAAATGAAGAAGCCAAAAATCACGAAGGGATGGGAATCAATGTACAAAAATCAAGAAGGGGTGGGAATCAAAGTGGTATACCAGGTTTGGGGTTTGTTGATAGCTGGATTGAAGTTCTTCTATACCAAAAAAAGTACCGATTATACGATGACACACATTGTAAAACAAACCGACAGTGACAACACTGTGAATATCCAGATAATGAAGCCTCCAAAACATATCTTAGTTACTAAGGACACTGAATGTTGCAAATCGTATGCGAATCAACTTGCCTGGAAAGAAAGATGCATACTTGACTACTCGCACTTGGTTGCAAATCAAGATATTTCTTGAAGCACATATTGACGCAAAGGACATTCATAATCAACGCCCCGCTACAACACGCGGGTTAGCATCAACTCGTTTAAATGAAAATGAAAATCAAGAATGATCACAAGTGAAAATCATGAATGGCATTAAAATGAGTTTTATGAATTAAACTAAATCAGATTTAATATATTATCGACTTACTTGTGGAACTATAATGCAGGATTACAAGACTTCTACAATTTATGTAAAGAGAATTTAGTTGGGCTCATTCAATATGGTTTTGATGTATTGGTCACCGCAAGAAAAAAAGGAAAAACAAAAGATGGGCCCAAAAGAATGAACGAGAGGTCGGTGGTGTGGTTTTAGGTATTTTTAATTGATGGCTATCGATGAAGAAAAAAAGGACGAGAAGGCAATCGCGGAAAGAAAAAGAAAAATAAAAGATTGAAGCTAAAATCTGAAGATGCAGGGCTAATCTTCTCACGGTTCTCTCCGGGTGAATGATTCATTTATTTTATTAGTTTTACTCTGTTTTATATCTAGTACTAGGTCAGAACCCGTGTACTACACGGGTAAATGAAATAAATAAGAAGCTTTAAAGAAAAATATTTTAAAACTTTGCAACAGGATATAAGTTTTTTTCGTTTTGTCTTTCAAGACTTATTTGAATAGTCGCAACTAACAAAATTTTTAGACATTTACAAATATGCAAAAAAAAAACTAAGAACAACTTAAGCTTTTAGAAGCCACCTACTACAACGTGTTTCTATACACCCATAAAAAATTGATCCTGTGTTGTTCCAAAGGCAATATATATGCAATTCATAAAGAACAACAAAAGGAACCTGCAGCTAGTTGGCAACTATGGTAATTACAAATAAAAATGATAGAAAAAAAAATGAAGTTGTAGAGGCAGGAATATTTATAAAGTGAACAATACCCAACTAACAATATAGCATAAGGTAGTTGAACACTTGAACCGGTGTATTACTCCTAAGATTTGCACTTTGCTGCAACCACTATAAGCAACTTATTGTGAACCAAATCACATAAAAATGTGATTTTAACCTCATTTTATCATTAGAGCCTTCCCGTTCTTAATAATGTATTGAACATCTTGGCGGTCAATCTTCTTGGCTTTCAATGCATTCATGACAATCTACAATATTCAAGAACAGTTTGAAATTGATTGAAAAGCTTAATATTTACCATAGATCATTGTTTGTACAACCATCTAGGCTATATTAATTCTTCCTTCTAAAGTCAAGTCTAATAGCTAAAACAAAGAGTTCATATATAAAATTCTTTTTTCAACATCTAGTATTCATATAGCATGAGGATTAATTAATATAACATTACAATCATTAGAATGTTTTTGTTTCAAAAAACTTCTCATTTCAACTTTTAGTATTCCCAAACACGTCCTTATTCATGTCTATTTATTTGTTTTAGCATTATGAAATAATATGGTTTTATTTTTGTATCATATAGTGTTTGCAAAACGAAAAGTTTATATATTCAACTTCTTTTATTTGTTATAGATCTCTCTCTTATCCCAACACGCTACCAAAACTAAACGTCTACGCCCACACCTTTTTACACCCTAGCTTAAAACCCATGTACTACACGGAGTTGGGTACAAAAAAATGATGCAATACAAAAACATTTATAAACAATAACTACATATTACATACATCTCTAATCAAAACCCGTCCATCACTATGCATTTTATTTTTTGATTAATTTATCAAATGTCACAAATTATCTAAACAAAAGTTTGACAAAAGCCAACATCATCTCTTAATGGAAATTCACATGAGCAAACAAAACTTTGCTTTTTACTCAAATATACTTTAGACGTCGTCAATTTACTCTAAAACATTTACAATAATCAAATATACTTTCAGCACCGATTCATTACACTGTCCCTCACCAACTTCGTCATTGTGAATAAATGTGATACCATTATAAGAATTATCAATGTTAAATATTAAGCCCTCCATTGTTTTGTAAATTATATAATATGTTATGTATTAAATAATGGATGGAAAAGTATTTAGCCCTTTGAGCAACACGCATATGTAACCTCTGTTCCAAATTTCCAAAAAGGATTCGGTGAGCTTTTTAGCAAGTAAGTTTTGTTTTTAATCTTTGTTCAGTTCATTTTAAGTCTAGATAAGCAATAAATATGTATGCATTCATAAATTCTTACCTATTTCTCATATGAAGATAGAAGCTTGTCATAGTTGTCAATATCTTTTTGAAGGAAATGATCACACGTAGCTTTAGAGCAGAATTGGGTTGCAATCCGTTAGTATGCTTAACTGTTTCTCCTGTAACATAATTGTATAACACAAAAATCTTTACTAAGAATTGAAAAGAAAACAAACACAACTGATCGGTAACAAAAATATGTAAACTTTTTATGTATATAAAACGATCATATTCTAAGATGGCTGAAATACTAAAAACTATATAATTTCATAATATTCTAGTCATGTTTAACTTGATCATTGGCTTTATTCATTTAGCATACATGTGTACAGTATGTACAGTATATGCTTGTGTGTTTGAGCATCCCTATATTTATTTGCAAGACCATAAATTATAATGTAAAGCTTTTTTTAAGTAAAAAAAGGCATATGATTATATGAACATAACAGAACCCATTTTAGGATGAAATTAGTTAATTACATAGTTTAACTCACTAAATATGTAATTAAGTTCAAGTTCATAAACATTACAAAAAAAAGGCTTTTTAACAGAAAGATAAAACAATTAAGTACTCCATACATTAAAAAAATAAGTTTGTAAAATGAAAATATTGAAACTAAATGTCGCAATGAAGATTGTACTATGAAGTTTATAACTTGTAAGTTGTAATAGAGAATACCTTATTTTCCTTTCGTCCTAAACCCATTAATAAGTTGTCGAGTTTTATATAACGATGAAAAAAACCTCTTGAATGCATACGTTTAACTCTATTTATCTGCAAATGTGGTTGATACAACATGCTCAATTAATCTCATTACCAAAGTGCAATACTTACTAACTGATATGCAATCAAATACTATTTTCAAGGTGAATTTGACTGTTGTCCATATTACCTACCACCTCTAGAATATACAATTCTATAATCTAAAGATAACCAAACTCCCTTTGAGGTTGCATATTTTTGATTAAATATAACCACAACCAAACCATAAAAACTTGTAATTTAAGAAGCATAACCAAGCCATAAAAACTTTGTTATGAAAGAACCATAATCGAAACCATCAATTTAGTTAATTCCGCTACGCCTCTACCCAAAATGTAATCAAAATTCAAAATTCAAAATTTGTAAAGGGTTTCAACATTTGAATATATTAACTTAAACACAATACGAAATAACTATTGAGCACAGATGAGAGGCTACAATAGTGCATGTTAAAGTACTTGAGTCATAAGTTGATCTGCTAATTAGTGCATGAAATATAAAAGAAAACTCAAATCATATTACATGTGAGGAAAGCTCAAGTATTTGAAACATTAACAAAGAAAGACTCGGATATCTCAAACCTATATAGTCTCTTCGGCTCCTATTCAAATTTATATGATGAAAAACACGATTGGCTAACACCAAGATTTTATTTTTTGACATTAACGAAGGTTTCTTGATAATGAGCATGCATGGTCAAAATTTCGGTTTAGTTTCTGATTATAAAACCTCTACTTACTATACAGTTTGTTAACAATAACATTGAACCCACCCACAGTGCAAAGCTTACAATACTCACTTTGGTGATTCATCTCCAATGTTGTCTTCACCCAACACTCATTGCCTTAATATTATCTCTAACATACCGGTCGTCTGATACCTCAACGCAAATGCTTTCTCCTGCTAAAAGAATCCGATCTGTACACTAATTACAATGGACATTTAGCACCACAACGATCAAAACCGCCCACTATTTATAAACGTAATACATCACACAAAATCTCACCTGCTGCTATATATTTGAAGTAAACATATTGGTTTCTTTAATCTTGTATTCCGCCCATTCGGCTTCCTCATCTGCTCCATAACGGAACAACTCGAAGAACATTGTTTAATATACAACCTAATTTAACACCAAATGTATAGCAATCCAATCATATAACCATATAACTTGAAACCATCAAATCAATTAAACAAAAAGCTTACGTTTGAATCAAACTAACCAAATCATTGTCACCATAAGATTTAATAGATAATCTAAACAAATATCTAATGAACATGAGTACTGCAAAATCATGTACTAAAAATCGAAACATTAGTTGCATTGATACCTGCAAGGGAAAAGGGAAATATAGAGACCTTTCTAAAGCCGAATTTGTTTGGCCTCACCTTGTTTATCTTGGCTACTATCTTTGACAATTAGAATTAAGATTATGGTTTGGAGAACAACTTTGACGACTTCCATTGTTGAGGGAGTCCCTACAAATGTGGAATTGAATTATCATCAGGTTCCATCCGTTGACTTTCATACAAATGCAAGTTAATCAAACAATCCATTACAGTTGTAACTTAATCAAACCTCCATCTTTGACAACCCACATAGAAAAATTATCACAGTATAGCAAAACCCTGATTTAACCAGATGAACAAATCGAAACACATTATTACGAAAAAATATGCGTAAGCGTAACCTGGATTTTGATTCAGTGAGTAGAAGATTGAAATTGGTGCCCCTTCTTTTATCCTCTGCACGATCCCAATCAACATCTCTGTGTGTCTATATTTGTTTTGAAATAGAAAAAGTGAAAATTAGGGTTTACAAATAGTTTGTTTCTCAAGAAGGGGATCGGCCTTATTATAATACTCATTAAAGATCCGCTATTTTCTCAAATCTGGTAATTAGGAAATGAGCGGGAAAAAAATATAAGAAGCCCTCAGAACATGCCAAGTGTCCCATAAATGCTTTTATTTATATATTATAGTAGATTTGGATTAAATTTTGTGAACATCTTAAAGTTCTTTTGGATTCAATTGTATGTTTGACTGATCTAAACAATTTGGTTTCTTTGCATTGATACAATATATCATCGTTTCTTGGTTTTCTTGCACTAGGAATAATTTGATTTTGTATTTAGTGTTAAGATAATTGAATTGGGTTGAACAATTTAAACAGGATCATGTCTATGTGATTCCCTAGCTAGGTTAATTATGGAGTAGCTTTGAAATTACCAAATCAGAAACCCGGAGTGACCGTTTTTTCATTATATTATTCTCTTTAATTACTTTTCAATCAATCACTTTGTTTTTTCAAGGAAGCAGCAAATCAACTTCATGAAATTAATTTAGCTTAATCATTTAGTTTAATCAATAAGTTGCTATTAACACTTTCCACAGACTCCTCGTGGTTCGACAACCCTACTCCCTATACTGCAGTCCTTGTAGCTAAGGAGTTGTTTTTAAAATATTTTTTGATCAGCACTCGACACGCGATCAAAATGGCGCCGTTTCCAGGGAGTTCGTTCGCTTAGTGTTTTTAGTTTAATTATTTGTTTTCTTTAAATTAAAAAACCAAAAATATTTTTTTTATTGTCCTGTCTTTTTCTCTATTTTGTTCAGTATTACGTTGGGTGTGTTAGTTTTTGCAGGAAAATGGAATTCAAGATGAACTGGGTGGTTTATGATGCATGTAGGTGTTGCAAGAGCCCATATCATGTGATGCAAGATTCTCCAATTACCCGTCAGAGAGTTGAAGCATATAATGCAAAAAAAGATCGTATTATCTTTGGGCTAGAAAAAGATGAACACTCATACTTATCATTCTCATATTATTGGCCACAATATCAGAACTGTCAACAAAGATACAACAAGCCAAACATTTATCAATCTCAGATTACTACATGAATACTGATCCGATTGTTAATGGAGGCCCGAGTGTTGACTACGGTTATCAACTGCAACATAACAGTGAAGAGGGGCGTAATGCCCAACTGAATGTGATCTTGGAGGCCATAAAGGCAGTTCAGAAAGATGTAAAGGCTATCCAAGAAGATGTTAAGTTGATTCGAAAGGACAATGAGGTTAGTGACAAAATTGTGGAGGAATTATTTAAGCAGGTTGGTCAGATGGAAGCAGAATTAGCACTTGAAGATGTGACAGTTGAACCGGACATGGTTAATGTTGAAGTGGCTGAAAAGTTGTTGAAGAGGCACATGTGGACCAAGATGTGATGAAGCATGCCTTAGAAAAAGAAGCTACAAGCCTTAAAGTAGACGTGACTTCATACGTACAAACACTTGTAGACACAGCTGCTGAAGAACCAGTGAACCGGGTAACCTTGGTATACCCTAACTATCCTTCCATATTTATAAGCAAAATAGACAAAGTTGAAGATGATGGCTTGAGTGGGAAAAAAAGAAGAAGGTGAGCATTGAAGACATTGGACAAAGTATAGTGAAATGGACCAACAATGATCTTACAAACATGTCAAAGATAAGAAAGAAGATGAAGACTCGACATGTAAATTACCGAACATACATTGGGAATTCGGTAGGAAAATGTTCTTTGCGACCACCATGAATGAACATCAGCTATGGTTGTTGTATATTTTGTATATTTATTTTTTTATCTTATTTTTATTTTGAGTGTGTTTGAGTCAGTTTTATTTTTTGTTGGAGTCATGGGATTGCTTGTTATGATTTGAACTGCAAGAATAGATTGCCCCACCCGTACTCAATCTTCATTCGGGTAGGGATGATCTGGAAACCACTAATGTTTGCAGGTATCCCGATTTGTTTGTTTTTTTCTCTTGTTTCTTTGTTTCAGGTTTGTTCATCGACTGCGAATGAAATGCTATACGGCCGACATTGGAAATAATTTAACGGACTGATACGCGCACCGCCTATATCCAGGGGAGTCTGTTCCTTTATATTATTGTACATTTTTTTTTATTTCTACTTTATTTTATTCCTAACTCACATTGAAGACAATGTGTCCTTCAAGTGTGGGGGTGGGGAAATTTCATTTTTATTTATTTTTGAGTCGTTAAAAAAAGAAAAAAAATCAAAAATTGAAAATATCTTGAAAATTGTTCCTAAAAAACATTCTAATCAGACATAAAGCAGTTCTTTCAGTACATACTAGTTGTTTCTTGATTGTTTTGGCAGTAGATCCTTAGTCATGGTCTAATTTGTGGAAAAGTAATATGAACCGTTTTCAGCAGGTATTTTAAAAAAAAAACGTTTAGAATTGCCTGACTAGGTTTAACAAGTTATTGGTAATAAATGCATGCACATATCGACAACCCATTTCCCCACTTCTGTGAGATCTTGAGCCTACTAGATGATAGGTTGATTTATATATATTTTCGTTTGTTGAGAGTAGGCCAGATGTTTATCTGTTGCAGAACTTGTGTGATTTGATACATGCTGAGGTTGTAGACTAGATATGCACATACATGACCAAGGCGGTTTAGAATTTCCCTTTTTCGTTTGACACATTTATTTGTTTTATGTTTACATGTTTACCTAAAATCGCCTTTAGTAGCCTATGTTGAACCTAAACCCCTTTCGTTTGTTAAACCTATACAGTTACCCTAATCGACTCGTTAACCGTTGTTAAGAAAATTGATGGCATCCATTGTGTTCTATGTTTGTGTTTATGTGTTTGAGTTCTTATGTTGAGAAAATATATATGTGTGTGTGTGTGAAAAAAAAAAAGAAAAAAAAAGAAAAAAGAGGAAAAAATATACAAAAATAGAAGTTATTGTTATGGTCAAAATATGACCAAAGTTGTGTCTATTTTTGTGTCTTGTGAGAATAAGGATTGTCAATCATGTTGGTTTCACTATTTTATTTTAGCCACTTCTAGCCAAATCTATCCTACCTTTACCCTAAGCCCAAAACCCGTAAGTCCTTTAGATATGTGCATTGTCTACAATTGAGGTGTGATTGTTATACAAGCCTATGATAACAGAGTTACATGTTTGGTTTTTGAGTGAATAATACTAGCGCATTACATGCTAGTCCAGATATTAAACCGAGTGGAGTGAGAACTTGTGAGGGGTGTGTTGCATAAAAATAAAAACCGGAAGCATGTTAGGTTTAGTCGGGTTAATTCTGTTTTTAATTAGAAATCAATTTGACTTGCTGAATTAACACATCTAATGCTGATATGTAAATGGGGTATGGCTTTGGACATTAGCTAAGGTATGATGGGGCAACTGGGTGCTAGTCCGTGATAATGTGTTGAACAGAGTGAATATAATTTTTTCTAGACGAAAAAAAATAAGTGTGGGGGTGTGATGTGTTTGTGAACACACCATGTTAATATGCTAGTTTTGTATATATTTTATTGTTTGATCGATGTATTTTAGGTGTTTTAAATATAACATAAATCCATTATTTTTTATTATTATTTATTATGTAGTTTGTTTTGATTTTTGCATTTTGTATAGGTTTATATTTAATACGCTCATTAGTGTGGTATTAATATATTTAAATGAAAATGAAAGTCATCACAAGTGAAAACCATGAATGGCATTAATATGAGTTTTATGAATTAAACTAAATCAGATTTAATATATTGTTGACTTACTTGTGCAATTATAATGCAGGATTACAAGACTTCTACAATTTATGTAAAGATAATTTAGTTGGGCTCATTCAATATGGTTTTGATGTGTGGGTCACCGCAAGAAAAAAAGGAAAAACAAAAGATGGGCCTAAAAGAATGAACGAGAGGTCGGTGGTGAGGTTTTAGGTATTTTTATTTAACGGCTATCGATGAAGAAAAAAGGGACGAGAAGGCAATCGCGGAAAGAAAAAGAAAAATAAAAGATTGAAGCTAAAATCTGAAGATGCGGGGCTAATCTTCTCGCGGTTCTCTCCGGGTGAATGATTCATTTATTTATTAGTTTTACTATGTTTTATATCTAGTATTTGGATTGAATTTTGTGAACATCTTAAAGTTCTTTTGGATTCAATTGTATGTTTGACTGATCTAGACAATTTGGTTTCTTTGCATTGATACAATATATCATCGTTTCTTGGTTTTCTTGCACTAGGAATAATTTGATTTTGTATTTAGTGTTAAGATAATTGAATTGGGTTGAACAATTTAAACAGGATCATGTCTATGTGATTCCCTAGCTAGGTTAATTACAGAGTAGCTTTAAAATTACCGAATCAGAAACCCGGAGTGACCGTTTTTCATTATATTAGTCTCTTTAATTACTTTTCAATCAATCACTTTGTTTTTTTCAAGCAAGCAGCAAATCAACTTCATAAAATTAATTTAGCTTAATCATTTACTTTAATCAATAAATTGCTATTAACACTTTCCACAGACTCCTCGTGGTTCGATAACCCTACTCCCTATACTGCAGTCCTTGTAGTTAAGGAGTTGTTTTTAAAATATTTTTTGATTAGCACTCGACACACGATCAAAATGGTGTCGTTGCCAGGGAGTTCGTGCGCTTAGTGTTTTTAATTTAATTATTTGTTTTCTTTAAATTAAAAAACCAAAAATATTTTTTTCTTGTCCTGTATTTTTCTTTATTTTGTTCAGTATTACGTTGGGTATGTTAGTTTTTGGAGGCAAATAGAATTCAAGATGAACTGGGTGGATTATGATGCATATGGGTGTTGCAAGAGCCCATATCATGTGATGCAAGATTCTCCAATTTCCCGTCAGGGTGTTGAAGCATATAATGAACAAAAAGATCGTATTATCTTTGGGCTGGAAAAAGATGAACACTCATACTTATCATCCTCATATTATTGGCCACAATATTAGAACTGTCAACAAAGATACTACAAGCCAAACATTTGTCAATCTCGGGAACAAATTGCAGATTACTACATGAATACCGATCCGATTGTTAATGGAGGCCCGAGTGTTGACTACAGTTATCAACTGCAACAGAACAGTGAAGAGGGAAGCAATGCCCAACTGAATGCGATCTTGGAGGCCATAAAGGCAGTTCAGAAAGATGTAAAGGCTATCCAAGAAGATGTTAAGTTGATTCGAAAGGACAATGAGGTTAGGGACAAAATTGTGGAGGAATTATTTAAGCAGGTTAGTCAGATGGAAGCAGAATTAGCACTTGAAGATGTGACAGTTGAACCGGATATGGTTAATGTTGATGTGACTGAAAAAGTTGTTGAAGAGGCACATGTGGACCAAGATGTGATGGAGGATGCCTTAGAAGAAGAAGCTACAAGCCTTAAAGTACACGTGACTTCATACGTACAACCACTTGTAGACACACCTGCTGAAGAACCATTGAACCGGGTAACCTTGGTATACCCTAACTATCCTTCCATATTAATGAGCAAAATAGACAAAGTTGAAGATGATGGCTTGAGTGGGCAAAAGAGGAAGGTGAGCATTGGAGACATTGGACAAAGTATAGTGAAATGGCCCAACAATGATCTTACAAACATGTCAAAGATAAGAAAGAATATGAAGACGGGACATGTCAATTACCGAACATACATTGAGAATTCGGTAGGAAAATGTTCTTTGAGACCACCATGAATGAACATCAGCTATGGTTGTTGTATATTTTTTATATTTATTTTTTATCTTATTTTTATTTTGAGTGTGTTTGAGTCAGTTTTATTTTTTGTTGGAGTTATGGGATTGCTTGTTATGATTTGAACTACAAGAATAGATTGCCCCGCCCGTACTCAATCTTCATTCGTGTAGGGATGATCTGGAAACCACTAATGTTTGCAGGTATCCCGATTTGTTTGTTTTGTTTTTTTCTCTTGTTTCTTTGTTTCAGGTTTGTTTATCGGCTGCGAATGAAATGCTATACAGCCGACATTAGAAGGAATTTAACGGACTCATACGCGCACCGCCTATATACAGGGGAGTCTGTTCGTTTTTATTATTGTACATTTTTTTATTTCTACTTTATTTTATTCCTAGCTCACATTGAGGACAATGTGTCGTTCAAGTGTGGGGGTGGAGAAATTTCATTTTTATTTATTTTTGAGTCGTTAAAAAAAGAAAAAAAAGAAAAAAAAAATGAAAAATTGAAAATGTCTTGAAAATTGTTCCTAAAAAAACATTCTAATCAGACATAAAGAAGCTCTTTCAGTACATACTAGTTGTTTCTTAATTGTTTTGGCAGTAGATCCTTAGTCATGGTCTAATTTGTGGAAAAGAAATATTAACCGTTTTCAGCAGTTATTTAAAAAAAAAAAGTTTAGAATTGCCTGACTAGGTTTAACAAGCTATTGGCAATAAATGCATGCACATATCGGCAACCTATTTCTCCACTTCTATGAGATCTTGAGCCTACTAGATGATAGGTTGATTTACATATATTTTCGTTTGTTGAGAGTAGGCCAGATGTTTCTCTGTTGCAGAACTTGTGTGATTTGATACATGCTGAGGTTGTAGACTAGATATGCACATACATGACAAAGGCGGTTTAGGATTTCCCTTTTTCGTTTGACACCTTTATTTGTTTTATGTTTACCTGTTTACCTAAAATCACCCTTAGTAGCCCATGTTGAGCCTAAACCCCTTTCGTTTGTTAAACCTATAAAGTTACCCTAATCGACTCGTTAACCGTTGTTAAGAAAATTGATGGCATCCATTTTGTTCTATGTTTGTGTTTATGTGTTTGAGTTCTTATGTTGAGAATATATATATATATATATATATATATGTGTGTGTGTGTGTGTGTGTGTGTGTGAAAAAAAGAAAAAAAAGAAAAAAGAGGAAAAAATATACAAAAATAGAAGTTATTGTTATGGTCAGAATATGACCAAAGTTGTGTCTATTTATGTTTTTGTGAGAATAAGGATTGTCAATCATGTTGGTTTCACTATTTTATTTTAGCCACTTCTAGCCAAATATATCATACCTTTACCCTAAGCCCAAAACCTGTAAGTCTTTTAGATATGTGCATTGTCTTCAATTGAGGTGTGATTGTTATACAAGCCTATGATAACAGAGTTACATGTTTGGTTTTTGAGTGAATAATACTAGCGCATTACATGCTAGTCCAGATATTAAACCGAGTGGAGTGAAAAATTGTGAGGGGTGTGTTGTATGAAAATAAAAACCGGAAGCATGTTAGGTTTAGTCGGGTTAATTCTGTTTTTAATTAGAAATCAATTTGACTTGCTGAATTAACACATCTAATGTTGATCTGTAAATGGGGTATGACTTTGGACATTAGCTAAGGTATGATAGGGCAACTGGGTGCTAGTATGTGATAATGTGTTGAGCAGAGTGAATATAATTTTTTCGAGACGAAAAAAGATTAGTGTGGGGGTGTGATGTGTTTGTGAACACACCATGTTAATATGCTAGTTTTGTATATATTTTATTGTTTGATCGATGTATTTTAGGTGTTTTAAATATAACATAAATCCATTATTTTTTATTATTATTTGTTATGTAGTTTGTTTTGATTTTTGCATTTTGTATAGGTTTATATTTTATAAAGGATAGATTTTTTTTTAAACGCTCTCTCAAGATGCCACCGAACAACCGCCGGAAACCTATTCTGGTGGAAACCTTATCAAGAATCACAAAGTTTTACGTCACAAATCTCTCGGAAAGATGCAGCGGTACAGATTTAGCGAAGGAAGTAAGGAATTTCGGAAACATCTTTGACATTTATATTGCTAGGAAACGTGATAAGGTAGGTAGAAAGTTTGGTTTTATCTCTTTATTGGACGTCAAAGATCGGCAAGAGATGGAGAAAGTATTGTCAGCTATTCGTTTGGGTGATTTCAAACTCAAAGTCAATGTTGCTAGATTTGTTTTGGAAGAAGAAGTAGATGCTCGAAAAACTTATGCTATGCCTAAGGTGCATGTCCCGAATCCAAAGGAATATCCTATGGATGGAGCACCGCTGCATGGGTCTAAAAACATGTTCTCTTCTAATACTATGTCCTTCAAGGAAGCATTCGCAGGAGAATCGATAGGTAAAACCATTTCGCTAGATGATAAGGTATGTGCTTTTGAGTTTTGACAACCTACATGGGATTTCTCTTATTGTGGGGGTTACTTTTAGTGGACGTCCTGAGATCTATCAAGAATATCTTGATAGAGATGGGTCTTAGGGAGGGGATTGTCAACTGCTTAGGAGGTTTATTGGTGTTGGTATCCTTCAAATTGTGTGATCATGCGGTAATGGCAAAAGACGAAATCCTAGGAAGACCTGAACAATGGACGTTTGGGAAGGGCAAGACATACCTTTCAAACGGATCGCGTGGTTGAAAGTTTATGGGATCCACCTGTGTATCCTTGATGATAGCGTAATTAGTGATATTGGATGTCATTTTGGTAAATTGATTAAGAAACCGGATTTGGGAAGGCTTGAACTGGATTCTTCATTCCAGTATACTGGTGTGGTTGTTGACAAAGGAACTCGAATTCAGGATGAAATTTTCTTGAAATGGAGAGGAAAGACTTTCAAGATTTGGGTCGAGGAAGATGATAAGGAATGGTTAACAGAGTTTATCGAAGATCGTGGTATTCAAGTCGATCAGAGAAACGATGATGATCATCAGAAATCCAGTGACATGGACATATCGGAACCGGAGGTTACTCCGGCAAGGGTTAATTTGGAAAGCGAGAAAATTAAGGAAGGACTTAATGAGAAGATTAATGACCAAGATGGCGAGATTGGAAAGGTGGAGGAATTATCGGAGAAAAAGATGGAAAATTTTAATGAGGAAGTTAATTCGGCTCAAGTGCTCAATTTTCAAACGAATTAAAAAAAAAGGTTTATATTTAATAAGCTCATTAGTGTGGTATTAATGTATTTAAATGAAAATGAAAGTCACGTATGATCACAAGTGAAAACCATGAATGACATTAAAATTTGTTTTATGGATTAAACTAAATCAGATTTAATATATTATTGACTTACTTGTGGAATTATAATGCAGGATTACAAGACTTCTACAATTTATGTAAAGAGAATTTAGTTGGGCTCATTCAATATGGTTTTGATGTGTGGGTCACCACAAGAAAAAAAAGGAAAAACAAAAGATGGGCCCAAAAGAATGAACGAGAGGTCAGTGGTGAGGTTTTAGGTATTTTTATTTGATGGCTATCGATGAAGAAAAAAAGGGACGAGAAGGCAATCGCAGAAAGAAAAAGAAAAATAAAAGATTGAAGCTAAAATCTGAAGATGCAGGGCTAATCTTCTCGTGGTTCTCTCCGGGTGAATGATTCATTTATTTTGTTAGTTTTACTCTGTTTTATATCTAGTATTTGGATTGAATTTTGTGAACATCTTAAAGTTCTTTTGGATTCAATTGTATGTTTGACTGATCTAAACAATTTGGTTTCTTTGCATTGATACAATATATCATCGTTTCTTGGTTGTCTAGCACTAGGAATAATTTGATTTTGTATTTAGTGTTAAGATAATTGAATTGGGTTGAACAATTTAAACAGGATCATGTCTATGTGATTCCCTAGCTAGGTTAATTACGGAGTAGTTTTAAAATTACCGAATCAGAAACCCGGAGTGACCGTTTTTTCATTATATTATTCTCTTTAATTACTTTTCAATCAATTACTTTGTTTTTTCAAGCAAGCAACAAATCAACTTCATAAAATTAATTTAGTTTAATCAATAAATTGCTATTAACACTTTCCACAGACTCCACGTGGTTCGACAACCCTATTCCCTATACTGCAGTCCTTGTAGCTAAGGAGTTGTTTTTTAAAATATTTTTTGATTAGCACTCGACACGCGATCAATGCTACACCTAAATTTTCATTATTTTTGGAGCAAAAATGAATTTTCTATGAATATTTTGAAATTTAAACCTATTATGTGAATTTAATAATTTGAAACGAAAATAAAAGATAATATAAAAAAAAGGTGCGGGCATGGTGGGAATCGAACCTGGCTATACTGCTTCACATAGGCATTCTTTTACCACTACACTACAAGCAAATAATGTTGAAAGGGTTGGGATTTAGTTATACTTAAACACATGTTAAAGTGTCATCTTCTTCCCCAATACTGCTCCTATAAACCCTAACCCTAGCATTTTGCGTAATCCCCAATTCGTGTAAGATAGGATCTGAATTCATGGGGTTTTTAAAGAGTGACGAATAAGAAACAAAATGGCACGAAAAAAACTAACTTACATTATGTTTTTCGATCGGAAATGAGGGATAAGAATCACGAGTTAGAATCAAAATTTGAGGGCCTTCAGGTCGTTGTTTAGGGTAGTTTATAGATCGTTTGACTCGTATAAGTGTGGAGGAAACGATTGAGATAGACGGTTTATATAATTATCGCCTAAAATGGTTCAATAATGCGAGTTTAATATTCCGTCCGTTTCACATAAATACCCGACTTCAAACTCAATCAATAGCATGTTTAAGATCGATTTTATGGTGAGAATTCGAGTATAACGGTTGGAGAAACGTTCGGCACTCAAAAGGGATCATGAAACGCATAAGAAACAGTTTTTTTGTACTCGCCGAAAATTGGCCGGAACCCGCCGGAATTGAGGCCGGAAAAACGAGGAAGGGGAAAAAGGAGTTTCAGATTTGAAACTTTTGGTTTTTGGCAAAACTAGTCCCTCATAGTTAACTAGGTTAGTTTTTTAGGTTTTTCAATTAGTTTTTCCTTTATAAAAACTAGGGCTGGCAATGGGTAACCTGTTAAGACACGATAAAACCTGTTTGACTGAAAAGTACACTATTTGATTTTTTGACTTTTTTTAATACTTAGAATTAAGAGGCAAAAATCTTTCATTTCCCTTTTTTGGTACATAAAACATAAAACTGTGTTATAAACATGAGATATAAATGAGTTAAACGAGTCATGTTCATGTTTAGAACTTGATTTGTTCGTGCGCGTCAGAGACCTGTTAACCTGTTAGGGACACGATTTGCCAGCCCTAATAAAAACTAACCAAGTTAACTAACTTAACTTAAAATGTTTTTTAAACTTTATTAAACTTGAAATTTTTATAAAATCCATTCCGAATAGCGTTTCACATACGCATTTGATTAAAACGTAGACACGGTCCATAATAAATGCAAATGATAAATTTTGCGTTCTTTTTTTTATTAAATTTTAAAACGACAAAACTTACAGGGACTAAAATAAAAATATTTAAATACATGAAGGACTACAATTGTCAACTTGATAAAGATGAACGTGACGATTGTCGCAGTATAAATGTCTCGAACTTAAAACAAAACAACTTACCATCTCTCATCATGTAATATTTGACGAGTCTAAATTCCCATATTCACAAATTAAATCACCACTTAATTCTCTATCTTGCAATTTCCTGACTAACTCCTTCCCAACTCTCTTGTGGCCCACAGTCTCCAACAACTCCTTGCCACACCATCAACCCACACCAAACAGCCGACCCACTCTACTAACGGGTCCACACCACCAGGCCACACTTCTTCCGGCCCACATCATCAAACTACCGCACCATTCCTCCGGTCCATCAACTCCCACTCCTACTCCTAATCAACCATCAACACCCACTACTACCGCACCACCACCCACCGACGCCTAAGACCCGACACCACCTACCGCCCCTTCAGACCCGTTACCACTAGCTCCGACTCGCATTATGCATACTCGGGCCATGGACGGGATCCATAAACCCAAACAAATATTCAACCTCCACACCATTACCGTGATACCCATTTCGAAAACCCCTACCCTTGCTTTGTCCATACCGGAATGGCGAAACGCCATGACTGCCGAGTTTCATGCTCTTATTAATAATAATACGTGGGAGTTGGTTCCTTGAGATCCCACCATGAACATTATCAGGTGTATGTGTGATGTGCTCAAAGCGGTTTAGTAAAAACTAACTAAATTAACCTAAACTAGACACTCTAAGTTTTAAATTTATAACTTATGACTCTCTAAACCTAAGCCACCCAACCGGCAAGTGTATCGGTCAGTGCAGTACAGCTAAAGTAAGTCTGAGTATCGAACCCACGAGACTCTAATGGAAAACGTAAACTAGACTCGAAAACTTATCTAAAACTGAAATAAAATGATTTATTAATTAAAAGGGAGGTTTTTGCTGAAAACTAGATTGCAATAAAATAAAGATTAACTAAGATTAACTAAAGTGAACTAAAAACGAGAACTGAGCTGAGCTGAATTCAGATGATGATGAGACACTACCTAGACCAGACTCTTAACTATGCCTGATAAGCTTCTATGGTTATGGAACTGATTTGGAACCGGGATCTTAAAATACTAAACATCAAGACTAAACTGGACACTCTCGACCCTTCTCAAGGGGAAACCCTAGAATATTGTTGTGCTGTTAAACCACCGGTTGGAGTACAAACCCTCACAGGTTATCTAACTCTTATGATCGAGTACCCGCTAGACAATCTACCTCACAGCGCGAAAGCCTCACTACACTAAGTGCAAGGGGTAATTAGTGAAGTCTAGATCTAACTTGATATGCAGGAGTTGAAAGGAAAACTAGGCAGATCTTCTCACAAAGCCTTTAACCTAGCAATTTAATAACCTAGACATACCAACAAGACCTCACCTCACAACTATTGAACTTGGAAGAATACCTAAAATCTTCTAACCACCAAATGTCACTCCTATGGTAAACTCACGACTATTGACCATAAACTAGTTGCTACACAAAGTCTGCAACCTAACTAGCACTCATACATGAAAGACATTCACAAAAGTGCAAGTGGAGTGAATAAATGACAATCAGATAATAATAGATACGCACATACACCAAATCTAGAGAAATCAAAATCTTTACTGAATCATAAATCCAAAACAAGTTCCAAAAACCATAGAAAAATCAAATCAAAACATAGTTATTTGTTTTAGTATGGGTGGCTATAAGAGTTTTAGCCACAAATCATCTTGAAAATAGAAACGAATACAAATAAAAATTCAGCAATCATTGTTTATAATAAAGATAATAAAGGAACGAAGGAACTGAATGATTGACATTCGAATACTCGCTCCAAAGCTTAGAATCTTCAATCCTTGGCTTGCCTCTCTATCCAATCTTGCGACTCATCTCCTTCTTCTCGCTGTCGTGCTCTCCACGAAAATAATAACCTATAGCGGCCGCTACTATTCTTCCTTCGTGAAAATAATATCTCCTCTTCTGTTGTTTCCAATTCCCTCTTTATAATCCAACCCTCAGTAACATTGGCCCTTTTTTTCATTTATTCTATTTGGGCATTGGGATTAGAACGTGACATAAAAGTCACAGATTTTTTTTTTCTATTATTATTATTAGACTATGGGGGTATGGTTCTCTTCCCTTTTTCCTTCCCCTTCTTCACATCAGCGCCACATCATTTTCCCCTTCTCCTCCCCCTTTTAGGGGAAATGGTTCCCTTCCCCCTTCCTTTTTTTAATTTTTCTTTTTCATTTATTTTATAGATTTTATTTTTCATTAAAATTAAAAAACAAATTACATAGAAATTAAAAAAAGCGAAAATTACATAGAAATTAAAAAAAAAAACCGAAAATACATATAAAAAACCTAAATATTAAACGATCCTCCGAGCCATCTTTTGATAATGTTGTCTTTTACTTTCGCCGCCACCGCACGTTCCTCCTCCGTAAGGTTATCGAGAGGAGCTTGCATCAACGCCAATTCGGTTGATTCTTGTTTCGAAAGCTCCATTTCGAGGCGTTTTTTTTTCCAACTCTAGCCTCATCGCTTCCCTCGCTGCCGTTTCTTCCTTCTCCTTTTTTCCATTTTTAGCCTCTCAATATCCCTCGCTGCCGCCTCTTCCTTCTCTTTCTTTCTTTCCAAGTACCTCTCTGTTTGCTCCTTTTTAAACTCGTTAAAGTTTTGAAGCAACTCCTCAATTTTCTCCACCGCCTTATCTTTCGACTCTTTCGAACCGGAACCTGAATCAGCATCGATACGCTTTCCTTTCGAGTCCGAGGCCGCTTTCTTGGCGCGGTCCCTTCCAGGTGGCCTCACTGATGGTGGTGTAGGCGCCTCGTCTTCAAACTCCGGGTCGTCATTTATGTTGATAGTACAACGAGCATCCGACCCACCACCACTATAACTCCCCGATGTGCTCGTTTTCGACCTCTTTGCTTTTTCCACCTCATTGGGCACCACTTTGAATTTTTCACACTTCGACAAAATCTCATACGATTTCATCAACCCAAACGCCCCGTTTTTCTCGGTGTATCTTTCAAGAGCCAACTTCAACACGTTCTCATCACTTTGACCAGTGGTACGATTATTCCAAACATCTTAATAGTAACCCGCAAATGCTTGACATTTTCCCATCATTTCCCGACACTTGCTACTAACCGAGTGCATGGTTCGATTTGGTTCACGTTGTAACAACTTGAAAAATTCCACTACAACTTGGTTCCAAAAACCATCCCTTCTCCGATTTGTAGCTACAAATATTGTTAAAAAAGTTGGTAAACAAAAAAATATATAAAAAAATCTTCACAGAAAGTTTAAAAAAAACAAAAATATCTAAACAAAAAAAAAAAAAAAAACAAAACAGTGGGTAAAAAAAAATTAGCAAACTTTATCCGAAATTTAAAAAAAAACAAACTAGATCGAAAATATTTTAAAAAAAATTAAACTTTACCTAGAATTGGGTCGGTAGAGGCGATAACCCAAGCTTTTGCTAACGCCTCCAACTCAATGGGCGTCCATTGAACGGGATCCGCCCTCGAACTAGGACCTTCTTCTTGGACCCGTTTTTTTCCTTTTTTGTAGTTTTTTTTAGGGGCCGGTTCGGTTATGGGAGGAGGGACTTGGGTTTCGGGCACGTGATCATCGTGGGAGCCCAAAGAAACAAAATCGTGCTCGGGTTGGGATTGGGTTTCGAGTTGTTGTTGCCATTGATGTTGTTGCATTTGCATTTGCCATTGATGTTGTTGCATTTGCATTTGCCAAGGATTAAGAGGGGTGTTAAACGCGGCAAAAGGTTGTGACGAGTGGGTACCGGGTGTCGAGGAAAAACCGAATGGTGCTTGCTTAGTGGGGTGACCGGGTGTGTTCGGGACGAACGGGCGTCTTGGATCCATGAAATTTTATAAAAAAGGTATGAAAGGTTTATATAAATGTGTGTTTTGGTTGTTTGGAGTGAAAAAAAAAATTAAGGTAAAGACTATATATATATAAAGTAAATAGGTTATTTTTTTTATTTTTTTTTTTAAAACTAGCCGTTGCCCCCAACGTTAACATCAACGGTCACCTTTTTGTTGGAAAATGGGACGGGAAGGACGGGAGAATACTCCCAATCACACCGAAGCTGTGACATCCGTCACTTTTTATAATAATAATAATAATAATAATAATAATAATAATAATAATAATAATAATAATAAAAATTCAGATTTTATTACATATATGTATACACTTTTGTTTTTATAACTACTCTTAAAACCCATTACCAAACCCAATCCATATTCCCTTTTTCTGATCCACAAACAGGCCCATTAGCCGGCCCAGATCAGCCCAGCCCACTTCCCTTCCCCTCCTTTCAGTTAAACACAAAAAAAAAAAAAAAAAAAGAATGGTCCTAGCCGGGTTCGAACCGGAGACCTCCCAAACACACACCACGCGTCCCACCACTGAGCTGCAGCCCCTTATTGTTTTAAACCCAACTCGTAATGTATTTATCACCTTTTTAAAACCTGTCTGTTGCTCCCTCCTCCACGCGAACAGCGCGCAGCAGCAGGAATTTAGGTATCTTTTGACCAAATCCCATTAGATAAGCAATCAAACCCACATACAAGGTAAGTCTCATAATTATCGGCCATCCATGACCATGATATACGTCTATTAACGATTAATTGATGCAAATTTAAAACCATTTACGCGTAGACTTTAATAACCCGGTCAAACCTTGCCAATTCGAACACCAAGCCATCTCCCTATAAATTGACCCTCTGCAAAGCATTACAACTCGCCACTCAATCTCTCTCAACTCTCAATTTCTTCATATAACCTCTGTTCATGATATTTTAATTCGTGTTTGACTCTTATACTTGACCGAGCAAATCGTGTTCAAACAAACTTGTAAGTCTAATTTCTTTTGTGGGTTTTAATGATCGGCCAACACTCAGTGTTTACCCCATGATTAATTGGGTTAACATTGCGTGATTTGAACGATTGATAATCTAGGGCTTGCAAGTATTAATTTTGGGGAAGAACACTAAACTCACATATATGTTATAATTTTAATAAACTGAATCCAAACACAACCAGTGGCTTGGACCAGCTGGTTGTGTCTGGAGCCCCATATCAGAGCTACCGGGTTCGATCCCCGGCTGTAGCAATTATTTTCTTCTTTTTGGTGTTTTACTTTAAACAAGAATTAAACATACATATAATCTTATAAATTCATTTTAAATTATCAAAACTCCTTCATTTATTCTACAAAAATTATCTTGTGTTAATCTGATGTAATAGTTCAACACCCAATTTTTAGTTTTCAAAAATTTATTTATTTAATATATTTAATAAATAAATCAAATTTATTCCATTTTATTTATAAAAATCTATAAAAATATCAAAACGATCTTATTAATTTCCACAAAAATTATCCTGAGTATTTATAACATTAAGCTTTTCAGAAATGATTTTTATTTCTGAAAAATCATTTATTTAATATTTTTAATCAATTTTTGTTAGTTTTAAACATAAATAAATCATAAGAAATTCATTTTTCAATATTTTTGTACCAAAATTTTACATAAATTAATTCTATTCATTTAGAACAGAAATATGATTTTTAAAATAAAAATTCTTTAATTTTAGTATATTTGAATATTAAAGTTAAATGTTGGCTATTTATAAATAAATAGATTTAAAAATCTATTTTAAATGAAATAATTTTATAAAAATTATTTCTATACTTCAAACACTTTATTGTGTATATTCTAAATTCAAATTTCATTAAAAGACTTTTATTTAATTATTTATTAAATTTCTCTTAATTAATAGACAATTTGTTTATTAAACAAATAAACATTATCCCCAATTCGAAGCCCTAGGAATACATGTAGCCTAGAGTTATTTCACTCACACATTATTAATTACTTTAGGTTAATCATTTGGGAGAAATCTCAAGTTCATATTTCGTTGTCCAGTCCAAATTCAAGTTACTACGTGAACAGTGAGTATTACTTATCCCCTTTTTCCGCTTTTACAACTTTTGGGGTGATTCATGCACAAGTATACAAAACTTTCGTATTCATTTACACATACATTTTATTCATTTACAATTCATATACGTGTCTTGTTTATCTTTGTGCTTATGTTTTAACATGAACGTAGCTTACATACAAAATCATACATACAGACATAACTTATGTTATGGTGCTCTTTACATACAGACGTAACTTATGTTACGGTGCTCATTTAGACATAACTTTGTGTTATGGTGCTCATTTAGACTCACACGTGTTGAGGTGCTCATTATCAATTACATTGTACAACTTTACATGTGATCTTTGTCTTGTTTGGTTACTTGCGTGTTTACATAATGCCTTGGTGATGCTAGACACATGAATTGTACTACTTTTCAAAACTTATACTATATGTACAAAACTAAGTAGTACTCACCAACATCATATGTTGACAAAATTATTTTCGTGCATGTTTCAGGATGAGCTGCTTGACGCTTCACATAGGACTTTGGACTTAGATTAAATCAATCAATTATCTTTATTTGTTGTCTTGTATTTAATTTCACATGTTGTAAAACAATATTCAATGATAATATATTTACATTTTAGTACCATGAGCTTTTGAACAATCGTCACTACGTGACACCTCGATGATTCCGCCATCGGTTGGGGTGTTACAGATTGGTATCAGAGCCATGGTTATAGGGAACTAGGTTATTAGATAAAATGGCCTAGACTATAACCGGACTTCAACTTTCATGCATAATATTTCTTAAATTACCTTACCCTCATTTCCCTCTACTTTCCTTCTTCTATCTTTCCCTCCTTCTCTCTCTCCATTCTTCTCATCCTTCATCATGGTGCATAGAGATGGTGTCCTACAGGGAGTGGAAAGTTTACATCATCATACGGGAACAGTACCTTTTATGAAGACATTCTTAGACATAATACCTACTCTTATTTTACTCCTTCGAAGTTGTTGAACTTTAACGAGTGTGATAAGGACACGTGCAATCTGGAAGGGTGGACGCCTGTACACTGGGTTTTCTGGCATAGGCAAGCATAGCGCATAAATCCATTTACGGACCTGTTATGCTTACCTGGGGATTCCTGGAGTGAGTGTCCACTTATAGGCTAAAGCATGTCTCCTTTGATCACCATTGGGTTCAATTCCTTTGAAAAGTCAACGTTCTTGTTGAGCTTTACAGCTAGACAAGGGCACTCCAAGCATTTTGTACAAGTTTTTCCAAAATACCCTCTCATTTCATATACAATACTTTGCATATCATGATTGCTTACAAGATCACATCTTCATAATCATCTGTACGATTATACACTTACATTTTCTAATCTCATGATTATTAATTAACTACCTTATAGATGTCTGCTCGCCGCATGCTCCGTGATGCCAGCCAACGCCCTGTTCGTGCTTCTGGACGACGTTCTGATCGTCGCCTCGCATCTTTAGTCGCCGAGCAAATTGCTGCAGTGATTCCAAACCTTGTCAGTGAGATAACCCAGAATAGTAACAGTGCCAACACAGGGAGTACGACTCAATTTCGGTGCACTTTCAAACACTTTAACTCCTGCAACCCCACAAAATTCACTGGTGACGAGGGTGCTACTGGTCTCCTCCAATGGTTTGAAAGCATGGAGAGTACTTTTGTGAACAGTGAATGTCCTGATGAACTCCGCGTTCGCTATGCTACCAGTGCCCTTCAAAAGGGAGCGTTAACCTGGTGGAATGGCGAAAAACGCAATCGAGGAGCTGATGTTGCTTTATCTTTATCTTGGGCTGAAGTTAAGGAACTCATGATCGCCAAATTCTGCCCTAGGAACGAAGTCAGGAAACTGGAGGAAGAGTTCCATGGACTGAAACAAGACAGTGGTGAGAATCTTGCGTATAATACTCGATATCACGAACTTAGCATACTGGTTCCACACATGGTCACCCCAGTCTCTCGAGCAATCGAAAAATATATCGAGGGATTACCTGACCTGATTCAAGACGTTGTCACTGGAGGCAAAGCCACTACGGTAGAAGAAGCTATCCAACTTGCAGCCACATTAACAGACAAACACGTACGGAAAGGAAACTTGGTTAGGAAGGGCACCAAGACACCTACTGAGGAAACCACCAATACTGTTGAACAACCTAAGACTGTTTTTGTAAAGGCCGCCACTACTGCTTCGAACTCTAAGAAACGAATGGGCGATAATCTGAACCATACTGTTGTGGATCATGTGGCTCAACCCCCTGTCAAGAAAGCCTACACGGGAATCCATCCTCAATGCAACACTTGCAAGTATCATCACCCTACAAATCTTCCATGCCGTCAATGCACTAGATGTGGAAGGTTTGGACACTTTGTCACCACTTGTCGAGTAATGGTTGGAACACAGGGTAATCATCAAACAGCTGCTCAGGAACCACTACAGATTACTAACGGTCGGGCGTGTTATCATTGTAGAGACCCTAACCACATGCGACCTCAATGCCCTAAGTTGAATAATGTAAACCTGGTGGCACATGGACGAGCTTTCAATATCAATACCAACGAAACAACTGATCAGGATGACGTTAATCCCACTAGTTAAGCCATGGATGAAATCTTCCCAAGACTCGAGAAATCCAATACCCGTGTTTTCATTTTCTTGATCCTATTATCATTTTATACCCAACTTTGTCGCACTCATTAGCATACGACATCTAGAAATTTCCTTGCATATTATTGTGTATTAACACCGATTGGAAATTTATTATATTGATTACGTTTATTTTTAATCATACAAGACTCTACCTTACATTTATTTGAAACGTTTGGACTTGATACTTGATTCTTACAGATGCTTTTCTAAGAAAACATCATTGGTTATTACATGAAACTAGATTTTTCCCTTAATTTGATTACGCATTGAACATCTAATTATTCATGATACTCGTAAACATTTAAATATTCATGATAACACTTACACTTAATGGTTGTAGTACTTACAAACTTGCTTGCATAAACATGTTATCAATTTGCAATCTATGTGAACAATAATTGCTGCACTTAATAGAAGTCATCATGCCTTTTTCAACAGTCGGGAGAGGCCCTACAACCTGCTCCACGACTGGTGGAGGCTATCGAACATACTCAACGAATGGTAGAGGTCACTATGCCTTTTCAAACAGTCGGGAGAGGCCCTACAACCTACTCCACGGCTGGTGGAGGCTATCGAACCTGCTCAACAATCGGTGGGTCATAGAAGGACACAAAACCCTAATGTAAGGTAAATTGATGATTCCGGTCCGGAACGTAATCATGAATTTACAGGTGCGTTAGGGTAGTGTGAAATTCTATTAGAGTTTTTGGTAGGCGTTCAGTACGTTTTCAAGGTATCAAAGGTGTGGTGGGTTAGCTGCGGTACACCCTGTATACAAACACTAATGATGCGTTGAAAGTGAGACTGGAAGTCGAACCAGGAACAAACCCTGTTTGCTTGTTAGTTCATTTAGTCTTTCTGTGGTCAATCAACTCGTACATTTATCATATGATTCCTAAAATTTGAAACTTATTGAGTTACTAGATTCTTATTATTCGAGACGAACCAAATCCTCAACTCACACCTATCAAACCTCATATCCAAATCATTCAAAATTTTTCAAACCACAGTTATTTTATTTTGTACCCAAGCATCCTTAACCCTATGTTCCCAATAACTTCGGGACGAAGTTTCTAAAAGTAGGGGATGCTGTGACATCCGTCACTTTTTATAATAATAATAATAATAATAATAATAATAATAATAATAATAATAATAAAAATTCAGATTTTATTACATATATGTATACACTTTTGTTTTTATAACTACTCTTAAAACCCATTACCAAACCCAATCCATATTCCCTTTTTCTGATCCACAAACAGGCCCATTAGCCGGCCCAGATCAGCCCAGCCCACTTCCCTTCCCTCCTTTCAGTTAAACACAAAAAAAAAAAAGAAAAGAATGGTCCTAGCCGGGTTCGAACCGGAGACCTCCCAAACACACACCACGCGTCCCACCACTGAGCTGCAGCCCCTTATTGTTTTAAACCCAACTCGTAATGTATTTATCACCTTTTTAAAACCTGTCTGTTGCTCCCTCCTCCACGCGAACAGCGCGCAGCAGCAGGAATTTAGGTATCTTTTGACCAAATCCCATTAGATAAGCAATCAAACCCACATACAAGGTAAGTCTCATAATTATCGGCCATCCATGACCATGATATACGTCTATTAACGATTAATTGATGCAAATTTAAAACCATTTACGCGTAGACTTTAATAACCCGGTCAAACCTTGCCAATTCGAACACCAAGCCATCTCCCTATAAATTGACCCTCTGCAAAGCATTACAACTCGCCACTCAATCTCTCTCAACTCTCAATTTCTTCATATAACCTCTGTTCATGATATTTTAATTCGTGTTTGACTTTATACTTGACCGAGCAAATCGTGTTCAAACAAACTTGTAAGTCTAATTTCTTTTGTGGGTTTTAATGATCGGCCAACACTCAGTGTTTACCCCATGATTAATTGGGTTAACATTGCGTGATTTGAACGATTGATAATCTAGGGCTTGCAAGTATTAATTTTGGGGAAGAACACTAAACTCACATATATGTTATAATTTTAATAAACTGAATCCAAACACAACCAGTGGCTTGGACCAGCTGGTTGTGTCTGGAGCCCCATATCAGAGCTACCCGGGTTCGATCCCCGGCTGTAGCAATTATTTTCTTCTTTTTGGTGTTTTACTTTAAACAAGAATTAAACATACATATAATCTTATAAATTCATTTTAAATTATCAAAACTCCTTCATTTATTCTACAAAAATTATCTTGTGTTAATCTGATGTAATAGTTCAACACCCAATTTTTAGTTTTCAAAAATTTATTTATTTAATATATTTAATAAATAAATCAAATTTATTCCATTTTATTTATAAAAATCTATAAAAATATCAAAACGATCTTATTAATTTCCACAAAAATTATCCTGAGTATTTATAACATTAAGCTTTTCAGAAATGATTTTTATTTCTGAAAAATCATTTATTTAATATTTTTAATCAATTTTTGTTAGTTTTAAACATAAATAAATCATAAGAAATTCATTTTTCAATATTTTTGTACCAAAATTTTACATAAATTAATTCTATTCATTTAGAACAGAAATATGATTTTTAAAATAAAAATTCTTTAATTTTAGTATTTTTGAATATTAAAGTTAAATGTTGGCTATTTATAAATAAATAGATTTAAAAATCTATTTTAAATGAAATAATTTTATAAAAATTATTTCTATACTTCAAACACTTTATTGTGTATATTCTAAATTCAAATTTCATTAAAAGACTTTTATTTAATTATTTATTAAATTTCTCTTAATTAATAGACAATTTGTTTATTAAACAAATAAACATTATCCCCAATTCGAAGCCCTAGGAATACATGTAGCCTAGAGTTATTTCACTCACACATTATTAATTACTTTAGGTTAATCATTTGGGAGAAATCTCAAGTTCATATTTCGTTGTCCAGTCCAAATTCAAGTTACTACGTGAACAGTGAGTATTACTTATCCCTTTTTCCGCTTTTACAACTTTTGGGGTGATTCATGCACAAGTATACAAAACTTTCGTATTCATTTACACATACATTTTATTCATTTACAATTCATATACGTGTCTTGTTTATCTTTGTGCTTATGTTTTAACATGAACGTAGCTTACATACAAAATCATACATACAGACATAACTTATGTTATGGTGCTCTTTACATACAGACGTAACTTATGTTACGGTGCTCATTTAGACATAACTTTGTGTTATGGTGCTCATTTAGACTCACACGTGTTGAGGTGCTCATTATCAATTACATTGTACAACTTTACATGTGATCTTTGTCTTGTTTGGTTACTTGCGTGTTTACATAATGCCTTGGTGATGCTAGACACATGAATTGTACTACTTTTCAAAACTTATACTATATGTACAAAACTAAGTAGTACTCACCAACATCATATGTTGACAAAATTATTTTCGTGCATGTTTCAGGATGAGCTGCTTGACGCTTCACATAGGACTTTGGACTTAGATTAAATCAATCAATTATCTTTATTTGTTGTCTTGTATTTAATTTCACATGTTGTAAAACAATATTCAATGATAATATATTTACATTTTAGTACCATGAGCTTTTGAACAATCGTCACTACGTGACACCTCGATGATTCCGCCATCGGTTGGGGTGTTACAGAAGCCAAAACGGGGGGGGGGGGGGGGGGGGGCGGTGTTCCCTTTCGGAAAATGTCCAGGTCACCCATCCCGATCCCTTTCCCCACCCACACCCCACAGTTTTATTATTATTATTATTATTATTATTATTATTATTATTATTATTATTATTATTACTACTACTACTATTATTTATGTATATTATTTATATATAGTATTATAATTACGTACTCTCGACTCAGGTGTTCTTGACTTGACCAAAGTTACTCGTTTACACTCCAACGTCCACACGAACACCTAGCAAATAATAATAAAATAAATAAATACTAAAAATCACACAAAACTAATAAGAACCTATAAAAACCCTATAAAAAGCCAAAGATACAAATAATAACTGAAAACGACTCAAGACTAGGGGTGTAAATGACACGTAGCGGCTCGAGAGCTACTCAGGATCGGTTCGGTAAAAAGCCCGAACAAGCCGAGCCTTAACGAGCCCGAGCCCGAGCCGAGCCTGAAATATGGCTCGTTTAGTTATCGAGCCTGAGCTCGAGCCCTAAATACAAAGCTCGATTGGGCTCGCAAGCCTAAACGAGCCCAAGCATAATTATAAGTTATTTATATATCTCTTATAATTTATAGCCCACATCTCCAAAGCCCAAGTCCTTATTTCATAGGCCCATTTAATAACACTCGCGAGCCGAGCTTTTGCAATCTCGAGCCGAGCTTTGAGCTCGTTTGAGATTGTTCTTAAATCACTTCGAGCCGAGCCGAGTTCGAGCTTTTGATTTTGCTAGCGAGCCGAGCTCGAGCTCAAGATTGTAGGCTCGAACCGAGCCGAGCTCGAGCTCGAGCTTCATAAAACCATAACGAGCCGAGCTCGAGCCCAGTCAGGCTCGGGCTCGGCTCGTTTACACCCCTACTCAAGACTCACAAAAGGCTAATAAAATACATATAAAAATACATAGGAAAATAGATGTGTTTTAGGACACATCAATGTGACTGTTTAAACACAAATACAGGTCTGACTGCTCTCTTGAAAGATACAAGGCCAGGTTGGTATGTGACGGCCGTTCTCAACATGTTGGCATTGATTGTGGGGACACCTTCAGTCCGGTTGTTAAAATGGCCACCATTAGAACTGTGCTATCTATTGCTTTATCAAAATCTTGGCGCGTTCATCAACTGGATGTAACAAATGCTTTCTTACACGGTAATTTACACAAGACTGTCTACATGCATCAACCAATGGGTTTTCGTAGCAAGGAATTTCCTGATCATGTTTGTCTTCTTAAGAAATCCCTATACGGTCTCAAACATGCACCCCGTGCCTGGTACCAGCGATTCACTGATTATGTTCTCACCATTGGGTTTACACAAAGCCGCTGTGACGCCTCCCTCTTCATCTTACATAGCGCATAACACACTGCTTACCTCTCCTGTATGTGGACGATTTTATCCTAGTTACTTCGTCTACAGGCCTACGTGAACACTTAATGACTCTTCTTCAAAGAGTTTGCTATGAAGGACCTTGGAAGTCTAAGCTTATTTCTTGGCATCCGTGTCACTCGTACGGGTGACACCATGTTCTTAACTCAGCAAATCTATGCTTCAGATCACATAGAGCGTGCATGTATGACCTCTTGTAAACCGGCCGCCACACCTGTTGATACCAACTCAAAGCTCAGCGCCAACTCTGGAACAGACTTTGAAAATCCCACTCTATACAGGAGCTTTGCAGGTGCCCTTCAGTATCTGACCTTCACACGACCAGACATAAGTTACGCTGTTCAACAGGTCTGCATGCACATGCATTCACCTAAGATGGACCACTGGAATGCCCTTAAACACATAATCAGCTACATTCAGGGACACTCAACCTTGGCCTCACTCTCGAGCCTCACAAGAACCCGAATATTCTAGCCTACATTGACGCTGACTAGGCCGGTTGCCGTGACACCAGACGATCCACCAGTGGTTACTGTGTTTATTATGGGGATTTCCTTATCTCTTGGTCATCGAAGCGTCAACCTACTATCTCCCGATCTAGTGCCGAAGCAGAAAACAGTGGGGTTGCGAATGTTGTTGCAAAAATATGTTGGCTTCGAAACCTTTTACTAGAACTTCATTGGCCTCTCACCAAGGCAACCCTTATCTACTGCGACCAGTGTTGTAGAACTCGCTAGGCACTAGTCGGCAGGTGGGATACCGACTAGGGATTAATCAAGATTATTTGGAATTAATCGGATTGGATTTTTATATATATTTTGCCAAATTTATACATATATAATGCTAATTTCATACCTTATATGTATAAATTTAGAAGTTTAGGGCCAAATATAAACTAGTGAATATGGAGGGGGATTAAATATTAAAATACCTAAACTTAAATAACCCTACTCACCTCCATCGTTCACCATATCCCGTTTTTTCTTCCCCATTCCTTCGTTCATAGTACGGAACCATCAAACTCAACTAGGGTTTATGGAGTTTCATCGATTTTGCTTCTAAATCATGGTTTATCATCCAATTTTGAGGTAAGAACTTGTTTAATTTGATCGTTTGCTCCAGTTTTGACCCGTTCGAATTCATTTTTTTTTACCTGATTTTGAGTTTTTAGGTCCGACTAGGACCAATTTGGGCCAACTAATTGGTGATTAATAGTGACACCGATTAATTGACTGATTAGCCTAAAATTAATTAGTAAAGTGAGGACTAGCGATTAATCACCGATTAATCAGTGATTAATCGGGATTTTTACAACCTTGACTGCGACAATGTTAGTGCTATCTACCTTTCGGGCAACCCAGTGCAGCATCAGCGACTCAAGCATATCGAGCTTGACATCCACTTTGTTCGAGAATAGATACAGCATGGGCAGGTCCGAATTCTTCACGTTCCCACTCGCTATCAGATAGCTGACATTTTCACCAAGGGGCTCCCTCGTATCCTGTTTGAAGAGTTTCGTTCGAGTCTCAGCATCCGCTCTCCTCCTGCTTCGACTACGGGGGAATAATAGACGATAATCATTCCGTATATATTTCCATAGCATAATTGTCATTTATTATAAATTGATTGTATCCTTATTTAGGAGATCTTGATTGATCTCATCTCTTGAATTTATACCTATTGTCATGAAATGAGAAAGACAACGATTGATATTATTCTAGCATATACAAAAGTAAATACAACTTTAATTTTAATGCGTCACGAAGAATCAAAAGGCTTATGGTCTAGCGGTAACAAGTCATGGTGAAAACATTTTTTTCAAGTGGGCGAGGGTTCTAATCTTGTGATAGACAATTCTATAAATTTAAAAGCAAGTTTGAATAACGTGTTGACTTAGGCATTAAAAAAACAAACTTGAAAAATATTTCTAACGGGGATGGGGTATTCCGCTAGGTTTTTTTCAACTTCACTGATTTCTACCAATCCTGCATTGCCACATCACTTCACTTATTCATTTCACTGAAACAGTTTTTTGAAGGCAGCACTCCACTTGAAATAAAATAGAGAAAGGACAAAAGGGGAGAGAGAAACTCACGGGTACCAGCCATTAACTATAACCAGATTTTGGTTCACGGGACCACTACCAGCATGGGTGGTGGCGGTGTTACCGTGCCGGTAGTGGGGTACCCGTGACCAATTCTGAAAGCGCCCCGTCCCCCTAAGTTATGGTAGTAGGCAATACTCATTTGATTCCCAAATTTCAAAAAAAAAAAAATTCTAAGATATGGTAGTAGGCGACACTCAATAATGCTTCTAACAATTCTCTATGGTGTTAAGACTATAATTTCCAGTACAAAGTGTATTTTTTGTACAAAGTGTAAGAAATCCATGTTGTCATTGTGTTTTAAATTATGTTGTCATTATGTTTTAAATTTTGGTATGATGTTTCGTACTCTTTTGCATTGTATTATATTGAAAAACACCAAACGTAACAAGTTAAGGTGGTGTTTGTTTTCTTAAGAGAAGTGCTTCTGACCACTTATGTCTGCGTCGTGCAGACGCGGGCAGACATAAGTGGCGCGCAACTTGTTTGTTTTTTAGAAGAGATGCCACTTAAAAACATCTACCAACCCTCTTCCTTATACAGACATAAACCCACCTCTTCTCCCACAAAACAATCTTCTTCACCTCTCCACTCTTCATATGCAGACAACAACTTCATTCTTCTTCCTCCTCCACGTCCTCCTCCTCCTCCTCCCCCTCACTCCACCTCCACCTCCCCTCCCCTTTCCCCTCCGCCGCTACCTTCTCTTCCCTCCCCCTCCCCCCGTTGTACCCTCTTCCCTTTTCCCTCATTCCTGGTGGTTGGTTGCTGGTTTGATGTTACAGACGCGGTGGTTGGTTTGTTGCTTGTTTGGTGTTGGAGACAGGGATGATCACAGTTGTGGTCAGATGTAGTGGATTTACGTGGGTTTGGTCACAGTGGTGGTGACAGGTTTGGTTGGTGACGGGGTTTGGTCACGGTGGTGGTCAGATGTAGTGGGTTTAGGTGGGGTTTGGTCATGGTGGTGGTGACAGCTTTGGTTGGCGACAGGGTTTGGTCATGGTGGTGGTCAGAGGTGGAGACGGCTAGTGACGGGATGGTCCTTGGTGGTTGTTTTGGGTGGAGGTTTTATTGTTATGACTACCGATGGGGTTTATGGTGGTTTGTGGTTATGCTTAGGTTACGCAGATGCTAACAAACAGTCTTCTTCTTGCAGACTATAGACCTTTGGTACACCTTTTTTTCTTGCGGATGTGGTCCGCAGACTACAGGCTTTTTACCTCTTCAAAAACAAACAACACCTAAAACACAATCAAATGTATTCTAAACATAAAATTTAAAACACACTGATTAATTTCTTCGGCATGGTGTTTTAGATTTCATGTCGAGAATACATTAATTAATGTTTTAAAATTGTTACTTTTTGTGTTCTTCTATATAATACTATGCCAAAAGAATATAAAACATCATGCCTAAAATTTAAAACACAATGCATATATAGACTTCTCACACTTTGTATGAAAAAAATCACTTTGTATAGAAACCCCACCCATATTATATCTATCTATATATATAAAAGAAAACGTATATGCTGACGTGGCGTGCAATGGAGACTTCAACCTTTCCTTGAGAGTGCCATGTGGTATCATAATGGAGAGTTTTTGGTGTTTTTGAATTGTTTCATTTTTTAATTAAATTGAGTTATTTTAGGAAAAAAAAAAATTTAAAAAATTTAAATTTTCTCTCAAATTTCCTCCCATAATTTTTAAACGTTTATATACGAGATTTTTTAAAGAAAAAAATTACACCAAATTAACGAGCGTTTTATTATCTTTCCAACGAGTACCATAGTGCTATATAAAAAACGGAGAAAAAATCGACTATTTTTTGTGGGGTTTCGTTCATACAGGAAAAAAACACACAAAGTGTTCATGTTATCACGTAAAATTAGATTTTGTATGGAATATGAGTTATTACTGATTAGAATACTATGAACATGCAATGATTGAAAGATTTTGTGGTTAGTTAACTTGAGCCATTTGCAATAGGTTATCACGTAAAATTAGATTTTTTAACCCCGGAACCCTCCCGGGGTAATCAGCTAGTAATCTTAATATAATATATCGTTTTTTGAAATTATTAGATACTTGAAATTATAGTCTTAACACCATAGAGAATTGTTAGAAGCATTATTGATCACTTAATATTTCAATTCAGTTATTAAGGTAAATAAACGAAAAAAGGGTAGAACAACATGCACGTGTCAAAAGAAAAAAAATAAACACCTGTATTAAACAAATATTAATATAACTAGCTGATTACCCCGGGAGGGTCCCGGGGTTGAAAAATCTTATTTTACGTGATAACCTATTGCAAATGGTTCAAGTTAACTAACCACAAAATCTCTCAATCATTGCATGTTCATAGTATTCTAATCAGTAATAACTCATATTCCTTAATCTAAAACCTAATTAGTAATCATCTAAAGAATCACTTATGTAAGCTGCAACTATTCAAAAACTCATCACACCTCTTTAATTTCTCACATTCTAATGGCTTTTATAATTTTTTAAAACCTAATTAGTAATCATACAATCAAATTAGTTGACCGATATCCAAGAATAACTTGTTACGATTTCTAGTAACAATGTTATCCTGCATGATGAAATGTAAATATAAATCAAAGGGCAATTTAAAAGACTAATCAATGACCAGAGACAACCCAATCATAGAAGCCACGCCAACTTTCTAGCCATTTTCATAGTGGATGTGTGCGACCTATATCAGCATAATAGAATGACCGTCCCACAACATAATACTTAAAAAAAAATAAGAGTATTGATATGTCACATGAAGAAGTCAACCATACCTGCCAATGACCTCCAGCCCAGCTGGGGAGAGGTGGGAGGGTTTACCTCTTTGGAGGGTTCGGGCTTGGTCTTGAGTTCGAATCCTGCCATAAACACCTAAATGTTCAAACCAATCTGATCGTAAAACTTCGATCAAAACTGTAATCAAATCCAATTCAAAATTCCCATAAACAAACCAAAAAAATCATTCGAACAATCAAAAACACATTTTGGATTTCAAAACCAACAAAGAAACTCAACCCTATTTGGTGGTCGAAAACCGCCACCACGCTCAGATTAGAAGTTCGCATTTAACATCCTAAAACAATCGATCTTTTACTCGATACACTTAAACCCGCAACGAAAAATATCATATAGCTCATCAATTAAATCGAAACATCAAATTCAGTATCGGATCAAAAGACAAAAAAAAAACGACAAAGAATAAAGTTATTGTGGGAAAAAAATCAAGAATGAATACGTAATCGTCTGGTGTTGTTAGTATAAAGTGCATCGCAGTAACAACTGAATCATTGAATCGTTGTTGGAATCAAAAATCTTAAATTGTTTTGAAGGAACCAAGTCGGCACCGTCTCTTGAAAGAAAATTCAAAACTAAAAAATTTAGGATTTAAAGGCACATATTTCATGGTGGATATTCTAGAAAATATATATTATAAATAAAAAAATAAACAAAAGCGAATTAGCATCAGAATCAATGAATTTCTGCAACAAACAAAACAAATACACTGGATCATATTGCTAATGGATTAGCATCAAAATCAATATCAAAAATATATTTCGATCACATCAAACACTCAAAATTGTAGGTTTTATTATACTTCATATACTATTCGAGTAAGAGAAAAACCTAGATTGATAAAAAATTCCAAACTTCATTATGCTGTAAATAAACAACTTCTGCAACAAACAAAACACATGCATCGGATCATATTGCTCATGAATTAGCATCAAAATCAACATCAATTTTTTTTTTTCATCACATCAAACAAAACCAATGAGTTTGAAGATCTTTAGGGTTTGGGGTGAGAGTGAAAAGATGGGGATTATATATGATGATAGGTAGGGTTTTATGTGATTTAATTTTATTTAAAAAAAGAAAATTAAAAAATTAAAAAGAATGCACCACATAATGCCATATGGCACATTCAAAGGGTGAAGGATTGCCCCATTGAATGTCATGTCATCATAGTGCAATTCTTTTATATATATAGATAGATATATAAAAACACCACAACAAACTGAACCGTTTTGAGGGGAAAAAACGTCCACTTACTAACCTCGAACCCAAACATACTCCTTGAAATAAGGGAACCCACACCACCTGGTCTCTAAACAATCTTGTTAACAAACTTAAAACAATCAATATAAATAACATTATAAACTATAAATATGATACACTGGCGTAACAATTTAAGTTAAGTCGCTTTCTTCCAATTTTATTTAACATATGTTGACTGTGTTCATTTTTTTACATATGTTTGTTTTTATCACACACATTGATTTGTTGAAAATCTTGGTAATGTGCCATGGCGCAGTCATAACTAGATTGTCCCAATTATAGGTTTGTTGGTTACAATCAATTCCAGAACATGAACACCAAACTTGGTCTGCATTTTAAGGCCTAGCTGGGGCTGATTAAAGTCTTTTGAGGGGGGGGCTGACTATGAGTGTTTGTTGCTAATGGTTATAACGGCCGGAAGCGCGTCTGTTGGATTTGTTGTCTTGTTGAGGTCGATGGTAGCAATATGGCAAGAAAGAATTAGGGCTTCAAAGAGAGATGATGGGTATTATAGTAATTTTGATCTCAGCAAGAAGTCAAGTGGGATTGTAATTGACGTTAGAATCGCATACAGTAGTATGTGATGGTAGTGGTGGCGGTGGGTTTGGGGTTTGAGACAGTGGGTTTGAGAGGTTTTCGAATGGTGGGAGAATGAACAGCAGAAGGGTAAAGGCAGATTTGGCTTGAATGTATTCTTGTAATTTCATTTCAATGTAATAAATTACTTAGTCAATGTATCAATATTTACATTTCTTATATCGTTTTTTTGAAATTATTAGATACTTGAAATTATAGTCTTAACACCATAGAGAATTATTAGAAGCATTATTGATCATTCAATTCAGTTATTAAGGTAAATAAACGAAAAAATGGCAGAACAACATGCACGTGTCAAAAGAAAAAAATAAACACCTGTATTAAACAAATATTAATATAATATATAAAAACACCACAACAAACTGAACCGTTTTGAGGGGAAAAAACGTCCACTTACTAACCTCGAACCCAAACATACTCCTTGAAATAAGGAAACCCACACCACCTGGTCTCTAAACAATCTTGTTACTTAAAACAATCAATATAAATAACATTATAAACTATAAATATGATACACTATTCATGAACATTAGTAATTCAATATATAGGATAATTTGAGATTTAGTGGCGCTCCAACGGGTAACTTGTAACCATTTATGACCGCAAACTTTACTAGGTGTCACAAAACTGAAAGGTAATAAGCAATGAGTAATTGGTATCCGGTAGGATCATAACCGTGTAGGTAACACAATTCCTAGGTCCTCGGGGCCAAAAGTAAAGTTGTCCTAATTTTAACGTCATTTTACTAATTTCGTGAAAAAACGTTATAAAAGGCAGACGGTTAATCATGCATCATGTGGTGGCGTTGATACCTAAAAGACAAGGGGGTACAGGCACCAATTGGGCTTGTCTTGATTGCTAAGTGTTATGTGTCCAGTGACCTATGTCCGAGGCTTGATGCAAAACCACTATCGAGCCAGGGTCTCACTGGAAGCAACCTCTCTATTCTTACGGGGTAGAGGTAAGGTGGTGTACATCTTACCTTCCTCAGACCCTACCTTAGCTTTGCTATTGGTGGGATACACCGAGTATGATGATGATGATATATAACATCGTTCCTAACCGGGTATGAGACTTATCACCAATACGAGTCTCATACCTGGTCATTAGCATCCACACATAAGAATGTTATTGCCTTACAGAATTAAAGCCAGCATTTAATTATCAAAGAATGTAGTTATTAGTTGATGTGTGGTGTTATAATGTGGTGGTTGATGGTTGGTGGCACGGTGGTGATGATGGATAGAGGTCGCCGGAGACGACAGAGAGTTAGTTAGAGAGAGAGAGACACAAGAGAATAAGCTCAACAATCGGATAACCGTTTCTCATTCATCAACCGATTATTTATACAGAGCTAACTATCATTAACGACTACTAACGGTATTAACTTCCTTTCCCGCACAGACTATTAACCAGCTAATTACACAAAACCCCCTTATTACACTACTGACCCTTGTAGCCTTATTATCACAATTAGTATTCCAACCCTCAACTATTACCACGTATCAATACCCATCCCTTCTAAGCAATTTTGACCTCAAAATTAAAGATAAAATCAGGGAACCTAAGCTTCAACTCTTCCAGGTCTTCCACGATGCTTCAGTGACAGGTAAATCTGCCCACTTGATTAAAACTTGAACACCCATTCGATTCCTCTTCTTAACAATTCTCTTGTCAATTACAGCTGCTGGAACAAACTTGAATCTTGGCTGTGCAGGAATTGGAACAATATTGGCGTGAGGCCCTCGAGCAGGTTTAAGAAAAGAAACCTGAAAAGTTGGATGGATCTGTGAATCATCTGGCAAGTCTAACCTGTACGCTACCTTTCCCACCCTTTCCACTATCATAAAAGGCCATAGAACTTAGGGCTGAGCTTAGAATATTTTTGTTGCCTGAGTAAAGACTGCACATGAGTTTGCAATTTTAAAAAGACCCAATCACCCACATTAAACTCTCTATCAGTCGGTGTTTGTCAGCTAATTGTTTCATCCTATTATGTGCCTGCAAAAGTGATTGTTTTAGGGCTCGAATAGTTTCCTCTTGGTCGCAAAACAATCGATCAATAGCTTCATTAGGACTGTCTTTTGGAACATATGGTATAAACAGAGGAGGAGGAGGAGGAGGAGGAGGAGGAAACCCATAGATAGCTTGAAAAGGAGTCATTTTTAATGAAGAGTGGTAGTTGGTGTTGTACCACCACTTAGCTAAAGGCAGCCATTTGAGCCAATTGGTTTGAGTACCAACTGTCATGCTCCTCAAATATGACTCTATGCACCTATTAACAACCTCGGTCTGCCCATCAGACTGTGGGTGGTATGCAGTTGACATGGCTAGTTGTATACCATGTAGATTAGTGAATTCTTTCCAAAAGGTGCTTAAGAAAATAGGGTCCCTATCAGATACAATTGTTTGAGGCCAGCCATGAAGTTTAAAAATGTTGTCAAGAAACACTTGAGCCACTGTCTCAGCAGAATAGGGATGGCTTAATGGAATAAAGTGCCCATACTTGGTTAGTCTATCAATGACTACCAAGATGCTATCTTTGCCTTTCACTTTAGGAAACCCTCCAATAAAGTCCATTGATATGTCTGAAAACACATAATTGGGCGCTGGTAAGGGCTGCAAAAGACCAAGATAAGCCACATTTTCAACTTTACTTCTTTGACACACATCACACTACCTTATGTGTTGTCTGACTTGTTTATGTAGCCCTTTCCATCTAAACATGCTCTGAATTCTCTGAATTGTGGCATGTAAACCAGAATGACCCCCAATGCACTATCATGACACAATTTAATAATGTCCCTCTGAACTAATTCATCTTTTCCCACCACTATCTTTCCTTTTTTTTGTTAAAAGAGACCCATCCCATTTGTAATGAGGAAGGCACTCGCCTTTGAGGAGTTTCTGTAACTTCTGGTTGATTATAGGATCATGCTGCCAAGTGTCTTTTATCTTAGATAACAAGGTGTTATCCAAAGTAGACAGACTAATGGTGAACAGAGTGGGACCTTGACTCTGATAGGGCATCTGCCACTTTATTCTCTACTCCTTGCTTATAACTGATCTCATAATCAAAGCCCATTAGTTTAGAGAGCCAAACATGTTGCAGGGGTGTAGTCAAATTCTGATCCATAAGATGTTTGAGACTCTTTTGATCAGTCTTTATTAAAAAATGCCCAGAACTTAGATAGTGCTGCCAATGTTTTACAGCAAAAATGATAGCCAATAACTCTTTTTCATAAACTGAATACATCTGTTGTCTAGGGGGGCCTTGCTAATAAATGCCAATGGGTGGCCTTATTACATCCAAACTGCACCTATACCCATAGAAGATGCATCTATTTCCAGCACAAAAGGTTTAGAAAAATTGGGTAAGGCTAACACTGATGGAGAACAAAGGTCTTGTTTGAGTTTGAGAAAAGCCACAGTGGCTTCTTCATTCCTGCAAAAGCTGTCTTTTTTTCAATAAATTGGTTAAGGGTTTGGCCAGAACACCATAAGATTTAATGAATCTTCTGTAGTAACCAGAAAGACCCAGAAAACCCTCAACTTCTTGATATTAACTGGAATAGGCCACTCTTGAATATCACTTATCTTTTTAGGATCTGTAGCTACCCCTTCCCCTGAAATGATATGTCCCAAATATTCCACAGACTTCCCAGCAAAAGAATACTTAGAAAGCTTAGCAAACAACTGTTGAGATCTCAGGATTTCCAAAACTTCCTTCAAATGAATAAGATGTTGATCTAGAGAAGTGTTGTAAACTAAAATATCATCAAAGAATACTGGAACTGATTTTCTTTGGAGTGGTTTAAAGGTATGGTTCATGAGAGATTGAAAGGTAGCAGGGGCATTAGTTAGGCCAAATGTCATAAACTAGGAATTCAAAATGACCTTCATGTGTTCTGAATGCAGTTTTATGAATGTCATTAGGGTTCATACGAATTTGATGATAGCCAGACCTGAGATCCAAACTTAGAAAAAACAGTGGCACCCCCAATTCATCTATAAATTCTTCTATCAGGGTATAGGGAAACTATTTTTTATTGTAGCATCATTAAGTCTCCTATAATCAATACACATTCGCCATGTGCCATCCTTCTTTTTCACTAACACAACGGTGCTGCAAAAGGGCTGGAACTACCCCTGATAACACCTGTTTCCATCAATTCTTTTGTCATCTTTTCAATGACATCTTTTTGAGCCATTTGATACCTGTAAGGCTTTTGACTGATAACAGTATTTTCATCCTTAAGAATGATCTTATGGTCATAGGCTCTGACAGGAGGTAATGTAGTGGGGGTTAGGAAAACATCCTCAAATTCTTTGAGTAAAGGTTCCACCATAGTCTGATTCTCCACTTGAGAAACCACTATACTATGTTGAAACTTATCATTCCCCTCCTTAGTTGTCAAACTGAACAGTTGGCCATGCACCAAATGTTCATTGTTAGTCAATAAGTGATTCATTACCTCTAATGAACACAATGACAACTTATTTGTATGACTGCCTTTCAATTGATACACCTTATCCCCCCCCCCCCCCACTTTAAACTACATAGTTAAATCTTTAAAATTCCACACAATATCTCCTAAAGGTAGCACCATTGGACCCCAGAACTATATCATAAGTAGCTAGAGGAATGATAAACATATCAGCCTTAAACCACAAACCTTGCATTTTCCACTCAAAAATTTTAACCACTTTATTACAAATTAATGGAATCCCATTGGCCACCCCAACTTTCATTTACCCTACCTCTTGTAAAGGACAATTAAGTTTATAAAGCCAGTTTTTCATCCATAAAATTGTGTGTAGAACCAGAATCAGACAAAATTTGTAAAGTTTTAGTGCCAATGTTACCTACCACTTGCATAGTAGAAAAAGAAGGCACTCCAGTTAAAGCATGAATTGAGATTAAAGGATCAGCCATGGTTGTATCAATCACAGCCTTTGGTTCTTGATCATTGTCTCCACATTCTTCATCAAACCTTTCAATTTCTAAGACAAACAGTTGTTTATTAGGGCATTTATGGGTGGATGAAAACTTGTCATTACACCAAAAACACTCTCCTTTCATTCTTTTGGCCTCCATTTCTTTGATGGACAAGTTCAATTTGTTTCTTGGGTTTAATCTTTGGGAATTTGAGGGTGTTGGTAATAAGGGTAAATGAGTGGTATTAACTGGTGGTTTTAAAGAAGCAATTGGTTTTGGGTTAGGAATGTTAGAGGAATAAGATCTTCCAGACTGGTTAAACTGATATTTAGGTTTAGATGAAATGGTTTTGTTTGCATCATCTTGTTTCTTGGCCATTTTGTAAGCTTCTTTCATGTTTTTTGTTTCAAACATCCTAACTGGTCTAGCCAATTCAGGCTTGAGACCATTTAAGAAGATACTAACTGCATATTCTTCACAGATAGTAACCCTTAAAAGATTCTCATCAAATCTGTCACAATAATCTTCTAACTCATTAGTTTGGACACTAGCAATTAAGATACCCATTGCATCATTAAACAATGGTGTAGATAATCTATCAATGATACTGCTTGAATATTCAGACCAAGTAATATCATTAATAGGCTTGACCAATTGTTTAACAAAGGCATAATGCCATTTCATAGCCTTGCCTTCTAGATTAATAGCTGCATATCTCACTTTAAAGTTTTCATGTGTTTCATCCACATCAAAAAAGTGTTCACACTTACAAATCCAATCTTCTACTTCTGTGCCATTAAACTTTGGAAACTCAATTTTTCCCAATCGAAATAGTCTATCAACTCTTGCATGGTTGTTCAAATCTTGATGATTGTGTGAATTATCAGAAGAACAGCTTGAATGAGCCTGATTAATTTGTCATTTTATCAAGAATTTGCCTAATATCAAGAAAAGATTGTTCTGCTTTCTCGACAAAAGCATCAAATTTCAACAAAGAGGTTGCATGATCTTTAATAGTTTTTTCAAGTTCTGGTTGACTACGAGTGTTAGTCATGATTTGTTTGTGAGATTATTATTATTATTATTATTATTATTATTATTATTATTATTATTAATTAAAACTGTAATGAATCGAATTTTTATAGTGATACTATTATTATCAATATGTTGCAGGAATCAATCGGAGAAGAAGAATCAGTTGGAAGAAAATTATGAATGATCTGGAATGGAATGATAATTAACAATAATCAATCCAGTGTTGAAAACAGAGCACAACAATGGTGGAAGAATGATGGTAAATCAGAGTAAGAGCCAGGAAAATGCTCTGATATCAATGATGTGTGGTGTTATAATGTGGTGGTTGATGGTGGTGATGATGGATAGAGGTTGTCGGAGACAACAGAGAGTTAGTTAGAGAGAGAGACACAAGAGAATAAGCTCAACAATCGGATAACCGTTTCTCATTCATCAACCGATTATTTATACAGAGCTAACTATCATTAACGACTACTAACGGTATTAACTTCCTTTCCCGCCCAGACTATTAACCAGCTAATTACACAACCCCCCCCCCCCCTTATTACACTACTGACCCTTGTAGCCTTATTATCACAATTACTATTCTAACCCTCAACTATTACCACATATCATTAGTTAAGCTGCACATTTAATTTAACAGGCTTGAAGCTTTTAAATAATGAAAGTAACATCTTGAAGGATCAAGAATATGTGGTTTTCCAATAACTATTTAAACAATCAATATACAATATATAAAACTGATGATGATGCATTGACTATACGACGATGATGGTGATCGAGCCGCGTAACACATGTTAAGTTTTAAGCAACTCTAGGAGCTTTGTAGTATGCTAGAATTGTTGCAGGGAAGAACATTTGCCTAACCCCTTCTGACTTGATAATTGGAAAGATGATCCCAAATGCATCCTGCAAACAGATTAAAAATATTGGCACACATATGGCGAAAAATGATAATATGCTTAAATAAATTAAGTTATTAAGAGCTAACCGAGATAAGTTGGGCCCCAAGCCATAACCGTTTTGGTGATGGGAATGGGATGAGCAAGCGGCCAATACCGTATACAGCAACAGCACAGAAATGAAGAAACAGGACTATCGGATATGGGTTGAGTCCTGAAAGTAAAGATATCGGTCCTTGTGAGCAAATGCCTCCTAGGCTAAGATAATCGAAGCATGCTTTACGCATTTCTTTTCTTCCTGGGGCTTGTGATAGACAGAATACCTTGTATAGAGCTTCCGCCAATGTATTTATCGTAGATGACAACGGCTGCAAAAACGAAAACAACTTTTAAAGTTTTAATATTGCTAGTTAAGTATCAAAATCTACTTGAGACTTACCTTTCTAAGAGTGTAGAAGCACTCAAGATAATTGCAAAGTGCAGGTGCATCATTAAGATTACTTAGTTGTCTAAGAAGGTTGCGAAGTAAGACAATATCTGATAATGCAACCGTCATTCCTCCACCGGTTAACGGGTGTCGCATGTTAAATGCGTCTCCCAATAAAAGCGCACCTGGAGTAGGTTGAGGATCAGCTGGCATGCTTCTATTTGGCATTGTTCTTATGTTTCCTTTATCTACTGCAGCCACAAAGGCATCATGTAACTCCGGTGGAATCTAAAAATTTTAGCATAGAGTTGTCAGATAACACATTATCAGCAAATAAATAAATTTTGATAAATTTTAGAACCCGGCGCCAGGTTCTACACTGCTAACATGTAAAAATGCAGATTGTGTGGGTGGGTGACCTTTAAGAGGTTAAAGGCGGAAACCACTCGCAACTGGATTTGTGTGCTAGTGGTAATCAGACGTAGGGGCGTCTTTGGGGAGGTCCGAGGAGGCCAACCGTACAGGTCCATAAATCTTGAGGGCATAATTTAAAAAAAAAAATCCTATATATATGTATATATATAATATATATATATATATATAAACTCATTTAACAATTAAACTTGGGCCTAAGGGGCCTATTTTTTAACGGTTCGGATAGGGTACCTAAATTTTCAGACATTTTCAGGGACGGCCCTAATCAGACGTTTACTGCCGTGCTGCCCCTCTTGAAGGTTAAATAAAAAGAAATTAGGGACAGTGATTAGTGAATTGATTACCTGTGGAGCAACAGCGGTTTTGAGGTAATTGGCCATTTCCCCATTGGCAATAGAAGGCAGATTTTGTCCAGGAACGTCGACCAAACAACGAACCTCTATGTTACTAATCGGATAAAACAATATCGGTGAAGGATCAGCGAGTATAACGTGTCCATGGTTTGCATACGGAAGATCAACATTCTCCATAACCAAACCCACAAAGCAAGAAGGTACTTCCACCTGTTATATAAACAAAATTCAAATTTATTTAAGAAAAAAAAATAATATTGTTATGAAATGATTTGTATAAAATTATAAACACCTTTGGCTTACAGAGGGCACGACGTAGATTAGAAAAACAACCATCACACACAATGGTGAGGGGCGCGTATGCAGTCATCACTTGTCCATCTTTGGTTTTGTAACACACCCCTTTAATTGTTCCATGTTCCTCGAGTAACGAAGTTACAGTCCCTTGTTCCAGTTTGACACTAGTACGTTAAGATTAAAGAGGCGATTCACCAGTAAATTTGATATGAGCAGTCTAAATTCAGTATCGGTTATGTTATGTGAAAGCAGTGAAAAGAAAGTATACTTTGTGAGAGATGCAGCTTTCTCCCTCATCCGTTGAATAAATCGCCCATTGTGAAAGCTTCTTCCAGATGCATAATTAGATTCAAACTTTTCCAAAGGATAAGAGACTTTTATGTTTCTACCATCCATGTAAAGGGCATAACCAAAAACTTGTTGAGCCTCAATTCCATCCAAACAATCTGCAACAACCCAAAAGCACTATAAAACCGTCACTGATATGATTGATATATATATATATATATGCTCCAAAAACTTAATAGAAACTGAAGCTTACCCTCAAGACCCAAGTCAACCAGTTTTGATATCCGCCTGGCTGTAGGAGTTCACCGACGATTCGGTCTGGTTCAGTCAAGTCCCTTTCAATCACATGCACTCGCCACCCATCCTGTTTAAGTTAATAAAATCAAGTGGCTTAATATATATCATATTAAACTGAATTTAAATGATTAACTTTGTTTTTAACAGCTTTTGTTTTGTTCTTATCAAACAGTAGTAATTGACCAGACCTTAGAAGCTGCTTTATCTAGGCATTATGGTTCATAAACAAGGTTTCTACGAGTCCTCCTTCGTCTAACCTGTGGGTTGTGAAGGCTGTTGAGCCTATTTTAGTTTGGGGTAGAATGCCTGTTTTGCTTTCTTATTCCCTAAGTTGTTTCGCCTAGTCGTTTTCTATATATTCTTAAACATGTATCGTAATTTGTGTGCCTTGGCTTAATTAAATAACCTAGTTGCAGCATGTTGACGTAGCTTCCACACTGGGACCGAGCCACGTAAATCTTTTGTCATCTTTTCAATGACATCTTTTTGAGCCATTTGATACCTGTAAGGCTTTTGACTGATAACAGTATTTTCATCCTTAAGAATGATCTTATGGTCATAGGCTCTGACAGGAGGTAATGTAGTGGGGTTAGGAAAACATCCTCAAATTCTTTGAGTAAAGGTTCCACCATAGTCTGATTCTCCACTTGAGAAACCACTATACTATGTTGAAACTTATCATTCCCCTCCTTAGTTGTCAAACTGAACAGTTGGCCATGCACCAAATGTTCATTGTTAGTCAATAAGTGATTCATTACCTCTAATGAACACAATGACAACTTATTTGTATGACTACCTTTCAATTGATACACCTTATCCCCCCCCCCCCCCCACTTTAAACTACATAGTTAAATCTTTAAAATTCCACACAATATCTCCTAAAGGTAGCAACCATTGGACCCCAGAACTATATCATAAGTAGCTAGAGGAATGATAAACATATCAGCCTTAAACCACAAACCTTGCATTTTCCACTCAAAAATTTTAACCACTTTATTACAAATTAATGGAATCCCATTGGCCACCCCAACTTTCATTTACCCTACCTCTTGTAAAGGACAATTAAGTTTATAAGCCAGTTTTTCATCCATAAAATTGTGTGTAGAACCAGAATCAGACAAAATTTGTAAAGTTTTAGTGCCAATGTTACCTACCACTTGCATAGTAGAAAAAGAAGGCACTCCAGTTAAAGCATGAATTGAGATTAAAGGATCAGCCATGGTTGTATCAATCACAGCCTTTGTTCTTGATCATTGTCTCCACATTCTTCATCAAACCCTTCAATTTCTAAGACAAACAGTTGTTTATTAGGGCATTTATGGGTGGATGAAAACTTGTCATTACACCAAAAACACTCTCCTTTCATTCTTTTGGCCTCCATTTCTTTGATGGACAGGTTCAATTTGTTTCTTGGGTTTAATCTTTGGGAATTTGAGGGTGTTGGTAATAAGGGTAAATGAGTGGTATTAACTGGTGGTTTTAAAGAAGCAATTGGTTTTGGGTTAGGAATGTTAGAGGAATAAGATCTTCCAGACTGGTTAAACTGATATTTAGGTTTAGATGAAATGGTTTTGTTTGCATCATCTTGTTTCTTGGCCATTTTGTAAGCTTCTTTCATGTTTTTTTGTTTCAAACATCCTAACTGGTCTAGCCAATTCAGGCTTGAGACCATTTAAGAAGATACTAACTGCATATTCTTCACAGATAGTAACCCTTAAAAGATTCTCATCAAATCTGTCACAATAATCTTCTAACTCATTAGTTTGGACACTAGCAATTAAGATACCCATTGCATCATTAAACAATGGTGTAGATAATCTATCAATGATACTGCTTGAATATTCAGACCAAGTAATATCATTAATAGGCTTGACCAATTGTTTAACAAAGGCATAATGCCATTTCATAGCCTTGCCTTCTAGATTAATAGCTGCATATCTCACTTTAAAGTTTTCATGTGTTTTCATCCACATCAAAAAAGTGTTCACACTTACAAATCCAATCTTCTACTTCTGTGCCATTAAACTTTGGAAACTCAATTTTTCCCAATCGAAATAGTCTATCAACTCTTGCATGGTTGTTCAAATCTTGATGATTGTGTGAATTATCAGAAGAACAGCTTGAATGAGCCTGATTATTTGTCATTTTATCAAGAATTTGCCTAATATCAAGAAAAGATTGTTCTGCTTTCTCGACAAAAGCATCAAATTTCAACAAAGAGGTTGCATGATCTTTAATAGTTTTTTTCAAGTTCTGGTTGACTACGAGTGTTAGTCATGATTTGTTTGTGAGATTATTATTATTATTATTATTATTATTATTATTATTATTATTATTATTATTATTATTAATTAAAACTGTAATGAATCGAATTTTTATAGTGATACTATTATTATCAATATGTTGCAGGAATCAATCGGAGAAGAAGAATCAGTTGGAAGAAAATTATGAATGATCTGGAATGGAATGATAATTAACAATAATCAATCCATGTTGAAAACAGAGCACAACAATGGTGGAAGAATGATGGTAAATCAGAGGTAAGAGCCAGGAAAATGCTCTGATATCAATGATGTGTGGTGTTATAATGTGGTGGTTGATGGTGGTGATGATGGATAGAGGTTGTCGGAGACAACAGAGAGTTAGTTAGAGAGAGAGACACAAGAGAATAAGCTCAACAATCGGATAACCGTTTCTCATTCATCAACCGATTATTTATACAGAGCTAACTATCATTAACGACTACTAACGGTATTAACTTCCTTTCCCGCCCAGACTATTAACCAGCTAATTACACAACCCCCCCCCCCCCTTATTACACTACTGACCCTTGTAGCCTTATTATCACAATTACTATTCTAACCCTCAACTATTACCACATATCATTAGTTAAGCTGCACATTTAATTTAACAGGCTTGAAGCTTTTAAATAATGAAAGTAACATCTTGAAGGATCAAGAATATGTGGTTTTCCAATAACTATTTAAACAATCAATATACAATATATAAAACTGATGATGATGCATTGACTATACGACGATGATGGTGATCGAGCCGCGTAACACATGTTAAGTTTTAAGCAACTCTAGGAGCTTTGTAGTATGCTAGAATTGTTGCAGGGAAGAACATTTGCCTAACCCCTTCTGACTTGATAATTGGAAAGATGATCCCAAATGCATCCTGCAAACAGATTAAAAATATTGGCACACATATGGCGAAAAATGATAATATGCTTAAATAAATTAAGTTATTAAGAGCTAACCGAGATAAGTTGGGGCCCAAGCCATAACCGTTTTGGTGATGGGAATGGGATGAGCAAGCGGCCAATACCGTATACAGCAACAGCACAGAAATGAAGAAACAGGACTATCGGATATGGGTTGAGTCCTGAAAGTAAAGATATCGGTCCTTGTGAGCAAATGCCTCCTAGGCTAAGATAATCGAAGCATGCTTTACGCATTTCTTTTCTTCCTGGGGCTTGTGATAGACAGAATACCTTGTATAGAGCTTCCGCCAATGTATTTATCGTAGATGACAACGGCTGCAAAAACGAAAACAACTTTTAAAGTTTTAATATTGCTAGTTAAGTATCAAAATCTACTTGAGACTTACCTTTCTAAGAGTGTAGAAGCACTCAAGATAATTGCAAAGTGCAGGTGCATCATTAAGATTACTTAGTTGTCTAAGAAGGTTGCGAAGTAAGACAATATCTGATAATGCAACCGTCATTCCTCCACCGGTTAACGGGTGTCGCATGTTAAATGCGTCTCCCAATAAAAGCGCACCTGGAGTAGGTTGAGGATCAGCTGGCATGCTTCTATTTGGCATTGTTCTTATGTTTCCTTTATCTACTGCAGCCACAAAGGCATCATGTAACTCCGGTGGAATCTAAAAATTTTAGCATAGAGTTGTCAGATAACACATTATCAGCAAATAAATAAATTTTGATAAATTTTAGAACCCGGCGCCAGGTTCTACACTGCTAACATGTAAAATGCAGATTGTGTGGGTGGGTGACCTTTAAGAGGTTAAAGGCGGAAACCACTCGCAACTGGATTTGTGTGCTAGTGGTAATCAGACGTAGGGGCGTCTTTGGGGAGGTCCGAGGAGGCCAACCGTACAGGTCCATAAATCTTGAGGGCATAATTTAAAAAAAAATCCTATATATATGTATATATATATTATATATATTTTTATATAACTCATTTAACAATTAAACTTGGGCCTAAGGGGCCTATTTTTTAACGGTTCGGATAGGGTACCTAAATTTTCAGACATTTTCAGGGACGGCCCTAATCAGACGTTTACTGCCGTGCTGCCCCTCTTGAAGGTTAAATAAAAAGAAATTAGGGACAGTGATTAGTGAATTGATTACCTGTGGAGCAACAGCGGTTTTGAGGTAATTGGCCATTTCCCCATTGGCAATAGAAGGCAGATTTTGTCCAGGAACGTCGACCAAACAACGAACCTCTATGTTACTAATCGGATAAAACAATATCGGTGAAGGATCAGCGAGTATAACGTGTCCATGGTTTGCATACGGAAGATCAACATTCTCCATAACCAAACCCACAAAGCAAGAAGGTACTTCCACCTGTTATATAAACAAAATTCAAATTTATTTAAGAAAAAAAATAATATTGTTATGAAATGATTTGTATAAAATTATAAACACCTTTGGCTTACAGAGGGCACGACGTAGATTAGAAAAACAACCATCACACACAATGGTGAGGGGCGCGTATGCAGTCATCACTTGTCCATCTTTGGTTTTGTAACACACCCCTTTAATTGTTCCATGTTCCTCGAGTAACGAAGTTACAGTCCCTTGTTCCAGTTTGACACTAGTACGTTAAGATTAAAGAGGCGATTCACCAGTAAATTTGATATGAGCAGTCTAAATTCAGTATCGGTTATGTTATGTGAAAGCAGTGAAAAGAAAGTATACTTTGTGAGAGATGCAGCTTTCTCCCTCATCCGTTGAATAAATCGCCCATTGTGAAAGCTTCTTCCAGATGCATAATTAGATTCAAACTTTTCCAAAGGATAAGAGACTTTTATGTTTCTACCATCCATGTAAAGGGCATAACCAAAAACTTGTTGAGCCTCAATTCCATCCAAACAATCTGCAACAACCCAAAAGCACTATAAAACCGTCACTGATATGATTGATATATATATATATATATGCTCCAAAAACTTAATAGAAACTGAAGCTTACCCTCAAGACCCAAGTCAACCAGTTTTTGATATCCGCCTGGCTGTAGGAGTTCACCGACGATTCGGTCTGGTTCAGTCAAGTCCCTTTCAATCACATGCACTCGCCACCCATCCTGTTTAAGTTAATAAAATCAAGTGGCTTAATATATATCATATTAAACTGAATTTAAATGATTAACTTTGTTTTTAACAGCTTTTGTTTTGTTCTTATCAAACAGTAGTAATTGACCAGACCTTAGAAGCTGCTTTATCTAGGCATTATGGTTCATAAACAAGGTTTCTACGAGTCCTCCTTCGTCTAACCTGTGGGTTGTGAAGGCTGTTGAGCCTATTTTAGTTTGGGGTAGAATGCCCGTTTTGCTTTCTTATTCCCTAAGTTGTTTCGCCTAGTCGTTTTCTATATATTCTTAAACATGTATCGTAATTTGTGTGCCTTGGCTTAATTAAATAACCTAGTTGCAGCATGTTGACGTAGCTTCCACACTGGGACCGAGCCACGTAAATTTTTATGTCGTGCTTTGTTTTATGTTTATCACGTGATAATCGTGTATGCCGTTTGTGTGTTTGGTTCCGTTGTGCCGCTTGATACCTAACATAACCACCTTTTTTATATTTTTTTTAAAACGGCAAGAGTTTAAGCAACTAACAACTTATATAATCAATTTAACTACTTCATATCTAGATATAAGAGTTTATGCCACTCAAATGCAATATTTTTGTAGAAAAAAAAAAGGTACATATATATATATATATATATATGTTTCTTCTTAGAATAATCTTATCTTAATTTATTCACTGAGCTGTCACATTATTTCTATTTTGGCATATATTCAGGTTCAGTATATATAATACTCACAACTATAGCATTTAATAATCGGTCTAACCACTAGAGGAAGAAGAATGAATTGCAAAGCTGAATTGTAGTAAAAAAAGGTGAAATGTAACGTTTAAAATTATAACTAGTATGTTATGCACGACGCGTTGCGCCGTCATCTAAACGTATAGTAACTCAAATTTATACTATCGTAAATTGAAATTTATACCAACTCAAATCTGGACAAACATTACGCCAAAACGTAGACCTACAATTTTGTTTGTAGCGGTACCTAGTATGGTAGCGGCATTCCACAAGACTATACAGTAACGTCGTTAGTACTAAAGGTTATGCCGTTATTAGTAACTAAAGCCGTTAGTACTAATGACGTTATCGTTGAGTTGTTAAAAAACGAAGAAGCTAACGCCATTATCGTTAGTACTATTCCGAATTTATACCGTTACAACGTAAACTAAAATTTATACAAACTCGAATATGGACAAAAGTTACGTCAAAACATAGACCTACATTTTGGTTCGTTGCGGTACCTGGTTTAGTAGCGACATTCCATGTGACTATACGATAACGCTATTAGTACTAAAAGCGTTATCTTTGAGTTGTTAAAAAAAGGGAAAAACAAAGAAGTTAACGACGTTACTACTAACAGCGTAACCGTTACTACTAACTATCAGTATCTATTTCAAAGTTTATAAATATATAGTAATATAGAATATAATATATAGGTACCGGTTCAAATACAAAGTCTTCAAAACGTGTGAAGTGTGTGAAGTACATGATAATTACGTAATGTTTTTGTCTGTTCATGAATGTGTTTTTTCTGTTCGTGAAAGCATTATGTAATTATGTGTTTTTCATTACGTAATTAGGAAGAACAGATTACGTAATTTATGTCATTCAAAATATATGTCTTTATCATTCATTACGTAATTAGTTTTATATATAATTGTATCATACATTACACATTAATTACGTGATCATGATGTACTTCGCACGCTTTTATTACTTTTTACGATAACCGCCCCGTAATATATAATCCTGTAATTTAAGCGACAAATGCATGTTATTAATTTGAACCGTAAAAGCAAAGATGAAGTTGTTGGTTGGAGTATACATAACCTTTGCAAGAGTACAAGCAAGTGCAGCACCAGCAACACCAGCTCCAACAATGATGACGTCACGCGCTCCGTCACTCTCCGTGAGCTGCGATCCGTTGTTAATGCATTTCCGATGAATATCCTTCGATTTATGACGTGTTTTCGAATAGGACTTTAAAATGTAGAGGAAAACGAATGAGGCAGATAACAAAGTGACCACGGAAACAAGAAGATGAACCACAGTTGGAGTTGGTGACTGAAGCTCCATGAAAGAAAAGGAAAGGAAGTAGACAAGCTGTTAACGTTGCTGTTATTCTCTCTCTCTCTCTCCAAAAGAAGATTCGTTTACGTGTAGTATGTTTTAGCATTTAACTAACTCCGGCACTCGGCTTTGCGTGCTTTTATAACGCCTCAAAGCATGAGGCGTACCAACAGATATTATTTGTTTGGAGAGTATTGTTTTAGCGGTAAATTCTGTGTTGTAAAGCGACCACTGCCTAGGATCGAATCCCATAGCATCACACGGGTTTCTCCTTTCAAACCCAAGCGGTTATTTTTTCAGTGGAGCGTGAGATTCAAACCTAAGACCAAACCCGGGCAGGAACCCTCCAAGGAGGTAAACCTTTCCACCTCAAACCAGCTGGGATGGAGATCATTGGCATACCAACAGATATTATATCCTTCTGATTTTGGTTTCATAACATATAAATAAATAAACACTGAAAAAAAAACGATACCGAACCAGTACTAATACTGAATATACCGATACTGGTCCATTTTCGGTACCAAGTTTTTGCAATTTTTGGTATCAGTTCGGTATCGGCTCGAACTGGTATTTTACCTTAAATTACCGGTACCGTACTGTATATTTTCGGTATCGGCATCGCTATCAAGTTTTGACGAAAATCGGTATTGGTAAATTTGGTATCGAGATCATCCCTAAATTTCACCGTACCTGACTTTATGTCCAGTGGTGTACCAAATATTTTTTTTTTTTTTTCATATGGTAACTAAACACTTAACCAGAATCTTTAAAAGTGAATACCGGTACCAATGTCATATCGCAAGCAGAATCTTTTAAAGTGAATACCAGTACTAATGTTGTTTGGACGTATGGATTTGGTTCGGTAAAAAAATTGTGTGTACTACGAAGGAAAAAGTTTTTTTTTTACAAAACAGTTGTTTCATGTAACCCAAAAGTAAAGTCGTGATATGTTTAAAAGGATAGCAACACATGTTTTACATCGATCAAAGACAGTAAAAACAAATATCGGTACTAGCTTCAATGATACCAATGTCGGTATGTTTCTTGTGATACCGCGAGAGTTCAGTACTCCACTACTCCGTATAGAGTAGGAGATAAAATATAATTATCTACAATGGTTTCAAATTTACGTTTTAAGTACAAAAATTAAAATATATTAATATATTAATAATTAATATAAATAAACGATCTAGGTATTTTCTGTTTTTTTAGTAATTTAGTGTTTATAATGAACCTCTTCATAGTAATTTAGTGTTTATAATGAACCTCGTCATACATTACTTGTGCATCTTCAAAGATAGTTTGTGATCCACGTTTTTCCTAATTTTGTACCAATGCGTTTTAGATGAGTATAACATGCTACGTGCTAGTGTACTAGAGTTACAAGTTTGGACGATACTACTAAATTAAACACGAATAGCTATTTTTACTAAATATAATTTATTTAAATAACCATTGGTTTCTTTTAGTTTCGAGTTGATTCTTACGATTTTTATTTAAAAGTAAATCAATCAATACAGACGTTGAATTATCAAATCAAGATTTGTGGCTAAATTAAGCAGCGAATGGAAATATGACACGCGGACATCTAATGACAAATGTGCAAGATTTGAACCATCCAATGCCGCTTGGATCGACAACTAAAAATGTTATCCGTACCATGCAACATATGAAATGGACTTCAGTGCCAACGGAATGATGACACGTGTCCATGTTTTAATGCCAATACCGGGTAAAACATATGAAATGGACTTTGGTGCCAACGGAATGATTACAGGTGTCCATGTTTCAATGCCAATACCCGGTAAATTTTGGTTATAAGTGGAAGTCTTCTTTGTGTCACTTATGTGGGGTATTTGGGCATATCACTTCTATACATGAACCAAAGCAAACTATTGAACAAGTTGATACTGCCTAATCGGACCCAATTCTTTCGGCCTAGCCCACTTCACAAACCCATTGTGATGAGGATGGTTTTATTGAGGTTAAAAAGGAAATAAAAGGCTATAGTAAAGTGAAATGGGCTCCTATTAATAAAAGTTTGACGGGTCTTTCCCTTTTTCAAAACAAAAAAAGCCAATGACGCATCCTTATGAAATGTTAACACGTGATCTTTAAAGTGTTTTTCTTTCTCATTTGATAACTTACCCTCCTTACAATGAATCACTTGGTGATACAAAACAATATTTACGATTTGGTACTTGGTCTATGGTTAGTTTAGGAACATCAGTAATGGAAGACACCATCATCTTGATTGGGTTCCCTTTAGGGTATGCAGTTCTGATGGTTTATGTGTTCTTGTGTTATGAACACATTGAGAGAGAGAGAGAGATAGGGGATGACTAATGGTGTTATGAATGTGTCAACCCTAATCTCATGATAATCTCTCCTTATTTATACATACCCAGGGGACACCCTAATAAGGTCCATCTAATGATAGTCCGCCCATCAAAGACATATCTGTTATTGGGCTTAGGATAATATTAATAATTGATCATCATAATATAAATGATTATAATGGCTATCGATAAATATACAAACGTTACGTATATTTATTCCAACATTCTCCCACTTAGCCGAGTAATCATTTATTATGAGTATTACGTAAGTCTGCAGAGATTAATACTCATTTTAGTTCTAAACCCAAAATGTAGCAGAGAAATACAGCCGTTAAGTCTTTATTCGACTTAGGACCCCCATTAATCATACTACACCCGAATTTAAAATTTAACATTAGGATCAATTAACGTTATGCCCTTAATTGATTTGTTATATTATTGTCTTTATGCCATTATGCTAGCTTAGCATACTAATAGACAAACAAATCATAATGAGGAAAATTAATCATTAATCATTAGTCATTAGTTATAAGTCATTCATAGTACGATATGCAGTTGTACATGGTCATCAGTAATACCCTTTTCTCTTAGTTGGCCCGTTAGTGAGACTTATGAGTGATAGACCTTTAGTTATTGGATCCATAAGCATATCATGAATGCATTCGATACAAAATTCTGATTTCCTCTATTTGTTCTTAATCATAAACGAAGAATAATTTCGTATCGAACTCTAATGCAGCTCATCTCAAACTGTTACAGTTCGAGAAATTAGGGTAGCTGACTTTATCACAGTAAGTCTTCAACTTAGTATTTACATGGAGTTGATAAGTTATGAGTCATCTAATAAATATACCAACAACATTTAATGACCATTCTGTTGTGATCAGCAACACATTATGTCATGATAACTTAGGTTGTTGTTACAGTTCCTTATGACTCCTCCATAAGATAATTATGTCTGCTGACGTTGTAATATACCCCGAAATTGACACTTGATTTCCTTTGAATATAACAAAGTTAGAGTAAGAGTAGTCAATCACTTTAGGTTCTCACTTCTTCTTTAGATTATAGTCTCTTGTTTCTTAAAGATATTGTAATGTTCCATTAGATGCTTTTCATCAATCTAGACAAGTCTAGAATTAAGCAATACGAACAATATCATAAACAAGCATAGACTTAAATTTACATCAGTCTTCTAATTAATGAAGCGTAAGGTAATAATCTCATTTATCCTATTATCCTCTAAAAAAGAGCAATGTGTATGTTACATACTTAAGGACCCGATTAGAGTAAAACTTATAGGATGAAACTAATATCCCGTTGGGTCTATCTCGGTATATTTTGATTCCTATCACGTAAGAGGAATCCCCGATGTTCATCATGTCAAAATTTTGCATGAACAATGCTTTGACTTAGGTAACATATACTTGTCAAGAGAAATGCCATCTATGTAAGGACAAGTTTTCATTAGTTGCTCCCACTCATCTTGAGGTAGGTTCTTTAATCCACTTAGTTCTTGATGAAGAGAATTTCATTATGATTCAAACACATTTTATGCTTGCATCAACCCATACATGGATCTTATTGACTTACAGACTAAGTGTTCTTACCCTTCAGTTTAGAACTTTCAGGTTGCTTAATGAACATGTAGGTCATTGTTATGGAAAGTTGTCTTAATGTCCATCTAATGTGGCTCTTAGTTATTATGAGCTACTAGGACGGTAATGATCCTCAAAGAAATCTTTTGTAATACAGATAAGAAGATTCTTTGATAATCTAATCCCTCTTGAGTATAATCTTTTACATTCAATCTTATCTTACAACGTTCCCATTCGGATCTGGTTTAATTATGAATACCTTTAGGTTATTCAACCAAATCCCAAACGTTATTCTGATGAAGATTGATTGATACTAATGATTTAATTAGAAGAGGTAGGATCGGTAAACTTTCCAAACATCCATTTTTTATTTTTTTGTGTGTTAGTCAGGAAGGTTACATAATCATCAAATTTAATGGGCTTTTAGACCCAGATGACCTCTTGAGTTGAACATTGGGTTTATTATGATACAAACTTGGCTTTAGTTAGGTGTTTTATTTTCAGGTATATAAGGAGCAATATTAGTTTCTAAGTGTGTAAGAGTTGGTGCAGTAAGGTGTACAAGAGGAATAATCGAAGTTAAATTCGGAGTTAAACTTAATGAGTCTCGAATTTTAATGAGTCTCTCCCCCACATCTTGTACTTCTGAAAAGTCATAATAAAGATTTTTACTGCTCCCACTTACCTTAGAGATCTTAATGAATTCAGCATGCTTAAGATCTAACACTTGGAAGATCCATAGATTTTAATAGAGAAAACAACCTAATGATGTTTATTGTCGTTTCTCTTAATGAGGATTACTTTAGTAAGAAATCTAAGTTTGCCCATATTTAGGCATCCACAAAACTTTGTTAGGAGTACGTTAAATGCTAAGGAGACAAGTTGTGATAGAGCGTTGTCCAGTGCAAGAGGTGTAATTTGAGGATAGATCAAATTGTCGTTCCCCCCACCTCTGTAACTTTTGTAAGTTATAAGTAGGACACATAATGCTCCCACTAATCTTTTAGGTCTCTTAGTATCTCCACGTAATAAGTTTTAACAATGCGTGTGAACGAGAATATTTCATATATTTTATATTTGATTTCCCTTATCGTCCAGATTTCATAAGAAATTTTAAGGACATACTTAGAGGGAATCTTATTAAGTATATATGAATTGATTTCTTTAATACTTTTGGTCTATAGGAAACGAATAGATACAATTAGATATTTATCTAAGCTCCACTGATGTCAATTAGTTATGACTTATGATGGAAACCCATGTATTCCTTTCGCCATTTAATGTTTAGGGCGTTTAACACATGCTTTAAAGTCACTGAGAATGAGATTTGATAGCCAAGCATCCTTTATTGACCTAGTCATGATTTCTCATGAAATTTTGGTCTTAGTGGATGAATTGCATGGGTCGCATTTTCCTTTGTTAAATTCTCATTTTCATGATAACAAAGTTGTGAAAACATTATTGGATCATCTAGTTTTATTTCATAAGGTTTCTATTCGGATAATGACAACAAACAATATGAGAGTTTAACTTAATAGTGGCTTTAGGTTGGTCATTAAAACCTTGTAATTGTCAAAATTGTAGCTTTTAGTATTGATACTAAATTCTGAGTAATCTCAAGAATATCGTAAGGTATCATAAAGCTTCAACACTAAGATCAGTTATTAATGGTTAATAGACCCTTAATTTTGCCACCAACTCTCATCTTAAGTATTTGTTGAATTATGGTAAGGAAACGTATAAAACTAGACTCAACCATCATGTGTTAATTGGAATTCATTAGTATTTGTGGAGTTAAATATCCTTAATTAGTCACTACATATCTTAGCCAGCTATTCTCTCTACTTATGGGTAATCTCATTGCTTATGCCTATTCGTAATGGCACAGTTTTGATTAGTAAGACTTTCCCTTTGGAGAAACTTATAGCTGAAAGTAGTACTTGTATTTTTGTTTCTAGACCTTATAATTATCCTCTCTATGGTAACTATTCTTCCTCTTTTAGGTTTAATGGTAGTAAGGTGAATAACATCAACTTTTCTAGTTTAATGCATTCCTTTTCCTGTACATAATTCGCTATCAACACACTCATTTTACTTTGATATTTCTGAGTGTTATCGTTGATTCATAATGCATCTAATTGTACTGATGGAAAAGTTATTATGCACTAGAAATTTATTGATTTTCATGTCCCTTAGCTTTATGGGTCATGTTAATCAATGTTAAGATGTATTCACAGCTCCCATTTAACCATAGAGTTAGACTTATTTATTTCATGCTTCTTAGGAATTCATTATATTCTTTCATTTCCAAAGATAATACCTTAGTCTTAGGAATTTCAGAATCTTTAATAGCTCACCTGATAGGAATCAGTAAAAGCGTTCTTGATTACCATAAAAGACATTTTGTGTATCCCACTTTCTTATGCTCAATGTTATTCTGTAATACTTTATCAGATAGAGCGTAGGAATGTTATGTCTTAGGAGGTAATTTAAGACTTAATAAGAACAAAGTTTAAGATAACTCTTCTTAGTTTTGATAATTAGAGTGGATCACTTAGTTGAGTAGTAATTTATAGAAGAATGTGAGATTAGTTTCGAGTTATGGGTATTGATGTAAGGCAGACTTAGATTATGATCATTATATTAATGAAGAATCATTAATTGTGAGGATCAATTTTGTAATGAAGACGTGATAATATCATAACACCAACATAAGCTACTTAAATAACATGCTCTAGCTTTGGCTATACGCTATTTATTTAAGTATTGAATTGCCGACAGTGAATGTAACCTATCACCTTTGGGCAGAAGTGAGACATTCAAAGTCCTAATGCAATACGCTCAGTTCACCAACATACTCTGTTACACATCACCTTTGGGCAGAAGTGAAACCTTGTGGCACTTATGTGAACGAGCTACAATGCTTAACGAGATCTTAAATAACGAACTAATGTGACACATCACCTTTGGGCAGAAGTGACACCTCAAAATGTTATTGCAAGTTAAGCAAGGTTTTATAATGTTTTGAATAAACTTGGTACATTAGGTTTTATCAAAACTTTAAATTTAATAGAGATCCCGAAAAATAAGGGGTTCTCAGTAATTTTATGAGTTCCCGAAAAAAAAAAGAAGAGGTCTCGAGTTAGCTTATGAGTTCTCGAAATAATGGGTTCTCAAAGAATTGAGTTCTCAAAAAAAAATTATATGAGTTCTCGAATAGCATAAGGGGTTCTCGGAAAAATAATGAGTTCCCGGAAAACTTATGAGATCTCGAATAACATAAGGGGTTCTCGAAATTATGAGTTCTCGAAGACTTAATGAGTTCTCGAAAGTGATGAGTTTCCGGAAGACTTATGAGATCTCGAATAAATCATGAGTACTCGAAGAGTTAATGAGTTCTCACATATCATAATGAGTTCTCGAATGTCATGATGAGTTCTCAAATATCAGAATTAGTTCTCGATTTACTGATGAGTTCTCAAATATTATGAGTACTCGAATAACTTATGTTTTCGGATAACTTTAATAGTTCTCGAAAAAATATTGGTTCTCGAATACATGATAGTTCTCGATAAAAAAAAATGGGTTCTCGGACACATTATGGAATCTCAAAATTTTCGGTTTTCAAAATAGAAGACCTTGACCGAGAACTCCTGTCCGTGAACCTGATCGAAAGCTTTAAAACCGAGAACCTGAATTCGGTAACTAAGAGATTCTCCGAGATCTTAATTTATTAATCCTTAAAACAAAAACGTTTATTATTATCGAAAACCAAAACTGATAAAGTTAGCAGTTCAAAAAAATTAGGGATTTAGTTATATCTATTTCCAATTTTAGATAGGAATAATTATCTCCAAAGATTTCATAATACTTTGAAATCTTTGACTTTATCAACATGATTTCAAAATTTTTGGAGATTAAGTTTCCTAAAATATCGAAAACAAGATTTAATCCAATCTTAAACCAAAACATAATAATTTTCGGTTTTCTTATGATGTTCTTGAAGAACATCAACCGAAAAACATAAACAATATAATTTTTTTTTTTTATTTCTTGATTCATGAAACATTTATGTGAACACTTTTTCTAAATCAAAAAATAAACAATGATTAAAACTTTCTGTGAACACTTTTTCTAACATAAATAATATCGATGATCTAATTTAATATTTGCACATGATTATTCTCAAAAAGTTATCGTGAGTTTCATAAGATTGAACAGAAAGTTTTATTTGTGATTTAATTATGTAAATCGAATTAGAATTGATATGATCAACATTGCTCTGATACCACATGTTGATTATATTAATAAGAACATAAGGAATAAACATAAGATTATAATCATGTGTACCTGATATGCTTAATCATTCAGGAACTTCAGTAATGGAAGACACCATCATCTTGATTGGGTTCCCTTTAGGGCATGCAGTTCTGATGGTTTATGTGTTCTTGTGTTATGAACACATTGAGAGAGAGAGATAGGGGATGACTAATGGTGTTATGAATGTGTCAACCCTAATCTCATGATAATCTCTCCTTATTTATACATACCCAGGGGACACCCTAATAAGGCCCATCAAATGATAGTCCGCCCATCAAAGACATATCTGTTATTGGGCTTAGGATAATATTAATAATTGATCATCATAATATAAATGATTATAATGACTATCGATAAATATACAAACGTTACGTATATTTATTCCAACATCTTTCCCTTTTTTAAAACAAAAAAAGCCAATGACGCATCCTTATGAAATGTTAACACGTGATCTTTAAAGTGTTTTTCTTTCTCATTTGATAACTTACCCTCCTTACAATGAATCACTTGGTGATACAAAACAATATTTACGATTTGGTACCTGGTCTATGGTTAGTTTAGGTTCGAGCCAACATGTCGTTTTGATAATTATTAATTTCCGTCGGTGTATCAAAATGATAATATCTAACTGTGTCTTATATTATAAAAAATTTGTTATAGTTTTATAAGTAACTGACTCGTTTAAATTTACAAGATTAATAAAAACCAGCGTCTAAAGATTACTCATTTAAGTAAGTAACCGTGTCTTATATTATAAAAAAAATCCGTTCGTTTAGTTAAACGAACGAACATGAACAGAGGCCACATTCATTCGTTTATGTTCGTGAGCGTTCGGTAACGTGTTTATTTATGTTCGTTTGTGTTCGATAGTTTAATAGTTTTTTTTTTATTTTACTAATTTTTTTTTTATATTTTTTCCAAAATAAACAAATAAATAAATAAGTTGTATGAGGTAAATATATGAGATCAATAAACCATGCTTTTAGGCTGGTGGGTGTGGAGGAGGCCTATTATATTTTTTGACAATATTCTCATTCATTTGCATTTGGGAATATTGGGTGAAAGGGTTGGGAAATTGTTGGAACCCCGAAAATGTCGCCCAATTTGAATCCATTGGCATAGTGTATCCCGATGTCGTGAAGGGATTTGGGTTCGGGTTTTGATTATGTTGTGGGGTTTGATTCAGGTTGTTTTGGTATGGATCCATGATGATATAAAATAAAAGATTGTATAAAAAAGTGTGTTTTGTAGAGGAGTGTGTGAGATGGTATAAAAATAGGAAATGATGTGTATTTATAATATTTATAAAAAAAAAAAAAAAAAAAACCTTTTTTTTAAACAGTCAATTGACCGTTGTACAACAGTCGAAATCAACAAAGGAGGACAGGTGGAGGCACGACACAATCGGCTGTGGGTTGCTGTTCAGGATGACGCCACCCCGGGGGGTGGTGTTGCCGGGTCAAGCTTAAGCTTGCCGAGCCTATGTCGTCCCCCGTACCCAAGAGCCTTAGTATCCACATTTAGTATTTGTTTCTAAGTTTATTTTGGTAGGATTAATGAAGACCCCACGTTTAAGATGCGAACTTAGTTTTTTTAGACTCTACTTCATTATGTTAAGTACTAAGTATGTTTTGATAATTATGTTATATTTTGGTTAGATCTATTTAATGCCTTAATGTATGTAAATATTTTGTTCTTATCTGAAAGTTAGTATATGTCCGTTTGTGTTTGTTTCCGTTCATGAATACTTTCTTTATATTTGTTGTGTTCATAAATGTCCGTTTTTGTTTGTGTGCGTCCATGAACAAAATTAGCAAACGAACACGAACATGAGCGTTTTCTTAACAAACTACACGTGCAAAAAATCTCGTTCAGTAAGTGTTCATGCACCGTTCGTAAACACATATATCCTTAACAAACGAACACGAGCAAGACCTTATTCATATTCGTTCAGTTCGTTTGTAGCCCTAACTACCATCAATGATTCAATATCAAACCAACAAGTTAAAAATGAGCGAGAGTTTGTTTAGCTTTAAAAAGTTCAATGAGTTGAGTTGGGCTTTCATAGTTAACCCAATGGGCCGAAAAGCCCAAATGCGTTATTGGACCCGTAAGACCCGGCAAAATCACGCATCAAAGATACATATTTCATATCCTAACGGCTACTTACACTTACAAACAGTCGGTCAACTTCAAATATCATACAGATCTAACACACGTATCATCGTCGCTATCGTAACAACAATTATTCAACTGCTAGATTGATCTAATGGAGGAGGTGAATAAGGAACAAGTTATGAAGGAAGAAGAGGAAGATGAGGAGCTTTATGAAAAGATTGAGGCTCCTAAGTTTGTTGATTTCACTAAACTCCACACCGTTGCTACCGATGATGATCGCTACTGGTTTTGCTCCCGTGTTGGTATGTTATTCCATATTATTAATTTAATTGATGAATTTGGAACGTTTGGATGTGGAATTTTGCGGTAATTGTTGGTTTAAGGTTTGATTTGATTGATTTTTTTTCTAGATAATTTTGCTGATTTTTTTTTAAGATTGGAAGCTTAAACCTAGTTAGGTTATAGAATATCTATAGAATTTGATTGGTGAAAAGTGAAAACCTAGAAGCTGTAGTTTGATTAGTTTAAGGGGGTAACTGTAGCTACACAGAGAAATTAAGACATGATAAATTCATAATTTATGTTCTTCTATTAGTTAAACAACTAATTTCATTCCATGACTGTGAAAATTACGTCAGGCAACAAGTTGCGCCGCCACCCCACACTCGAAACCTATTTGAAGAGTCCAAATTGAATTCAGATTTGCTGAGTCTAGTTACATTTTCTTTCTGCTAATTTTGTTTGTTTGAAATTTGAATCAACCTCAATGCAAATTTTCGAGTTATAATAGGTTTTTCTAATCCTAATTCGAATTCGCTTTTTAGAAACCCTTCAAATGATTTTTTATAACTGCAACAATGATAAGATATCATAGAAAAGGCTAGCGGGAAACTAGCAAGAACCCCGATACATCTTTGAAAAACAAAACATAACACCCATCATGCCCCCAACACCTCTGTTGTCAAAGCCCACTCAGGCGCGCGCCTAGGCCCACTTTTCAGGCTCAGCGCAGCCTTCTCGCTTCGCTTCAAAAGCCCTACTTTCATGCTCTCAGGCGCATTTTTTAGGCCAAGTTCCAACGGAATTCCGGCCAACAATTGTTTGATCACGTCTTAAACAATTATACCAGCCCTAAACAAGTCTATAATCAACATAGAACAACCTAAACTAACCCTGAAAAATCCTAAAACATGTTTAAAACTTTTAAAAATGTATTTTTATATCGTGTGTCTCACTTAAAAAACCTCTTTTTTTTTAAACGCCTTGCGTCTTTAAGAGCAGTTTTATAGAGTGTAAGTTTGATATGACTCGGGTTTAGGAATTGGAATTCTAGTTAGGTTCTTGTCCATTCAAACTAACATGATCTGAGTTGTGTTCAGGTTGTGATCAAAAGCATGAAGAGGAAATAAACCATGAAGAGATCTCAAAAAACTTTGTGTTTAGGGTGAGTGTTTGTTTCTCTTCGAGTACGACAACATGACCGAATCTAAGTGTGACATTGTCTTATGTTTCTGATAGGTTCTAGCAGCAAGAAGTCCCAACATCAAGATTAGGAGTACACTACATAAGGAACACTCCAGGTGCATAATAGAATATAGTAATAACATATAAGGCAAAGGAACATATAACTAATACTTTTTTATGTTTTCTTTTTCTTTAGTATAAAATGTCCATTTTCGGCTCCTGCAAAACCATCCAAACCCAAGATTCCGAGGTTAGCTATGGATGCTTCGTTAATATCCCATAAGAATGGTGACCCGCAAAGCAAAAATGGACCCTGCTCAAAAGCTGGTTCCAGTGGCGCGATGACCAAATCAAGACAAGTTGCTTCCAAATATATGACAACAGTCACAACACCAAGGAACAAAATTAGTCAACACAATCAAAACTCGTTTCTAAGTGTTGAGAATACAAAGACAAACATTGTTGATGTGCCTACAAGTCAAACGGTGGCAAAGGCTCCAGTTAATGGTGAACCGCACAACAAAACTGGATCCGGTCCAAAAGTTGGTTCCACCCCAGTGCTCAGATCGAGGCAAGTTGCTGCCAGATATATGACAACACCAAGGAAAAAAATGAGTCAACCCAATCACAACTCATTTCTAAGTGTTCCGAATTCAAAGGTAACCACTGCTGATGTGCCTAAAAGTCGAGCGGTAGCAAAGGGTTTAGTTTTTCGCTCTCCAAAGAAAGGCATAACTCTCAAAAAGTCCGTTGAATTGCGTACACCTTTAACAAAGATTTGTGAAGGAATGAAGGGGCTTGAGATAGCAAGTCAAAGAAAGACATTAAAGGATAGCAGAAGCAAGCCAAAGAAACCGGAACCTGGAGATTCATCAAGAAAATTAAAGATTTGCAAGAGTGAGAAAATGGATTTGGCCCCTGCAGTGGTTAATGTAAAATTGAGTGATGGTTCTTCATCTGAATTTAGCAAGAAAGAAGAGGATTTGCAACCACAAGAAATTTTTGGCGCTTCAGATTCACATGCGTCGAGAGCTGAAATGAACGATTTGCCGGATATAGAAGATAAAGAGAATTCAAATGTTGATGGTAAAGAAAATGCTTTGAATACTCAAGATAATAACAGGTCTGATAATAACAAGGAGATACAAAAAAACAAGGTTAGATATAATTTCTTTTCTTGAAATTTTCCTTCTTAAATAGTCGCGGTGTCCTTATATATTTTACAGTATCTTATTGTTAACTTTGGAAGTCATGCAGATTGTTCAAACTGTTGGTCTTGCTGTAACGAAATGCAAAAAACCAAAGCCTACAAACGCCAAACCTTTCAGGCTAAGAACTGATGTAAGCAATTCTTTTTGCAGCTCTAATTGATGATAGTTTCTCATTATTATCTATGATCCATGACAAGTTTTTGGTTTCTTTTAGGAAAGAGGGATTCTTAAAGAGGCTATTCAGCAGAGGAAGTCTCATTTTACCGCTCCTGAAAAGGAGGTTGCAAAAGATACATGCAAGATAAAGCGGACATATAGGGTTGCGGTGAGTTATTACACATCTTAAAAAACACTAATAATCTTATATGCTAGACAGGTTTTGTTCATATGTTATCATTTGTGTTTCCAGAAAAATGAAAAGTTGTCTACTAGGGATAATTGTGGGAAGGTGTCAGGCGCAGTGGGATCAAAACCAGTCCCCAATACTGCACTTCGACAACCAGAGGCGACACAGCAAAGATCCATGACCAGCTTACGGACAAGATCTCAAAGGTAACCAATTGCTAATGGTCATACTACGGTTTCTTGGATCAACAAGAAATCTTGTTAACAGTAGTTTCTTTTTAATTACTGGATTGTATATGCAGTGCACGGATGCCAGATCAGCAACTTGATGTAATAGAGAAGTCATCTAAATTAACCAGCGAGGTAAAGGTGTTGGGGAACAAAACTAGAGCAGTTTCTGCAACAAGATCCACTTTAATGGGAAAATGGCATGTGACCGTCGCTAAAGAACCAAACTTTCACACCTCACATTTGCCAAGGACTTGCTCAAAGAAAATCGCTTAAGATGGTGGCGGTTTATGAGTATACATAGTTTTTATTATGTCAATCATTCGTTGAATTCACATTTATCAACATGTTTGGTTAGAACCATTCTTTGTTTGGCCATTTATTCAATTGTGTTACTGTAAGAGTTTTGTAGTTGTTCATTCAATTATTCAAGCGACCCCTGAATAGAAGTTACGAAAAATATTGAAGCACAACAAGATTACGCGCTTTTGTTTACCGATGAGAAAACTTTGATAATTATAATTGGCTATGCCTGAACCACCTGGTTTCACAGCAAATATAGTATAGTGGAAAATTGAACCAATTTTAGCATCACTGCTCATTTGTCCGTCGTAAAGGATTCTTACATTAAGCCACCTGCAAAACTGAACACTGCAATTCTAGGACTAGAGGTGGCAGAACGCGGAGGTTGGATAACACGTCAAAACTGGTTTATTTTTCAGAAATCAAAACAAGGACATATCAGGTTCAGTGAGTTGTTATTACATCATTACAAAAAACACTTGCAGGCTATACGCGTTTCTTTTAAAATTGTGTTTCCGAAATTGAAACGTTGCTACTAGTGATAATTGTGAAACCAGAGTCAGGTGTAGTGGGATCAAAACCAGTACAGTTTTTTGTATGCATAATTTTGTTTACCAATGTGAAAACTGAAAAATATAGAACTGATAATTTTGTAGAAATAAAAAGCAGTTAGATATCAGAATCACACCCATGGCAACAGAAAGCTATTATCTAAAAACTTGAGCAGATAGCTCAAAAGTGAAAAAAAAAAAAAACATTACGACTGGATGAAGAAGGATTTCACTTGTTCCTAATACTGTTCTTCAGCTTCTCATTTGCTGCCACGAGTTCTGCTGCTATGCCCGGTTCATTAGCAGAATGCCCTGCATCTGTAACCACCTGGTTTCACAGCAAAAGTCACTACCCATTTGTACATCATAAAGAATTTGATGATTTCAACCCCGCTTACGGCTGTGCGCATATAATGTATATATGTGTGGCCCTCGGGGGCAAAAGTAAAGTTGCATTTGTGAAAATAACAGTAAAAAATGACGGACGGTTAATCATACATTAGGTAGTGACGTTGATAGTCAAAAGACAAAAGGGGGTACATGCACCAATCGGGTTTGTCCCGATTGCTAAGTGTTATGTCTAAGGCTTGATACAAAACCACTATTGAGTCAGGGGTCTCACTAAAAGCAGCCTCTCTATTCCCACAGGGTAGAGGTAAGGTTGTCTACATCTTACCCTCCTCAGACCCTACCTTAGCTTTTGCTATTGGTGAGATTAACTGAGTATGATGATGAAAGAATTTGATGATTAGACCAACGGCAAAGAATAATAGGTAAACGCTAGTGGTAGACATGCGGCAGGGGTTAATTGGTTAACTTTTTTTATAGCGATCAAAACAAGTTTAGGGTGGTGAGTACCCAAAACACTACTTGCGCAAAATATGATTCCTTTTGATACTAGTGTGCTAAATATGAAATAATATGAGCTTGTAATAATATCAAATAATATACCTTAAAATCTGCCTCTGGCCAAGCTTTATGCAGATCCCATGCTGACATCATTGGGCAACAACAATCATATCTTCCCTAGAATATCCATCACAACAAAACCATAAACATAACATTAAATAGTTAATATATGATTCCCTTTAAACACTTGACCATTGGCTGTACCTGTACAATTACAGCATTGATGTGCCTGATTTTATCGATATTATCCAAGAGATGAGAATCCGTAGAGAAGAATCCTTTATTTACAAAGTAATGGTTCTCAATCCTTGCAAAAGCCTGCATAGCAAGAAATCCTCTTAATCAAAAGCAATATTTTGGAAGAACAAATGTATGTTATTCTTCAAAAATAGGATTATATGTTTTTTGTGCAATTGAAAGACTAAACAGAAATCGTGTGTGAGTGTGTGCGCGTGTATAAGAATAATGAAAGTAAAATACCAGTGAGAACTCATCACTGTCCCCTTTCTTAATAGTCTCTTCATTTGGTATCAAATGAGCAGTCATCATTTCCCATTTGGTCCACGCCCTAGCAGCCTCATACTAACAACAAAATACGATATTTAAGACATAGGTTATAAAACAATTAAAGAAACTTAATTTTATAAAAAACACAAAGATTTTATTTTTAGTTTCTAAAAAATATTACTTGTGTGTTCAAGTCATCAGAATTCAATCTCTTGTGATAGGCCTTCACAAAGCAATCCCTTTCATTTTCTGGTATAAGATCCCTAAATGGCTCCCAAGCTGTTGCATTTACAAGGAAACAAATCGTAAAATCAATTAGCGACTAAAACGAAAGACTTGGTTTTAGTATACCAAATGGGAGGACAAGAGAAGCAGCATACCATCAGGGTATATTGCGGCAGCGCCACCTTCGTAAAACCAATCAATCTCTTTCTTCCTTAATAAGAAGATCCCTCTTAGGACAATCCCGGTGACCTTATCGGGATGGGTCTGACTGTATGCAAGAGCAAGTGTGCTTCCCCATGAGCCACCAAACACCTAAAAAACCAAGAAGGTGAGACGCTCCGAGACGTTTTGGTCCCGAAAGCCGAGGTACGAGTTTCCCTATGTACCAGTTGGTTGTTTTCATATATCAACCTTCTACGGACCCGAATTTCGACCATTTTTTTACCCAAATGCGCATGAAGCACCACCTCAAGGACCAATTTTGAAATTCTGAGGCGTTGCGCTTTTTAAACCAAGACTCGGATTTATCCAAAATAAATAAAAATCAAACCTGCCATTCAGGAATTTCAAGGTGCTCTCTTAGTTTTTCAATATCGTTAATGAGATCCCATGTTGTGTTCTCCTCCAAACAAGCATGGGGTGTGCTCTTACCAGCTCCTCTCTGGAACAACGATAACATTATAATATAATGGTGAAATAACTTCAAATTATTACTATTTAGCAAAGGTCTAATAATGAACCTGATCAAAGAGAATAATTCGATAAAACTCAGGATCAAAGAATCTTCTATTGCTCGGCGAAGTTCCACCTCCTGGACCCCCATGGAGAAATATAAGCGGCTGCAAGCCATAAAATATCATAAACAAACTTCACAACAAAGAAATCAGATCGCCAGAACTTGGAAATTGACATTGAAATAACACCATATTTTCAATAATATGCTGATTTATTATTGTTATTGTTATCAATAGGGGTAGCAATTACTAATACAACCCAAAACACGACACAAAAACAATCATGTTGTGGGTTCTCATATTTAATTCGTTTAATAAACGGGTCGTGTTCGGATGACCTATTTAAATTAAACAGGTCGGTCTGTAATCCCTTAGGCCCATTTGCTGCAACTTCTCAACCCGTTTAGCCCGTTTACAACCTGATCTTGATTACAACATGCCAACCATAGTTGTTAAAAGTCATCGCCGCTTGCGCCTAAGCCCATTTTTTCAGACAAGTGCTTTAATTTTCCAGGTGATAGTTTAGGCACAGATTCCGGCCAGATTCCAAAATCTTGGAGAGTTTCCAACCAAATTCTCTAAATTATGACTAGATTCCGGAAAGATTTCTACTTTTATCTAAGGAAAACTACTGTTATACACTAATACTTTAAAACTTTTAATACTAATTAGATGATATTAATGTTACATAATAATATTTTTTTTTTGTTTTATTTGAAGAATAGTATTATTTTTCTAATACGTAATATGATTTTACTTTTTTTTTGTTCACTTTTTTTTTATCTCAGACCCTCGTTTTTTTGCGCTTGCGCCTAACGCATTTGATAACTATGATGCCAACCAGGGTCAGCCCTAATGCTTTGTAAAACTAGGCAAGCGCCTACGGTCACTGAAGTTCTAGGGCCCCGAATTTTGCTAGCCTCCAATCTTAAATCCATAGTTGAACGATGATGACATCAAAACAAATCTATAGTTCATGAGATATCTCCCAATATGCAGATGTAAAGACCAACGAGAAATCTATTTCCATGGAGAATACAAGCCTTCTAACTCTAAATAAATCGAATAAATTTCACTATATATATCTATGGTTACATCACTATACATCTTAACTAGTTTTTCACTTTTCAGTTCATTATTGCGGCTTTCAACTAGTAAATCCTAATGAACTTAAAAATCAAATTAAATTTAGCTTCATGCTTTTTAGCATGAACTGTTTGGTAAAGGAGGAGACTTTATAAAAAAAAATCTAAAAGGGCCTCGACTTTTTGGTTCGCTTAAGGCTCAAAAAATGTCGGAACGGATTTGATGCCAACACATCAACCCGTTGCACTAGTTAGATAAAAGCCTTATACCGACCAATCAGACACGATTGGCATACACTTTTTGAAGAAAATATTTGCTCTTGTTTCTCTACTCCTAAACCATGCAATAAGCACTCAAATAAGCATACTAAGCACTTGATCAATCAATCACACACCATGCACATGTCAAATTACAAAAAAAAAGTATTGATCACTAACATGACCAGAAGGGTTCCCTGATTGCTCCCAGTAAATAGTATGAACATCAGAAACTTTAAAAAACCAGTAGCATAAGGCTCTATCTGTTCATAAAGATTCTTATTCAAATCATTCTTCACATCCATTGATTCTGCAACAACATGTACTGATTCACCCTTACTGTAACAACTCTGAACCCTTAACACCAAATTCTTTCCACCTGAAAAAAAAAACCCAACAAAATTTCTTTATTTGATCATTAATGGGTTTGATCTTGGAACCTCAAATCTTGAAACAAAATTCAATAAAGTAGAAAAATTTAAATAAATTAAGATAAACCCATATGGGTTTGTTTCAAGAAATGTTTACAGATTAAAAAAAACATATAAAGTATGAATCTTTAAAGATAAGACCTGTGAAAGATGGATACTTGAAGGAGAATTGAGGGGAGATTGAAGGAGGAGAGGTAGTGAAGTGAGGGAAGAGGGTGTTATTAGGATTATGAAGAGGAAGCCCTAAATTCATTTGATTTGTGATTTCTGTAAATAAAATAAAAAGGGCATAATAGAATAAAAGGCCCAATTATTAGGTTTGATGGATTCCCATTTCCCACACCAACGTTTTTTAATTTTTAGTTAATTAAAAAATTAATTGTAATTGAAATGATTTGATGATTACAAATTGGTCACTTCTCATTGTCTTGATGTTAGATAGGAAACTAATACATTCAAGAGATTAGATTCCTCTATACTTTACTCAAACAAGTTTGTTTTTATTTCGAGTTTGGTTCTGATGATTTATGTGTCCTAGTTAAGCCGAAAAAATGTGTCTTTTAGACTTATAAGTTTACTAGTTGATTACCCCGGGAGAGTCCCGGGGTTGAAAATTATAACTTTACGTGATAACCTATTGCAAATGGCTCAAGTTAACTAACCACAAAATCTCTCAATCATTGCATGTTCATGGTATTCTAATCAGTAATAACTCATATTCCATAATCTAAAACCTAATCAGTAATCATCTAAAGAATCACTTATGTAAGCTGCAACTATTAAAAAACGCATCACATCTCTCTAATTTCTCACATTCTAATGGCTCTTATAATTCCTAACCTAATCAACTAAACAAACACTTAAGTTGGAAGTTGTAATCATTGCATCTCATTATGCCACGTGGCATAATCAAGAGATGGTTGAGGCCACCATTGAACGCCACGTCAGCAATTATCAATTCTTTCTGGGAGCGTCCCGGGGTTGAAAAATATAACCATTCTAATAATATTAATACTAATAGTAATAATTATTACTCTTGTAATTAAATAAACAAAAAAATAACCTTGCTATAAGGTGACACCATGTGTTGCAGTGTTGCACGATTCTTTCTCCTAACTTCTCTTGATGAAGTATACCTAGTAAAATTCCAATGATAACATGGCGATTGGGCTGATTTTCAACATCGTAGATAAGAACCTGGTTTAAAAGGAAAAACATGATTAATGAATAACATGAACACTTTGTGTGTTTTTTTCCTGTATGTACGAAACCCCACAAAAAAATAGTTGATTTTTCTCCATTTTTTATATAGGACTATGGTACTCGTTGGGAATATAATAAAACGCTCGTTAATTTGGTGTAATTTTTTTCTTTAAAAAATCTCGTATATAAAAGATATAAACGTTTAAAAATTATGGGAGGAAACATGAGAGAGAAAATTTTAAATTTATTTTTAAATTCTTTTTTTCCTAAAATAACTCAATTTAATTTAGGGTTTTATGTTTATCTTTTTTTTTTAATTAAAAAGGGAAATAGTTCAAAAACACTAAAATCTTTCAATTATGATGTCACGTGGCACTCTCAAAGGGAGGTTGAGGCCTCCATTGCACGCCACGTCAGCATATACGTTTTCTTTTATATATATAGATAGATATTTTTAAAATGGCCTATGTATAAGTTTTAAGTTCTAAAATGGACCCAAGTACAAGTTTTAAGTTTTAATGTGTATTGGGCTTATAAATTTTGGATTGTGAAGTTATAAAATGGTTCAGGTAGAAGTTTTTATAAGTTTTAAATGGGTATAATGTTTTCTCTCTCTATATATATACACACACACACACACACACACTAGTGGGAAACCCGCGCGTTGTGGCGGGACTGTTAAGTTGAACAAAAAATCGACGAAAAATGTTGAATCAAACACACGCATGATGGCAAGTTAACACACCATGTGAAAAAAAAGAAAAGTTAATAATTATCATAGAAAAAACTAAGTAAGTCGAAACCGTAACAAATCCAGATAAAAAATAAAAAATTAAAAGAAAACTTTAATAGTAACATTGTCATGAATAATAAAAGATTTACTAACCTTTATAAAGTACTAAATTTTATATAAAAAGTTTTTTTTTACATATCATAAAGGGTAAATTACATAAAAGATTATAACAAAAATGTAGCATTATGAATTGTTTTCTACATGTTTTCTATTTAATATATTCAAAGTAATTGTAGAAATAAATGTCTTGAGCTATCATAAACATCTATTGACTCTTGACTTCATTTAGATTTAATATGGTATTATAAAGACAAATTTGCCCCTAAAATGTAGTTATTATGTGCATTGTATATTGTGTCATAAACAAATTAACTTGTACCTCTTAAATTTTAAGAAGTCATTGTCAAATGCTTTATAATATAGTATAGATATAGATATAGATATAGATATATATACACACACATATAGGGATTTTCATACAAAAATGTGCCCCTCGAAAACTTGTGCCTTGGTGGAGGTCCTCCTCACCCACCCTAAGAGTTTGCTATGGTAGTTGCAAATGGATGTTTGTTGTTGAACAATTTGTCATTTCTTGCTCGACATATCTATCAAAAGGCTGTATCATCCAAACTTTCTTATATTGAGTAAAAATTGCTAAATAGCTCAAAGTACTACAAGTGGTGGTTGATAATGTCATGTGTTTATGATGGTAAGGGTATGCCTCTAAAGTGTCATATAAGAGAAGACCTTAACATGGTATAAGGTGAAACTATGATCTTCGGTAATCAATTTGGCCCGTAGGTCAGGTCATTCCAACCGATAAATAAGTAGGATGATTATTGGATACATTTCAAGTTGTAGATTACCAAATCCTTAGGGTTTTGGTTTTACTCGATAAATCGTCGTTCAAAATAAACATGCGGGTTTCCCGCACGCGTTGTCATTATCGTTTTGGTTTATTAGGGTTCCAATGCGATAATGACAGCCTAAGCAACAACAAAAAATACTTGGAAAAACAATTACCCAAACCATGTCTCGAACTTGTGACCTCATTTTAGGGAAATGAACATCAAACCACTAAAGCACCAAGGCACCAACCCAATTTGTCTTTTATTCACAACCCAATTATATATAATATGAAATAATGCTATGTAAATGAAGAAAAATAATAAAACCCACAAACCGGTCTTGAACCTATAACCTCATGTTAGAGAAATGCACCTCAAACCACCCTACCACCAACCTAAATTATGTTTTAAAATAAACCCATTTATATTTATTGTTAGATAACGCTTTGTTAAAGGGAAAAATATAAAATTTGCACCGCCCCTCTCAACCAATGAGAAGGAGCGGATACCATTAATATAAATAAATGCACTCCACACACCTCAAACCCGTGACCTTAGGTAAGAGAACCGAACCTCAAACCACTCCACCATGAACCCAACTTTGTTTTTATATGAAACTAATAATATTTATTATTAAATAACTCTGTAAAAGACAATATATATATATATATAATTGACACCGCACTCTCTCATAGAGAGGGTACTCAACTCTAAATTAATACATAGTTAATTATTGAACCTGCATGGATAAACACGGGGAGCATGCAATTCATTGCAAGGAGCTCCCTGGTTTCAAATATCGGCATGACTGGGTGAGGGATGTTTTGTGGGATATCTTGAGAAGAGCTGGGATCTCTGCCAAAAAGGAGGCCCCTGTAAACTTCCTCACAGACCCCACGGAAGGGAGATCCACCCTACGACCAGCAGACCTGCTTGTCTTTGGTTGGGAGAGAGGGAAACATGCATGTGTGGACCTCACCGGGGTATCTCCGCTGGTTGGGTTACGGGAAACAGGGTTCGTAGCTGGGCAAGCATCAAGAAAGGCGGAATCAAAGAAAGTAGATAAACATGCTAAAGCTTGTGCAGATAACCAACATGTCTTTATCCCTCTGGCTTTCGACACCTTTGGCTCTCTGGCGTCAGAAGCTATTCGTTTCTTGACCAGGGTTCAACGGGTTGTCCACAGCAATGTTTCATCCCCAGGGGGGCAAGGTTTTGTCTTTAGTAGACTAGGGTTTGCAATTCAAAAAGGGGTGGCGGCGCAGCTTGTTGCCCGTCTACCAGCTATTATGATGTAACTTCCGTATTTTGTTTTAATAAAAAAATATTAAGTTTCCAATTAAAAAAAAAAAAAAATTATTGAACACGCTTCACATGTACATCGCAAATTCACAGCCTACAAGCAAATGCTTCATCGATTCTTGATACTTTTCACACATAATGCATAGGTTGGAATTCAAATTTATGCTTAGTTGTATAATGCATCTTTTTGTGGGAATCCGGTTCTGATTTGCTCTCCATAACACTGTCATTATTTAGGTTACGTCATTCTTACTAAATAGGTAAATATCAACATAGTTTCTCTTGTTATAAAATTAGATATTTTTAACCACAAAAAAACTGATTTATTATTAAAATTTAAAATAGTTTCTAGCAAGAAGCTATGTAAAACATCTTATCAACACACGTTAGCGGAATGTTGCCAAAATTAAACTTACATCAATGTTGCCAATCTGATATTGGAGGTGAAGGGATAGGGAGCCTAATCCGAAAGGCGTCCCTATCCCCACTAACAACCCTGCGCCACGTCACGGCGCAGGAGCATACTCGCGCGAGGACAGCCAATCAACATCCTCGCGCGCCGGCACAGATGATAAGCAACAACTAATACCTGATACGCGCGTGCCATCACACGCGGAAGATTCCCTCGGCACGTCAAAGGAGGTACAAGGGATGACAAAAGGAAGATTCATAAGGATCTGTGTCAGAGCATACACCAACAGAAGAAGGACATGTGGCAGATGGTACAAAAGGGGGAACGGCCGCACTGTACACGCTGTCGTGAACAGTGACCAGCAGGCATTACTTCGCCCACTGTCAGGCGTCAAATCAGCCAGCAGAGATAGCCTGGACACTGTAGCAAGTACGACGTTACTGTGCACCACCAGAAGGCGGACACGTGTCCGACTACAACAACGACCACACTGTAGGCTGACGTCATCAACAGTGCCTCGTCCTTTCCCGCCATTTCCAGAAAGACCATGGGCTTGGGCCCCGGTTGGGCCCAAGCCAATGGTGTCACTTGTGGGCCTCTCCATGCAGCCCACTATTAAGCCTATAAATAGCATCAGATACAACTCATGTAGGCATTCACAAATACAACCATCACTACTGTACTCATTACTTGTAATTCTCTCTTGTTAGTAATAATATTCCGGTGCACTTACAGTGGACGTAGGTCATTAACGACCGAACCACTTAAATCTCTTGTTCATATCACACACAATACATATCACACTCACCTTAATGAACTCTCGGGTTGTCATAACGGTTTGGGTAAAGGATTAAACCTGTAGTTACATAAGTATTAACCCCCCGGAGGTTAGTCTTAATCTCCGGTATACTTATTGTTTCTTCAGGAGGTTTTGCTGTGTTTTTTACTCGTAAGTCTACCATGTATTAATGTTTTCAATTCTGTTAGTGAGATGGATGTTGCTTTAATCATTAATACATTGGTATTCCTTGCTTTGCCATGTTGTCAACATGTGGTTAGACATATAACAATTTCTAGTGGAAAGCTAGCATTGGCATCTATGATGGGTAATCCGTTATTTCCTTAACCGTGTTACAATTAGGCTATTAAGAAGACACAAGTGTAAGCTAGAGGTAGCAGAGATGAGGATATGTGAGGACACAAGGTCGGGCATGATCAGAAATGAGGTTTTTCAAGAAAGAATAAGAGTGGCTAGTATCTTAGATAAGATTAGAGAGGGGAGGTTGAGATGGTTTGGGCATGTTAGGAGAAGATAGGTGACGGCTATGGTGAGAACTGGGAAACCCTTACCTCGAGGAGAGGAGGAGTAGAGGTAGACCCAAACTTACATGGGATGATCGGATTTGGCAAAATTTGCTAGGCTCGCATCCCTTTGAAGACATGGTCGAAGATAGGAATTTATGAAACGTAGGATTAAGGTTAAGGATTTTTAGAACGTTAGTATGACTTTATTCTAGGATCGGTCCATAAGACCCTAACTTTGTAGTTTATTTAAGTGGTCTTTGCATGGTATCATTCTACCGTCTCTCAACATGGTGTGTTATTTGTCCATATTATGCGGTTTTAGACTCCATTTCCTCTTTAGTGTGGTTTTTTGAGTGGCTATTTTTTTTTCTTTTGTGTATTGCTTTATGCTTGGACCGGTCTCACTGAAAACAACCTCTCTATCTCTTAGGAATCGGGATAGAGGTAAAGTTTGTATACATTTTCCTTCCCATACCTTACCAATAATATGGCTATAATTGGGATTCTAGTGAATATGGTGGTTGTTACAATTAGTAATAGTTGTTTGAACCATTAACTTACTCATTGCCCTGTAGACTTTGCAAGGCTACATAAGATGGTCAAGGGGAAATCGCCTAAATAAACATTTGACCATCATAATTCTTCAAAATATACATTTGTATAGGCTAAATTGTAGGGACTTCACAACAACCAAGACATGCAAGGGTCTAAATTGGCTAAGATGTAGCCGTTTAAATGGTGATTGTCCAACCAATTAAACCATACATCTGTCATTATACCTAAAAAGGCTAAGATGTAGCCTCTACATGTTAAGCGGCTAACATCTAGCCTTTTCCTTTTTAGCCGTCTTTGGCCACTAGACGTACCCCTAGCCCTTTCCTTTGTAGAGTGCTAGAAGCTAGTCATTTTAGCTTCTAAAGGCAACATTTTAGCCGTTTGCAATGTTATGGATTGATGTATGTTTTTAATTGGTCAGAAAGTATGGGGCCTATCATTTTAAATGGCTACCACTTAGACGGGTTAAGAAGGTTAAACCCCTACAATTTAGCCTGCAAAGATGCTTATTTTGATAGTTATATTAAGTCAATGTATATTTTCGTGATTTTTCTGATGGTCAATAGATGATCAGCTGGCTCGATGTTTGCACTTCATTTGAAAAGAGCTTCCTTTGTTGGCATTTTGTTCATCCCCCCCCCCTCGTGATTTTTCTAATGGTCAATAGATGGTCAGCTGTAGGGGTGTAAATGACACGCAGCAGCTCGAGAGCTACCCGGGATCGGCTCGGTAAAAAGCCCGAACGAGCCGAGCCTTAACGAGCCCGAGCTCGAGCCTGAAATATGGCTCGTTTAGTTATCGAACCCGAGCTCGAGCCCTAGATACAAATCTCGATTGGGCTCGCGAGCCTAAACGAGCCCAAACATAATTATAAGTTATTTATATATTATAATTTATAACCCACATCTCCAAAGCCCAAGTCCTTATTTCATAGGCCCATTTAATAACACTCGCGAGCCGAGCTTTTGCGATCTCGAGCCAAGCTTTGAGCTCGTTTGAGATTGTTTTCAAATCACCTCGAGCCGAGCCGAGCCGAGCCAAGCTCGAGCTTTTGATTTTGCTAAGCTTCATAAAACCATAACGAGCCGAACCCGAGCCCAGTTAGGCTCGGACTCGGCTCGGCTCGTTTACACCTCTAGTCAGCTGGCTCGATGTTTGCACTTCATTTGAAAAGAGCTTCCTTTGTTGGCATTTTGTTCACCCCCCCCCCCCCCCGGGTCAAATGATTTTATAAGTGTTGTTTAAAAAAACAGTCATTTAACTTAGGCTATGGGTTGTGGTCACCCTTCCCCATTCCCTCCCCGTTGTCCACATCAGCGCCACGTCATTCCCCCCCCCCCCCTTCTAGGGGAAATGGTTCCCCCTTCTTCCCCCTTCCCCTTCCATTATTTAATTATTATTTTTTGATATTATTTAGTCTTTTTTTATTTAAATGAAAAAAAAAACACAAAATCATGTTCAGACTTCACACAGACCACACACACATCTTTCTCAACCATCTTCTCCAAATCACCCCACTCTCTCTCTCTCTAAAACCACACACCTCTTAAACCATCTTCTCCAAAGTACCCCCACATCTTCCTCAAACCTCTCTGCATCTGTCTCCGTCGCCGGTCGCCGGTCACCTCCGGCTTCTCTCTCTCTCTCTCTTAAACACCTCTCTCTCTCCACAACATTTAAAAAATCAGAAAGAAGAAGAAAAAAGGAGGACGGCGGAGGACGGGGAGAATGTCCCGTTGGCACCGAACAAGAGCCCCCCGTCCCTTGTACACCCCCCGTTGTACACCGACGGGGACAGTGGCCACATCACCTCACCGATCCCCTCATCGATCCCACACCCCATAGTCTTAACGAGTCTGACGGATGATATTATGAGTACTTTAAAGATTGGAATAAATTTAGAAAATACAAAACAAAAAAAAACGAGACAACTTCGAAGTTCGAACATTAATTAAACATATATAAACTTTGAAGTTCAAATAATACCCGTAATATATATAAAACAAAATAAAAATTAATCCAGATGTTTTTTTTCTTATAAATGATCCTACCTTGGGAGGGCAACAAAAATAAACGGGGTGAAACATTCAAAGCCGATATGATAGATATCCGATATGACTTCCAAAATAATATTCACTAGGATTTAACACGTGCACGCTACAGCGCGGTAAAACAAATCGTTCTTGGTTTGTTATTATGTACGTATGTGCTTAAATACGGTGCGTTAGCAACTTAAAGAGAAAACTGAAAATATAAAACGATAGTGCAAGCAAAACGATATGAAAATCTACCTAAAACGTAAACCAACCTGAATTTATACAGATACATAACAAAAACTTGGAAATTTTATAAACTCGATAGGGTAATTAAAAAACATGTATAAAAATTAGAACAAAAACTTATTATATCTAACCTGACTTATTTCAAAAAGTAAATTATGTTAATACGTAAACTAATCTGAATTTATACCAACACGTACCTAAAACTTTGGAAAATTGAGAGGGGCGAAAATGACGTTTTACAAAAAATTTTAAAGTTAAGGGATTATGACCAATAATACTAAAAGTTAAGAGAAAAAAAACACTGTAGCTATTGTAGCTACAACTTGTTTTTAATATACATAATAATGAGAACACTCGTTCTAGTAGAACATTTGTCTTGTGAGGTTGAATACAACATGTTTAAAACAAAAATAGTACAATTATATTGGTAGAATATTGACCACTTTTGGAAATGTTTGACAAAGTCCATTACAATTATTGTTCTACTTTGGAATAGAAACAAGATCTGATCTAACTAGCGTCCTTTACTATAAATCAGTGACAAAAATGATAAAAACATGATTAATACAAATAATAAGCTCAAACATGTGTGGACAATATCCGTTAATCTAGGAAAAAAGTCGCAGCATATTGAAATGAGACAATATTTGATACGCATTTGCTAAAGATATCAATAGCTCAGTTGGTGAATGGACCAGTGATATCTTTTGGATGTCTCAGGTTCGATTCCCACGAAGGACATAATGAGAAATGATGGATGACTCATGGCCTATGGTCATGAGTTCGAGTCCTAATCTTGCCAGGTTTTACCGGTTCACTACTGTCGTGCCTTCGGGCGGGTATTTGGGTCGGGTTTTCCCTGGAAGCGGGTTGTCGGGCGGGCTAGGGGCTTCGTGCGTCCGGGGTGGGCCGGGCTGTGCCCCTGTCTTTGCCACTGAGGGGCCACGTACGAAGTACCCGACGTTTAGTTGGCCGTTCAAAGATAAAAAAAAGTAAACAAACCCATTATGTAGTTTAATGTCCGACTTATATAGTCTTGCCACGGTGCAAACTGCAAACCCAGCCTAAAGGGGGACGGCTCAAGGCCGGGGGGGGGGGGGGGGGGGTTGTTTTTTTTTAAAAAAAAAAGCTAAAAACATTAGGGTAGAGTTGGAAAAACCATTTCAAGATAAGACATGAGGATGAGTAAGTTCTTTTTTTTTTTTTAATTCATTCTTCGAAGGCCTAAATACTTTTTAGGGTTTTTGGGGACGGCTCCACCCGGGTAAAAGCAAGACCCGAGGATAAGCATGTAATACATAGTTAATTCCACTGGAGTCATGTATCTGAGTTTGGTCACAATATAAAACCCGACAATGTAAAGAAGAATCTGCAAAAACTACAATGGGTATACTTCATACTAGTCAAAGAATTGTGTCACTACATGTTAAACAAGTTGAATAGTATATATATAAAAACAAAAAAATTATTGGTATATCATTTGACTTTTCTAAGGATTTTATTCACTTATTTAAAAAAAAAATGTTTGAATAAGTCCATTACTTTATTATTCTACATGACAAAAAAGACTAAGTTATAATCTAATTAAAGTCCTTCACTATAAATCAGTGACAAAAAAGCTGATCAACCATGATTAACATAATCAATCTTTTACAAAGGTTGATAATGATCAAATAATTATTTTAAACATGTTCAAAGCTAAGGGGGACGGGGCGTCACCCGAATTGGCCACGAGTACCAACAACCCGCACGGTATCACCGCCGCCATACACGCTGGTAGTGGTTCCGTGGACCGTTTTGTTGGTGCTCTTTACCGTGCTGTTACCGTTGATTTATTTTATTTTTGACTTTTTTATATCCCTTATTTTGTGATTTCTTTTATTTTTACCATTTGTTTTATATATATCTATACCTTTTTTAAACGGTTTGTTTAATAAGAACATTAAAGATAAATAAACATAAAAAACTAAAATTCATAACTATTAAACATAAAAAACTAAAAATAAAATACATTAAAAGAAATTAAAAAAACCTAGAGTTGGCGCAACAGTTGCCATGCCTCGACATGGTCAAAGCTGTTGTCGTATCGACACGCATACTCCACATGCATGAGCTCGATAGCCAACTCCGGGTCAATGCCCTGCTACTCCCTCAACGTGTTCTGGTACATGCTGGTCCACCGATCACACTTATTGGTGAGATCGGTCCACTTCCGCTGCAGGCTGACGGTTGTGCAGTCATCGGTGCCAACTAGGCGGTTGAAATCGGCCAGTACACGTACCCAAAAAACCTGCGAACGACGTTGTTGAAGTGTCGGGTCGTTCGAGGCGTCTTGGTAGCATATCACCAATGCAATCTCTTCTTCGGTGGTCCAACGAGTCATCTTCGTGTGTGTTTCTTTGTATAAACGGTGGTAAAAGTGTGTTTTAACCCAACCGTATGCTAAGTTTATATATAAAAAAATTCGAACGGTTTGGTGGAACGGTATCAATCCATTCAATTCGATTGAACGGTTTCCATACTTATTTCTGACCGTGAGGTTGGGACGGTTGAAATAGTAAGGTAATTAATTTTAAACCGTGTGAAATAATAATAATAAATAAAAGGTTTAATGAAATAATAAAAAAAATAAAAGAATCAGTGGAGTGTTGCCTACAAAAAGGTGTTTCAGTGAAGTAAATCAGTGAGTGATGTGGAAAAGCAGGATTGGTTAAAATCAGTGAAAGGAGAAAACATTTCTAGTAGCACCCCTTCCCCCCTAATGAGTTCTAACTCCCTTAAACTGTCTCATTTACATAAACCTATCGTTTCAAGTGTATACAATTACAAAATTTAGCCCTTGATAATGTCTTCGATGATGATTCCGGTAGGTGATTGGGGCTCGATATGTTCCAACATTTGCACGACAATCTTCATTGACGGTCTTTGTGCTGGGAACCGCATGGTGCAACGTATTGCAATGGTCAATACTTTAGCCGCGTCTCTCTTTGACTCGTCTGAAATATTATGGTCAACCAACCCTATCAAATCGTCCTTGTTCCTCATTTCATCATGAACCCAACGCACAATATCTTTATTATCACCAAACTCGGGATCCACTGGCTTTCTCCTAGTTACGAGCTCCATCAGGACAACGCCAAAGCTATAGATGTCACTTTTCTCGGTCACATTGAAAGTGTATCCATATTCTACAAATTAAGAGACGTACATTTATTCAATTATAAAAAGTAGTGTCGAGAAAAACATGCTTGAGGGGTAGAGACTTACCAGGAGCGATGTAACCATATGTTCCTGCTATAATGTGCGATGAGTTTGCAACCTTATTTGTTTGCATAATCTTTGCAAGCCCGAAATCTGCTATTTTCGGTTTCATTTCCTCATCTAACAAAATATTACTTGATTTTACATCTCGGTGTATCACAGGTCGATCACATCCGTGATGTAGGTACTCCAATCCCTTTGCGGCCCCCACCGCAATCTTGTATCGGACGTTCCAATCCATTTCAACCTTTTGATATGTATGTAGCCGATCCCATAAACTACCATTAGGCATGTACTCATAAACAAGTAGATTCGAGTCGTCATTTGTAATGCTACAATACAATTTCACCACATTAACATGTCGAATTGAGCTTAAAGTGGCCACCTCGGCATCATACTCCGGCCACCGGCGTTTCTGCTTCGGTAATATCGCTGTACTACTCGAGTAACTTCTACGATCACCGGTGTCTATGCCTGACCTCCACATATGTTTCACAGCTAATTTCTTCCCACACCCTAATTCAACTTTATAAACATTACCTGAACCACCTTTTCCTATCAAATTGCCTGGTCTTAGAGATCCTAGTATCTCGCCTTCATCGAAAGTAATGACATGAAACTGTTTCATGTCCCACGAAAAACCTTGTTTCGTTAGATTGTCACATTCTTTTGCCCTCGACTTTACAAGAACAAAGCATGTGACCGATAACACCAACACGAGTGCACCCGCGATGAAGCAATACTTCGCAACTCCTAACCCACCAGAGCGTCTAGAACCCATTGAACATCGCCGAAGACTTTTACCATTATCGGCACATAACCCCGGATTTCCGACAAAACTACCATCGTACGCCTCCTCCAATAAAGACTCCGGCACCCGTCCAACCAACATATTATTCGATAAATCAATAAAGCTCAATTTCAGCGACGACAAACTTCCCGGAATCACGCCGGATAGTTTGTTTCCAGACAAGTTTAACGAGTTCAAACCCCGTAACGAACCCAAACTCGCCGGAATTTCACCAGATAGCGAATTTCCGGCGAGGTTTATATCATTTAGAGAAACACATAACCCAATCGACTCCGGAATCCCACCGGAAAACAAATTACCTTCCAAATGAAGACTGTTTAAGTTCTTCAAGTCACCAATTCTCGCCGGAATCCCACCGGAAAACTTATTATACATCAATTCCATTTCCACCAAAGATGAAACTTCAGTAATCTCCTCCGGCAACTCGCCGGAAAACCGATTATTCGATAAGAAAAGCTGCGCTAACGACTTAGCTTCACCAATATTCGCCATCACCGGACCCTCAAACTGATTCATAGCAATATCAATCATTTCTAACCGTGGCAAACTCCAAATCCCGTCGGGAATCCTACCCGAAAGCGAGTTATTACTCACTCGTAATCGCACCAACGACGAACAATTCGCATAATTCTCCGGTAACCCACCGGTGAAATTGTTTTGCAGCATCAAAATATCATATATTTTTCCATTTTTGCACATATCCGGTGGGATTTTACCGGTTAAGAAGTTTTCTGATACATCAATGTACTCGAAATCCGACCACGACCCGATTTTCTCCGGTAGTTCACCGGTAAACCGGTTACTGTAAATAGAAAATTCTTGTAACAACATGAATTCACCAAACTCTATTGGAATTTCACCTGAAAAGTCATTCTCAAACAGCTGTAAAGAAGTTATAGCTCTCAAACTTCTTAACTCAGAAAGATCACCTTCCAAACTGTTGTTAGAAACATCCAGTTCTGATAGCATGCTCAGGTTTCCAAACCCGGTCGGGAAAATCCCAGTCAGACGGTTATCGTAAAGCTCGAGAACCTGGAGGTTCACGAGCTTTGTAATTCCTAATGGGATTTCCCCGACCAGGAAGTTATCAGAAAGCTCAAGTCGCTGTAACAACTCGAGCTTTCTGATATCCTCTGGGATGGTCCCCCGGATGCTGCAGTTAGTCAGATAAAGTACCTGCAGCATCCGGAGGTTTAATATCTCCAAAGGAAATGGAGACATATCAAAAGGGTTGTCACCTAAGCTTAGGTGAGTAAGGTTAGTTAACTTTTCTAACGACTTCCATGGAAATTGGCGGGAAAAAGAGTTGTTTTCTAAACTAAGATGTTGTAAACTCATGCAGTGTGATAAGTTTGGACTAATGGTTCCATGCAAAAGATTTGATCCAAGTGAGATTTTTTGAAGGGACTCAAGAGAACAAAGAGAGTCGAAATCGACGGTTCCTTCGAGTCGTTGTTCTGGAAGATTGATTTCTTGGACATTCCTATTGCGGTCGCAGGCGATTCCGGTGAAGTTGCAAAGGGGGTTGTTTTGTGTCCATGTGGTGAAAACATTTGTGTTTGAGTTTGATAAGTTTGTTTTGAATTTGAGGAGGATTTGGCGCGGGTCGGACTCGAAGGACGGAGGAATGAGGATGAAGATGAGTAATAGGAAGAGGATGTATTGACCGGAGAATGATGCCGGAGACATTCCGGTGATCGGAAAAAGATGTGATGTGATGAAAGTATGAATATGAGAGTTGTGTGGTTATTATGTTTGGGTCAAAGTGTGTGGGTTGAAAGTATAGAAGTGAAGTGGGGGACAGTTTTAAACTAGAGAAAGATGTACCTTTGTTATGGTATAATCATATTTGGTGTCCATTATTCTAATAGAAATTGAAAGTGTGGAATTTAACGGTACCAAATTAGAATTTGTGTTACTCAAATTTCAAGTTAGAATATGGAAATCTCAAACTAAATCGATACGAATACTAGTTAGATTTTTTTTTATCAAGTATTATCTTACTTATCAAACTTTAAATTAAGATTTAAATATTATTTAAGGACTATGTATATAATTACTAAATAATAGTAATACATAAATATAATCTGTGTGTAAAGCAAGTTAGGTTAGCATGTACTATTTAAAAGAGTCTCGGTATGGGCGGAACCTAGTTGGGGTCATAACGCTCGTCCCTCACCTGAGTCTCGGTGATATCGGTCATAGCGTGATGACCAACCCACTAGTTACATGAAATATAGTTGAATATGCTTCTTTTGATTGTTTTTTATTTTTTATTTTCAAGATGTTTGTTTTTTCAACTAAATTGATATGTATGTATTTTAGTTGCAAGCTTTACTTTACTCATTTGATCGTTATTAAAAAAAAATAATTAAAAAAAAAAAAAAACTATAAATTGGATGGAACTATGGAAGTAAAGGACAAGCATTTAATAATTTAATATATTCCAAAGTTACCTAAAATCATACAAATCATACAAGAAAGAAGGGTGATATTCGTTTTCCACATGTTTATTAATATGTTCCTCGGAATTTACCCAAAGAGCAATTCCAAGGTGAGTGTGTAGTTAGAAAAGAGGTGGATACATGACTTCATTCGTGTGTAAGATGACTTAGTGACTCAGAGCATTTTGTTAAGAACGTGTTAGTGCACGTAAAGTATCTATCTTACACAATGGCAGATTTTAAACAAAAACCTGGTAGGGCCGACCGGACTCATTTTGGTAGGGTCAAACTCAATACATATGATGATGTAGGGTACTCAATTGGGCCAAGCCCAATAGCCCAAGTAGCCCAAAATCATTAAATATAATATTGGGTCAAGCCCAAGCCTAACAAGGAAGCCCATTAGGGTTTAACCCATCCCCCCTCTATAAATAGAGGGGCAAACCACACAAACAACTCAGATTGGTCTGAGTACAAGACCTCTCTCACTTTCTCTCTCTCTCTCTAAAAACTCTCTCTAGAGTTATTCTCTCTAATAAGACTTTCAGCAGCAGCAGGCTGAAGCCTTGAAGCCTTCGAGCTGCTGATATGCATTCTTAACAATCTACAACCATGCTGATTCCACAACCATGCTGGCTCCAACAGCCACCCTATGTCGAATCACGCTCTGTTACTCGCAGGTCTCAGCCCTCATCAGGCATACGTGGATGGTCCTTAGTTGTAACTTGGGATCAAGAGTTCCTCTCTTCAAACAATAATGCTTTGGAATAAGCATGAGTAATCAAATGAAATAAAGCACTGCGATAAGACCTGAATAGACAGATTCATAGAAAAAATCATGACAATCCCATTTATTCTGCCTTTTCGTTGGGGTTCTGAAGAAACCTCAATTAAGTTATGTTCTAGAAAAAGAGGATTCTTGCGTTTTTGCCCTCCTGCTGAGAAATCATTCATTTAGCGGCTCATTGAACCAGATACCTACTACAGGCCAAGCAGCTAGGAAGAAATGTAAAGAACGAGAGTTGTTGAAACTAGCATATTGGAAGATCAATCGGCCAAAATAACCATGAGCGGCTACGATATTATAAGTTTCTTCTTCTTGACCGAATCTGTAACCTTCATTAGCAGATTCATTTTCTGTGGTTTCCCTGATCAAACTAGAGGTTACCAAGGAACCATGCATAGCACTAAATAGGGAGCCGCCGAAAACACCAGCTACGCCTAGCATGTGAAATGGGTGCATAAGGATGTTGTGCTCAGCCTGGAATACAATCATAAAGTTGAAAGTACCAGAAATTCCTAGAGGCATACCATCAGAAAAGCTTCCTTGACCAATTGGGTAGATCAAGAAAACAGCAGTCGCAGCTGCAACAGGAGCTGAATATGCAACAGCAATCCAAGGTCGCATACCCAGACGGAAACTAAGCTCCCATACTCATATGTTTTATCTTTTCTTAAGTTAACTCATAATAATAATATTCTGACTTTGGGTTAATCCCAAATTAGAATCATAACAACTAAAATATCAAAACTCTTGAACCTCCCATCTACGTTTACAACGTAGAGGGACACCACGACCTGCGTTTGGTGAACCGAAACCCTTTAACCATTTTACCCCTTCTGACGAGTTCTTCCATGCTGCCGGTCTAACCCTTTAAGCAGCAGACGAGGTCAGAAGCTTGACGACCTTGGAACGTTCAGACCCTCTCCGGACACATATTTGTTGTAGCAACAAGTTGGCGCCCACCGTGGGGCCGTGCTACTTATAATAGAAACTCTTTGTAGTTCGGCTCCGTCGATCTATTTTCTATTTTTTTTTTACGTTTGGAGGGAACGCTTTCAAGAATGTCATTTCTACACCTCCCACATATTTGCATTCACCGGATCTGTTTTCAAAATATGATTCATATACCAATAAACAGATTTGAATTCTAGAACTAAAGTACACAAGCTCTATGTTACATCCCCAACATATGTGTACTTAAACTTTTTTATTAAAATATATATATATATATATATTATATATTATATATTATATATTTTAAAGTGTTTTCACTTTATGTCAAAATAAAGTATTTTCACTTTATGTCAAAGTAAAGTATCTTTGATAATTTTTGACCACTTTTTAAAAGTCAAAGATTCTTGACGACAAAGAAATATTTTCCGTGTATATTCCCACATATATGCATAAAGTACAAATATTTATAGATAAATAAAGAGTAAAATTACTACCCATTATTTATAAATAAATGCATACACTCTGCCCAATGCTCTTTAAATTTCCTAGAGACTTCATACTAAGTCACTCATCTTGGAAAAATACATTTACACAAAAAGACAAAAATACATGCTTTTATCCAATGAACAAAAGCATGGAACCCTGTTACCTTACTGTGCACAGAGCATCTTGCTTTTATCCAGCGGATAACCGTCTGAACCCTTTAAACTTACTGTGCACAGAGCATCTTGCTTTTACCCAGCGGATAAACGTCTGAACCCTTTAAACTTACTGTGCACAGAGCATCTTGCTTTTACCCAGCGGATAAACGTCTGAACCTTCCAACCTTACTGTGCACAGAGCATCTTTCAGCTTTTCAGAGTAGGTTTATAGGTCTACTGTACACAGAAGCTTTTCAGCTTTTAAGCTATTATTCACTACAACTCTATACTTCACAGTTCGCAACAGCTTTATAGCTTACTGACCTACTACAACCTTTTAAGCTTTCAAGCTACTGTTCAGCTTTGCAGGTGCATAGATCTATTATACATCAAAACTTTTTAACGTTTTCAGATTATGCATACCATACATTGCTCCTTGAAGCTTTATAGACGTTTAACACAATGTCCAACGAAGTTTCTAGCCTTCAAGGCTACTAGTCACAAAATCTCCACAACCTTTTAAGCTACTGTTCTATGAAGCTTTAAAGCCTTTTGGGCTATTATTCGTCAAAATTTTACAGAACTTATAGGCTACTGATCATCAAAGCCTTTAAGCCTTTTAGGCTACTACTCATCAAAGCTTTCAAGCATTTTAGGCTACTGATCATCAAAGCCTTTAAGCCTTTTAGGCTACTGACCATCAAAGCCTTCAAGCCTTGTAGGTTACTACTCATCAAAGCCTTCAAGCCTTGTAGGTTACTACTTATCAAAACCTTCAAGCCTTGTAGGTTACTACTCATCAAAGCCTTCAAGCCTTATAGATTACTACTCATCGAAGCCTTAAATCCTTTCAGGCTAGTGACCATCGAAGCCTTAAACCCTTTCAGGCTAGTGACCATCGAAGCCTTAAATCCTTTCAGGTTATTGCCCATCAAAGCCTTCAAGCCTTTCAGGCTACTGTTCTCTAAAGCCTTCCAGGCTATTGCTCACTCAAGTTTTAAAGTCATTTCGGCTACTAACCATGGAAGCTTTAAAGCCTTCCAAACTACTATTCCCTAAAGCCTTATAACCTTTTAGTCTATTCAAGCTTTAAAGCCATTTAAACCATTGTCTATTAAAGGTTTCTAATACCTTACAGCCTTTAAGGCTACTCCAGCGGAAGCTCCAAGGACGTTAAGCTATCATTCATCAAAGCTTCACAGCCTTTTGGCCAAGTATCCAATGAAGTGTTTAACCTTTTTAGGCTATTTTCATGGAAGTTTTATATCAATTCTGACCACTAACTCTTGAAACTTTACAGCCTTAAAAAGTCGCTACTTATAAAAGGTTTACAACCTTTTAGGCTACGGGATTCATTAAAGCCTTATAGCTTTTTAGACCACCGTACGTTGAAGCTTCACAACAATTTAGCTTCACAACGTTCAAATCAATCATTCGCGAAGCTTTGCTATTACTAGCTTCAACTTCTAAGCAGCTTCAAAAGCTACAAAGCAAACACATTTCCTAACCAATAGCCACAAATACATTTATGATGCAGACATTGCAACATTATTTTAAGACTAACATAAGGAAATGTCAAAATAAACATATATGGTTCAACACATCAACTTATGAATCTTTAAATCGCCAACGTCGCAAGCTTTCAAACAAGCTTCTATAGATCCGAAATGACAACAACTTCAATCAAGAAGTTATATCTCGCAAGCAAAAGAATCAAATAAACCAGTAAAACGCGCCTCTAGTCACAAACACCTTTTACCAAGGGCTGATACGAGTAAGCTGACATGCTTAAATAAAGCAACCCCCGAAGCAAATAAGCATATTAGCTCAGAGGGTTAAAGGATAACAGGGCAAAAGGCTTCCCCTAACAGCAACCTATATAGCAACATATCTTCGAAAAAGGAATAAAGAGGTAAGATGTATAACAACACTTTGATATCAGTCAGAATCACTCATCACAACGTCATGACTACTTCTAACTGGGGGGATGGTGGCTCGTGGACAAACCCACATTTGAAAGAAGTCAAGAATCAAAGAAGCAAAACAGTTACACACGTCAACTTATTTACTCAAACGCTGAGATGCCTTCAAGCATCTTACCATAGCAAAGAAACACGATAACTCAAAACAACAGCCTAGCTACTTTTCTTTCGCAAAAGTTAAGAAGCTTAAAGGCTTACTATATTGGGTCAACATTATTTAAGGAAAGGCGAACCTCTTATCAAGACTAACCTTGTGTTCAAACAACCTAACGTCTCAATGGGACACGCATGCCACCTAAAGCATATGCTTTTTCTCCCCTTGAAAAGATAAACAACGCAAGGAAGAAAAAGCCTCCCCATGTCAACAAGGCCACTTCAAAGGAATTAAAGAAAAGATCGTTGTGTACACAAATCAATACCTCCCATACATCATCCTTTAACACCGCTTTAGCTACAATGAGTCAATGAATGTAACCATTTTCTCTAATTAGTGAACAAAGTTAGAATTGTTCATCCAAGAGGCTATAAACTGCAAAGGTCCTTACAAACTCTAACATTGTAAACACAAGAGGTTTTAAGCTTTGTAGGTCCTCACAAACTGTAACCTCAGAAGCTTAGAAGGCTTAAACCTCACTGGTCTCCATAAGCCATGACCTCAGAAGCTTAGAAGGTTTAAACGCCACTCGTCTCCATAAGCGATGACCTCCAATGCTTAGAAGGTTTAAGCCTCACAGGTCTTCATAAGCCATAACCTCCAATGCTTAGAAGGTTATGGACTTCAAAGGTTATCACCCCGGAAGCCAGGAAGATTATAAGCTTCACAACGTATCGCCTCTTTTGACTACAAAAGCTCGATAACAAGTCAAACTCGTTACCAACACAAGTTTTATACCTCAAGGATGACAAAAGTCAAAATACATCACATGTCCATGATAACATTGGTAGACTTGACATGATCCTTACATAAACTCCTCCGAACATGTCATTAAAAGCTTCAAATACTTAGAAGTTTCAAAAACAGCTCAGAAGCTTCAAAATAAACAAAACAAGCTTAAAAGCTTAAAAGTTTCAAAAGACATTAAAAGAAGCTCAAAAGCTTAAACGCTTCAATTACCACATGCTTAAAAGCTTACAAGCTTCAAATACAACAACTGAAGCTCAGAAATTTAGAAGTTTCAGATACAAAAACTGAGGCTTACAAGCTTGAAGGCTATACAATAAGCATAGGAGGACAAATAAGCTATACATGTCATGGCTTCTGCTCTAAAGCTGAAACGGATACAAGCATCTTGCTAATATGCAACAACTTATCAATCCTTGAACAAAAACCACGGTTAGAACAAGGCATACGTCCGCCTCCAGTATGAACACCACTTCTCGCAATTTAAAAAGCAAAAGAATGACTTAACTAAAGGAAGAAGCTATCAAACTAGCTATAAGTGAAAGTGTCCTTGTAACAAACAAGTCCTATTCTAAGAGCTCCCAACTAGGTGAACCACCTATGATAACGCTTGTCTTCTACTAAGGCTCTAGCATGAACAAAAAATATACCAACAAAGATTATCCAAAGCAACTTGCTCAATCGTCGAAGCTCTTGCTAAAACATCAATGCTTCTCACTCACACTAAGCGCAAACGCTTGCCCAAAAAATCTTCATCAAAAGAATGTTACCTAAGCTAAACATGAACACAAATTTTGAAGCTTCTAAGCCTTCAACCATCTCTGGAGACTTAGCAACTACAAAGACTACAAAGTCAAGACAAGCTAACCCAAACCAACCTGAGAAGCAAGGCTACAAAATAGCCGTAGAAGCATAAAACTAGAAACGTAGAAGCATTGAAGCATCCTGCTATACATAAAAGAAGATTAAGGACGAATCAAACCGCAATGCTAAGGCGTTGAAGCTGTTGGCAAAATAACAAAGCAAGCTACTTAGCAACCAAAGTAGATTTGTTAAAACACCAACACCTTGCCAAAGCACTTTACTACAACACGTGAGTATCTTCCTAAAAGACAACTTACATGTTACAAAAACAAAACCTTGGAAAGCTTGGTCCAAAATAGGAAGGACGACACATTGTGCTCGAAACTCACAACGGTGATTCCTACAAGCTCAATCAACCAAGAAGGAAAGAAAGTCCCAAGACATTGGGATGACAATCACCTTAAAAGGTTCAACGTAACCACAAACGGCCAAGAGATTTCTACCACTTCTTTGTGTAAACATTTAGTTATCATAAAATGAATGAATCATAGCATTTTCCATCAAGATTTGTCTTTCTATCCTACAATCAGGTTGAGAACCTAGCAAGAAACTCCATGGCAAGGGCCATGTAAGGGGATGAGCTCCTAGGCCATTTCGCTTAATAGGTTCGAGGGATAAACGGACCTATATAAGGGGTGAGTTCCTAAATCAATCCAACTCCATGAGATAAACAAAAAACACTTTTATAAATCTCATTGACAGGCTTGAACAACCTACACCAAACGTTCCTTAAGTTTAGAAAACAAACTTACGAAAACATATTAAAACACTTATGTAAGTGTATATAGGATAGACGGTGACATGTTTGCCTAGACTACCTTAAGGATGAATGACTGCAGCATTCAACCTTTGAAGGTGCTACCGGTAAAACATTTCCCAACAAATACAAAGACAAAACATCCAAACATGCAAGCATCCAAACATCCAAACATGCAAGCATCCAAACATGCAAACATGCAAGCATCCAAACATGCAAGCATCCAAACACGATCACAAAAATACACCAAGGTACAATTCAAAAGTGAAACAATCTCACAAGGCCATACATACAACAAAATATATGGAAGCTAACATAAAAGGCCATGATCGACAATCATAACATGTCAAGCCCAACGGCTTGAAAGGTTGATAATACCACAACCACATGTTAATATTCTAGCCATACAAGGCTAACACCAAATGGAACCCTACAAGGTTTCCCAAACAACACAACGATTGATACTTTACCAAAATGGTGCTAAACGTTCCCGTGTCGAACATCGTCCATTATCACAAAGAAATATTGTTGCAACTAATGCAAAAAAGAAACAAATCAATAGATTTGGACACTTAGTCATGTCAACAAAAGAAGCTCAACTTCATACGAACGAAGCTTATAGACATGCTCTATATATCAAGCTTTGAGCGAAGGAAGCTCATATCAATCTCCGAACAAAAGAAGCTTACAAGCATAATTCATACATCAAGTTTCGCATCAAAGAAGCTCGCTAGCAAGGTCACACACTCAACGTCTTATAAACAAGGCTCCTGAATGAGAATAAAAAGCGAACGTTCGTAAACAAAGAAATTCGCTATTTAACTTTGTTTGCTTCCATCTACTTGATTCCATCGCTTGTACCATAAGAAAGAATTTATCACAAAACCTTGATAGCACAAAAAATTAGGCTAGTGATGGATTTCATCCATAAGCTTAAAGGAGGAAGTCCACGAGCTTTTCAGCTGTCAAACCAAGCCACTTTGCTTAAAGGATGAAATCTATATGCTTTAGTCAACAAAAACAATAACTTTGCTTAAAGCCTTCAAAGCTTAGGAGACGTACAAGCTTTTTATCAAGCCAGGTCATATAAAGTCAACCTTCAAGGCAACGTGCTTCACCTTCATGTGCAAGAGGCCTTCCTTCGTACACATGCAACTTTCCTTCTGTCATATGAAGCTCATTTGCTATCTTGTTTAGAAATCGACCATTCGGTCAATATAACAATCCACTATACATCGGATTAACTTCCCGACATTTGTTCAAAAACGTGACTTGCTAAAAACCTCTGTAAGTGCACCTAGCTACAATCATTTAGTGATACTTAGCTACTTTGTTGATACTTACAAGCATTTAAACTGCCATAGTCATTTGATAAATGAACCATCTTCTAAAGGCTTGTGCCCAAAACAAAGATATTTCCAAAAAAGTATTTTACAAAATTATGGGAATATCGTCCAAAGGAGCATACATGTGGGATATAGATGGTTTTAATCGCACAACTCGAGATAACTTCGCCAATACAACAAAGAAGCTTAGAAAATTAAGCTCAAAAGGCAAAAAAATTAAAAGGTCAATAGCCGATATGTTGAAGCTAATAGAAGCTAACAAGGAAAGAAGCAAGTAATGGAGAAATATCCAGCTCCATAGCTTTCATCCAAATAAGGGCTTAGCAAGCTGCAAAGCTTATCAGCTTAAATCCTTATAAGCTTTCAAGCTCATCAGCTGCTTCCACCAAACTAATGGCTTATCAGCTTCAATGCCAATAAGCTTTCAAGCTCATTAGCTTAAACCCCCTAATAAGCTTTCAAGATCATCAACTTAAACAAGTTTCAAATTTTTCGGTTTAAACCCTAACACATTCCAAAACTCATTATGCTAAGGTTTGTTTGTTGATATTTATCCTACTTACACGAAGGTATCTACAAATAACAAAGGTCGGAAGAAAGCGCAAAGATAATGGATAGTTTGAGTCTAGTAGCCCAAAATCATTAAATATAATATTGGGTCAAGCCCAAGCCCAACAAGGAAGCCCATTATGGTTTAACCCATCCCCCCTCTATAAATAGAGGAACAAACCACACAAACAACTCAAATTGGTCCGAGTACAAGACCTCTCTCTCTCTCTCTCTCTCTCTAAAAACTCTCTCTAGAGTTATTCTCTCTAATAAGACTTTCAGCAGCAGCAGGCTGAAGCCTTGAAGCCTTCGAGCTGCTAATATGCATTCTTAACAATCTACAACCATGCTGATTCCACAACCATGCTGGCTCCAACAGCCACCCTATGTCGAATCACGCTCTGTTACTCGCAGGTCTCAGCCCTCATTAGGCTTACGTGGATGGTCCTTAGTTGTAACTTGGGATCAAGAGTTCCTCTCTTCAAGATCATACTCATATGTTTTATCTTTTCTTAAGTTAACTCATAATAATAATATTCTGACTTTGGGTTAATCCCAAATCAGAATCATAACAACTAAAATATCAAAACTCTTGAACTTCCCATCTACGTTTACAACGTAGAGGGACACCACGACCTGCGTTTGGTGAACCGAAACCCTTTAACCCTTTTACCCCTTCTAACGAGTTCTTCCATGCTGCTGGTCTAACCCTTTAAGCAGCAGACGAGGTCAGAAGCTTGACGACCTTGGAACGTTCAGACCCTCTCTGGACACATATTTGTTGTAGCAACAACATATAAAAATTTTCGAAATTTTTCGGTAACTTTACACTACGAAGTTATTTTACCTTTAATATTAATTATTATGAATTTAAATTTACTTTTTAATTATAAAAGTTATTTTGATTTAAAAATGCCACATGTCACTTCCCCCCTGCTCTTCCCTCCTCCCCCTTTCACTCCCCACAATCCTCCCCATTCACATGGGTTCCACAACTGCCACATAACACTTCACCCACTCCCTCTTTTCCTCCTCCACTCCGTGTAATGGATGGAAGTAAAGGACAAGCATTTAATAATTTAATATATTCCAAAGTTACCTAAAATTATGATTTCTAAAATCATACAAATCGTCAAATCATACAAGAAAGAAGGGTGATATTCGTTTTCCACATGTTTATTAATATGTTCCTCGAAATTTACCCAAAGAGCAATTCCCAGGTGAGTGTGTAGTTAGAAAAGAGGTGGATACTTCGTTCGTGTGTAAGATGACGGATTTGAACGAAAACCTGTTAGCGCACGTAAAGTATCTATGTTACACAATGGCGGATTTTGAACGAAAATCTGGTAGGGCCGAACTCATTTTGGTATGGTCGAACTCAATACATATAAAATTTTTTGAAATTTTTCGGTAAATTTACACTACGAAGCAAAAAAGTTGGGCGGGCCGAGGCCTCGTCCGGCCCAACAGAAGATCTGCTAATAATCTTACATAAGTATATTAGGTGAAGTTACCATAATAAATATGTCTGGCCCTTTTTTCCCTTTCTGTTGATTCTAGCTCAACTTGGTTATTTTTTTATGTTTTGCGTTTCAATTTAATTATTGGGCATTAATTATAAGCCGCAACCGGTGTACACGCTTCAACGTTTTACGTTACTTTTTTTTTCGGTTTAATGGTCCCATCGTAATGCATAAATCCTAAATACTAGTAAAAGAAAACACAACCTTTGGCTATCCCTTTGATGTTTACCTTCGTAAAATGTAGTTATAGAGGTTGGAAGCTATTTCAATCCAACTAAATAGATTAAACTAGTGAAGTCATATCTCATTGTCATTGTTACTCAAGACTAAATCAGTAATTAGAAAATATTCCCGGGTTAAGAAATTTAATATGATACATCAATTTTACATATAAAATAGACTGATGTATAACTCTAATATTAATATCTAACCTACAATAAATTAACAATGTACAACTCCAATGCTAACACCTAACCTAAAAGAATGTAGAACTTTAATGTAACTCTAATATTAACACCTATCCTAAAGACTAAACAAATGTATAACTCTAAAATACTAATATTGATACCTAACTTAAAACAACATATAACTTTATTAACCTATTCGGATTTGGTTGAAAAAAAATATTCATATTTACTGATTTAAACATAATTAGTGACTTGTCTATACATGATTAATGATTTACCTGAACACTTTGTGTTTTTTTCCTGTATGAACAAAACCCAACAAAAAAATTTCTCCGTTTTTTATATAGCACTATGGTACTCGTTGGAAAGATAATAAAACGCTTGTTAATTTGGTGTAATTTTTTTTCTTTAAAAAATCTCGTATATTATAGATATTAACGTTTAAAAATTATGGGAGGAAACATGAGGGTGAAAAATCCAATTTTGTTTTTAAATTTTTTTTTCCTAAAATATCTAAATACCACATGGGATGACACATGGCACATTCAAAGAAGAGAATGCCTACTATTTAAACATTCAAACCAATTAATACGTACAAATATGGTTAATTAAACAAATCAAATTTCTTTTAAATCCTGTAGTGTGTGAGACTTGAACCTAAGACCTTTCACAACCTAGATGTTTTAAAATCTTTGCCTTTGCCAATGGACCACCACTCCATTGATATTAAGTGTTATTAGATGTCCACTTTTAAAGTTTGATAAGTTTTTGTTTTTATTATTGGAAAATTGTGACGTTGTGCTGTCCAGTGTTGACGGAGGTAAACTAAAACATAGCATGTGGGCGTTCTGGTTATTATTCACGCCAATAACGAATTTTTGGTTTTAAAAATTGGATCAACCCGACACAACTTCATGGAGCCTTCTCTTTTTGTTTTCTTTCTATTTTTAAATACTTCAGTTTTTAAAGACGGCCAAAGAGATAATTCATGAGAGAAAAATCATGATTTCTAAATCAAATAAATTTTTTATTCGTTTTAAAAAGTAGGAAACTATAACTATCAAACCTCCTGCAATATATTAACTAATAAGGTTGTGCAACGGTAGAGCTTTATGTATGGCCGGAGGTGAATCCGTCATTGAGGCTAAGTGATGTGGAGTGACGCCCCCATATCTAAGACCGCCCGTCTTAGTTAAAGGGGACTCCAAAGATTCTTCCGCCAAACAAATGGCAAGCGTCATTCATGTGTGTGGGACCCCTACACCTTTTCAACCGTCGTAACTTTTCTTTTTCTTTTTCGTTTTCTTTATTTTCTATTTTTTTAATTCATAGCTGAGGGCTTTATATCTCACCGTGCTAGCTAAGGTTGGAGTCTTTAAAACTCATCTATCTCTGTGGTGCACACGAGACATTGGTGTTAAGAAACATGAATCTAACTTTGCAAATTGTTTTTTATATTATTAAAATACAATGTTGTAAAACAAGGTTTACGAGCTCAACTACTCACTACAAAGTAGGGTGCTGAGGCGACTTTCTTTACCCCGTCTAATTGCTCAAAAGCATTCAAATGCGGTCAACCTTAGTTAGATTCAAATATAGTCGGCCAGTTCGGGTCAAGTCTGACTTACGGAAAAAATAAAACATAATTACCATGTTTGTAATATTAAAGAATGGATATCATTTTTAAAGCAATGAATATCAATTTTAGAAATACTTTAGTACTTGAACACACATTTTTTAATTTATTGATATTCACATATTTTGTAATAAATATTAATAAAATTATGATATTTGACAAATATATAATTTCCCGAAAATCAATTTCTTTATAAATTATCATTTCCAAGTACTCTAAACTCCCTAGTCGACCAACTTGTAAGCGCCTAACGACTTTTGCAACCATGTTAAAAAAAAAGATGGAAACAAAATATAAAGGTAAAAAGAAAAATAAAACCTAAATTTAAGAAGAAAATTCCATTAAAAACACGCTAAAAAACAAGTGAACCAAGAGGGTTGTCAAGGCTTGAACTCGAGATAGTAAATTTAAGGTAAAATCATGAAAATAGAAAAGTTGATCAAGCAAATCATTAAAAATATATATTGATTGTCGGCTACGACTTAGACGGTATTTTTTTGGTCGGCTTATCCCCAATTTTGCAGGTTTAGCTCCCAAATTTGCCAGCTTAGCCTATAAATTTATCAGTTTAGCCGGTGTTTTTAAGTTGATGTCTATTTTGATTAGTTGCTTGGCCAAACTTTCATATTTTGATGATTTTCCCTAAGTTTAATGTGTAGTGCCTGGACCATCGGGCCATGTCTTGGTATTAAGTCCCCTTTATTGCACATACGTATGTACATTTACAAATATAGACTGTTTAATGAATAGTTAATGTATCTCACATCAAGCGTTGAAATTTGATGTTAACTTGTTTTTATTGTTCGGAGATGAGTAAATTACTATTTAAGTCCCTGAGTTTTGATGGTTTTAACTAGTTGAGTCCAAATTCAAAATGTTTAACTATCTGAGTACTTGGTTTTTCAATTTGTATCTATCTGAGTCCACTTTACTAGCGTCGTTCAATAAATTCGTTAACTTTTTGTGAAAAGACAAAATTACCCTTGCAATATAAAAACAAATCAAAAAAATATATTAAACATAAATAAAGCCCAAACTAATATATTTTTTTTAATCTAAAACTCTTAACAAATCCCTATCTCTCTCTTTCACATCTATCTCACCTAACCCACCACCTCCTTCAAGATCTGAAATTCCTACAGCCACCACCTTCATCTTCCACCATCGTTCACTTTTTTATAACACACAGGACAATGTTCTATCCGAAAGATTAGTCGAAGAATCAGACGACGATTCCTCCTCCGACGACGACGACGTTCACTGAAATTCCTATAGCCACCACTAACATCGAAGAATCAGACGACGATTCCTCCTCCTCCGATGTTTTAATTTAGTTACAGATCTGGTAACCTTCCATACATCACATTTACAGTCTTTCATCATCTGGGTTTACAACAAAAGACTAGTCGCTGATTTCTTCGTATGAATTGATAATGGTGATGGAGAATACGATTCTGTGTGGGTTTTGGTAGTGTGAAGTGTTGAAATTAATTTGGATTTAGGTGGATCTTAAGTTGATGATCTTAGATTCCAGGTAGGTTGCGGATTCTGGTGGGGGACGGTGGTGGCGGCGGTGCAGTGGGTGTGGTGGTTGTTTAGATGGGGAGAGAATATTAGAGATGAGTCAAAGATGAGAGAGAGAAAGGGGGGGGGGGGTGTTGTGTTAAGATATGATGAATAATAAATTAATAATAATAGTAATAGTAAAATGGTATAAATTAAATTATACTTTGTGCATCAATAACTTGGACCTTATGTTTAAATGACTAAAACACCCTTGTAGTTAACAGAGTTGGTGGATGACGTTAGTAAAGTGGACTCAAATAGATACAAATTGAAAAACCAGGTGCTCAGGTAGTTAAACATTTTGAATTTGGATTCAACTAGTTAAAATCACCAAACCACAGAGACTCAAATGGTAATTTACTCTTTGAAGATTTCGGTGTATTTTCATCCTTTCTACCACCTTGCTAGAATGATGGGTTGATTTTTAATAAGGCCGACTTGTTTGTTAAAAAAAAAAAATCAAGCGTTTACGATTGATGTTTATTAACTACAAAAATAAATGTACGCATAATTAAATAAAAATGAGAAGAAATTGAGAAAATAAACAAAACAAAACATGATGTTAGGTAATGCTTTGTTATTTGTTCAAAGAAAAGTAATATTTTGTTATTTTTGGTTATTGGCCTATCTTTATCAATCAACATCTAATAATTTAATTTTTATATTTTATCATACTATTGGAATCAAATCCAAAGGTTAGTTTTGAAAATGAAGATATGTTTTGTTAGGTGACCATACGACAATGAATACTTCGTATGATAATAAAATCTTTGTTTTTAACTTGAAGATCATATTAATATAATTTCACACGTATTTTTTGGATTAGGCTTAATATTTGAGATTAAGGGTCTGTTTGGTATGGGGTAATGGAATGGATGAGGGAATGAAATGGAGAAGGTAATGGAATGGACAAGGGAATGAAATGGATGATTACCATTCTATGGTCTTGTTTGGTTACATGTAAGAATGGAATGAATCATTACTTTGTATTGTTTGGTATGAAGAAAAGACAAAGGAATAAAATCAGCGGTGGTGAGTGGTGGTGATGGCCGTTGGCAGCGGGTGCCAGTGACGGTGGTTAGTGGTTGTAGAGGTAGTGGTGGTCGGTGGTGGCGGAAGCGCCGACGACGATGGTGGTAGTAGTTGTCAGTGGCGTTGACGATGATGGGTGGTGGTGTTGGTCGGTGGCGACGTCTGGTGGTGATAGTAGCAGTGACGGTGGTGGTGGTCGGTGGCAGCGTCTGGTGGTGATAGTAGCGGTGACGGTGGTGGTGGTCGGTGGCGGCGGGTCGCGACATGGAGTGACGACGACGGTTGGCGATGGTTGGTGACGGAGAGTGTCGGTGGTGGCGGTCAGTGCTTTGTGCTTGGTGGTAGGTGGTGGAGTTGGAGGTGGCGGTGGGTGGCGGTGGTCGACGGTGGTGGTGGTGGTGGTCGGTGATGGTGGTAGTCGGTGGGTGGCGGTGGCGGTAGGTGGTGACGGTCGGTAGTGGGTAGCGATGGCGGTGGTGGTGGTCCGTGGCGATGGCACTAGTGGTAGAGGTGGGTGGTGGTAGTGGTCAGTAGTGATACAAGGTGACAGAGGGAATGAAATGGAAAAAAAACATGGGGGTTGGATGGAATGAATATGGGAGTTTTTAGAGGGAATGGAATGGAGGAGGTAATGGATGATTCCATTACCTTGACCAACCAAACACCTTTTTTTCATTCCATCGTAATGCTCTATTTCATTCCGACTCTCATTCCCGCGTATCAAACGCTACCTAAATATAAGAAGATTCGACTCTTTAGGTTAAAGACTCTCACTACAAATCATGACATCTACTCCAATGATCATTCCCCCCTTTCCCATAACAAAAATCCTCCTAAAATGTCTTACAAGATAAATCGAAGGGTTCACAAGCTTACTATTCTGAGCTCGAGCTCGACTCGAAAATAAAATCTAGGAGTTCGAGCTCGGCTCGAGGTAAATTAAAAACAATTTTAAACGACCTAAAAGCTCGGCTCGAGCTCGCTTCAATAGCTTAAACGAGCAAAAGCTTGGCTCGAGATCGGCTCACCAATATTATTGATTAAAACTGAACATGTTCAAAGGATCAAATCGCATACATAAAAAAAATAACACTTGTTTGGCTCGAGCTTGGGGCTCGATAACTAAACAAATCATATTTCAGGCTCGAACTCGGGCTCGGACTCGTTAAGGCTCGGCTCGTTCGAGGTTTTTACCGAGCCAATACCGAGTAACTCTCAAGCCACTGCGTGTCATTTACACCCTTGTTCTTCCTTACATGATACTGCTATTGGTATATCACCAACATCAAGACCACCTTTTTTCCCAATTTATTTAAGGGATTATGTTACTTAATAACAATCAAGTTTAGGAGTATTTCAATTAGGTCATTAATAAGAATTTTGTCCTAATCAGGTCATTAAAGTTTATTTAGTGTTTTAATCTTATATATTTTACTTGAATAACATGTCATCAATCTTAAGTGGCATTTATATAGTTTTTCTTTGTTATATGATGAGATAGCTTTAAAAAACTGCTAAAAATTTTACAAAAATTTAAACTTTATGATATTTTAAAAGTGAAAAAAGGCAAATTGTTTTAAAAATTGCAAAAAAAAAATATTTTAAAAAGTTTCAAATTATTTTTAAAAAATTCACAAATTTGGACAAAAAAAATAAAAATTTTATCATTTTTTTAAATTGCAAATTTAGAAATTGTGGGATTTCTTTTTAATTTTTTTGGGCATTTTTAATAAAAAAAATCAATTTTCTATTTTTTAAGAATATTTTCAATTTTCTTTTCCAACTTTTTATAATTTTTAAATCCATGTTAGACATTTATAAGCAATGTCAACATATTTAAAAAAATATATGATGAACTACTTTCTATTTTGGTAAATAATTTTCAAGCCTATCATTTGAGTATTTTTTTTGACATGTGGCATGTGGGTCCCACTAGAGGCTTGAAATCAAAAAAAAGGATGTAAGGGTTAAAGGGGCGCATGTAAAACTATAGTTTCACTTAACTGATTTTAACCAATCCTGCACTGCCACACCACTTTACTAATTTACTTCATTGATTCACTTTTTTGTTGGCAGCACTTAACTGATTCACTTCACTGAAATCTTTATTTTTTATTATTATTTTTAAAGAAACATTAATTACACATATTTTTAAACTAAATAAAATAAAATTACATAATATTCCATAAAATAACATCAATACATGACATCAAAGCATTATTTAAAACCGTAAATAAATAGTAGAAACACGACTATATTATAAAACATCCTCTCATAGCTCTCCAAACCTCGACCCTCGGGTAGTTATCATTGTGTATGTTTCGGTATTGGTTACGGGCTTCTTCAAGTAATTCATCTTCGTTTAACCACGGATTGGCGTCCATTGCATTAACGAATAATTGTTGAAATACTGCGCACTTCAACTTTAAAGATACAAACTTTCCATATATCGCGTCCGTTGAACGATTGTTTTCACCAATTTGTTCATTGAATCTTGTGACAACCGCTTTCCAAAAACTTTGCGTTCGCTCGGGTCCTTGCTCTTGAATAGCTAATAGCTATTCACCAAGGCGAGTTCGTCCTCCAATGTCCAGCTTGGTTGTCGCACACGGTTTAGCGAGGGCAGGATTGGATTTGGATTTGGGTTCTCGTTTGCCATTTGTTTTCAACTTCAAGATGACCAATTGATAAAAATTGGCTTTGGTTTTATACTAAATTAACGGTCAAAAAATTGTTACCGTTTTATATTAAATTCATTCAAACGGTCAAAAAAGTAATAAAATAAATACTAAAAATCGACCGTTGCAATTATTATTAATGGTTACCAGCACGGTAACAAAAACCAAAAAACGGTTCACGGGACCCCTACCAGCACGGGTGGCGACGGTGTTACCGTGCTGTTAGTGGGGTACCCGTGCCCAATTCTGGTAGCGCCCCGTCCGCCCTAATGGTTTCAAGCCCTAAGGCTAGTGGATGTGAAGACATGAAAAAAGGTTATGTCTCAATGCCACGTAGGACAACACCCATGTTCTCATGATTGGGACATGGAAAGGGTGTGGAGACACCAAAATTCTCATGTCTCTTGAATTTATTACCTAATTCTTTTTTTTAATATTAATTTTAATTAGGTATAAAGGTAACAAATAAACAAAATAATTTTAAAATAAATACTAAAATTAAAAAAAAATACAAACCGAAAAAAAAAACAAGAGCAGATTTCCTAACATTTTAAAAAACTAAATCCACTTTTGATGAATTTTGTCTTGCATTTTCTTCAACACTTCGCGTTGTTCTTCGAGATAACTAGAAAGGTCGGTAGACATAATTTTCAACTCTTCCTGTGACATCCGTCACCCTCGCCTTTTATCAAATTAACAATAATAGCCTTCAAATATTTTCATTATAATCCATATAAGTTTCGTCGTTTTCAAAATTTATTTTAGAATAAACTAAAATTATTTTATCATTTATATTTGCTACGGATCGGGTATAAGTTTTAATCAAATACGTATGTTGAAATGTGTTCGTAAAGGATTCAATAAAAATTCAAGTTTTAAAATTTTTTTAAAAACTTTTAAGTTAAATTAGTTAACCAAGTTAAGTTTTTATAAAGGAAAAACTAACCTAAACATAGTACACTAACTTAGTTACAAAGTGAGGGGTCAAATTGTCAATTAACCGAACTTTAAAAATCAGATTCCCTCCCTTCTTGTCCCACGTTTTTCCGGCAGTCTCCGGTGGTCGGAATTATTTTCCGGCGAACCTAAATTCGCAACATTAATAGTCCGTTTCAGTTCCTAGATGGCTCAAAACGTTTCTCCATCAAAGTAGTAACTGAATCCAACTTTTAATCAAGCTGTAACGCGTCTGTTATGGCGTTTTAATTTGGGTTTAGTGTTATAACCGATCGGACTTAAAGACCTACTCAAAACGCGTCATTCAAACATCCATTATATAAACTTAATACACCAATTGTTTTCTGCACCTCTAATCACTCTAAACCCACAAGAAAAACGCATCAAATCTCGTTCCAAATACCTGCAAATCGAAGGCTTTGTGTTCGACTAAAAAGCTCCATTTTCGAGCCTCAATTTGTGATGTGAGTCCTTCTTTTACATGCCGTTTTGTTTCTTGATCATCCCTCTTTAAAAGCCCCATCGATTAGATACCTAAACTTGTCTTAATCGAGTTATTACAAATCCTAGGGTTAGGGTTCTATGGGTTAAGTATTTGGGGAAGATGATGAGTATCCTTTAATTGATAATAATATTATCTTTTGATTATATTAAACAAAATAAGAAATGGTCTAGTGGATTGGTGTGTATTTGTGTCTGGAAGGGATCCAGGTTCGACTCCCACATTATGCACTTTTTTTTCTGATTTTTTTTATTTATTATTTCATTATTCTTTTCCTTTATTTTAATTATTTAAAACTCATTTAAACTTAGAATATTCATAATAAATTCATTTTTTGATCCAAAAATTATGAAAATTTAGGTATAGCTTCTTGACACCATAAAGAAGGTTTCCACAATTTTATTTTCTGGAAAATGTCTTATTTTTATATTTTTATTGAATTAATTTGTTTTAATCGTAATTAATTGGTTAAAAATCCATTTTTAATCATTTTAATCTCCAACTTTTTGAGTAATTATTTCTCATCATTATGAACTGAAATAAAAATTATTGGTCCAGAAAACACTTATTTTTATTAATTTTCCTATTTTTAATCATTTAAACATGATTTAATCTCATTAAATCAGTTTTAAATATAAATAAGTTTATAAAAATTATGGGAAAATTATTTTTTTTACATTAGAAAGTATTCAATTCCTACAAAAATAGCATTTTTGAGTCATGTCTTGTATTATTAACATTATTTATGTTTAATTAGACATAATTAAACATATATTTATTTACACTATGTTAACATCTATTTTATAAATATTTTTCTTATAAAATCGAAATGTTTTATGTTTGAAAATCTTAATTACCATTTGTTGGATCATTGTGAAACTCATAAGTATTTAGTTATACATTTATGATTATTGTATTTATTTACAATAATTAGTTTAAGTAATTAACTAAATTATTTTGTATTAATTATTTAAACATGTGTTGACCTAAATACTCAATTGGTAATAATTATATTACCTACATTCTAATTACAAACTTTAGTATATTATTTTTAATATACAACTTTTATAGTAATTTGACTTATCATAAAAATTCTAATTCCCCAAATCGACTTAGCAAACCCTAATGCCTTAGACCCTAGATACCTTAGACTTTTTAGACACTTCCTTATTAGTATTCTTACACATTATAGGTTGAATTCCTCGGAATTCCAATTACTTAGCTCACGACCGCTTAAGTGGATTTTGATCACTTTCGCAAACTGTGAATATATCTTTCCCTTTTTACTGTTTTACTATTTTGGGGTGACTCATGTACTTACTATCAAGTTTCTATTTCTTTTACTAAATGCAATTCTCATGTGTGTTTGCTCTATGTTAATTTGTGTGTCTATGACTTGTCAAAATCATTAACCTTTGAGGGCCTGGCATTTCAATGAATAGTACTATGGTATATACCCCTTGTGACTCTGTTGAGAGACCTTGGTCATTGTCTTGTGATTCATTATACTAAAAAATGTTTTTATTCTTGATTCTTGATACTTATTTCTTAGGGTTGATTTTGAACGGATATTACTTATTACATAATTGCAAACAGTATACAACACATGAATTGCTAAACACTTTTCCTACTATATTTATTCAAACAGGGTATGCTCACCAATACATTTTGTATTGACCAAATCATTTTTGTACATGTTTTAGGTTCTTATGAGACTACTTCCAAGCGTTTGGAACATAGACTTAGATTGAGATTACTGTATCTTAGTTTAGATTGCTAGTCGTAATTGTTGTATTTCTTTTAATGTAATAAATTATTAAATTCAATGTATTCAAATTTACATTTCTAGTCCATGAGCTATTGAACAATCGTCACTACGTGACACCTCGATGTTTCCGCCATCGGTTGGGGTGTTACACTTCCACCGCTTTCGCTTCCTCTATCAACCTAAGCTTTTCCTTCTTGATTTTTATTTTTTCTGCATTTGCTTGGTTGAAAGCTTCCATTTGTGCCGATAAAGTGTCAAGCCTTGAAGCGCTCCCGCTCGTGCTACTCGATGCCATTTTCTTTCCCGCCGCCGCTTCCTTTCGAGCTTTATCCCGACCTACATATAGTACTCATAATATTTATATGGTAGAAACAAATCGTAACCAATTATGTAAAAAAAAATTGTTGGATCAGTTAGCTCTTTAACAGTTGTTTGCTTATGAACCCTTATGTGTTTGTATGTTTATCAAAGCAGTTTGCACATTGGAATATACGAAGTGTTTAGTTATATAGTTTCACTTTCAACAGGAGTTATTACTCCTCCTGGATATAATGAACTAAAGACAGTTAATGAGAATCTAAGCAATTGAATGTATATGATAATAAATATGCAAAGAGATTCTCAGATTATGAAATGGTATTTCAAGTAAAAGCTCTTGAAGGATTTCAGTTTAATAAAATCGATCTCTAAAATAGTGGGATTAACCCATCTATTTATAGAGGAACAGATAAATGAACCTTGTTACAAAAGCAATCCTACAACAGGCTGTAGTCTTGGAACTTGTACAAAAAGATAAAGTAATGTTATAATACTAAACTACTGAAACATAAGGGCGGTGGAAAGATTTTGTTACAACTGCTGATGAGTGACAAACTACTGATGAGTAGTTTGTCTTCAGTAGTTCTTCAGTTGACTTGTCTGGTTTGACTTCAGAACTTCTGATCTTTACTCTTCATGTGACATCCGTCCCTTTTATTTTGGCATTATTACATCTTTAATCCTTATATTTTTCACGTTAAGAAATTCAAAATTATATACATATATATATGTGTGTGTGTGTGTGTGTATTTGTACTTTGTACTTTTCTTATACAAATACGTTCTATTTTTTTTACTACATATTAGAATTCATATGTCAAAAAAAATAGTTCAAACGTGTTAATATTTTTTTTCGGTTTAAAAAAAAATCACATAAATATTGTTTTTAAGCATTTAAAGTTAATAAAGAGATTTCATGTTTAAACAATTGAAGTTATACAAAAATTAGAAGGTTTATAAATTATAAACCTATTATGTCGTTTTAATGCTTGATTTAAAGTTTCTCCACCATTTAAGATCCGTACCAACCATTGTTTTATGTTATGATGAGCATTAAATCGGGTTATGAATGACCGATTGTAACTGTCGCATTCATGGTCGTAATCATCCCCAACAATTTGATGCCTATAAATTGAACCTCTAGTGAACTCATAACCATCTTCAACTACTAAACATATCTCTATTGCATCTCAAGTGCTCTTGTGCATCTTAATTGTCAAACCAAGGGTCTCTCGGCTAGCCCATTAGATCGAACCTGTCCACATCTTGTAAGTCAAAAATTCTTTTTGCCATTTTACTTGAGGTGTGATTCCGAATCATAGCCCCATAGTTTCAGACATCAAACTTGTTGTATTCGGGTTAATGAAATCGGGCTTAGTGTTAGGGTTCTTAGTTGATTATTGGGGAAGAAGATGATAGAACTAGTATATACTATAAATATATTTTGATTTCATAATAAGTCACAAAACATGTTGTACTATAGTGGTTATATAGTGTGTGTAATACATGGGACACCCGTGTTCGAACTAGGTCGCCCCTTCTTTTTTATTTTTTTCTCCTACGTTGTTTTAATATTAATTTTATTTATAAACATTGATAATATACATAAACTTGGAATATTTATAATAAATTCATTTCTTGCCCAAAAATTAAGAAAATTTAGGTGTAGCATATTGACACCATAAAAGAAATTTTCACACTTTTACTTTCTGGAAAATAAATTATTTTCATATTTTTATTAATTTAAATTATTTTAATAATAATTAATTGATTAAAAATCCATTTTAAATTATTTCAACCCCAAAATTTTTGGGAAACTATTTCTAAACGTCAGAAACTTAATCTTACTTTATTGGACCAGAAATATTTAGTTCTTATTGATTTTCCTATTTTGGTCATTTAAATACATTTTAAATTCAATAAATCAGTTCTAAATACAAATGAACTGAGAAAAATTATGAAAAATTTGTTTTGGGTTTTTCTCATCAGAATACAACTAATTTTCATAAAAAAAATGTCATTTTAAACAATATATAGTATTTTAGTTGTATTTATATTGTTTATTTAAATACAATAAATCAATTAATAATTTATGACACTTAAATTCTGTTTTATAAATTTAATGTGTTATAAAACATAAATATTTCTATGTTTCAAATTCATAATCATTAACATTTGACTCATTTGTGTAACTTACATTTATTTGTTCAATTATTTTAATTATTGTAATTATTTACAATTATGGGTTAAAGCAATTAATTTAATTCTTTTGTCCTAATTACTTAGAACTACTTTTAGTTAAATAATCAAGAGGTAATAAGTATATTATTTGATCATCATTTATAAACTTTGTCATATTGTTTTTGAAATACAAGCTTTATATTAATACAACTTATCATAACAACTCTAATTCCCCAACTCGACTTAGCAAACCCTAATGCCTTAGACCCTAGTTACCTTAGAATATTTAGACACTACCTTATTAGTATTCTTACACATTATAGGTTGAATTCCTCGGAATTCCCATTACTTAGCTCACGACCGCTTAAGTGGATTTTGATCGCTTTCGCAAACTGTGAGTATATCTTTCCCCTTTTTCATGTTTTACACTTTTGGGGTGACTCGTGTACGCTTATTACTTCACTCACTTAATCATGGTTTATTCTATATTCACAATCGCAATTCTTGTATGTGTTTTACTTGTTGATTCGCTGATAGTGTGTACTTATGACCTGAATCATTAACCGTTCTGCGGCCTAGCATAGCAATAAATAGTACTTAATTATTGTTATGTGTGAACGATTATTCATCGCCTACTATGAGCGAATACTATATATATGTGACTCTTGATTCATTAAACAAAGGTTTGATTTTGGGTGGCATTTGTACATATCTTGAACACTAAATTGTAGACAGTATAACACGTGAATTGCGAAACTCTTTTTCTACTATATGTATTCAAACAGGGTATGCTCACCAATACATTTTTGTATTGACATATACTATTTTCGTACATGTTTCAGGTTATTTATGAGATGACTTTTAAGCTTTTGGAATTTTTACTTAGATTTTGGATTCATTGTATTTCAGTTTATTGTTGTCACTTTAGAATTATTGTATCTTGTATTTTTCTTTCAATGTAATAAACTACTTAATCAATATATCAAAATTTACACTTTTAGTCCATGAGCTATTGAACAATCGTCACTACGTGACACCTCGATGTTTCCGCCATCGGTTGGGGTGTTACAGATTGGTATCAGAGCCATGGTTATAGGGAATTAGGTTATTAGGATGCCTTTTAGCCTAGTCTATAACTAAGCTTACTTTCGCGAGTCCTCTCGTGTATATTTCTCTTATTCTTATATTTTCTTTCAAGATATTTTCGTTATGATTATTTCTCGTTATTCTTTCGATATTTTGCTTGGCGAAGAAGACGCTCGTATTTCACAAACGAAACGATATCATCAAGTTGGGAGTGGTATCCATACCTTGGTGATTAGTTTCACTCCTTATATGTTATTTATCTTAGGAATATATCTTTGAGATAGGAGTGACATCCATACCTCAAAGAGTATTACCTTCAAAAAGAAACTTAACCACTAAGCTGGGAGTGATATCCTTAACTTAGTGATTGGTTTCATTCCACAATAGTATTCAATTTTGAAGTACATCTGTGAGTTAGGAGTGAAATCCACATCTCAAGGATCTATTTCTAAATCTCGCTTTTAATCTCGCTAAAGTTTTGGAATTTACTAGTGATGGGGTATGCCGATCTGGGAACTCTTGGGATGAGCATTCACTTATAGGATAAAGTACGCCCTCACAAGTCACTAATAACATTTCAATTACTTTAGTTAGTCAAAGTTTTCTATGGAAACAATCTCAATGTTTTATGATATTGACATGTTTTGTTCATCATTCGTAGACTCAAATGATAAAATTATGAATTTTCTTAAATATTGGTAATCTATTACATACGTTAATTTTATCATTCACGTCATTTTAAATCTTGGTCTTTTAAAACACATTCGATTTACACATACTTCATGAAATGGTTTCATTTTGCATTTTACAAACTTGTATTGCATATTTTAAAGACCAAATGTAAATCTTTTGTTTTCATATGACGTATCCAATATATATTTTTGGGAGAAATTTGCAACTAATAATAAGCCTTATAACATTTTTCAAACTCGACTTCTCGTAAACACATGAAAATGTGTATTTACGAAGATTTTGCAAATGAACCTGTTTTGAATCTAAAACACACTTCGATTTCTAAAAAAAAAAAAAAAAAATTATTCTCATGCATCACTACTATTCTTTCAACAATATCACAAAAGTCGAGTAAACTGCGAAAATTTATCTTATCACACTCGCACTTTTTCAGTTGTAAAACTTTTGGTTTAACAAAACAATGGATATATTTTTTTTATCAGAATGTTGCTAAATGTCTTTTATAGTATAACGCATATATGTAAAATTACTAGATTTTAACTCACATGCCAGTAGGCTATACACCCGTTCCGTACACATTCATTTGCTGTAAATTTCATTATTTTATTCTCGCACCCTTTTATTTATAGTTATTTCTAACACGTTATTTGTGATTATTTTCACATTGCCTATTTGCATTAATTCAACTCGTTTACTTTCATTTTGTGCAATTGTGCGATTTACTCGATTTATGTTATACTATTCTTTCAGTCGGAATTTTATACTATACTTATATACTTACTTGAACGCATATTTGGTATGCATAATTTCTTTCCTGTTTTGAGCAAAACCCTGTTATACTTTACATTATTTTGTTCATTATCATGACCAATGAACATACTAGTTGATGACTCATATGAGATCTAAGCCAGTGCCCACGTACGACTCGGATTAGAGTATTTCTTTAATCCGAGGGGAACGGTGTAAATCTCAGAGTTTATCAATATGGGTGTTTAGAGCCAATGATGTGAACAGAAGTTACCGGTTAAGGGTGAACCCGAAAGGGAAGAACCTCTAACCATGTCTATTACTTACATGTTACTCTCATTACGGTTAAAGGGTAAACCCAAAAGGGAGGAACCTCCAACCATATCATTGTATCACTGCGGTATCGATTACTTAGCATATTTTGGTTGCACGCACTTGTTTCTGGTATTACTTAGGATAGGGTTATGGAAAAGCATAACACCCTAGTGTAAGGTAAATCGATGATTACGGTTCGGAACGCAATCATGGGCTTACAGGTACATGAGGGTGGTGTGTAATTCTATTTAGACTATTGGTAGACAATCAGTACGAGTCCAAAGTATCGAGAGTGTGGTGGGTCAGCTGCGGTACACCCTATATATAAGCATAAACGATACTGCGGGAACGGACTAGGAGTCTAATCAAAACCTACCCATTACGACCTCTTCATATGATCGTTGACTAGTAGCTAGCATTTTCGATAAGAACGTTCTTACACGAGCTTCAATTCGTCTTCCTAGAGTCTTTCTATTGACCACCCACACAGAAAACTAAAACCTTGTGTACTCTTACATCTTCGGGTATTTGGATTCTTCTTGTATACTCTAATAACATTTCTTAAGTAGGGGGACTGTTTCATCAGTGCCTCTGCCCTCACCCGTTACACATTCCTGAAACCTTTCTCATTTAAACTCTTAACTTTCTAACTTCGGGTCAACTGTCAAAAGATTTTGAAACTTTTACTTTGGATATTAGACAACTATTTTAACTTTTGCCAGATCATAAATGATAGAATTTTCTTTTAAAAATCTAGTTGATTGTTACAACACCCTTGTTTCATAGAAACCTCCACTTGAAAGAAATTTCGAGACGAAATTTTCTAAAGTATGGGAGACTGTGACATCCGTCCCTTTTATTTTGGCATTATTACATCTTTAATCCTTATATTTTACACGTTAAGAAATTCAAAGTTTATATATATATATATATATGTGTGTGTGTGTATTTGTACTTTGTACTTTGCTTATACAAATACGTTCTATTTTTTTTTACTACATATTAGAATTCATATGTCAAAAAAAATAGTTCAAACGTGTTAATATTTTTTTTCGGTTTTAAAAAAAAAATCACATAAATATTGCTTTTAAGCATTTAAAGTTAATAAAGAGATTTCATGTTTAAACAATTGAAGTTATAAAAAAAATTAGAAGGTTTATAAATTGTAAACCTATTATGTCGTTTTAATGCTTGATTTAAAGTTTCTCCACCATTTAAGATCCGTACCAACCATTGTTTTATGTTATGATGAGCATTAAATCGGGTTATGAATGACCGATTGTAACTGTCGCATTCATGGTCATAATCATCCCCAACAATTTGATGCCTATAAATTGAACCTCTAGTGAACTCATAACCATCTTCAACTACTAAACATATCTCTATTGCATCTCAAGTGCTCTTGTGCATCTTAATTGTCAAACCAAGGGTCTCTCGGCTAGCCCATTAGATCGAACCTGTCCACATCTTGTAAGTCAAAAATTCTTTTTGCCATTTTACTTGAGTTGTGATTCCGAATCATAGCCCCATAGTTTCAGACATCAAACTTGTTGTATTCGGGTTAATGAAATCGGGCTTAGTGTTAGGGTTCTTAGTTGATTATTGGGGAAGAAGATGATAGAACTAGTATATACTATAAATATATTTTGATTTCATAATAACTCACAAAACATGTTGTACTATAGTGGTTATATAGTGTGTGTAATACATGGGACACCCGTGTTCGAACTAGGTCGCCCATTCTTTTTTATTTTTTTCTCCTACGTTGTTTTAATATTAATTTTATTTATAAACATTGATAATATACATAAACTTGGAATATTTATAATAAATTTATTTCTTGCCCAAAAATTATGAAAATTTAGGTGTAGTATATTGACACCATAAAAGAAATTTTCACACTTTTACTTTCTGGAAAATAAATTATTTTCATATTTTTATTAATTTAAATTATTTTAATAATAATTAATTGATTAAAAATCCATTTTAAATTATTTCAACCCCAAAATTTTTGGGAAACTATTTCTAAACGTCAGAAACTTAATCTTACTTTATTGGACCAGAAATATTTAGTTCTTATTGATTTTCCTATTTTGGTCATTTAAATACATTTTAAATTCAATAAATCAGTTCTAAATACAAATGAACTGAGAAAAATTATGAAAAATTTGTTTTGGGTTTTTCTCATCAGAATACAACTAATTTTCATAAAAAAAATGTCATTTTAAACAATATATAGTATTTTAGTTGTATTTATGTTTATTTAAATACAATAAATCAATTAATATTTAAATACACTCAATTAATAATGTATTTATCGGAATTCCCATTACTTAGCTCACGACCGCTTAAGTGGATTTTGATCGCTTTCGCAAACTATGAGTATATCTTTCCCCTTTTTCATGTTTTACACTTTTGGGGTGACTCGTGTACGCTTATTACTTCACTCACTTAATCATGGTTTATTCTATATTCACAATCGTAATTCTTGTATGTGTTTTTACTTGTTGATTCGCTGATAGTGTGTACTTATGACCTGAATCATTAACCGTTCTGCGGCCTAGCATAGCAATAAATAGTACTTAATTATTGTTATGTGTGAACGATTATTCATTGCCTACTATGAGCGAATACTATATATATGTGACTCTTGATTCATTAAACAAAGGTTTGATTTTGGGTGGCATTTGTACATATCTTGAACACTAAATTGTAGACAGTATAACACGTGAATTGCGAAACTCTTTTTCTACTATATGTATTCAAACAGGGTATGCTCACCAATACATTTTTGTATTGACATATACTATTTTCGTACATGTTTCAGGTTATTTATGAGATGGCTTTTAAGCTTTTGGAATTTTTACTTAGATTTTGGATTCATTGTATTTCAGTTTTAGTTGTCACTTTAGAATTATTGTATCTTGTATTTTTCTTTCAATGTAATAAACTACTTAATCAATATATCAAAATTTACACTTTTAGTCGATGAGCTATTGAACAATCGTCACTACGTGACACCTCGATGTTTCCGCCATCGGTTGGGGTGTTACACTTCAGTACTTGTTGAATCCTTCTTTAGCAGTTCTTTCTTCAGTAGTTCTATACTTAGCATATATTGGCAAAAATAGGAATTAGACTAAGGTTAGCAAAAGAGGTTTCTTCAATCCTTTTTGTCCTTACAAAATTCTATAAATTTATAACCTATGAGGCGTTCCTCCTCCTCAATAGGTGGTATGTCGAACTCTGCCTCCTCGTTGATATCAATATCAATTGGAACGGACAAATCTCCTTTTGGGCTTTTTTGTACATTTGGCCCGTTGAGACTCGTTTGGGACCGTCGCCCAATTTTTATTTGTTTTTAAAACCGACCAAGCCCTAATCATCAAGAAAGCTTTTTTGTACTCCCCTTTATACTTGTGCATAGTCTCCTCGAAAATATTTTGCTCATTCCAACCACTAGGCGGGTTCAACTTAATGCGGTTAAAAATACCATTAAATCGACTGCAAATATGGTGTTGATCTTTCTCCACTGCGAGCTACAAGAATCTACTAGTCGATACGTCTCAGCTTGCATAAACATATGAAAGTTTTCAACAATTTTGAGCCATAACGCCTATTGCGATTGGTTGGTACCTACGATTAAAAAGAATTTAATTTAAATAAATTTAAACTATATATATATATATATATTGTGATAGGTATGGACGAGAGGAAAAAAATTCTTACCAACTGCGGCGCGTTTTGACGAAGCAACCCATGTCTTATCTAACGCCTCATTTTCAATATCGGACCATGACTTGGCTACTCCATCTTTCGGATTACCACGTCCCGTACCTTTTTCTCTAGCTTTACCTTTGCGTTTGCTTTAACTTTATCATTAGGTGGCGAAGGTTGAGTTTCCGGAATTATATCTTCATCGTCATTATCCACGTCTACGGGTTGAGACGGACCAATAGGTGATGTTGCGGGAGGTGGTTGTGGAGAAAATGGCTGGCTTGTTTGAAAATGTGTTTATGGGGGGGGGGGGGAAACGATTGTTGCATTTGCATAAAGTGTTGTATTTGCATATATTGCATTGGATTGAGTTGAGAGAAAGCGATCGGGTTTTGTTGCATTTATTGGGTTGCCGTTAATGGGGGTACTTGTTGCGAGATTGGTGGATCTAGTACTGGGGTGTAACACATCGTTGGATTCGGGTTTGGATTCGGGCTATTTGGGTTGTTTTGGTTGAATGGGTTGAATGAATCCATGTTATTTTTTATAAAAATTGTAGTGTTTATAAAAAATATTAGAGAGAAAAGGGCAGAGGAGAGTGAATTTGGTATAAAAATTGAGGTTAGTGGTGTGGTTTTATATTGAAAAAAACATTTTTTTTAAATGACCATTATCAAACGGTAATAAAATGCAAACGGTAAAAAAAATTAAATGTTTGAAGCCCATTGGCCCGTCCCGGGCGTCTCTATGGGGACCGGGGGGAGGGGGCGCGAGAACGGGGGAGGGGTCGGTGTTTGAGACTGAGACATGACCAAAAAGTGTGGGACGGGGGTTGGGGCGTCTCCACACCGCTCAGTCTAATGGAACCCACATGATATTTATTATTATTTTTTTTAAAATTTAATAAAACAAATAATATTTCATTTAACTAAAATAAAAAATTACAATAACCCACGAAAATACTTAAAAAAAACCTACGGAAATATTTAAAAAAAAATACGAACATACTACAAAAAACGTACAATCTAAAGATTATATTTAGCACGAATTTGTTTCGTACGAAGGTTAAATAATATAAAGGCATTTCCTGTTAGTCCATCGGGCGACCTCGACAAAAATTCTATGTCTTTCTCCATTTGACGCGCCTCTTGGATCTCGATGAACTTCTTGTTTTTGGCGGCTCTTTGTTGCATAATCTCCAACCGCCTAGCTCCAAGGTCTCGTATATCTTGAAGACGTCGATTCATCTCTTCGAAGTCGTCTTTCAACTCGACAACCATCGAAGACGACTCCGCATGTCCACCCTTTCGCACGCTTTTTTCTACCTGGCGATCGAGGCAACTCTTCTTCTTCTTCTACTTCAACCTCCTCATTTAAATCCACGTTCTGTGTATCCGAAGTTGGCGTATCTGGATCAATCGAAGAAGAATTTTCGACCGTTTGGCCCTGCGCCTACTCGCTATCATGCCTGATATGTTAGTCCATTTAGGGCTTCCCTTTAGAAGCTCCCAACACCTCATGTACGCGAATGTCCGACGTCCCACGTTCTGTGTTGTACTCCTCCAACCTTTTCTTCAAAATATCCCCATTGCCACAACCGCTATCCCAATTATCTTTCATACGTTGGTAAACTTCTTGAAACCCATGGCATTTTTTATTAATGTTAGTCCATTTGGGCGATACGTGTTTGGGTTGCCCGGATGAGATGGAACACCGAAAGGTGGGCAGAATGGATGCATGGCTTAAAAGTTTGATTTTAAAAAATGAGGTGAAATGTGTAAAAAATTAGGTGAAATGTGGAGTTTATATTGGTTTAAAAGTTGGATTTTAAAATTTGTTTTTTTTTTAATGAACAGTATATTTTTTTCCAGCGGATATAATATTAATGTTCGATTTTTTTAACGGTCAAAAAAGACACGTGGCCCATTATGATTGGTGGAAGGGAGGTAATTGGTGGCGTAAAATATTTGACATGAATGGCTTTAGCGCCCGTTTCACGGGGAGGGGGGGTGCTGGCTGCTAGACGTTATTTGGGCGCGAAAAGCCCCTTTCATACCCATTTCATACACTACTATGGCCTAGGGGTGTTCTGAGGAATCTACTTGAAAACACTCTTAACAATTTGAAACTAAGTTACTATTTACCTTATTTTTATTATCCATTCGCTCTACAAAACTAGCGAATTATTTTTGAAACAATATAACAAGGAGACAAAACAATATTGTTAGGTGATACTTTCTCGGAACAATTTGTAAAGTATTTTTGAATAATTAACATTTAATGATTTTATTTTGGGTTTGTACATTTTAAATCAAGCCCACCCAAATAACTGCTCCAAAATTTTAGGTTTATCATTAATCCTTTGCAACTATTGGTAAGAAGTTTTAGAAGTCTATAAAAACTGGACTGGGCTGCCAAACAGGTTTATAACACCATGGCATATCAACTACAATTATTATAAACATTCATGAAGTATACCACCAGCAACGTTGAACTATTGCGTGTGCAAGTCATATAAGTAAACGGGTACGTTTAACACAACCCTTTAATAACAGCTAGGCCATCGTAACGTTGTGTCACGTCACATCAAGAATATCTGTCATAAAAATATGACATATGGCGTTTACTTTGTTGCATACAATCAAAACTTCCGAGGAACGGTGTTCCAAGTGAAGCAACACACTTATTAAGGTTGGATTAACTTCATTTTTCACGTGAACACTAAAAACCGTTACGTTTGGTTAGTATACAAGGCTTTCAACTACATTTATTGACGTTCTACGTGCCACCGACAATTCACTAATCAGTTATTTACGAGTGATTAGTTTGTACAATGTTAAAAAGACTCAAGTTCAGAAGATCAGATCAGGCCAGAAGGTATTTGCATGTATTATACTTTTGAAAACTGAGAATGAAGTAAAGGATCTGTTTAATATTTGACCCATCACATATATAAACTTTACAATGCAAATGGACTAACAGGAGTATAAATAATAGGTACCTTTGACATGGTTGTATTTCCAGTAGCAACACTGGGTGCTACGGTATGTTCCACAGGAACAGGGTTAACCTGCAGAACCCTCTCAGGTACAAACTTGTCACCGTCTACCTTAGCCAACACCTCAAAGTGCATTTTCACGGTTTCCGGCTTTGTTTGCCACTCGGGCATCTTACCCAACTCAGAGAGATCTCCCTTCAGCTTCCTCTCAACCTTGAATCCCATCTTAACAAACGTATGAGCCGATACATCTGCTTTCAGTAACTTGAAAGAGCCCTCTTTGCTAGCTTTTGAACCCAAACACCGATCCGAGTAGCCTCTCTAAACCAAGTAAGTTTGAGTGTGACCCGTTGACAGATGTAACAGGCCAGAATGTGGTGAATTGGTCAGGGGTGAGGAGGGTTGGGGCTTCTCCCTGAAGATCGATGGTTGAGAGTGCGGTTTTTGAAACTGAGGATAACTGAACTAGGCCAGGAGCAAGGCGTTTCAGCTTGAGCTTGTTTTTGGAAGATGGTGATGACGGGGTCGGTGATGTGAGAGATGTAGGGCCCACGATGCGGAGAGAGAGAAGTTGGTTTTGGGACCTGGAAGCGTGTCGGAGACGTTCGGCTAGGGTCAGGAGACCAGAAGCAAAGCCGTTTTGGCTCTTGTTTAAAGGAAGCGGAAGCTCTATCGGGTGGCGTAAGCTGACTGACCTTGCACCCTTGACGGTCACCACTGCACCATCTGACAGGATTACTTTCCTTAGCTCACCAGCATCAACATCATGCTGTATATAAATAACAACAAAATTTAATTATTTAAGCAATCCAAAGAGAAGTAAAAACCGATCAAGAATGACATGCTCATGGTTAGATCTCTATCTAGTATCTAACATTAATACAAACCATCACAAATTTATCTAACAAGTTAGTGCAGTTATCACAAGTCGCGACGGTGAAATGGTAAAGAATCCTATCAATCATTAAGCATGTGCCTTTTTCATGGTAATAAAGAGTTGAGATAGTCATCTAGAACATATGTGATGTGTCAGCCAGAAGTTCAAGGTTTCAGATGAACACATCACCACATCCGGAAGTTCAAGGTTTCAGAGGTTCAAGACTTCAAGTTTTGTTGCAGTTACACATCTTACAAGTTACGAATCAACTTTAGGATGATCATTAACTTAAATAAGTTTACAACTGTTGTTTATATACAGAGCAGAAACAAAACTAACTTTTGGATATGATCATCCGAAACTTGATCGGTGAGTTGTGGGACGTGTAACAAAACTTAAACTTCCGAATATGGCGATGTGTTCATCTGAACCTTAAAACTTCCGGATGACATAGATTAATTAAAATTCAAAAAGATAAGAACAAATACCTCAAAAAGATAACGAACTTACAGGTAAAGAAATCCTCATGTCTTTAGCATCCTGAATCCAGAGTTCCATTGGACCCGCGAGCTGAAACGGGGCCAAAACAGGCACCCTTTCTCCAGTGGCCTTCTTCTCTACCAGCCCATTCTCGTCACCAGTGCTTCTTGCCTTATCCTCCATTCGAAAAATAGGTAAATCCACATATTCCCATCTATTGACATCTTCCAAAAGCTTAAATGGAAGTACTTTATCATCAATTTCCACATCAAACTCATAAGCCACTGATCGACCCACTAACGCGTCTCTCGAATCAAAACCAGAAATCTTAAGCTCATCTGATTGAAGCCCTAACCCTTTGACAATCGTGTCCTTCAAATCCTAAAACACACAAATTTACCATACACAAACCATTAAAAACCCCAAACAACTCAGTCAGACACTGACAAACCGCTAAATGACACAATATAACCCTAAGCATGCAGAATCATAATCTGAGTATTAACTGCTTGTTTGCTTAAATGATCAAACCACTAAATGACACAATACAACCATAAGCAAACAAAAAAAAACCCCCACTAACATAAAAGCTAATGCATTAATTGCGTGTTCGCTTAAATAATCCGATAATCATTTTACATTTAAGATAACACAAGAGGTAAACTGTATGTACTGTTATAGCAATCCCAAAAATTTCATGTTCTTATCATAATCTCTTGCATGATTCTCCTAATTAGATTATTCAACCTAGTCTAACAGAATAGCATTATCATAATAATAAGGGATCTTAAATTTTAATAATCTCAACTTTGTTCTATTAGTAGAAATTAATCAAAATTGAGATAATAATAATAATAATAATAATAATAATAATAATAATAAATTAATAATAATAATAATAAATTTTATCCTAACATCCAAAATCACAATAATCATAAATCAATATAAATCAAACAACTGCAGATCAACACCAGCAAACTACTAATTTAACCGGATCCAAATCAAAATTAAATTAACAATTACATAATTTTTTTACGGCACCGTAAAAACAAACACCGTAAATATTAAAATCAGATTAAAAAAAAAAAAAAAAACTAAATTACTTACAGCGATGGCTTTAGGATGTTGTTGATTGACGTCAGGTATGGAGATCAAAGCATTTGAACCAATAAATTGAAGGATTGGAATAAATAAACAGACATAATATGCAACATTTGAAACCTTAACAGCCATTATGATTTTGATTATATTATATGATTTACAATTGGGAAGAAGATTGATATGCTACAAAAATTTTGATTGGATTTAAGTTTGTGGTTTTTTTTGGGTGTTTAAAACGGTGTCGTTGCGGATATGGAGGTGAGTGGGACCAGGGATGATGATGATGATGGTTCTAGAGAAGGGGAGAAATGAATGGACGGTTGATTGGAGGAGATGACGTGGAAGTTTAATTCTATTGGTACACGTGGCACGTTATCTTGTCAGGGAAAGATCTGTTGGTCTTACGTGGCAAGAGAGTACAGGTCTTGTTACGTGTTTGACTGTTTACTGGTCGGACGCGTGGAATGAGTTTTTAATTTTTTAATAGCTGATTGAATATTTCAATTTTCACGTTACATCTGAACTCGCTTTTAATTTACGATAAATTTTATTTGTTTGATATGTGACTTGAACCGTTAGCAATTTAGCATCATTCACTTTCGAGAAAGGATAATGTAATGAATTTTAACATACAAAGGATAGAAAAGGAGTATTGAAGGGACAGGGTCCTGTGATCTGGATAAAGACCTTACACTATAAGATAGCTCAGAACTATAAGCCTTCCGCGGAGTAACCCATGGCACTAAATATAAAGGCAGGAAGATGAGGATAACAAAGCCCTGTGGAGTGCCTCCTGCGCAAGCACAAATCATCTGCGCAGGTTCTCCGCGGACCACGGTTGGCCCAACAACTCTAGGCCTATAAACGAACCGAACGAACACAAACACATGCGTGTTCGTGTTTGTTCATTTAACTTTAACCGAACGCGAACAAATAATCGAACACATTTTTGTATTCATGTTTGTTCATTAAAAAAATCGTCGTGTTCGTTCATTTAAAACCTAAACGAAAACGAACAGTTCATGAACATAAACGAACACAAATGATCAATATAAATTAACACAAATGAACATAAACGAACACAAACAAAAACAAGTTAATAATGATTCATCACAATTCAACCAAGTTTAATACATCACAATGCAACCAAAACCAAATAACGGGGATGAGAAATACGGCGGCGTTATGGTTTAGGGAGATGGCGACGCTGTGGAGGCTAGAGAGTGGAGACGGGGTTGTGGAGGCTGGAGGCGGGGCTATGGAAGTGGTCGGCTGGAAGTAGAAGAAGGTAGGGTTGTAGAGTGTGGAGAAGAAGGGAATTGGGCCTGTGAAGTGTAGATAGCGTCTGATAAGTGATATGGTTAGAATTTTCGGGTTAGGGTTAAGTTTTTAGAACATATGATTTAAGATACTTAACAAAAGGAAATAAACAATAAAAATAAAGTTAAGTTTAATTAAACTTAGGGGCTGTTTGGTTAATTAAGTGCTGAATTATTAAGATGGTCTGAATGGTTAAGAGCTTCTGAATGGTTAAGAGCTAAATCATTCAGCATCCCTTATTAGCTTAATGGTTCAGCACTTAATCATTCCATTCAGATGCTGAAACAAACAATCTGAATGCTGAATGATTCAGACCTGGATGGTTAAGAGGCTGATTAAGAGGCTACCAAACAGCCCCTTAACATAAACGAACAAAAATAAACGAACATAAATGAACGAACGTTCATGAACATAAATAAACGAACAAAACGTGTGTTCATGTTCGTTCGTTTAATTAAGCGAACATAAACGAACTTTCCCCCGAACAGTTCACGAACGTTCAGTTCGTTTACAGGTCTAAACAACTCTGACCACCAACAGTAGCGTTGCAGCCTCCCTGCTCCCACCATGCTGCGTAGGTCACTGTGCAGCTTTACGTCAAACGCCTTCTAGAAGATCAGACTGACGCTGTCAGGAAAGCATACGCCTGTAGTCATTCCTGTTGCGCCATGTGGACATATGGTAGCGCGGTACACTCTTTCTCTCTCTTCAGCATTAATTGCACTCAGTCTTATCTTAAATTCTATGTCCGATCCTAACCGATTAGGTCGAAAGGAGGCAGGCCTATAACCCGGGCTCAAGCCCATCATCGTGGTTATGATTTAGTGATATTTGGCCATACATGCACTATATAAAAGAGGTCTTCCCTCCTCATGTAGGCATGCAATATTGCACTCAGCAAGCCAACATCACTTTTGTGTCTGTATGTTGGACTCATACCGATTACCAAGTAGGCGCCTCCTTTTGTATGGCCCATTTGATCATTTCTTTTCAGGTTTAGTTCGATCCACGAGTGTGTGCAAATGATTTTACGATGCACTAACCACGAGTTCAACACCATAATTGTCTCGGCAGAGGTAATTATAGCTCGTTGTTTCTTCGGGTATTTTTGCCCGTCGCCATAATCACGCACGTTATGATAAAGTTACGTAATTACGCACGTCATGTGATATAATCACGCATGTTAAACATCATAATGATGCACGTTATATCTATAATCACACATGTTATACCTGATAATCACCCATGTTATAAATCTAGCAAAAAAAAATTTTGAAACTATAGCAATAGGGTATACAAATAAAAGAGGATAAAATGACAATTTTTATGTCGTATTTTTTTTATTAAAAAATAATATAATATGAAAAAGTTATGGCCCTTTAAAAAATTGTGATGAAATTTGAAAAAAAAAATTAACAATTGTAGACTATACCTATTTTACCCTTCCTCACTTCCAACTTCAAATTTTCAAACGTGAATTTGATTTCAATTTTTTTTCTCAATCTCATCCATTGATTTTTTTAATTCAAAGGCACAAAATCCATCCTACCTTTTTATGTTAAGGAAACTTTGTACCCAATACTTTCTCTTTAGTTTCAACATATGTGTGTAACCAAATATGAAACTATTTTTTTTCCTATGAGTTAATTGCAACTTTTGTTCATGTGGTTTGCCTTAATTAACATGTTGGGCATGTTTTGCAAGGAGCTTTTAAGAGCTTTTAGGAGCTTCAAGCTTCAAGCTTTTAAGAAAAAACTCATACTTAATAAAAAGCCTTGTTTGGTTGAATAAGCTAGAAGCTTTTAGGTTATGAGAAAAAGCTCTACTAGTTACAAGCTTTTAATAAGTAAATGACACAAATACCCATTCTATTTTAAAAATAAAATAAAAACCTTCTTTACAAGCTTTTAATTTGTGACATCCGTCACTTTCTTTTCATTACAATTTTATTTTTGTATATAATAATAATAATAATAATAATAATAATAATGATGATGATGATAATAAATAATAATACTAGTCTAGACCAAACCTTGAGCCCAAACCAACTACCCAACATGTTAAAACCCAACCATCCTTCTCTTTCCCTTTAAAATTTTCGGAGCCCACTGCTGAGCCCAAGAAGCTAGCCCAGACAGCAGGCCCACCAGACACTTTCCCCTCTTCTCTGTTTAAATATATATATATATATATATATATATATATGTTGTCACCCGGACTCGAACCGGTGACCACATACGGTTCGAACACAACACACCAACACCAAACCAGCTGAGCTACGGCTCGTTACTGATGATATCCCAACTTGAAATAAATATAAGCCCTCTAAACCCGTAACCCTTCTTCCTCCTCTTCCTTTTTGCTGCTGTGCGAGCAGATGGTCAACGAATTGGCCGAGATTTATGGAACAATCATCATCACTTGTTGCCTTATATTGAGCGACTAACCAATACACATCAAACCTATGCATAATCATCGCGATTAACAGCTCCAATCCTTCCTATTTGATTAATTCTCACGCGTATTAGTAAAACCACGGTCAAACCTTTCCTAAACAACGAATCAGGCATGAACCTATAAATTGAACACTCCTCTTTGTCCTAATTGTACCGAAAAACAGAACCCCGCCATTGAAACCCACTCTAAATCGCTCGTTGTACGTATTAAAGATTGTTTGACTTTTTCGTTGACTCGCGATTTGAAGCAATTGTGTCTGGTATGTTACAAATTTGTTATTACAGTATATTAATCGGCCCTTGTGAAACAAAAGCCCCATGATTAATCGAGCTAAAACAGCTTTGATGTGGCGATTGGTAATCTAGGGCTCGAATCCATCGTTTTGGGGAAGAACACATCGTCCAGCAACATATAAAGTTTTCATGAAACAAAAAAAATAAACAACCAACTGATCTAGATCAGTTGGTTTACCCCCTTGTTAAAGAATCAGAACCGGCCAATGGCCAAGGTTCGATTCCCACGAGCAACACTTTTTTTTTAAAGCCTTTTCTTATAGGTTTAAACATATATTTTCATTTTAACCTTTTATTATACATTTAAATTACCAAAACAACTTTATAAATTCTACAAAAATTATTTTATGTTATTTTAGTAGAAAAGATTAACATACAATTTTTAGTTTTCTAAAAATTATTTATTTAATATATATAATAAATATTTCAAGTTTATTCTATTTTATTTATAAAATTCTATAAAAATACCTAAACGATTTTATAAAATTCCACAAAAATTACTCTAAACTTGTATAGCAATATACATTTCAGAATTTGTTTTTATTTCAGAAAAACCGTTCATTTTATATTTTTAATTAATTTTTGTTATTTCTAATCATAAATAATTCATAATAAATTCATTTTTCAATATTTTTGTACCAAAATTTTACATAAATTATTTCTATTCATTTGGAACAGAAATACAATTTTTAATTAAAAAATTCTTTAATTTTAATATTTTTAGATATTAAAGTTATATTTTGACAAATTGAAATAAATAGATTAAATATTCTATTTTCAAGAAAATAATTTAATAAAAATTATTTTCACATTTAAAACTTTATATTGTGACCATCTTTGATTTAAAATTTACAAAAAGACTTTTGTTTATTTATTTATCAAATTTCTCGTATTTATTAAACGTTTAATTTATTAATCAAACGAATACTTATCCCCAATTCGAAACCCTAGAAAATACTTATAGACTAGATAGACTTAGACTTATTTGTTATCATATACATAGGGTGATACTTGGCAACGTTGGATTATACTTATTCAATTCCACAAGACTTACCACCTTGCTAAGGTGAGTATTACTTATCCCCTTTTTCGCTTTTACAACTTTTGGGGTGATTCATGCACAAGTATACAAAAACCTTCATATTCATTTACACATACATTTTTATTCATTTACAATTCATATACGTGTCTTGTTTATCTTTGTGCTTATGTTTGAACATGAACGTAGCTTACATACAAAATCATACATCTAGACATAACTTATGTTATGGTGCTCTTTACATACAGACGTAACTTATGTTACGGTGCTCATTTAGACATAACTTATGTTATGGTGCTCTTTTAGACTTGACATGTGTTAGGGTGCTCATTATTAATTTCAACTTATCAACTTTACATTTGATCTTTGTCTTGTTTGGTTACTTGCGTGTTTACATAATGCCTTGGTGATGCTAGACACATGAATTGTACTACTTTTCAAACTTATACTATATGTACAAAGCTAAGTAGTACTCACCAACATCATATGTTGACAAAATTTATTTCGTGCATGTTTCAGGATAAGCTGCTTGACGCTTCATATAGGACTTTGGACTTAGACTAAATAAATCAGTTATTTCAATTCTTGTTGTGTATTCAATTTCACATGTTGTAAAACAATATTCAATAATCAAATATTTACATTTTAGTACCATGAGCTTTTGAACAATCGTCACTACGTGACACCTCGATGATTCCGCCATCGGTTGGGGTGTTACATAATTATACCCATTTTGGTCATTTTATACATTTTATTAAAAGCTCCATCTACTCTGCCAAACACCAAAATATATTTAAAAAGCTTCTAGCTACCAGCTAGTTTTGCCAAACATACCCGTTATGTTCCTCCTTAACAAATATCGTCCTTAACGTTTAGTTTTCTCATACTTTATGTACAAAAAATTACCGTTAGGCCCTCATCATCTTCTTCAACCACTCCCACCACCATCCACCAGCCAACCACCACCACCGCTTTACCAAAACTTCGACAATCACCACCAGCCTGCCTCCTTCCCCTATTTTTTCTATGTTTGTTTAAGCAATTTTCACATACCCATCTCCCCACCCCGTATCTTTTCAACCAATGTTACTAAAAGGGTGTTTAGGATTGCTTATTAACTTATGGCTTTTTGAAAATGAGTTTTTAAAAAAGTGTTTGAATTAGTTTTTGTTTTGAGAAAAATCAATAAGTTAATAAGATGTTTTCTAAAAAGTGTTTGGTTTGAAAACAACTTTTCCACTCTTATTGAAAAGCCAAAACCAGAAGTGTTTTTGGTTTACACAAACAACTAATTGACTTATTGGCTTCTTAGAGAAGTCAATAAGAAGTTTGAAACTCAATCCCAAACACCCACTAGATGATTCACTAAGGAAACAAATCTAATCAATCTTATAACCGTTTTAGGGCAAATTGAGGAAAAGAATATACCTTCGGATTTAATAAACCGCCACCAATCAGACACTATATATCTTCATCTCTAGACCACTCAAATCAGACACATACTTGGTTTTGCATAATGAAACGACTGATTCGGTGGCCATGGATATACCATTGCCTGCTTAAGTCACATGTAATTCATCCATAGACTTCTTAATAAGTTGTTTTCTGATTTGAGTGGTCTAGAGATGAAGATATATAGTGTCTGATTGGTGGTGGTTTGTTAAATCCGAAAGTATATTCTTTTCCTCAATTTGCCTTAAAATGGTTACAAGATTGATTAGATTTGTTTCCTTAGTGAATCATCTAGTGGGTGTTTGGGATTGAGTTTCAAACTTCTTATTGACTCCTTGACTTCTCCAATAAGTCAATTAGCTGTTTGTGTAAACCAAAAACACTTTTGGTTTTGGCTTTTCAGTAAGAGTGGAAAAGTTGCCTGCTTAATGAAACGAATGATTCGGTGGCCATGGATATACCATTGCGTGCTTAAGTCACATATAAATCATCCATAGACTTGTTATCAGCAGCGATTCATTTTGCCCAAGATCCTAAAGCTTCAACGAAGTTTGAATTGGATGTTTCATGGGCCGATTTGTAGAGAAACGTTGGATCCTCTTCAGATTTGTGGATAAAATCCTCTAACCTTGGAAGGTCAGATTTGTGGGTGGTGGTGGATGGTGGGGTGGGGGTTTGTTGGAGAAGATGATGAGGGCATATTAACAATTGAACATATAAACTAATAGAAAAGTTCACGGTGTTAAGGCCCAGAGACATAAAGTGTGAGAAAACTAAAAGCTAGGGACGAGAGACGTTAAGGGTGGTTTGAAGCTGTAAATTAAGGCAAACAACATGAACAAAAATGGCAATTAACTCTTTTGGTTTTTATGATAACTAGCAGGTTTAGGCAAAATTGCCATTTTACCCCTATTTTACATACTGTTCCGCCGTCGAATGATAATTAATATATATACTAATTTGCATTTAGGTGCTACAATTTTCACACGATACAAGAAAAATTATTGAATTAACTAATGATCGTTTATTTATTAAGTCAACTCTGTATAATTTAAAGAATACTATTTGTAAAGGTTATCATTTTGATCAAAGCAAGTAGGGGTGTAAATGAGCCGAGCAACTTACGAGCTACACGAGATCGGCTTGATAAAAAGTTTGAAACAAGCCGAGCCGAGTTTGAGCCTAAAACAAAGCTTGTTTACTTATCGAGTCCGAGCTTGAGCTTTGCATATGAAGCTCGTCAGGTCATCCAGCCTTAGTATAATATTAGTTTTATTAATATTTACCCAACATTTAAAGTTGTTTAATAACCGAGTCGAGCCGAGCTTTTGACATATCGAGTTATCGAGCCTAAATGAGCCTATTATTTATATTATTTTTATTTAATATATTAACTGATAAACACTAAACGAGCCGAGCCCGAGCTTGAGAAACTACAAAAGAGCCGAGCTCGAGCTTTAAAAACAAACCCCGAACCGAGCTCGAGCTCAATCTTGGTCAAGTTTGGGCTTGGCTCGACTCGTTTGCACACCTAAAAGCAAGCCTAAGGCTATAGGTGTAGGGCGTGGACGGGGTGATGTGAAGCCTCTCTACACCACCAACACCGCTCCATTTGTAGTGTGGGGCACAAGAGTTGAAAATCTTCACCGACCGGGGGTGACATGGCGGCCTCTGATTAGGTGGTTCAAAGAGCCGTTGGTGAACGGTTAGAATTTAAAAAATAAAATAAAAATTTTATTTACTCATTTCTATGTAAATCAAACCCCATTCACACCATTTTTCACAAATATGTTCTACTCTACTCCAAACTTTATAAAGATTCTTCTAGTTTTTTTTTTTATATAAAAATGAAACCACACAACCGTAACTTTGACCCAAACAATCACTTCAACCGATCCGAAACTCTGAATCCTTAATTCCTCATCTGCCTCAAAACCGTAACCTACAATTCCGAGTAATTCACCCGACCTAGCGGCGTACACACATCTTTTAAGCAACATGTTTTATCCCCATCTCAATTTCATCTACCAAACATCCCCCCACCAACAACCCCAACGGGACTCTACACCCAAGTTTGTGCCGAAAACACAATAAATAAACCATGACCCAAAAATGCAATCTAAGTAAACTTACGTTAAAAGGACAAAATACCCTTTATATTAAGTGTAAAAATATATCGAAAGATGTTTGTGCGTGCTTATGTGTGTATGCGCACACGCGCTCATGTATACTTACCCTTCTTTGGAGCTTCATCATTTGTCTTAATATCCTAGAGCACCATCGGGTTTTCCCCGGTTCGGGAACCACCATCGGGCGGGGCTCCCAGCAAGGGAAGCCATTTTGCCCGAGCCCCCTTGTGGGAGTCTCGCGGTTGTTGTGTTGGCCGTTTTAAAAAAATAATCCTGGAGCACCTCATTTGGATACAAACATATTTCAAACGACAAAAAAAACACAACCCACAAGATAGTCCAAAGGCACTATTTACCAAATAACTGACTGATACAAAGCTTTGTTTTTTCAGTTATAAACCACCAAAAAGATCTTTCAGATGATAAAGAAAAAGAAGTTGAAATGCCCATTTATGTACATCTAGCCATAATGGCTACTTCATTACAACAAGAGTGATTGTTATACAGGTCAACAAAGTCAACCATGATAATAATTAGAAACAGAAAGCCTCCTGCAGGATGAACCCATAGCCATAGCATAAAAGGTTTCAGTTCATTCTACCAAGAAATACTAACTACACGAATATAAGAATCGCGCTTTTTAATTCTTCACATGAATTGCTTGAGACCGGAATGTAGGTTTCTTACAAAATCCTTCGTTGTCATCGTCAAATCTTTATCCATCTGTGAAAATGTAACATGGGTTTCAATTAATTCGCGACAAAACACAAACTTGATATATAATTTCAAAAAGTCGATGATCCTTTTGCACAAATAGTAGAATCTTTACCTGAGCAACAACTGTGATATGAAGCATGGAATTGGCAAAGATCACGGCATTGCTGTTGATCACAGACAGGCGGAGCTTCTCTATTTCAGCTAACGTTTTTTCTAAAACACTCGGTTTTTTCTCACAATGAATTCTTATAAGAACATCGTTTCCTATAAATCGCACTTTGATTTCAGGGAATTGTTCTGAAAAACATGAGATATTCTCATCTGATGAAGACGTTTCGCCACCGCCGGCCACCATCTCAAACCTTCTAGATTCTACATTTGCTCTCTTCGAGGTCTCCTCCTCAAGTGTTTTCACTTTCTCTTGAAGGGTTTTCATGTACTCGATCGCATCTCCAAGAACAGAAGCCTTATCCATCTGTTATTCATAACATACAAATTATGAGAAAACTATTCTCTATCCATAATCCAAGATCCATCCAAGAAAAAATAGACGGGGAGCGACTAAAAACCAAATGTCTTATATACCCTTCAGTATGGAAACCGAAAGCTATATCCTATATGATCTTGCAGCAAGGGCACTGAAGAAACTAGTAACTTTTAATACAAATTTTGCAAAATTGGTCAATTTATGTTGAATCTTCTTACTATAGAAATTTAAGAATAATTATGCCATTAGAGATGATATTATCAGATATTACAAAGTGGTATGTAATCAACAAAATATATATAAAAAAAAAACATTTTTTCTTTACCTTTTTGAGGTTAGGAATTAGAGCAGAGAGGGCTATGAACTTCTCACTGAGTTTTTCTCTCCTCTTTCTCTCAGCCAATATATGATCTTGATAAGGAGCAACTCTTCTACTATTGTTTTTAGTAGATGTTATACTTGCACCAACACTGCCCCCTTCAATATCTTTGCTAAAAACATAATTGTTTTGCTTCCCAGAATAGGAAGATGATAAGTTATTGCAAGTGAATTCATTAGCACCCTTAGACGAAACAAAAGCTACGTCTTTAGGCGCCAATAGAGAACCTTGACTCGCGCAATCATTTCCATGAACTAAATTCTGGTTGATCAACAAGTGATCACTAGTGTGAGCGTTGAACTGTTTGGTAGGCGTTGGGGATGGTTCAAACAAAGGTGCATGAGCATAGGCATGATCATGATCAACTGCTGCCATTGAAATAAGGTGATCATCAACCGAACTAACCGGCCACTGGAAATCGAACCATGAATCCTCCATTACAAACAACTGTAACAAGTTTTTTTTTAAAATGTGGAATTTTTATATTGGACAATGAACAAACTGCAACAAATCCACTCTCTTAGACAATTCAACAAACACCTTGTATGCAATCTGACCCAATACACAAAACCCGCCCAACTAACAGAAAATCACACACTAAAACACCAAATTATTAAAACCCATCAAGGTTAGACATCAAGCAACAAAAAACATAACAATAAACCCAATAAAGATCAGAAATTTATGATCTTTAAAGTGGTTTTATAGGTGGAGGTTGAGGAAATAATTGGGTCAAACATTGTTTGTTTTGTGGTCGGTGGTCTTACCAAATTTCTTGCTATCCACATTACACCTAAGCCCCTCACCTGCACGTTTGCATCAAGATATTATAATCAATGTTTCTTGTTTCTTGTTTCTTGTTTCTTGTTTCTTGATTATGTTATTTACACAGTTTTTTTATCCATGTGCCATGTACATCTTGCGGCTTTGATATATATATTTAAAGAAACTAAATGATTGATATAAATTATGCATAAAATAATAACATGGTTAATCTAAACTTATGCATAAATGTAATTTGGTTGGTCCTAGCTAGGTACCAACCATATTTTTTTTAACGGCCAATGAAATTCATCAAGAACTTCATTCGGAGTCCCTACTCAGTCAAATCATGACCCCTTTCACTCGGTATAGCCAGACATGTAAAGGAGCTCCTGGTTTCACCAAGTCCACCAGTTTCGGGGAAAACCCGACTATTCACCCGCTCAAAGACACAACAATGGAATAATCGATAAAACCCGACGCTCTCAAGAATCGAACCCATGGCCTTTCAGTTATGAGTATTCTATCATTGAGCCTCCATACCACTTATGTTCATACATAACTAGTGATTTTACTCGTCGCATGCAGCAGCGTCTAAAACATTAAATAACTCAAATTTATACCAGCTAATGAAAATATATTATACAAACAAAATTTACAACAAAACATAGGCTAATTGAACACATGCATTAAAAAAACACGAAACCGTATTATCCTTTACATGACTCATTTCCGGAAGAAAAAAAATACGTTGAGACATAAATTAAATTGTATAACTTTTCTTTATAAAGGGGCATAAGTGTCATTTTTAAAAGTTGAAGGCTAAGACACATATGAAAGACAAAAAAAAAAGGAATTGAATGACATTTTGTAAATCACACAGAAAAACAATTAAAAATAGAGATAATGTCTTAGTTAAACAAAATTTACGACAAACCGTAGACAACTGAACACATGCATTAAAAAAACAAAAATGTGTTATCCTTTACATGACTCATTTCCAGAAAAAAAAAATTACGTCTAGAGACTCGAGACATAAATCAAATTAAATTGTATAATTTTTCTTTAGAAAATTGAAGGGATATAAGTGTTATCTTTAAAAGTTGAAGGGTAAGACACACAAAAAGACAAAACTAAAAAATAAATAAATAAATAAAAATTGAATGGCATTGTTGTAAATTTCACAAAGAAAAACAGTTTAAAAATAGAGGTTGTCTCTTAGTCTTTTAGACAAACAAAATTTACGACAAAACATAGACAAACTGAACATATGCATTAAAAAACCACGAAAATGTATTGTCCTTCACATGACTTATTTTCGGAAACATATTATGTCAAGACGTAAATGAAATTAAATTGTCTAATTTTTCTTAAGAAAATTGAAAAGAAAATGTGTCAATTTTAAAAGTTGAAGAGTAAGATACACAAGAAAACAAAACCAAAAAAATAAATAAATAAAAATTGAATGACATTTCGTAAATTTCACAAAGAAAAAAAATTAAAAAATAGGGGTTGTGTCTTAGTCAAACAAAATTTATGACAACACATAGACCAACTGAACACAAGCATTAAAAAAATACGAGTATGCGTTATCCTTTACATGACTCATTTTCCGGAAAAAATTATGTCGGGGCGTAAATTAAATTAAATTGTATAATTTTTCTTAAGAAAATCGAAGGGATATAAGTGTCAATTTTAAAATTGAAGAGTAAGACACACAAGAAAACAAAATCCATTTTTTTTTATGGCATTGTTCTAAATTTCATAAAGAAAAACAATTTAAAAATAGAAGTTGTGTCTTAGGCAAACAAAATGATAAAACAGAGACCAACTGAACACATGCATTAAAAAAACACAAAAATGTATTATCCTTTACATGACTTATTTTCAGAAAGAAATTACGTCGAGACGTAAATCAAATTAAATTGTATATTTTTTATTAGAAAATTGAAGGCGTATAAGTGTTAATTTTAAAAGTTGAAGGGTAAGACATACAAGAAGACAAAACCAAAGGTCATGGGTTATATATTTGGAAGGAATGATGTAGTTTTCAATAAAGATGTATTAAAGTCGTAATATGGAGTGGTATGGAGGCTCAATAACCTTTCAGCCACAGGTCTTCTAAGAGACTAAGACACCCTCTTTTGTTATATATAATAATAATAATTTGGGAGCAATGATGTAGGTTTCAATAAATATGTATCAAAGTCGTAATATGGAGATACAACACAGATTAATTATGTATTTAATTTGTTGATAATGTTAATTACACACTTAGTCCATGTAGTATCTTTATGTTGCGACTTTGATATATATTTAATATGATGTTAATTACACAGTTAATCCATGTAGTATCTTCATGTTGCGACTTTGATATATATATATATATATATATATATATATATATTAAATGGAAACTACTAGAGGTACAAACGCGTTGAGCCAAGCCGGGCTCGTTAAACAAATGAGCTTCGTGCTGAGCTCGAGCGGCTCGGCTCATATGCACCCCTAGAAACTACACCAATTGATCTAAAGTTATGCATAAAATAACATGGTTAGTACAAAGTTATGTATAAACGTATAACGGTTGGTCACTATGTTTATGCATAACTTTAGATCAATGGTGTAGTTTTTCCAATAAATATGTATCAAGTCACAATAAGACATACAATAAGAGTATTTAATTAGCTGATGATAAAAAGGAATTTAGGAAAAAGGATTCTGATGTCGGGTCGTTGGAGGTCCATGAGAAAGAAGTGGGTAGCACAGGCTGTATGTATGGTAAGTAAACCACCAAGAATGTCCCCTCACCAACCTTAATCAATCATCATACTCCACATTTAGCGGGTAATCACCATTTGTCGTATTTCCTATATGTACGGCACAAACAGTATTCATTTATTTATTTTTAAATTATATCGTTTGTATAGTTTTTTTTACAGCAATTTCAATAAAACAGGCCCAAACTAGCAAGAGGCAAATTTCAAAACCAACAATTACAACTATACATTGAATAATAACCAATCGTTCCACAATAACGTTTTAAAGCTGACCTGATTTTGATCCAATAGTAAGAGAGTGACTTGATCTCTTACCATTGTATAGCTAATTTATTTATTAGTGCCCAAAATCATGTCCATATTAATTATTTTTTAACTTCCAACAAAGCCTCATACGGCAAAAGATCACCCGCACCCGCAAAGCTGATAGATAGAGCTGGTGACCTGGCTCGTCAACAATTTTAGAGGAAACCCACAACGCGAAAGCCAACTATGATAAAACCACTGGCTAGCGCATGACATATTGTCACAAATAAGCCTCCAACCAACGACCTTCCTTATTGAAGGTCATCCGGATACCACTAGAGTAGTCTCCCTTTGGTTCCCTATTAATAATTTACGTGTTCTTTATTATTTTTTTTTTTAAAAAGGCGAATTTCTTGCTTCTTGTGAGACTTGAACTCAAGACCTCACACTTTTAGTGTATTAAACGGCTTTGCCTTACCACTGGACCACCAACCCTAATGACAAATTGTATTTTTATCAACTACTTCTGTTATAATTTTTTTCGTGACAAAAACGGTAAATTGTATTTTTGTTTTTATATTTTTAGAAGGTTCGTTTTCAGTTTTCACTATCTTGTATGTTGTAGTTGTGGGTCTCTTTGGTTTCTTTATACGAACCAAATTAGTGAATAACTCATATATGACAAGTCATTCCTTGAGGGTTAGGTATCATGATCTTAAGGAAGATATTGTTCCAAGCAAACAATCCACTAAAGTTTCTATAAGTTTTTCATTAAGTTTCTTCATGTTGTTTGTTTGTGACGAATTGAACAGTGGTGGACCTAAAAAAAAAAAATTCTTCATGTGGACGAAATTTTAGAATACGAGATTGTGCCGGCTGCCGGAATAACTATTTTAAACCTTTTATTTTCTCTACTCTACTCTACTCTAATCATTTTTTTTTTGGGGGGGGGGGGATGTCAAAATTTCATGGGAGGCGATCATGAATAAATTGTACATATGCCAAAAGAAACAAAAAAGTCATGGGGGGTGCCTGCCCCTTCACCACCACATAGGTCCGCCCCCGGAATTGAATCACATTTAGGGTTTTGGATCGAGTTTTTTTTTCATGTTGTTATTGACATATCAGATGATTTTAAAGTTGTTGCTACGACTATAAAGATTTGAATCAAAAGAGATCAAATGTTTGACCAAATCGTGGTAGAGTGTGATAAGTATTAGAGTGGTGACTATATTGAGTTGAAAGACTACATTAGGGGTGTTAAGAAAAACCGCAAACCAAATAAAAACCGAAAACCAAACAGTAACCGTAACCGAAAAAAAACCAATCCGAACAACGAATTTGGTGTTTGGTTTGGTTTTAACCGAAACCGAATTGCTTATTCGGTGTTTGGTTTGGTTTTTGGTTCTACATTTTTTTTATTTGGTTTATTTGGATAACCGAATAAACCGGTAAAATAATTAATTATTAAATAAAAATAATAATATTTAATAACTCATATATAATATATAAGCCCAAAATATTAAACCCAATCCAAAATAAATAAAGCCTACCAATTTACAGAGATAATAATCTGAGTATAAACTAGTAAACTAGGGTTCATTTTACTCTTTCTAATTTTTATGATGTTTTTGTTTGCGTGGTTTAATTTTTTGGTTTATATTTATTGCAAATTTTCTTTTCAGATTTTGAAACATATAGGTATATAAGTTAGAGAAAAAAAAACTTTGTTTCCATTTGGTTTGTTTGGTTGAATTTGATTTGTTTGGTTTTAAACCGAAACCGAACCGAATTCAATTTGATTGAATTTGGTTTGGTTTTCATATTCCTAATTTGGTTTGGTTTGGTTTTTGGTTTGAGGTACAAAATTTTAAAAACCGAATAAACCGAATCGAATAAACCAAATAAACCGTAAACCGAACCGATAAACACATCTACTAGACATGGCTACATGCCATTTTATGTTGATATCTAGTCACTAGGAAAAAAACAAAATTCACAAGTGAATCATATGATATGAAAACAATATATGTTGTAAATGAGTATGACGAATCTTACGACGTTCATTAGGCTAAGCGGTATGCAGACGTTGTCCCTTGCTTTTGCCCCGTCCCACCTCCCTACACTGCCCCCTCCCCCATCCCAAGGCACCCCTGTCCCCCGTCCCCAACGGAACAAAAAAAAAAAACAGGCCAATCAGAATTTTTTTCCATTTTTTTGAACGTTGAACGGCTCTTTCAACGGCTATATTATTTAATTTTTTTTAAACCAATTTACTTTACCTATATATATTAACCTTTTCAACATAAATTTTATACCACTACAACTACATTCCTCTTATACTTTTTATAAACCCACAAAATTTTATAAAAAACTTTATGGATCCATTCCACCAATTCAACCAAAACCCGAATCAACCTAACCCCAATCAACCTAACCCGAATCATCCTTTCACCACACCGGGTTACACGCCGGTAGTCGATCCACCCATATCGCAATCCGTTCCACCAATCCCGGCGGTAGCCCAAATGTTTCAAAACCCGGTAGCTTTTGCCCAATTAAACCCGATACAATATATGCAAATGCAAAACTATATGCAACAAATGCAAGCGTTTCAAAGTACCCAACAATTTTCTCCACAACCACAACCCACTACACCTATCGGAACATCTCAAACCACTACACCTATCGGAACATCTCAACCCGTAGAGTCGGAGAACGAAACCGATGATGAGATAATTCCCGAAACCCAAGCTACGCCACCCACCGAAAAAGCTAAAGGCAAACGCAAAGGAAAACAAAGAGAGAAAGGACCGGGACGTGGTAAACCACTAGAGAGAGCCCCTAGGCCATGGTCCGATGTTGAAGAGGAAGCCTTAGCTAAGGCGTGGGTCGCGGCTTCAACACACGCCGCAATTGGTAAATTTTTTAAACTTGCGCAAACTATATATTTATGTATTTTTTTAAATTCCGCAAATTTATATATATATATATATATATATATATATATTGTTTAAGTATGTTAATTAATTTTTTTTAATCAAAGGTACCGCCCAATCGGTAGACAACTTATGGGAGACGGCGAACGAATACTTTCATAGGTTTATGCAAAGCAAGCCGTATTGACTAAACGATGCTCTAAGCTCAAAGTGGAGAAAGATGAATACGGATTGCGGAAAATTCAATGGAATTTACAACCGTATTAAGTCGAACCCGCAAAGTGGTTGGAACGAGCAGAATATTTTCGAGGAGGCTTTGGCGAAGTATAAAACTGAGATGAGAAGATCGTTCTCGATGATACGTGCTTGGACGGTGTTGAAAAATGAACTAAAATGGGCGATGGTCCCAAACGAGGTTCAACGGGCCAAACGAAGACCTAAAGCTCAAATGGGAGGTCCGTCGGGTCTAATCGATATTGATATGAACGACGAGCCCGAGTTTGACGAACCACAGTTTGTGGAGGAGCCACGCCCCATAGGTTTATAAATTTATAGTTTTTTTATATAATTTGTTTTGTTATATTTTTTTGTATAAAAAAGTTTGTGTTTTTTTTATATAGGTCGGGACAAAGCTCGAAAGGAAGCGGTGGCAGGAAAGAAAGTGGCGACGGGTAGCTCGAGCGGGAGTGCTTCAAGGCTTGAAACTTTAAGCGCACAAATGGAAGCTTTCAACCAAGCTAATGGAAAAAAGAATATCAAGGAAAACAAGCTTAGGTTGATTGATGAATCGAAGGCGGTGGAAGAATGGAAGATTATGTCGGCCGATATCTCGAGTTATCCCGAAGAACAACGCGCCGCGTTGAAAAATTTGCAAGACAAGTTGACTTAAAAGTGGAAGTAGTTTTTTAAAATTTTATGAAATCGTATCTTTTTTTTTCGGTGTGTTTGTTTTTTTTTATTTTTAAATTTTAGTATGGTTTGTAATTTTTTTATAATATTTAGTATTATTTTAACATTATTTTATTTAATTGTTACTTTTAAAAAATAAATTAAATGCAAGAGACATGGGTTAGGCATGTCTCCACATTCCACACCCTTGCTATGTCTCAACCAAGAAAGCATGAGAGCCATTCTAGGTGGCATACTGGCATCCTATGTGGCATTAAGACATGAACATTTTCATGTCTGCACACCCCATAGCCTTAGGCTACTTATAACTTACGAAAGATATGCGTCCGCCTTTGTTGTTATTGGAACGATGTGGAGGATTTGACCTTGATGTTGGAATTACACCCAAATGCCTGGTTTCAAGGAAACAAGTGAAATGTATACATTACTTGATGCAAACTTAGGGAATGACATGTTGTTGGTCTCAATCCGATCAACTCCCATATATACAAGACAATAATATTTGTATGTTTGTATTATTCATTATGTTTTGGTGATGAATTTCATCATCAAAGTGAGCCGGGTTAATACTGAGGATGAAGTTCTTTATTAGTTAGCGACGAAACATTAGAGATCAAAGACAAATAAGCTATGATCCCAAAGTAAGGAAAATTGGAGGATGAGTTATGTGTTTAGCATACACAAGAACATATATGTATGAGACTCGTGTTTATGCTTTTAGGATGGTGAAGGAGCCTTAGAATTGATTTCGTATTAACTATAGCATGATTGTTGAGGAGGGATGGATGATAGATATTCTTTACAAGCAGTGGCGGCCACCACAAACCTCTGCCCATGTTTACAAGAAAAGAATGTGAATGACATCTCTTCTTATGGTATGTTTAATTATTGTAGTCTATGGCGTGTGACAGTGGTCTAGCGGTACCCGGATGACTTTCTATAGGGGAGGTCATCGGTTGGAGTCTTGTTCATGACAAAATGTCATGTGCGAGTAATGGATTTGACCACAGTGGGCCTTTGAGAGGTGGTTTTCTCATAGAATTGGTGACGGGCTGGATCACCGGCGCTGTCTGCGATCACGAGCGTGGACATTCAAAATACATATGAATACTATATTAAACTTATGTGCTAGCGGCAAAGCTTAGTTGGGGATAGGGGGTACCTGCCCCCACCCGCTATCTGATTTTTTTTTCTCCAAACTTCGCCACTGTTGATATGAAGACAAAATTGCAAAAAGGTATTCACTTGTCTAAACCAGACAACGTATAGAAACTTAGATTAACCAAAACTATTGTTCAAGTATCATGAAAAAACAATAGCTCTCGGTATGCATGGTTAAACAGAATCTTTGGACTTGGATACTGAGTTTTCATTTTAGAAGAAAAAATCCGAACCAAGTCGAGAAAGACAAAAAATTCCTTAGGAGGGTCAACGGGTCGAAACAAATAGTATTTGTTACATGTGTGATGTGTAAACAGACACCAGATAAAACCATTCAGCATTCAGCCCGGTTGAGCATAATTTTATAAACACATCAAATTCTCCTCACACTAGAAAGAATTTGATATTAAAGTTGATTGATGATATGCTATCAAGAAGATAACATGTGCAACCAAATCTTAAACCAAAAAGAACAATGAGTCATGTCTTAGTGTTTCTATGCAGGCAAGAAGGATGATGTTCAAAAATTGTTTCCAACAAGAATCTATGAACATCCCTGCAGGCTGCATCTCAGTTTCTTTTTAGAATGTCAAAATACGATGCAGGCTGCTTCGTCTCCACACGCAGTCCCTGAAAAGTAATAGAGGTACTTAAATTTTTAAGGAAAACTGTATATTAAATTTGAGAGGAAAAAGAAAAGATTTCTATATATACCTCAAATGCAGCGGCCAAACGCAATATTGTAGCTTCGGCCCAGGGACGGCCTATAATCTGCAATCCTATTGGAAGCCCTTGTTTATCGTAACCAACCTACAAATAAATAAATAAATGCAGATGTACAACTTATTGCTTCAAGCCAATAATCTCTATCCTTGAAAGAAATTTTGCCCCCCACAAGTTTTGGGTTTGTGGCGAAACACTTCCCAAGATAAAAAGTAACTGGCACTATATGTTATCAACATTGTACAAGGTTGGCCACAACCCGTTTGAGCTTACTGAGTTTTCAAGTAACTAGAAATCACGTTCCGTACCAACATTATTTTCTAGTAATCTGGTATAAGAGAGGTTAAATTTTGGTGTGTTCAAAAAAATTATTTGGTCACTATTATATATCAAAGTTTAAAAGAACGGAAACGAGCCTCGAGGAGTTTTCCCTTAGCCTCATGAGGCGTAAGCCTCGAGGCGAACCGAGGCGTAAGCTCGAGGCGCAGTCAAAAAATAAATATAAAAATTATGTGTCTATAAAAAATAAAATACTTGACCTAGAAAAGTCTAAAACATCAAAAACACACATCAAAAATAAAATAATTGACCCAAAAAGTCTAAAACACCCAAAAAAACACAACAAAAAAACACATCAAAAACACCCTAAACCACCCGAGGCACACATTTTCTTAGCGCCTCAGCCCTTAGAGGCGTATGTAGAATCTGAACCTCATGAGGCGCGCCTCAAACTTGTTTTCTTAGAGTTTTGCCTCGAGGCGTGCCTCAAATGGTCACGAAACCCCTTCAAATGGGCAATGAAGAGTTACGATGGTTTGTAGGTAGCCGTCAACCCGAAAGATTACAACTCTTTGAACCATCACCAATTGACAATCGCAGTCCTCAATAAGTGCGGCTAATCCAAACAGGTTCTGTGGAAGCAACCAAACTGTTGTGAACCAATTATATGTTTTATCTTGCTCCTATGTGGGACAAAGATTTTACCAAAACTCTTTTCTTTTTGCTTAAGACTCAACCCTAAACATACACATTTGTTTGTCATTTTGAAAATATTCCCTACACATTATTCAAGATTTTTGAAAACATTGTGTTACCACAAATAAAAGCAAATGCTTTTCAGATTATCAGTTATACAAATGAAACAATACTTACAGGAACAGAAATAGCTGGGAATCCAAGAAGATTTGCTGCTATGATAAAACGCATCAGATTGCCTGAAAATCATGATAAAAAGGCATCAGATTGCATGAAAGACAAGCAATAACACCAGGTTTTGCTACTCAACTCACCTGTAACTTTCATATTTGACTCGCCCAACTTAAGTGCACTTTTGGGAATTACAGGAGCTGTCATGCTAAAAAGTTTAAAATATCAAACTATTAAACCCCAGGATAACATATAAGTGATCTGTTCTAAAGATATTATAAATTACAATATATAGATACATTTAAAGGGGTACAAAATTGTTTGGAAATAACTAGTTGATCATACCCGGTGGTTGGAGTAACTATGACATCAACGTTCTTGAAAATCTCCATGTGATAGTACATAATCCTCCGTCTGCAATCATATAAACACATTTAATATAAATGCAAAAAAATTATATATATTATCCCTTCTTCAATAGAATATCGAGATAGAATTTTCTTGGTGTTAATTTCTTAGCCTCACCTGAGACGTTGGGCAGCAACATAGTCTGAAGCCGAGAATGAGTTAAAAAGTGGAAAATTAATGCGTGAGTCCAAAGTAAGTCTCCCACCCTTTCTAATATTAGTGAACATATATGAATAAACCACTGGAACTATATTTATATAGTATAAATTACAATCCTTAAAAGTTTCAAATAAAATAGGTATACCCATCCTGAAGATCAGGACTCATTGAGGTTGCTGCTTCTGAGCCAATCGATACTACGTGTGCTGTTCGCATCTCATCAAGCTCAGGTATCACAATCTCTAATATCTTCAAGCACAAATATAGAAATAATTAAACTAAATAAAAATTGAATTGCATGGTGATGGATATAAAAATAACACAACCTATATGTTACATACTTACTTTGCAACCATGAGTTTCTGAAAACATATTAAGAGCGTCTTCACATTTGTTTGAGATATCAGGTGAGAAAACATCATTAAACCACTGCAGAAACGTTTACAAAGTGAGTACATATGTTCACTAAACATTCATAAAAGAAGGCAGAAATTATAGCAGGACCACCTCAGTGTACTTTCCTAACCGCAATGATCCCAAAATACTTGAATTCTCATGCGATAATAGATCAGGCAAACAAGGGACAGACTGCAGAAAAAATATATATTTCATACTTTAAGTGTAACAATAAATAAGAATTGTGAGTCAATTAAGAAAGACATATTTAGATTACTGGATGCAGGCATATTTTGTCAGAAGGAGAGGATCCTAAGATTGCTGCATAGCTGTAGATAATAATAACATAAATAAATAATATTCAATGTAAAAAAAAAATCAAAATCATATGTATATCCAATATTAAAAACTGAACATAAACGATGCATACACAAGTATGATATCTTCAACGTTGGATGCAAGTGGACCTATAATTTCAACAGTCCCTCCATCACATAAAGAACTGCAGAATATGCACAGAGATAAATAGCTTGTTAAGAGGATCATTTGACCATTGGCTACAAAATGTCAATTGTCAATCAAATTGAATTACCCTTTGATGTTTGTACGTCCGTATGTTGTTTTCAATCCCACGATACCACAAAGAGAAGAAGGTATACGAATTGAACCTGGAATTTAACATTCATTTTTATTAGTAATCAAGTATTAAAAGCTCTGGTTAATATTCAAACCCTATCGTGACATATATACAACCTCCACCATCTGTTCCCAATGCGGCTGAACATATTCCTGAAGCTACGATTGCTGCAGGACCCGATGAAGATCCACCTGTGTATCTTTCCAGATCATGTGGATTTCTAGCAGTTCTGTCATGCAAAAGTATTTATTATTCACCATCTTTTTTGCACTAAGGTCGCCATATATATATGTTAAATATGCCATATAAAACTTACCCATAGTTTGGATTAAGTCCAGTAGTTCCCATGCCCAATTCATGCATATTGGCTTTACCAACCAATATTGCCCCACAGCTTCTTAACCTTGATACAGAAACTGCATCTTCCTTAACCTGTCTTACCTCGTGTAGCCATGTTGTTCCACCTGTTTATATGGAAACTTTAACATAATTTGACAAATATTGAAGAATATTTAGGTAAGTTACGAGTTGGATGTATAACAATATACCGTTAGATGGATATGGATAACAATCTATATCATCCTTGATTGCCACAAAGATACCATCTAATATTGACAACGGCTTTCCTGCAAGACCCAAAAATGAATATGAAAATGAAAGGTGCAAATTTTGACCAGTTTAAAGACAAACGGGTTATTTTTTGTTACATTTTTATCTCAAACAGTTGCGTAAAAGTGTAATTAAAAGGTACTATTAAAATAGGTGAAATAGTAATTTCAATATGGAAGGAAATGTACCTTCCTCGAACCGTTGTGTAGAAGCTGCTGCTTGCTTTCTTACATCTTCAGGATCAAAGGAAATCAATAGAGGCATTGGGGGTTGCTTATTGCTGAACTCTTCAATTGCGCAGATAACATGTTCTGCCACCTATCAATGAAAAAAAAGTCACTTTTTATTAGAATATATTGGACTAAAATATCAGGTGACTTGTGATTGACCTACACTTGATGGGGTTGTAAGCCTGTGTCTATAAGAATATGCATAATCACGAATCTTCCAGTATCGGAATGGACTTGAGTCAGAACCGTGATTGCTATCTGGATCGTAATGATGAAGACATGTAACGGCTGAGTCAACTCGGTCTTCAGCTTTTCCATCTTCTTTGAGTAAAACCACTCCAGGTTCTGGTTCTATGATCAGTAATAAAAAAACATACAGAATTATGTAATTAGTGTGTGTTTAAGGCCTTAAGCAGGGCTTTAAGCAACTTTTTCACATCCATGTTAATGAGTTATATCACTTAAGAAGTATTAAACATGGAGGAACTCAAACCTTGAGGAGGGAACTCAGGCCTGAACATTGGTGGTTCTGGTATCACAGTTTCTCTTAACATCTGTTTAATATCCAATATTCAAATGTTAAAAAAAAAAAACAATAATAACACATTTACTTTCCAACTTCACTGAGATTATACTTGTTTAATATCATTTTCTCTTTTCTTTTGTATTTCATTCTTTGTGTAGGTAAAATCCAAATTCAAAACCTTTATCATGTTATGTAAAGTTTTAATTCGCCGATAAAGACGATGATCAACCAAAATCAAACAAAACAACTAACTGAAATGTAGCAACAGAGTTTATAACTTCATATAATCTACACTTCAAAATATTAGAATACATATGTATAGCAGTATATGTGTGTGTAAATATATCAGAATCAGAACACAGACACAGACCTGATCCATTTTGTTCTGTTTCTTCAACTGACCAATGATGAAAGAACCAAGTAAAGGCATTTCAACCAACTTCACAAAAATCTTTAGCCATAACCCACTTATCTCAGGAGCTACAACAAACCCAACAATTCAAACATAAAAAAAATAATAATAAAAAAAACTTATATTCATAATTAATCACAAAAAAAAAAAAAAAAAAAAAAAAAAAAAACTACAAAATAAGAAAAGAAACCTTCAATTTCTCCGGCATCATACTTGATTGCGGTTAAGTCAACTTCGGTAGCCGGTAACATAACTCTTTTCTTTCCCATCTTCAGTTAGGCATTTCATCAAACATCATATAGGCATCATACAGTTTAATAATATTTTATTATTTACAACAAGAAAAACTTACAATTGATCGAGTAATCCGAAGAAATAAACTTGGGGTTTTACGTATTTTGCATTGACGATGACAATATGTTAAAAATATAATATGTGGAAAATGATTTTTTTTTTAATTTATTTTGTTACGGGTCTGATGCGACGTCGTTAAACAGTAAGTTGGTTATTGATGTTATTGAATAGATTCTGGCGGTAGATGTACCCACTTTTGACTATATTTATTGAGATTTATTTTTGTGACAAATGCATTAACAATTGGTTAAAACTAAAATCAACAATTACAACTTTCATGTTGCATGATGTACAAATCATTAAAACGTTATATAGCATGATAAAGGTTCTGAATTGGCCTAATTTGGGGTATTTAGGGTACTACTATCAATGCATGAGGTACAACCTTTGTTTCATGACTCTAACTTGACTTGACCAAAACAACTAAATAAACTAAACTAGCCAAATCTCAAGGACAATTTTGGCCATTAACTAAAAAAAAAAAACACTTTAAAGATGTAGCTCAATAATTGGTAGACGTAAAGTATAAGTTGATCCTTAGTATTAGAGGCCAACTATGTTTAGTTTTGCTTTTTTTTGTTGGTCAAGTGTTTATTCTCGTGATTTTCTTTAATTAAAAACTCCATCTTTATTGACAATAATAATAGGTCTCACTTTTCATAGTCACGTGTTATCAATGGACTGAGTGGCGATGCTAAATGTGAGGCCCCGACAATAATAAAATTGGTAGCTAAACGATAAAAAAAGGAGAGAATAACATACAAAGTCTATTATTATTACAATTTCCATAGTTGCTTTACAGGGAGAGAAGAGAGAGTAGGTGACGAAAACGCACTAAACATAAATAGAAATTACGAAAAACACAAATCACTGTTCATGAAAATTTGTTTATTATAAGATAGGATAATGATATGTGATAATTGATGGTATTTTATTTAGAGCAACAAAATAAGTGGGCTAGATGTAAAATCAAACTTATAATGAACATAGCTTAGATTCGGTAAGACTAGAGTTATGTGCCCGTACAATATGGACAAAACGGGTTAGGGCATTCCATATTATGTTATGAGCCTATCAAAATCAAAACTAGTTTATTCTCTTTCGCCTATTAGTCGGCCGGCTTTAAGCAAAGAGGATGGTTTATTATATTAAGATTTAACTATTTAATGTTTAGATTATTGTTTTTCAAAATGTTGAATTTGTTATATTAGGGTCCATGTTATTTTGTGTTAAGAATCATAAAAAGAAAGAGTCGAATTTGATTTTGGTTGTGAGTGTTTTTGAGCCTGACTTCTAACAAAAATAAGTGGTCCTTAACCTTTGTGTTCCTGACTGCCACAAAAATAAACATAAGTGAGAACCTTTTTAGTATGTGTGAAACATTTTTATACATAAACACTGCATTTTGTTTATTGACCAGGGTCCGACGACCACATTTTTATACATAAACACTGCATTTTGTTTATTGACCAGGGTTCAACGGGTCGTCCACATCAATAGTTCATCTCCAGGAGGTAAGGATTTGTCTTTGGTAGACTAGAGTTTGTAATTCAGAAAGGGGTGGCGGCGCAGCTTGTTGCCCGTCGACCTTCTATTATGATGTAAATTTGGTACTTTGTTTTAATGAAATAGAATAAAATAAATAACAACAATTGTCGGACAGTCACGAGTAAGATCGAAAATTTTGAAAGCCTCTTTTCTGGTTCATGTCTTAGAGTATGCAGAATACATATTGAAAATTTATTGATTATTTTATTACGATAACTCAAAAGAGCGTAAACAAGCAGACTCATTAAACTCACTTTGAACTCTTTATAGAGACAATATTCAATCTAAACCAAGTGTTTCCATCATTGCCATTGGGTTGGTGGTCCAGTGGTAAGACAAAGTCTTTTAATACACTAAAAAGTGTGAGGTCTTGAGTTTAAGTCTCAGAAGGAACAAGAAATTCGCCTTAAAAAAAGTGTTTCCATCATTATTATGTGAATGTTAAGTTGGCCCGTCCAATGTACATCAGGACAGACAATTATGCTAGCCGCATCAAGGACCTCCATCGTCATTAAGCAGCAGTAACAACCATACCTAGTGGGCTACCGGCTAGTAAAATCTTACCCATAACAAAGCTATTGGTAGGGTATCAAGAAAGACTGAGACAACCCATACCTTATCCAAGATGATAAAAGGGCGCTTAAGTCGTTCTTGGTAACGGGTTGCATATACGGTTCTGGCTCGACTGCTGGCTCGGGAAAACGCCGCTGAGGTACAAATTTCCAAACCTTTTTGCATTAGAATCTGATAGGGGCTGCAATGTTGCAGCCCGGTTAAACTCGTTGGGGCAATTCGGGGTGGGGGGCTGGGCTTGGCGAAGAGAACCTTTGCAGGTACTTGAACGTGCGGAGCTCGAAGAATGCTGTAATTTGCTGCAGCCGTGCACCGTTGCTGCTGCTGCAGATGTGTGGAAGTGGCTGGGAGATGCGTCCGGTTCCTTCTCAACTGCGTCGTGTCGAAGACTGCTTGCTGCAACTGCTGTTCCGTTTTTCCCTTTCAAATGGTCGAATTGGGTCCCCAAAAAGGTCAACATACTAGCCTGGCGTGCTGAGCAAGATCGGCTTTCAACCTTGGAAGGATTAAACAAGAGGAACATCATCAACACCTCCACTATGTGCTGTCTTTGTGGCGATTATGCTGAGAATGCTAATCATCTATTCATTCACTGTTATGTGGCTGCGAATTTATGGCAAAAAGTGGCGGATTGGTGCAACATTGCCCCTATCTTTGCCTTCAACTTTCGTGAACTCCTGGAATCGTGCAACATAAATGGGCTTAAAAAAGTGAGGAAAAAAGCGCTTTATGCGACCATTCTCACTACTTGTTGGGTTATTTGGAATGGCAGAAACAAGAAAATCTTTCATGGAAGAAGAGTGAATTTGGACGAGCTACTAGGCGAAATTAAGGCGCAATCATTCTTATGGATAACTACTAGAGCAAAAGAGATCACATGGGATTGGGCGAAATGGTGCTCCTTTGACTTATAATTTAGATTGATACTCATTAAGGGGATAAATGTAACATTGGGTTGGGAATTTTTGATTCTGTAAAATTTATCTAGCATCTTGCTAGATGTGGATTGTAACTTGTAAGGTGACACATTGTGGTTGATATAAAGGAAATTTGCCATTCAAAAAAAAAAAAGTCCGCGAGACTTCCAAATCCATATTTTTGGGTTTAACACATTGTCATAGATAAAGGAATACATCAAACCATGACAAAAACAAGTAAATTCTCATTCAAACTTTTCGCTCAAAAATGTATCTCATCAAATAACAATCATTTAACAAAATAAATCATTAATTATTTCTACTTCTCATGGTAGTTTTAGATACATAAAAACTGTTTGTATTCATGGAAGAATAGGAGCAAAAATGAGCTGGAAGAATTACTCTACTTCTTTACCTCCTCGTATTCCGCCTCTGGGGCTTGTTCACCGCCTTGTGATCCACTTGATCCCGAATCTGCACCACCACCCCCTTGCATATGTTGTCCAATCTTCGACTGTGCCTTGTTTGCAGCGTCAATCTTAGCCTGGATCTCTGCAACATCCTCACTACCAGCAGCCTTCCTCAGATCAGCCACAGCAGCCTCAATTTCAGACACCACCTCACTAGGAAGCTTATCTCTATACTCGTTCAAATTCTTCTCGACACTGTAGACTGTAGTGTCGGCAGTATTCTTAGCATCGATAAGTGCCTTCCTTTCAGCGTCCTTCTGAGCATGAAGCTCGGCCTCCCTAACCATCTTCTCAATCTCATCATCCGATAGACCTCCTGAGGACCTAATTGTGATTTGCTGTTCTTTACCTGTGGTTTTATCTTTGGCTGAAACTGTAACGATGCCGTTTGCATCTATGTCGAATGTCACCTCGATTTGAGGCATGCCTCTTGGAGCAGGAGGAATACCCATGAGGTCAAATTCACCTAACATCTTGTTGTCAGATGCCATTTCCCGCTCTCCTTGCAACACTTTAATACCCACTTGAGTTTGGTTATCAGCTGCTGTTGAAAATGTCTACACACAAAAGCTCAAGTTAAAGCTTAAAAGTATATATAAACAAGAACACAAGTTAGCAAACAGCGTTAGTGATGACTTACCTGACTTTTCTTGGTTGGGATTGTTGTGTTCCGGCCAATGAGCTTGGTGAAAATACCACCAAGTGTCTCAATACCGAGTGACAAAGGAGTGACATCAAGTAAAAGCAGTTCTTTAACATCACCACGAAGAATGCCACCTTGGATAGCTGCTCCCATAGCAACTGCTTCATCAGGATTCACCCCTTTGCTTGGACTTTTCCCAAAGATTTCTGTAACGATATCCTGAACTTTAGGAACACGTGACATCCCGCCAACAAGCAGAACTTCATCAATTTCCTTGGTTGTGACACCTGCATCTTTCACACAGTTTTTGCATGGGTTCTTGGTCCTCTCAATCAGGCCACTTACTAGAGCCTCAAATTTGGATCTTGTGAGAGTGATGTTCAAATGCTTAGCACCCGACGCATCAGCTGTGATAAATGGCAAGTTGATATCGGTTTGTGTTGTTGATGACAACTCAATTTTAGCTTTCTCGGCAGCTTCCCTAAGTCTCTGGAGGGCAAGTCTGTCTTTCGTCAAGTCTATTCCTTCTGCTGACTTAAACTCACCAACCAAGAAATCCAACAACGCATTATCAAAATCCTCTCCTCCAAGAAACGTGTCACCGTTTGTTGCTTTCACCTGTATAGACAAAAAGATTATTATACATCATATATCCACTTTGAGAGATACAAATCTTGACCAGAAAAAATATATACCTCAAAAACACCATTAGATATCTCCAAGATGGAGACATCAAACGTTCCACCACCAAGATCAAAAACAGCGATGAGACCCTCTTTGTTATTCATACCATAAGAGAGTGCAGCAGCGGTTGGCTCATTTATAATCCTCTGCACATCTAAACCAGCAATTTTTCCAGCATCTTTAGTAGCTTGTCTTTGTGCGTCGTTGAAATAAGCAGGTACGGTAATGACAGCTTTATTAATCGTTTTCCCAAGATAAGCTTCAGCGGTTTCTTTCATTTTGGTAAGAACAAAAGCCCCAATCTGGCTTGGAGAATACTTCTGTCCATTGGCCTCAACCCAAGCATCTCCATTTGGGGCCCTCACAATTTTATACGGAACCATTCCCATTTCTTTTTGTGTTTGTGGATCATCATATCGTCTTCCAACCAAACGCTTGGTCGCAAAAACCGTGTTTGTTGGGTTAGTGACTGCTTGACGTTTAGCGGGAGTGCCTATGATTAATTCTCCTTTTTGGTTAAAGGCCACAATTGACGGAGTTGTCCGTGCTCCTTCAGCATTCTCAATAACTTTTGCACTCTATAAGAAACATCAACAAATATATATTTTAACAAATTTTGAAAAACAAAACATTTTAAGTGTCTCAAACATCTTAGACTCAGATCTTACCTTGCCCTCCATAACCGAAACACATGAATTTGTGGTACCCAAGTCAATCCCAATAACTTCATTTCCAAGAGGTCGTGTACTGCATCAAAGGCGATTTTATTAGCTAAATTGAAAGAGGTAAAAACATACAAATACATAACAGTAAACACACTACCTGAAGGGTCTGGCAATAACACCTAATTTGTGACTCAAATGTGACCCGGTAAATGATGGTTTAGCTCCACTAAACTGCATAAGGATTCATAGTTTTATATTTAGAACCAGCACAATAACAAGAAACTAATGAAAGTACAACATTATATATTACAACTATAAATTATAGTCATAGAACATAAAACAACAAGCAAATAATACAACAATCCGTCGTTTGAAAAAACGTAAGGCGAGGTGATCAGAAAATGACTCTGAGGCGGCGCCTCTTAAGAGTTTTATTGTACGCGCGCCTCATAGGGCTGAGGCGGTTAAAAAAGGTGTGCCTCATAGGGTTTGATTGTACACGCGACTCATAGGGATGAGGCGGTAAAAAAAGGTGCGCCTCATAGGGTTTATTGTACGCGCCTCAAAGGGCTGAGGCGGCAAAAAAAGCTGCGCCTCAGGAGGTTTTTGATATGTGTTTTAATATTGCACACTTTTTGTGTCAATTTGAAACATTTTGTCTTCTTTATGAGTGTTTTTTATATTTTTGATGAATTTGGCGATTAAATTAGTTAGCATTTTATTTTTTATAAGATACATAATTTTTATATTAAATTTTTTTTTTAATTCCGCCTCATATCGCCTCAATTCCATTTTCTAAACTTTGCAACAATTAATCACATCTTCGATCTAAGTCACAGACACATCAAGTAAGCAGACAATAATCCAACAGTTAACTAACTATAATCATACAAAGAAGCTAAACATCATAGACCATTCGTTTGCTTCGATTGTAATAATTCATCAACTAATCCAACAATTAAATAACTAGAACCTTACAACAACACACCATAACCATCCAAAATCAACATACAACATCAAAAAACAAATCTAACCTCAAATCTAAGCAGTTAATGCGGTAAAATATCGGTTATCGGTCAAGGACCGATATTTAGGATATCGTTTATTGCGGTGAGATATCGGTGGGATATCGGTAATTACAGAATATATATATTATAATAATAGTAAGATCAATATATAAAACTTAATACATTTTGTAACAAACTAAAAAATCTTTAGGGTCAAATCTGAAAAAAAAACCGTAATATTAAGGATTAAAATATTATTTAGATAAAAAGAATTGAAGGAAATAATATGGTATATGTTGATAAACCCTAAAAACAAAGCAACCGTCACTTTGTCTTCTCTTCTTCTCCATTGCAGGTTTCTTCCTCCCATTTCTAGCATAGGTTCATCTCCATCTCTTTTTCTTTTACAAACTTTCGTAGTCATGTTCATCCCTTTTACATCTCTTTAGCCCTATTACATCTCTGTTGTAACCTAAATGGTATCAAAATGGGCAAAAAAACACCAAACCGATATTCTCACCGATATAACCGATATTCTCACCGATACAACCGATATTTTGAAGGCAGTATCGGCCGATATATCACCGATATCGGCCGAGATTATCGGAACCGAGATAGGGACCGATATTTGTGACCGAGATAGGCCCTTATGGCCGATAACCGAGATATCACCGATATATCACCGAGATATCACCGATATTGACTGCTTAGCCTCAAATTAAGCATCAAATTTAACAATAACTATTTCGCTAATCACGAACAAACATAAAACTTAGGAACTACAATTCATCAACACTAGAAAAACATTCTAAAACCTAGGATTCCAGCTTTGTTGTGCCAGTAGTTACACATCTAAATTTGCAAACAAACAAACTACATTATGACTTATTATTAACTAATTTTTAAAAGACTTAGTTTAGTAATAATAATAATAATAATAATAATAATAATAATAATAATAATAATAATAATAAGGCAGAGAAGAGAGAAAAGAAGGTTACGGATTTGAAGGCGGAGAGAGAGGCAGAAGCGACGTCACGACGACGGAGAGATCTGAGCAACGTAGCAGTGGCCATTGATTGGATGGATATGGAGGAGGAAAAGAAAAGAAGAAAGAAACGTATGTGATGGGTGTGATGTTAGGGTTTAGGGTTTATGGAATAAATGGAGGAATGGCTGCTTGGAGAAGGGGTTATTGACAGTTGACAATTCTATAATATGATTTATGTTGTATGAAGGTTCTAGATCTTTTGACTATCAAACTAATAATAATATGTCGATTTTGATTTTTTGACAATTTTTTTTAGGATTTATTACATATATCCCCCTATTTTAAACCTTAATTACATATTTACCCAACTTAAATATTAAATTACATATTTCCCCTCTATGTAGTAAAATTACACAATTACCCTCTCCAACAAAAAAGAAACTTACGATCTTTCACACCCTAAGCCTTCCGATTTCCTAAGATATTAGTCTCAAAATATTAGTGATGTAAAGTTTAAGTTTACCTTTGTACTCATTTTATATCTGATAAAAAAATTATTTTGCAAAGTATTCCATCCAGAAATCATATTTAATTATTTAAATGGTGCAACCATAATGGGATCAGATAACAGTACTTGATGAAGAATTGGTTAATATGTATGATGTAATTTGTAAAAGAGATTGGCATGTTAGGTTAGGCAAACGAAAGAAAATCATATTTTTGATTTCATGATTGGTGATCGATCTATCTCATGAAAATTAAAAACGAAAATAACGAAAAAAAGGGGTCAATTTTAGTTTTATTTAGGTTTAGTTAATGACAAGGCTAAATTAGTCATTTTTTATTCTATTTTTAATGAAATGGGTATATTTGATATTTTTAGATTTTAAGAAGGGGAAATATGTAATTTAATTTTTGGTTTGGGTAAATATGTAATTTATAAAGTTTATAGGGGGATATATGTAATTGCCCCTTTTTTTTAATTTAATTTATATATTTAAGTTATATTTATAAATTATCTATATATTAAGTTATATTTATAAATTATATTTAAAAAAAAAAACAAAACTACTTGATTTACCACTAAGGTTTTGACAGCTAATTTGTTAAAAATCTTTTTTTTTTCTCTTCGTCTAATGGTAATGGTAATGTTAAAAAGCTAGGAATGACAACATCTTCAATAACTACCGGTGGCCCATTGTCAAGATTGTCGAAGAAATCAAATCTCTTAGCTACCTTTGGGTAAAAAGAAAGAGGTACACAATTGATTGGACCAAGTGGTGCAAGTTTTCGTTTTAGTCTTGGTGATGTGAACTCTTGATGTTACTCCCGGTGGTCAATGGCGCAACTTTGTTGGGGCGGGAGGGGGCGGGCGACCCCCCGAATTTTCGCGCAGAAGTTCCGATTATATAGTATTCGTATAGAAAATTTTGGAAATATAGGGTTTCGACCCCCCGAAACTAGTGACTTCCAACCCTCTGGCGACTTTCGACCCCCGAACCTTCGGGTCAAGCTTCGCCACTGCCGGTGGTGTTTGGTCATTTACTCATTTAGCTCGTTGTTGCTAGCTTGCCATTTAATGATATGCCTTTCAGAATAAATCTAATGGTAATGTTAGGCAAAATACATGTCCGAAGAATATTATCATGACTTGCTATATAAAAAAGGTTAAATTAAACTAAATGCAATGAAATAATTAAGTCTGTTTTAAATCTTATTAAGCTTGTTCAAATACTTGAGTATTTATTTAAAGGAGACAATAATAAGGTGGGTGATCCATTGGCAAAGACAAAATCTTTAAAAACACATAGGTTTAGAGGTTTTGGAGTCAAATCCAACACAGAATTAGAAAAGAAATTAGTTGTTCTAAAAAAGTTATTTAGGTTTTTATTTTCTTTATATAAAAAATACAATTATTCAATTATTGAGCAATTTACATTACAATGATTGATTTAATGAACTTGTCTAAGGGGCTGTTTGTTTAGCCTCTTATTCGGACAGAGGCAAGCTTGTTTGGTTGCAAAAATTGTAGCCTCTTAACTGAACCCCTAAGTCTGAATCATTCAGATTCATAACAACGCTGAAAGAATATTGAGACCAAAACACCCTTCCTTCCTCTTTACCTTCCAAACCCTTCACCCCCAACCCTCCAACCCAACCCTCCGCCCCCAACCCCCTGCTCACCACCAACAGCCGCCGCCGGCCCTCCACCTCCGGCCACAGCCTTCCTCCTCCGTCTCCCCACCTCCTCTCCGGCCATACTCTTCCTCCTCCGCAGATCTGCGAGCCACAGGTACGGGTCCCTTTTTTTTTTTTTTTTTTAAACCGATTTTCTTGTATTATTATGATGTGGTTGTTTTAGATTTTGGTTATTTGGTTTATTTTCTTGTATTATTATTTGGTTATTGTTATGGTTTGTTTATTTTTTAGATTTTGTTTATTTTTCAGATTTTTTTTCTTTTATTATTTTTTTTTTCTGAATTTGGTGATATATATATGAATTTGGTGATATATTTTTTAGATTTTTTTTCTGAATTTAGTTTATTTTTCAATTTTTTTTTTATGTTGCTATGTTGTATGTTATGTTGTATGTTGTATGTTGATTGTTATGTTGTATGTTGTATGTTGATTGTTATGTTGTATGTTGATTGTTATGTTGTATGTAGTATGTTGATTGTTATGTTGTATGTTGTATGGTAGAATGGTTGTGTTGTATGTTGAAAAAGATACATGTTTTCTTTATGTTGTATGTTGATTGTTAGAAACATTGGATAATTGGTATGATTGAGGTGGTTTAAATCCCTTATCTTTAGGAACCAATATCCAAAGAAATGGCGAAAAGGATTAGGATTAATTGGAAGCAAGAAGGTGTTGAAAAAACCTTTCTTGAAGCATGTGTTCATGAAGTAACCGTTAATGGACGTGAAGGAAGTAGTCTTAAACAAGCGTCGTGGAAACCTGTAGCTGAAAAATTGAAAACTCAAAACAATTTCATAGTGGACCAACGTCAAATGAAGAATCACTATGATTTTGTAAAAGGAAAATTTTCAGCTTGGTTAAAGCTTAAAAACAAAACCGGGAATGTCTATGATCCAGTTACAAACACTTTTAACTTGTCAGAAGAAGAGTGGCAAATTGAGATGAAGGTATTTGTTTTATACTAATAATTAGTAGTGGTATATTTCATTAATATTATAGTATTTTAAAATATTTCTTCACACAGTCTAACAAGTATGTTGAAGCTTTGAGAACTGCGCCACTTGCTTACCCCGAGCTTTGTTGTCAATTGTATGAGGGGTCTACTTCAAATGGTTTTGATAGTTGGGGGCCAAGTGCTACGCTTCCTCATCCTTCTGAGGAAGTGTATGAGCAGAATTTGGATGGTATGGATGTCGAATGCACTCAAGTGGATTCCCCAGGTAAAGGTGTTAGTCAGGAGTCAAGTATTCGGTCCCAAAAAAAGGTGAAAGGAGAGAAACGAAAACATAAGGTAACATTAGAGTCAAAGCTCATAGAAGTTGGTGAAGATATTAGCAAGTTGGTTGGAATGATGATTGAGAAACAAGCACTTCCTGATGATATGGATGCATGTTTGGCGAAGTTGGAGACATTGGGTTGGGATGAGTCGGATGCGAGATACGAAACTGCGCTTTTGCTTTTTGGTGAGAGTGCCGATCTTAGGAAATTGTGGGTACGTCTTAAGCCGCAGAATTGTGAGAAATGGGTTAAGAATGCGGGAGCGAAGTATGGATTGTTTAACTAAGTTTGTGCTTTGATTGTTTTTTTTTTTGGGATGTTATGTTATGGATGTTATGTTTTGGATTTCATGTTATGGATGTTATGTTTTGGATGCTATGTTTTGGATGCTATGTTATGGATGTTATGTTTTGGATTTCATGTTATGGATGTTATGTTTTGGATGCTATGTTTTGGATGTTATGTCATAGTTTATGTGGATGATATAGTTTATTTATGTTATGATAGGTATCTTATGGATTCGGACGATGAGATTATAGTTTTGATTATCTATTGTTGGTATTGGGTCTCATTAGCCTCGAGAATGAATGTTAAAAGGATAAGAGACTTGAATTCGGCATTAACCGGTCATGAATACACGCAAGAATTATTGCATGGTACTTCTACACAATGTCATGAGATGATGCGTCTTTCACGTGATGCATTTATATTGTTGTGCAATCATTTTAAACAAAAAAATTGGTTGCAAAGTAGTAAGTCAATAACCTTGGAAGAAAAGTTGGCTATGTTTTTGATGGTCATTGGACATAATGAACGTTTTCGAATGGTTAAACGAAGGTTCCAACACTCAACAGAAACAATTCATAGATGTTTTCATGAGGTCCTAAAGGCAATGATGAATTTCGCAAAAGAAGTTGTAGTTCCAACATCTTCTAATGTAAGCGCAAATAACTCCGAACGACATATAAGGCTAAAAGAAATATTTCCTGGAGCAATAGGTGCCTTAGATGGAACGCTTATACATGCGATCGTGCCTGCTGATCAACAGACTCGTTACCGGGGAAGAGGAAAAGGTGAATGCTTTCAAAATGTATTAGCAATTTGTGAATTTGATATGATATTCACATTCGTATGGGCCGGATGGGAGGGAATTGCACATGATTCACGAGTTTTAAAAGAAGTTGCGTTCAACCCAAATTCTGGCTTTCCTTTCCCGCCACCAGGTTTTTAACCATTCTTCAATGTTCATTTCATACATTATTTGTTTTTTATATGATAGTTTTGATATTGATACAGATAAGTATTACCTTTGTGACGCTGCGTACACCAACACTCGTGGATTTATGACTCCTTACCGTGGTACGAGGTATTGGTTAGCCGATTTTCGACGACAACGTGCGTTAACTAAGGAAGAAAGATTCAATCATGCTCACGCACAACTCAGAAATGTCATTGAACGTGCATATGGTGTTCTAAAGGCGAGATTCCCAATCCTAAAGCAAATGGCTCCCTTTTCTTTTCCAATACAAAGAGACATAGTGATTGCTTGTTTCGCCGTCCATAATTTTATAAGGAAATGCAATATTTATGATCAGTTATTTATGGAGTATGATGAGAACACGATGTTTCATGAAATGCAAAGTGGGGAAAATGATGGCCTGATAGTTCATGACATAGAGTGGGGTTCACAAGGTATTGACTATATGAATTCTTTACGTGGCCAGATTGCTAATCAGTTGCTTTCAAATGCTTCATCAAATTAAAATTGTATGCAGAGTTGTGTTATTTGTATTTGGATTTCGTATGTTGTGTTATTTTGTATTTGGATTTTCGTATGTTTCCATGGATGTTAAAGGATTTATGTTTAATTTGGATTTTCTATGACGTTTTGTATTTTACTTTTACAATTTTTCATCAATTTGTACACTATTCAGAACTCTGGCCAAACAGATACATTCATTCAGCACATAATAGTTCAGAGGGGTAAAATAGTCATTCTGCACAGTCATTCAGAGATACAGCCAAACAGCTCTTATTGATTCAGCACTTACTGGTTCAGAGCCTCTTAACCATTCAGACCTCTTATTGATTCAGCACTTACTTGTTCAGCACTTGCCAAACAGCCCCTAAGACTATAGGTCGTTCTTAATCTACAATGACTTGAGCATGTTTTGTCAATCAAATAACTTGTCTAGGGGCTAGGGCTCTAACCCCTTTCTTGATCTAGAATTAAATACAGTTATTTTGACTTCAAATCTATAAGACTAGGGGGATGTGAAACAAAGCTTTAACACCGTGTTTCAGTTTAATAATAGAAGCAAAGGAAAGGAAGCGGAAAGAAAGGGAAACAACCTTGTGTTCCAGAGTTTCATTAAAGGGAGGAAGTGAAGAGAAGATGAAGGAAAATTCTCCCAAATAATCTTCCTTCCAAATTGGAAGGAAGCGGAAGGAAGAGAAAGGAAAATAAAATATAAAGTATATCATTTACCTTTTCAAAAAAGTATATCATTTACCATTTACCCCCTCATTTAACTTATATTAAAATCTTACAACGGTATAATTGTAAAACATGCGTTTCTTTTCTCTTCCTTTCAACTCGGGAACACATAAAGTCTTTAGATTCTTTTCTTTTCCTTTCAACTCTGGAACACGAAATAAAATTATATATTTTTATTTATTTTATCTTTTATTATCCCTTTCTCTTGTTTTTTTTTATTTAGTAAACTCGGGAACATAGCGTAAGGGCTCTAAAGTGTTACAAGAGAACCACGTAGATAGTGCCCACATTTAATTAAGGTGTTGTGAGATAAAGTTTCTCTAATCATTTTTCAATCATTTATAGTTTTTAATTTTCAATAAAGTGGGTTTTGCAATACAAAAATGGGTAGCGGCGCAACTTGTGACCCGTTTACCTACGTATCACTTGTAATTGGCTGTCTTTGGTTTAATATAAATCTAATTTAATTTAAATCTATTTCTAATTCATAAACATAAAAAAATACATAATTAAATAAAAAATGCTCATTTAAAATATAATAATATTAATAATTAAAATTAAAACGGGTTAAACATTGGTATTCCACCCGATATAGCTTCTCAATGTTCGCCACGACAGAACGTGAGCAAAATTTCGGTCGTTAAGGTATTGGTACTCTTGGCATGCCACATTAATCCTATCATCACCCGTTACCTCGTTGTTGTTCATCGCTCGGTTGAAGAGTACCTCAAATCTTATAGATGTTAGTCGGGTGACACTAAATTTTTGAATGAAGCTCATGAATCTTACGGTGATTTTCACCGACATGTTGACAAAATTATGCAAAAACGGTGTTCCAAAAATGACAATGATGGTTATGCCCCCGTTTTGCTCGACGAGAGCCACCCAACTTGTAGCGAATGTGGCAACCTCTTTTTTAGCCCAACTGTCTTGCAATTTGAAAAGTTAAGAAAAAAACATCTTTAGGTGTGTGTGCGCATATATTTATGATTTTAAATTTTTATTTTTTACCATTTTCAAATGGTCAAAATTCGAAGAGGGGGGGGAGGGTTTTCAAATTCATCTCGAGCATGTTTGGCACTCCATTTTCACCTTTTTGTAACTTTTCCAAGAAGTTGATAAGTTAACAAAATGTATTTGGCAACTCATAAGCCCTAAATGTTTTAACTTTTTATTTGTCTTTGATAAGTTGTTTTGAAAAAATAATAAAGTTGTGACTTTTTAAATTTGCTTATGGCTTATTGGGAAAATTACCCAACATGCCCTTATGACTTTTTAATGCTCATTATAACTTATGCCATTTTTAGCTATTTTACATGAATAAGCTAAATCAAACATTTTTTACAAAAAAACTGAAGAAACAAGTACCCAAGGGTCTAATCTTTTGGGGTCGAAACCCCGATCTAGACTATTCCAAAAGACTTGACTAGAACCACTTCAAAACATAACACCGTTAAGACTCGTCACAGGATTGGGGTTATCCGTGTGACCACCATCCAACGTGAGAATACGTATTCTTGCTTTTTAGCAGAGAATGTGGTAGAGAGAGATTGAGTATGCGCATGAATGAATCAGGGTTACCTGGTTGTCCTTTTATACTTATTAAGGGACCCTAAAGTTGAGCCTTGGCGGGTGTATTCGATTTACGATGGCCATATGTTATAAAGGAGATAAGGCCAACCTTTTGGAATTATCCATAAAAGGTGCTTATGTTGTTAGAAGTTTGGTAAAGAGATTGCCTTATCACATAAGTTTGTTACCATATTAGTTGCTTGCCGGTTCATGTGGACCGGGTTCATACGGGTTTTAGGTGTTGGCCGTTTCGGTTGGACTGGACCACACCTCGTCAACAACTTATTGATTTATTGGCTTTTCCTATCACATAAGTTAATCCAAACACTATTTTAAAAACTCATAAGCTAATAAGTCCTTTTAACAAAAAGTCCTTTTGAACTTAAATGAGCTTACCCAAACATGCCTTAACGCCCGTTAAGGGCTTGAGGGCACCATATGTAGCGCCTCTTTTAGCGGGGTGGGTCGATGTTGGAGACGCCACCCATCTGTGGTTGGGTGCGTCACCCCACACCCTAACCTAATTGACATTTATCTATTTCTTTATAAGTAATCGGTTATAAATAGGTTTTTCTACCTTGTTTTTTTTTTCCTTATTGGGAAAATCTTGTTTGATTAATTGATTTAGTTCAACCACAAATGATTGAAAATCCCACAAATTCAAATGCATACTATTAATTTTTCATTACTTTTGGTTTTGGTCTTCCTAATTTTCCTTCTACCTTCTTTCATAGTTTTATGCTTGACTTTGACTTTTCTTCAAACTTTCCTCATGTCTAAGATTAGCTATTTTCTTATTTTATGTATTTTCATTTATGAATTTACAGAGGATGTCATCTTCTCATTTAATTGTACCAAAAATTTATCAATCAAATAACATATTTCATACTAGATTATACCCTGGGAGCGTCCTGGGTTGAGAAATTTAATATGATACATCAATTTTACATATGAAATAGACTGATGTATAACTCTAATATTAATATCTAACCTAAAACAAATTAACAATGTACAACTCCAATGCTAACACCTAACCTAGAAGAATATATAACTTTAATGTAACTCTAATATTAACACATATCCTAAAGACTAAACAAATGTACAACTCTAACATACTAATATTGATAACTAACTTAAAACAACATATAACTCTATTAACCTATTCGGCTCTGGTTGAAAAAAAAATTCATATTTACTGATTTAAACATAATTAGTGACTTGTCTATACATGATTAATGATTTACCTGAACACTTTGTGTTTTTTTTTCCTGTATGAACAAAACCCCACAAAAAAATTTCTCTGTTTTTTATATAGCACTATGGTATTCGTTGGAAAGATAATAAAATGCTCGTTAATTTGGTGTAATTTTTTTCTTTAAAAAATCTCGTATATTAAAGATATTAATGTTTAAAAATTATGGGAGGAAACATGAGGGTGAAAAATCCAATTTTGTTTTTTAAAATATTTTTTTTCCTAAAATATCTCAATGCCACATGGGATGACACATGGCACACTCAAAGAAGAGAATGTATCTTTAAGTGCCATGTCATTAAAATGACTTTGGTTTATTATATGTATAGATTCTCTCTACACTTCTTGTACCAAAACAACTTTGCCATTTTGAGTCGTTGGCGTTTAGAAACCGAGCAGCCCTCCCGCTGCAGCGCTCAAACAAATAAATAAAACCAAATAGAAAATCGATTCCGCTAGATTTCTATATATACAATGGTGAATCCAATAAAAAAATGAAAAAAACATATATTCAACAAATGAAGTGCTTGCCACACTACTCTCAGGTCTAAACAGGTCTGATCTATGGCAAATTAAACTGAACAAAGTCATACAGTAATTATGAACAAAGTTACACCAAGAAAATACACAGACAACAATCACCAAATGGTTCAAGTCTTGATCGCGTCAAAGCCGAAGGTACCCGCCTCGTTGTTCTTCTGGCATGGTTCTTTTAAGGAAAGATCGCCGGTTAAGAGACAAGCTTCGTTTCAAATTTCTTTGTCTTCTCCAAGCAGTTATTCGGCTGTAAAGAAATGGAAACAGGAAACATAAAAGCACGAGACCTAGCGTTGCCAAACAAACAATCATCACGTTTCTGAAACCGTCTGCTAGCGCTGGATCTCTTTGTCCCGTCCAAGGAACACCTCCCACATTCATCCCGAAAACTGCCAGCATTGTTTTATCATCAAAAGTCAAATCAAGATTTAACATAACATGGATTGGTCAAAACTCAAAAGTCAAAACTAGTTGTTTTAGCACATGTCAGGTTGGGTTGACCCCATAGTTGTCAAAGGCGTAAAGCGCACTCAAGGCGCTTTGGTACTGCCTCTCGCCTAGGCGAGAAGCGCAAATAAAGCGTGGGCCTGAGAAAAAAACAGCGCAAATTAAAAAAAAGGGTAAAACACCAAAAACACTAAAAAATAACAACTTTAAGCAATAAAGATCAATATAATAAAGTAGCACCAAGATTAAAAACCACGAAAATATCAAAATAACAAGATGTTCAGGCTTGAAAACCAAAAAAAAAGTTCAAAATGTAAAAAATAATAAAACTTCTCTGCTGAATAATGATTCTCTGCTGTGTTTGTGACTTTGATTGTACATAGGGCATAGGGTTAGAGGTTGTTTATATAGATTAGAATGCATAACCAAAAATAGAAGATATGATTAGGCAATAAAATGGTAAAGGATATTAATAGTTTTAAAAAATCAGCTATAAAATGGTAAAGGATAAAAGTTTTTTTTTTTTTTAAATCATTGCTTAATTTAGCTAGGTGGGGAAAGCGACCCAGGGTCGCTTCTAGGAATTCTGTCGCCTAGGCGCCCTGGGCGACCGCTTTTAACAACTGTGGTTGACCCACAAACATAGTTGACCTAGTTGACCTGTTTCACTTTTAGCTAATATCTTTTAGTTCGACCCGCTATCAACAAGCAATAACCCAACTATCCATAATTACCGACAGGCTAGCTTTGACTTTGGAGGTCAAAGGTATTCCTTCTCAATCCAGGATCTACATATATCTATCTATCAAGTTTTACAATACATGTTTTGCCTTCAAATCTATCAGTGGTGAAAGTTTAACATGGAGATAAAACATTTGTAGAAACTCTATACAATACTCTTAAGATCAAAGCGCAAAACGAGTTAATTTGACCTAAAAAAGTCAAAGTGATAGAAGCTAACCTCCTGTGATGATGGAAAGAGGAAGAAATATGATGGAGAGAAACGATAGGTAGTAGAGTTTTCGATTGATTTGCTCAGCCTGCCAGCTGTCAAGACCAGCCTGAACAGCAGTGACCCGATTGGAGATAAAACCGACATTATCCTTTAACCTTTTCAACCTCCGGATCAACTCTTCCAACGAATTTACGTCTTCACTTGCAAACCAATCCTTTGAGGCACATTTCTCCTTCACGCGTGGAAACACTTGTTCTCCATGCGTAATCACCTGCATTCATGAACGCGCGTCAAACCACAAGACATTGAAAACCATCTGCGCAATCATAACATTTCATAAAAAGTTAAAAGATTTATCACCTGCAAAAGCCTTTGCAAGTCTAGATGCATTTTAGGAAATCTTCTATCATCAAGCATTTGTTTTTTCAATGAAAATCCACCTATAAACATAACATTTATGATATAAAGATAATATTCGTCTCAACCAACAATCATCCAAACTTTAAGATCATCAATAGTAACATACAAACAAAGAAAAGTACTCAGTATAATCTCACTCATAGCAGGTCTATTCGTAGGGTCTGGGAGGGTGTGACAACAGTAACAAAAAAAAGTTAAAAAGGTTTACCTTTATCCAAATCAACTTCAACCGAGTCAAGCTCAATCTCAAGCTTAGTAACAACATCCTCAAGATGATCGACATGCGTATCAACAATATGAACAACCAAATTAGAAACCGACTTAGGAACAGGATTATCCGCCTCCTCAGAATGATTCATCGTCAACAAGAAATCAAGAACATGTTCCTTAATCACAAACCCATCTTTCTCCCGGGCCCCACTACGCTTACCACCCGGGCTCTCCACACTCGGTATCTCAGACAACAAAGACTGACCCATTGGAGAAAACCCCAACCTAGGCACCCGACCCAACGACACAGTAATCACCGAATTCTCAGTAACCCGAGCAGCCAACCTAAACGTAAACTTACTAGCAGGCGGTCCAGGCGAATTAACCCGAAACACAAGTGCCCCATCAACATGCCCACAATAAGGGCCATTACTAATCAATGATAAGATATCTTGCAGCTTCAATGGTGGACATAACACATCAATCAAATATTGTGCAGATTGTGAAAGCTTTTGGTTTCCTTTCGGGATTTCGACATGGTACCAACAGAATTCTTTCCCATTTCCCTCTTTCAAATCCCATTCCTTGTTATAGTAATCACCTAACCCATCAAATATATATGCTTTTAATCTAACTAAACCCGGATACCGGGTTCGAAAAGGACTCACCTGATTATTATTATTATTATGGTTATGAAGTCTTGAAGATGATGATGATGATTCAGCCTCCAATTCATCTCCTTCTATATCCATGCTTCCCTCTCTTTTACCCATATCAGAATTTGTCTAATTAATATGGATCAAACACAAATTCAGCAAAAGGGTAATCAAATTAAACCCTGAAGATCAACAATTGATATTGAATAATAAAGAAAACAGAGTAGATAAATAATTAAAGAAAAAGAAAATGGATCAAGATTAAAGTCAAATGGTTGGTAACCAGTTGGGGAGGTTCGATGAAGGTTCGTGTTGTTAATATTTGAATTATTATAGTCGTCCGTCCAATTAGGATAAAGATTTTGCGTTTGAAAGAAATGTATGATATTTCTAATTATGGAGAGGTTTATAAGATTTGTTGGTCTATTTTGTTTGACTCTTGTTGCATTGAATTGAATTGAATTGAATTGAATTGAATGAAGGTAGAGTTGTAATATTGTAAGTTAGAAACTTGTCAATTATAGGAACTAATAATTACTACTTTTTAATTTCCAAAAAAAAAAAAATAATTACTACTTTTTAGACTATCAGAAGGACAAAAGGTTGCAGTGGGGCCGTGTGATAAAAGGTTCCCAACTAAAATAAAGGGAAAATTTTATAGGGTTGTAGTGAGAGCTGCTATGTTATATGTGACAGATTGTTGGGTCATCAAGAAGACACAAGCTCGCAAGATGGAGGTAGCAGAAATGAGGATGCTAAGGTGGATGTGCGGGCACACTAGGGTAGACAGAATAAGAAATGAGGTTATCAGGGAAATGTTAGGGGTAGCTAGTATATCAGATAAGATAAAGGGGGAAGATTAAGATGGTTTGGGCATGTGAAGAGGAGGCAAATAACGGCCCCAGTTAGAATAGTGGAAACCCTCACTGTAGAGGGAAATAGGTGTAGATGTAGACCTAAATTGACGTGGGATGAGCAGATTAGGTATGATTTAGTTGAGATGCACCTCTCAGAGGACATGGCCAAGGATAGGGGTTCGTGGAGGCAAAAGATTAAGGTCAAGGATTATTAGGGAGGGTTTGCTTGTATCTTAGCGTGGTTAGGAGCTTAGACTGTTTCTTACACTAGTAGGAGGTCTGTAAGGGTTCTGGGTGTTTATGGATGTTTATGGGTTTAGTTGTTTTTATGATGGCTTATATACCTTTGTTTTAATACGTGATGTTTTCATTGTGTCTCTAAATTCAGTAACTCTTTATTATTGTTAGTGTTGTATGCGTGTAAATTGTATGTTGTGGAGCCGATGGTCTCTCTCGAATCAGCCTCTCTATCCGCAAGGATAGGGGTAAGGTTTGCCTACATCCCACCCTCCCCAGACCCTACTCATAGCTTTGCTAAGTGTGGGATTTACTGGGTAAGGTTGCTGTTGCTGTTGTTGTTGTTGTAGACTATCAATAGGACACCCGTAGTGGATGTGGCATTTCACGTCTCAATTCGAGCCCCTACACCGCCCCCTAGGGCGCGAATAGGCTTCAAATTCTTTTGGCATGAAATTTTTAACGGGGCATTGGAAAAAACTTGAAACCACTACACTCCTTGTTAATTCAAGCCATTTTCAAGCCTCATGTAAGACCTACATGACAGATGTCACAAAATGTTCAAGGGAGGGGCTTGAAATTAACCCGCCATTACACATTGTCTAATAGTTAATGTTCTTTAAGAGACATTTTTCGTCACATCAGTATCATAACGTTTATTTAAAAAATGTGTAATGATTAACGCCCTTTAATGCTATTTTAATCATTACTTTCCATATTTTTTTCTTCTCATTGGTCATTATAACGGAAACGTCACTCCCTCTTCATGCCCTTATAACGCCTATAGGGGCGGTGTTGGAGACGTTATTAAACTAATTCATGTCTATATAATGTCCATTACGCATGATCTTAAGAACCAATTACGTTTTATTAGTGAGAGAGGGAGAGGATGGGACTAGTTTGGGATTCTTTGAAATCATAATAGGTGTTACCGTTTTTTTATTTGGAAGGGTGCTTAAAGTATATAAACTTTATCAAACTCAGACTTTCTGGTTTTCAAGCATGCGTGTTACCACTAGATCTAACCTTTTTAACTTATAAAAAAATGACTTCAACTTTTTGTAATTTCCTAGCTCACGTGGATGGTGGGTTGTAGAATCTTTTGACACGTGGATGGTGGGTTGTAGAATCTTTTGAAAGTTTTTATGAGTTGATTACAAATAGTCTCATTTGTTTAGTGATAATAAGAATAGTATGTTTTTTTTAATGGCTAAATCTTACTCCCTTTAATTTCTCCTAAAATACATCTATTTTGCTTTTTGTAAGGCCCGAACTCTAGCCTATGTTAAAAAATATCAACACCCATACCACCACACTACACGGGGTGTGGGACTAATAAGAATATTATGTACTAGATTTTTTTTTAGTAACAAAGTTTGGGTCTTGTGATTTCTACGAGTTTAGAGTTTAAAATTAATTTTCGTTAAATTTTTTGTTAAGTTTGAATAAAATGATAAAAATACCCTTAGAGGGACCATTTATGTAATACAATTTTCTTTCTTGAAATTCTAACACAGTGGTCACCGCTCCCTTTACTTCTACATAGAGCTATTACCGATTGTCGTTACCTGCATCTCCACACCTCCAGCCCCCTTTCACCATCACCCTCTTCATTGGAGCACAAAACACCAGTATCCACCATTCTATTTTGTAACGAGTTTAAGGTGGTTAAGACAATGATCAGGTGTTGGTAGCTGGCAAGGGTGTTTGCCAGGAAAACGGGATAGGAGGATGTGGTGGTAGTAGTGAGCGGCGACGCTGATGGTGGTGAGAAATATTGGTTTTTCAAACTTTTGTTTTTAAGTAAATTGTAGAAATGACCCATCTAATTAAAATCGAGTTAAATAAATAGACTCTCTGATTATATAAGGGCATTTTGGTCATTTAACACAAATTTAACAAAAAAATTAGTGCAAGTTAGCCTTAGACCATCAACTCGTAACAAAATTTAAACTACAAGTGCCAAACTCGCTACTAAAAAAAGTTAGTATCTAAATTTGTTACCCTTACTAAATCACATAGACTATTTGTGTAATTAACTCAATATTTTTTTGGTTAACTTTATGAAATTAAAAGAATATATGAAAAAAAAAAGTCTCAATAAGGTTGATAGGCTATTGATGTGACGCCCAGGAAAATCCCACATCGGTCGTAGCTAGGAGAGATCCTTAGTTCATAAGTAATATTCTGCCTCTTAAATCACCAACGCGTTTTGGGGTTTAATGTTAGTGGATGAGAGGAGAACTCCATAGTTAAACGTGCTCAGCTGGGAGCAGTATCAGGATGGGTGACCTTCTGGGAAGTCTCCACCGGAGCAACCAAAAACAAATCCATGAGCTCTGGATGGGCAACCCAACGGGGCAAAGCAGACAATATTGGTGGTGCGACAGGCCGAATGTTACAATTGACAAAGCCAAAGATTTTATAAACACCTAGGGGCAACCAAAAACAAATCCGTGAGCTCTGGATGGACAACCCAACGTGGTAAAGCGGACAATATTGGTGGTGAGAGAGGCCGAATGTTACAATTGACAAAACCAAAAATTTTATAAACACCTAGGTTTATACGTCTTGGGCTCTACTCCCACAAATGACATGATTAAAGAAATTCTTTAATCTAAAAAAAACTTGAAAAAACTGGCATGTTACTACATGATTCGGATATTTCAAAAGTTATGACGTACGGTTTTTACTTATTAATAAGTTATTATATAAACCATTCATGTTATTTGCACTTAAAATTATATCATGTTTCTAAGTAAACGTTACTCTATAAATTATTTATTCGAAAATGATTAATTACTTATATATAAACATAATGGATGTTTAATATAAAGCTAATTTTTGTTAAAGACATACGAAAACCATATAAACACTTATAGTTATCGTTTTAAACGTGATATCAGCCGACTCTCTCTCTCTCTCTCTCTCTCCTCTCTCTTTATATGTATATATATACACACGTGCGTGGCTAACTATATGTTACTTAGAGCATCTCCAACCAACAGATGAGCTTGGTAGAGCAAACACATCAAAGGGACTTGGACCACCTTTGGAGGGAGTGAACTTTTGGCGTCCGGTTTGGTTGAGTGGGAACCACATACTCACATTCAATAAAATATAATTTGTTTTCTTGTGTGAAAGTAGGTGTGATGTGGATATTTGTAATGATTTATCATTGAAAGAAAAAAATAGGTTTGGAATGATGTGACGGATGGACAAAGTTTCTTGTGGGGAGAAGGATCCAATAAAAAATGTCATTGGCTTTCACAGAGCAAAGTAACAAAACCAAAAAGAAAGGATGTTTGGGGGTAAAAAGGCCGAAACAAATGAATATAACACTCTTTTCCAAATGGCTGTGAAGGATATAAAAGGAAGAATGAGCACTGTAGTAAAAATGCATTAAGTCACACAATATTGATAGTCGGGATTTGGGGAGTCGCCAAGAAAACAATCACCGCAGTCAGGACTGCGGTCCAAAATAGCAAAAGCAGCGAATGAATTCGGAGAAGAGGGCATGGAGATCAGAAAGTTATTTAAAAGTGAAGTAGGGAATGGTAACAAATCAAGATTCCGGCAAGTATGTATGGTTATATAGAAAGATACACAGGTTGTTAAGACTTCTAACAGAGCAGTTGAAGGTTTGAATGGGCAAAGATGGATGCCATGGAATTGAAAACAAAGTCAATCTCTCAGATATATGCAAGCTGGTGAAATGAAAGAAATAGAATCTATGGTGCTAAATTTTAACTACTCGGATTCAGAGGACAGTTGGCGTTGGACACTAGAGGCATCAGGTTTGTTCACTGTTTTGTCCGTTAGCAGTAAATTGCAGTTGCAGACTGCATATCCGGACGTTGGTTACTTGGGTAAAATGGGTGCCTCATAAAGAGCCGTGCTTCATGGGTGCCTCCGAGAAAACTAAACAACTATCACCAAATCATAATCTTATGATTCATATCATTGAAAAGGGTCTCACCTGTCGCAGATGGCTTCACGCATATTAATAGCATGCTTAGCGAGTAAAACACGAAATATTTAGTGTTGATAGATTGTTAGCTCCAATGGGGGTTAGAAAAGTGGTTACAGTTTCACTTTTGTATGAATAATGTCATAATGATTCTCCTATTATTAGCCTAGATAGTTTGTTAATTGAAAATTATTAACTCATGAGATACCCAATTGATGCTTTAAGAAATGTATTATGAGCGTGACGGAGCCAAAAGTATTGTGTTAGAGCATCTCCAATGGGAAACCCAATAAACAACCCTAAACATCACGTCAGCATGCCACGTCATTTTAAACCATTTCAAACCAAACCACACTTTTTTCCTCCAACCCCAAACCATTACAAGCCTCCACCTCATCACCTACTTCCATTTTATTTAATTTATACCCTACTTACAAAAAAAAAAAAAAAAAAAAAAAAAAAAAAAAAAAAAACAAACCTTTTTTATTTATTAATAACTAAAGTACAAATGAGGACCCCACCTTCTATCCAACAAACCGGTCCATCCCAACGGACGGACTTAACTTGGTCCACCACCTCCAATGGCATAAACCCAATCCATCGCTCCGTCCGTTTGTTTTCAAACCATCATAAACCTCCCATTGGAGGTGCTCTTAGAGCAACAGTTGCATGCTTCATAGATGCGCACGGTACTCTTGTTTTTTAGTTTTATGTAATATAACAAGTCTTCTCCCTTAAATTTGCAAAGCGAGCCGAATTTACTGTCGCAAGGCACGGGTTCTTCTTATTAGTTCCATTAAGTTTTAAAATTTATCAACTTCATCTAGGGGGAAAACATTTACTTATTGGCCAATAAATGTGTGTATTTTAAGCATTAGGTAAGTAGCAGAATAGATAGAGATTGGTAACCTAACTATTGTGGAAAATAATTAATGTATCATGAATTAGTAATCATGTATACTTAGCATATCATGGTGTTTACTTGTGGTTGTAAATGAAGAACAATTAAATTTTCTAGTCCATATATAGTTAAAGAGTGGTACCCGCACGATACTAAACCTTATAAACTCTAATATATAGGTTAAGTAGAAGGACGAAAGGGGTATTTTCACTTTCATTTTAAGACGTTAAACTCCTTTAAGTGTCTTAAAATCGTGGTAAAATTACCTTTTCGTCTCAATGAGTTGTATTTTAAGTTAGTATAGAAGATAAATAGAATTAAAAACCAAAATAAAAATAGCATTTTATATGAATAGTTTCTAATGTGTAAAGATTGATTTAACTAAAATCTAATAAAAAAACTCCTAACAACAAGAGTAAATACAGATGAATAAATGAGTACACAAATATCCTTTAGTTACACTGAGAAAATGTACCTGAAATCCACTGATTGTATTCATCCATTCTAATTATAAATGAGCTTGAAGAAGGGGAACCTCCTCCACCGTATGCCTATGTATATGAGAGAGTCAAACAAATTGGTGTGCACGGTTCAGTTGGATTTAAGTAAAGTTTCGGTTACTGGAAATGTAAAACCGATCGTTTCAGTTAATTTTTGGTTTCAGTTATCAGTTATCAGTTCCGGTTACTAAAAATATATGGGTCAACCGACCACAGGGTGAATTCAACAATGTTCAATACAAAAATGAGCTTTTACAAAAAAAAAAAAAAATATCTAAACAAATTTAATTCATATTTGGCACTTATAACGAAATTCTGGATTTCCTCCCTTAAACAATATTAATCTTTTAAAAAACATACAATAAGCGGTTCGGTTATCTCTCAGTTTGGTCACTTGGTTTGCAAGTGAATGCAACCAAAACCGAACATTTATAGTTGGTTATAAAAAAAATAAAGACCAAACCATCAGTTTTCCATATTGTTCAGTTAATTCAGTTGTTTTTTCGGTTATTGTTCTACTCACTCCTAAACATATATGATTAATGTATTTGAAAAAACCAAACAAATATAAGTAACTAGCAATTTTACCCGCCGCGCGTTGCGGCGGCGCGCGACGGATTGAACCGTGAAACAAACATTGCCGGTGCAACCGATAATAAAACAAAATAAATATAGGGGGACTGAAGTTGCAATTAATGTTTCGTTGCAATTAGCTGAAACATGAGGGACTGGCAATGGAAAGTAGGGGGACTAAACTTGCAATTAACTGAAATATAAAATAGGAGGACTGAAGTTGCAAATAGCTTAAAGTTGAGGGGTGGGAGAGGAAGTGTCAGCCGACACTCTTCTTTAGTATAGATAAAATAGAAAAATAATAACACTGAGATATTGGAGATGGAAATAAAACCAGTTCAACATGCATACCTTTGCAATTGCAGATGTATCAGTACAACTATCTGAACTTCTTAAGCACATTTTGAGATTTTTCCCTTGCATGTAAATAACTGCGCCAATAGGCCTGATATTACATATCATACATGCCATGTCACCACCCGATTTAATGCAAAAAATCATAGTCAGGACAAAAATTGATAATGATGGGAATTAATATGTGAAACATATATTGTCAGTTTTAAGACTTGAACAGAAAATGGAAATACCTCAAACCAGCTGCTTTACTCTTCATGCTGAGTTCCTTGGCAACTATATCACTTAAATTCGAATTCCCGTCGATTCTAACCCCCTGAAAAATAACATCAAATCATCCATCCTAACACCAACATTGTGAATAATTAGATTACAGGGACCATAAGTAATGAACAAAATCGTGTCAACGGGTTGGATCATGTGACAAACTGCGTGATAATGGGTTTGCTCCAACCCTCATGCCCGAATTCCATCATCTGGTGCCCCAATTTTGAATAACAGTTTCCCGACAATTTTTAGCAGTTTTAGTTCATTTCCTTTTGATTGTAAAACAAATATACATCTTCGCTTTCCGTAATTTATGTGTATTAATTAGAAAGTTAATTTTATTATTATGCAGTCAATTTGGTTTTCCAAAATTTGACCCAAACTGCCAAATTTAGACTTATAGTGTAGGCATTCAATATTATTACCGATTTTCTCTTAAAGAGTTTTCTCTTTTATAAATGAAGAAAAACATACCAGACATTCTCCATATAAGCCTCTGCCCAGCCTAACTTTAAACACCTTTTCAAGAAGCTTAGTTGCTAAACTCTGCTGGCTAGCCATGTAAGCACTTCCATGTGCAACCAAGTTCGCGACACTAATTTGCATTAACTGTTTACAAATACGACTTGAGCTAAGTTAAGTTTACAACCATATAATAAACGCTCAAAACCATAATAAATAATTATTCAGGGTGTTAGTTTATGGAGAGCATTAAACCTGTTCAAACAAGTGTGGATTTGTGACGCAATTCAACTTTGAACGCCAATTAGATAAACCGATATTGAATTCTTTAATATCAGGCAAGGTCCATAGCCGAAGGTCTCCGTCCTCAATGTACTTAAGGACTGTTTCTACTCTTTCTTGATCTTCGGTTTTCAACAGACTGGCAGGCCCCTGTTTACAAAAATATGTAAACTTGCAAACTAAGATTTATGAAATAACAATCAAATGCCTGATTTACTTACATTATCGCGCTTCATTTCTGATAGCTTGGCACCGAAATAGTCATATGCAGCAGAAGAACTGTTCTTCTCCAAATTGACTTGAAGTGAGAGATTGCTATTACCGTCCTCATATAGATGGATTTCAGAAAGTGTGGTTTTCCGGTGATCGAATCCTATCACCCTAAATGTTATAACAATCAATGAAAGAATTATGTGATTTAAACAAAAACAAATTAAGAAACAAAACTGCATACTGGCATGATGTTCTTCGTGAAAGCTCAGCTGCAAATCTTTTGGGGCCAAGAAAATCAAGAAAATAACATTTCTCAAGTCCATCAATACACAAATCTTCAACCCTGATTAACATATCAAAATCAAAAAGTATATTTTTTGCAACCGAAAATTGTAAGTTTCAGCATGAAAATGTTGGACTGAGTTACCTGAAAGGTTCGACGGATGAGAAAGGCAAGATGAGGCATGGAAGATTGAGGTGACGGTGAAAGAGGTGAGCAAATAAGGCTGAGAAAGCTCCGGAAAACGAAGGGTAATTGTAGAGAACAACGTTCTGTGTTTGTTCTTCGCGAGCTTTGGTTAGTGATTCCAATGCGGCATTTGATCGGAAACCTTGCAGGCGTGATGATGCTCTTGCTCGAAAGCGAGAGGTTGCGCTCTTGCTTATGAGCGAGATCGACTTATTCAAGTGCAGCATCTCAATTGAGAATCTTGATATTGATTCTTATGCAAGGATTGTACATCATAACACTACAGAGTTCAAACCATAGATTTTTTCCTAAAACATCAAAATGAGTAATGTTGTTGGTTAAGTTAAATTTTGTTAGAGCATTCACATATCCCATTCCCTATCCCTAAATCCAACTCTCATTTTTTTTCCTTAATTATTATTTTTGGGTTAATCACAATTGGGTTAACCCAACAGGGATGAAAACAAGTGTATGGGATAATAGCGGGATTTAGATCAACTAAAAAGTTACAATAGCATATCATACCAATAAAAAAAAAAAAAACAAAACGCAGAGGATATTTGTACATGCTTAGTTTTAAAGCGCACAAAAGCAAGGAGGTCAAAAATCGAGGTGCGAAGCGCAAAAGAGGTGGGCTTTTCATACCCCAGGCGCAAGGTACTTATATGATTTTTTTTTATACATATCCCATGGTTTTTTAGCTTTCCCTACCCAAAATATAGCTATAAATAAGGTTTTTATATGATTTTACCTAGATTTACAAGCCAAAAAACCCAATGTACGACTTGTTGTTTCTGCATAAAACTCCTAGGGTACAAGAGGCGTGCGCCTCAGGCCCAAAATACCCAGAAAATTTCTAAAACAGTGCGCCTTCTTTACGCCTCATGTATTTTGTCAAAGCGCTGAGCGAGAAAGCATCAATGGTGGAGCTTTGTTGCACCTCACGCCTAGGCGCCCCTTTTAAAACCAAGTGTTCATGATACGTGGATTTATGAGGATTCAGATCAACTAAAAAGTTACAATAAACCAACAAAAACAATTTGTGTTTATAAATTATACATTATATATGCAACAAAAACCCAAACTTTATGATGCTTGTTTCCATCATGGATACATCGGGTGGGTACGATAAAGCAATCAGTAGCTAGCTAATTCCACATCAGCTATGATCAAGGTACCCCAAAGAATCTTTTCGACATGCATTTCAAACCCATAAAAATTGTTTCTTTATTGCGAGATTATTAATATGCGCATCAGTTTTACAAAAGGAGGGGTCATGTCATATTGTGTGCACAAACAAACATTTGTCTGCATCATGGGCAGAGGATATAAGGGGCCAGGGGGTGACCTCCTCACATGACTTTCCCTATGTGTTTGTTCAAGTTCCGCCACTGGACTTTGCATACATCACCATAACATAAATATGCTTGGCATACCGAAAGTAAGCGAGACGTTATTGTAATTGTTGTTCTTATTGTAAATTAGACATATAAATAATAACATCTAAGGAAAATATAGGCGAGGTAACGACTTCAATTTACAGACAATACAATGGTAGAAAAGGGAGTAGATTAAATGAAACACAACAAAACCTAATATTGATGAGTAGATTAACTAAGCAGCATGTCAAAAACACAAGCATTTTATCAAACAGGTGGTGGGCATACATTTTTTTTAAGTAATAAGTTGTGTTAGTTTGGATTAAGGATTGAAAAGGGAGTAGCGAAACAAAAGGAAAGGAGAAATTAAAAGGTTACCTTGTGAACAAATGATTAACGTCACTCAGATTCTTTAAACCGATTGAAGCAAATGTGTGTGTGTTTAAGTGTTCGTAGCAGTGCTGATTTTGTATTCACTGGATGATGAGTCAGCAAGTTTTTCTTTGTTTTGATGATTTTGTATATTTTTTGTTCTTTAAATTACACGAGTCTTAAAACAATACGATACTGTTGGATATAAAGTATGTCCGATGTAATTAAAAGTCGAGATCAACGTAACCCGACCCGGTACGATCTGAAGAGTTACACGCTGGTACACGAATCAGATAAGTTCACACGTTGGTGGATTATTATTTATGAAATAATAATTGTTTTAGTCTTGAGGGACTTAATATTAATAAGATTAATATTAAGGAGTATTAAGATATTTAGCAAGGGGGTTTATTGCAAGTTGTTGTCTTATAAAAGGACGGTTAAGAGGTAAACCCTAATCACACTTTTATCAAAACAAAACACTTCTTGCCTCCTTCCCAAGAAGTTGCGGTCGCCACCCAAGGAAAGAGGGCCGCCGCCGCCTTCTTCTTTTGTTCGGCCATCAACCACCACAAGCCACCACCTTCTTCTTGCAAGTGTTGCTTCCTGGTTGGTTCGTGGACGGTGTGAACTTCCTACTAGCGAGGATTCGTTGTAACCCGCGTGTTACAATTCCGGTGTAGTCGTCAAAGGTTGATTATTAAACTCCCTATGGTTGTTTTATTATTTATTTGTTTATACGCGTTTAACTGAGATTCTGATTGGGAATATTTTATTAATCGGATTAATAAAATTAACTAACAATATATATATATTAATCGGCCACAATTATATATTGTATATAATCGATTTTATAAAAATATTAACCGCTTCCGCTGTGTATACGATACCATGATTCCCAACAGTGGTATCAGAGCCACGGTTACGTACGTATAGATGGTAAAGTTATAATTTTGATCTATGTTTTATTTGTCAATTTTTTTTTTTTTTTTTTTTTTGACAAAAGATCAAAAGCTTTTTGTTGTTCATGGATTGTGATGTGAATCGAGCCCTAGGTATTTTGACCCTTGTCATGGTTGTGTTTGTGGTGTTTTATTTTTTTTATTGATTTGTATTTTTTATTACGGATATTGGATCCGGTGTAATAGATAGGATTAGAATAGATTTGTTTTATTTGTATTTCAAATTTATTTGTAATCCTACAAGTACAAGATCAAGACAAAGATAAAAAGGCGAACAGGTTCCATGAAGATAGAGATCTCGGGTCAAGTGGGAGCTATATCAAAATAGTTTTGAAACCCTTTTGACTAGTTCGTTTCGTTTCTGGCTAAAACGAAACGGACGATCTATTAGGGGCTCGATTCGTTCAATTTTATTATTATGTTTTGTGGTTGTGGTTTATTTATTGTAAATAATTTAGATAACCCAAAATAAATAAAATTTTCACAATCATGGCAACGGTTTTATTAAAACAAGTTTTATAAAACCGAAAAGCATATTTAATAAAAGGAGTTTTATTAATATTAAAACAAGTGCATTCGCGATAATACGACCAACGTAGTTTAAATAGGGTATTTAAAACTATACCGTGTCGAGTGTTGAAAGGAGGTTCAATTATCACGAATAATATAAAATTGGATTTTATAAACTGTTGTGTGACTCACATCATGCTAACGAGTCATTCAATATATTTATGGTAAATATTAAAATTAAATCCTAATTTTAAATTGATGTTTCATGCCACCCTTAACGAGTTAACACTCCATTCTATATCGGACCCAAATGTTAGTGCTGACCCTGCATCTGGGCGTTGATCATGAGTGAAGGTAAACATCGCGGTTCCTGTGTAACATAGGCCGGTGTTACAGTTAACAGTAAAGGACCAAACATCGCTTGTTTGACAAGTTGGCATAGTTGGGGTTAAACATACATCGCTTTTAGCGATAACCCCAAAAGGAGAGTTGTGTAGTGGACACAATTAACAATCGTTGTTTACCTACCTAATCGTGCCAGTGGACAGTGCTAAGCCAGTTCATTGTGTATTGATGAATCGGGATCTCATCCTAATTAATTTTGCTTTTGGGTCATAAGATAAATTAGGATATTTAAAACATAAAATACTAATAAATTAGATTTTGAACTTTGTAGATGTCAACTGAAAACAATTCCGTCTCCCAATTCTCTCTCAAGTCCATCTTAGAGAAGGACAAACTTAACTACTCCAACTTCATGGACTGGCACCGCAACTTGAAAATTGTTCTCAAGGCGGAGAACAAGTTGTATGTTCTAGAAACGCCAGTTAGCACTCGTGTGCTAAAAATGAAGGCATATCTTGATCACTTGGCTCGTCTGAAATACCCCTTGAGCGATGAGTTAGCTGGGGATATTATCCTAAACTCATTGCCCAAGTCATATGACCAGTTCCTTATGAACTACAATATGAACGGGATGGAAAAGACACTTGCAGAACTGCATCAGATGCTCAAAACTGCTGAGATGAACATACCTAGCAAGACTGCACCAGTGCTAGTGATCAAGGAGGGACAAGTTAAGAAACCTAACACCAAGAAAATGGGCAATCAGGGCAAAGGGAAGGGCAAAGTCAAATCTGTTGCCAATAAGAAACCTCGAAAAGATGCCAAGTGTTTTCATTGTGATGAAACTGGGCACTGGAAGAGGAACTGTGCTAAGTATTTAGCTAAGCTGAAGCAAGCTAAGGCTTCAGGAGGAGAGTCCTCAAGTATATATGTTATTGAAATCTTTGCTTTTCCTAGCAAAACATGGGTGTTTGACACAGGATGTGGTTTCCACATTTGTAATGTTTTGCAAGGACTAAGGAAGATTAGAAAGCTGAAACAAGGCGACTTGGAGGTCCATGTTGGCAATGGACAAAGAGTTGTTGTGAAGGCTATAGGAGAATGTGTTCTCTTACTTCCTTCTGGTTTAGAACTTGTTTTGAACAATGTTTATTACATTCCTAGTGTGACTAGAAATATTGTTTCAGTTTCGGCTTTGCGAGGACAAGGTTTTAATTATCGTTTCAATGGGGAATTTATTTCTGCTTATTTTAACGATGTATTTTACTTTGATGCAAAACCCAACAATGGGATCTATGAGATAGAAATCCAAAACAATAACATATTATGCAATATCTCCCATAAACGTAATAAGTTGGACTTTAATGATACGTATATGTGGCATTGTAGACTTGGTCACATAAGTGAGAATCGTGTTAAACAACTCAAAACCGCAGGAATCCTGGATTCCAAGGGTTCAGAGTCGTTTGGAAAATGCGAATCATGCTTAAGTGGAAAGTTAACGAAAGCACCTTTTTCAAATGTTGGAGAAAAAGCTAATGATCTGTTAGGACTTGTACATACAGATGTATGTGGTCCATTCAGAACAATGTCAAGACATGGAGAAAGATACTTTGTTACATTTACTGATGATTTCAGTAGATATGGTTATGTTTATCTTATGAAGCATAAACATGAAACTCTTGAAAAGTTCAAGGAGTACCAAAACGAAGTAGAAAATCAGCTAAATAGAACTATTAAAATGCTTCGATCAGATCGAGGCGGTGAATATCTTAGTCAGGAATTCATCGACCATCTAAAGGATTGTGGAATAGTTTCACAACTCACTCCACCTGGAACACCACAACATAATGGTGTGTCTGAGCGGAGAAATCGAACTCTATTGGATATGATTCGATCAATGATGTGTCGAACAAACCTTCCAAAATCCTTTTGGAGTTATGCCTTGGAAACTGCCGCAAGACTTGTGAATATAGCTCCAACGAAAAAGGTTGATAAAACGCCCTATGAGATATGGCATGGAAAGAAACCTCATGTATCCTACCTTAAAGTCTGGGGATGTAATGCTTATGTCACTCTAGAATCTTCGGATAAACTAGATCCCAGAGGCGAAAAAGTGGTTTTCGTCGGATACGGTAAGAAGATCGGTTACCTGTTCTACCACCCCACTGAAAATAAGATTTTCACCAAACGCAGAGGCACTTTCTTAGAGGAAGAGCTTCTGGCGCGAGGGATTGGAGATAACCATGTGGATCTTGAAGAAATTCGAGAATCACAAGTGACTGAACCAGCTGTTCAGACAGAACCAGATGTAACTGATCCAGTTGTTGAAGTTGAGCTTGAGAGGACTCAAGAAACAACAGAAACACCAAGTGTTCGGAAAAGTATTAGGGATCGTCGTGCACCGGTAAGGTATGACGATATCTTCATGATTGATGAAGCTGAGCCTACTACTTACAAAGCTGCAATCTTGGATTCAGAATCCAAGAAATGGCTAGATGCAATCCATGTATGATAACCATGTCTGGGATTTGGTTGATCTTCCTACCGAATGTCGGACTGTGGGAAACAAATGGATCTTCAAGAAGAAGACTGACATGGATGGGAATGTGCAAACCTACAAAGCAAGGCTTGTAGCGAAAGGTTTTACTCAGACTCAAGGAATTGATTATGAGGAAACTTTCTCGCCAGTAGCCATGCTTAAGTCTATTAGAATTCTACTTGCCATTGCTGCATATTATGACTATGAGATATGGTAGATGGATGTCAAAACCGCGTTCCTTAATGGACACTTACTAGAAGATGTCTATATGGTTCAACCTGAAGGTTTTGTCGATCCAAAGAATCCTAATAAGGTGTGCAAGCTGAATAAATCCATCTATGGATTAAAGCAAGCATCTCGCAGCTGGAATCTCTGTTTTGATCAGAAAATCAAAGAGTTTGGTTTTATCAAGAACGAAGATGAACCGTGTGTTTACAAGAAATCTAGTGGGAGCTATATCACTTTTCTTATACTGTATGTAGATGACATATTAATCATTGGAAACAATATCCCTATGCTTAAAGATGTTAAGACCTGGTTGGGTAAATGTTTCGCAATGAAAGATCTTGGTGAAGCCGCTTATATTCTGGGAATAAAGATTTATAGAGATAGATCTAAGCGGTTATTGGGTTTGAGTCAAAGTACATATGTTGATAAGGTCTTACGACGCTTCTCAATGCAAGACTCAAAAAGGGGGCTCTTGCCCATGGCACATGGAACCATTCTTGATAACAAGCAGTGTGCAAATACTGAAGAGGAAAGGAAGAAAATGGAAGGTGTTCCATATGCTTCTGCAATTGGTTCCATCATGTATGCCATGTTATGTACTAGACCTGATGTCTCGTATGCTCTTAGCATGACGAGTAGATATCAACAGAATCCAGGAGAGAGTCACTGGGCTACAGTGAAGAACATTATTAAGTACTTGAAAAGAGCTAAGGACATGTTCTTAATATATGGAGGACTAGATGAGGAGCTGTCAGTTAAGTGTTATACTGATGCAAGCTTCCAGACTGATCGTGATGACTCAAGATCACAAACCGGATATGTTTTCATTCTGAATGGTGGGGCTGTTACTTGGAACAACTCTAAGCAAAATGTGGTTGCTTAATCCACCTGTGAATCAGAATACAATGCTACATCGGATGCTGCAAAAGAGGCTGCCTGGATGAAGAAGTTCATTGGTGATCTCGATGTTATGCCTATCATAAAGAAACCAAACGAGATACTGTGTGACAACAATGGTGCCATTGCTCTTGTAAAGGAACCAAGGTCACATTAGACCACAAGGCATATACTCAAGAAATTTGTGACAACCTGCACCCTTCACTTTTCATAAATGTGCATAATTGGTTCCTCGACTATTTCAAAATTTTCATTTTTAACCCTCGTATTTTAATAGGACCAAAATTCACAATTTAATAAAACTTATAATTTTTATAAGTAAAAGTTTGCACGTTTTATACTCACATCTACGCCCGAGCACGTATGTTTCAGACCTTGATACTCAAAGCCCTTAATTTTCGGTCCTAAAACAACTTAGAAACAGAAGGAAACAAGTCCAGAACTTAAAATTGATTAAATTAGAAAAATTATTTTTTTTAGCCCTCGCGGTCCGCTAAGACAGTCAAATAGTCAAAGTCCTAGTCAAATAGTCAATTCATCTTAAAACCTTACTTTATTGTGTTGACCAATTTTAAAGCCTAATTGAATCCAAAACTAGTATAAAAACTCACCTATGACCCAGTACACTTTGCATCTCTAAATCAATTGTTTCAATTCAATTAAACTCTCCCTCATACCTTTCTTCTAGAGTATATTACTTCTACATTTGAAGCTTTGATTATAAGCTCTTGTAATTGGCGAATTGGAAGCTTGATATTTTTTCCTATTCGGTTTATTTTCTTCTAAATTGGACTAGTTTCGTTGTTGAATCTTTGGATTGTTCGCATTTTCACGCTCGCTTAGTCATCTAGTCATTTGGCGAAGGTGAGTATTTCCTACCCCCTTTTTGCTTTTATTCATACTAGTGGTGATGCCCGCGCGTTGCAGCGGGTTCGTTATGCGAGGAAAATTTAGACGGTGTCATTTGGTTGTTCGATACCAGAACTTGATTTAGCAGCCGGAAGAGAACCAAATACGGTGACATTAGCAATCAAACCATTACTATTATTATTAAATATGATGTATTTTAAGTTATACTTGATGCATGTTTAAACAGAAAAAACATATCAAGATAGTAAAAGCATCTTAAAAATAGAATCTCTTGAAAAATGTTTTACTAAAAATGAGTCGTAAAACCATTTTAACACACATAATAGTTTATATTCTTAAAAGAATATAATGTTTTACTAAAAATAATTCTAATAACCAGTTTAAGACACATATTACTTACAGTCTTAATACAATGCTTTTTATAATATGCCATAGTTAAAGAAACAATATGTAATTCAGCAAACTAAAAATTTTCATATGGTAAATTTCTGTGAAAAGTTACTTCTTGTTCAAGTACAACCTTGATTGCAACTTCTATTCCATTCCATTCCATGTGCCTCGGAAATTCCCTGAAAATCCTAAAAGATAACATTCATCACTTTTGAAGGTATACAAGAAAAAAAATATATAAGCCAAAGAAAAAGTTAAATAACAATGATGATATCGATTATGATAAAAAGGAAAAGCAATACATACCAATGCCTCTTCCACTCATGGTAAAGGAACAATGGTTCTGAGATGAATGAAACCAAAAATTTAGAAGGCTTGATACAATCATACGATTACAACATCCTATACTTATGAGGAGATGAAGGTAACTAAATGGCTTTAGTTTGGACAACCTGTTTGCCTTCTGTGATTATGTGAACCAAATGCTTGTAGTTAACTAATTATTAATATTATTCAATCAAAGTAACACTTGTATATGTTTTCCTCAAAAAAATCCCACCGTATCACTATTTTTTGAAAAAAAAAATCCATATATACATATTAACAACATAAATCAAGCAATTAATAATTGAAGATTACTCTCCTCTCATTTACCTAGTCAAGTCAAGATTATTGACTAAGTCAAGTCAAGTCAAGATCATTGATCCCATGATACTTGCCCATGACACATGCCCATGATTCATGCCTTTATATTTACTTTGTAGCTTTTCATTCAACTTGTATTCCCTATATATTGTAATGTAAATCATTGTACACAACACACAATTTCAATACAAAAACCACATTATTTATATGGTATCAAGAGCCTAAAAGCTCCCTTGAGCCATCTTCGATCCCAACCAACTCGACAGACACCTTCTGTCCGCATTTTGCCTTTTTTTTCTTTCGATTTATCATGGCCAAACAAATCACCCACATTACCGCCGCCACAACCCGAAACCAAGGGCCACCACAAACTACCAATACCAACACTCGCCCGACTCGCAACAATAACACCTATTGCTACTATTGTAACATTCCCGGGCATGACACTAAAGATTGTCGCAAACTTAGTCGCTTCCTAAGAGAACACAATGTCTCGCCTCAAAATACCAACACCCCGGTGGTTAACTACACCACCCCTCATCCAATGGCTACAACCTCATCTTGGATGTGGGACACCGGTGCGTCCAACAACACCGCGAACAACAACCAACAATTTTCCGTTCTTTCTGAATATGGAGGACCCGATAAGATCGTGCTAGGTGATGGTAAAACTCTCCCTATAACTCATATTGCTCAAACAACTATTCCAACAAATTCTCGCCCACTTCTTTTAAATAACATTTTAGTTGCTCCTAATCTTCGAAATAATCTTATTTCCGTTGCCAAAGTTTGTCGTACTAATCGTGTTTCCGTTGAATTTTTTCCTTATCATTTTTTTGTAAAGGATCTACGCACGGGGGCGCGCCTCATGCGGGGAGTGAACGTAAATGATGTCTACTATGGACCAATCTCATTGTCTCCTCAAGTCAACAACACCCAAACAAACTCTCTTCTCATGTGACACCACATACTTGGACATCCATCGCTTCAAGTGTTCAAGTCTTTAATTTCTAGATTGGGACTTCGTTTTAATAAGGTGACCCATGAGTCTTTTCATTGTACTTCATGTTCCCTAAATAAAAGCCACAAACTACCTTTTGGCAAAAACTCTTTTGTTGCCAATCAACCTCTACAACTTCTCTACTCCGACGTTTGGGGTCCCGTAAAAACGTCAATCGATGGCTTTAAATACTATGTCATTTTTGTTGACTATTTTTCCAAATACATTTGGTTATACCCAATCAAACGAAAATCCGATGTCAAAATTCTTTTTCCACAATTCAAATCTCTTGTTGAAAATTTTTTCAAAACCAACATTGTTGCGTTGTTCACTGATAATGGGGGTGAATATGTGGGTCTTTCACCTTATCTTGCCTCTCAAGGTATCTCCCATTACACGACACCACCTCACACACCGGAACAAAACGGTATTGCCGAACGACGTCACCGACACGTTGTGGAAACCGGCCTCGCCTTACTCCACTACTCCCACTTACCACAACATTTTTGGTCCCATGCCTTTCAAACCGCAACCCACCTAATCAATCGTTTGCCTACACCCATCCTTAACAACAAATCTCCCTACGATATGTTGTTCAAAACCGCTCCTACTTATTCCAAACTCAAACCGTTTGGTTGTCTTTGCTACCCATGGTTACGACCCTATCCTACTTCAAAACTCCACTCCCGTTCAACGGCGTGCATATTTCTTGGGTACTCATCCTCCAAATCGGCATTCAAATGCTATGACCCTACTAGTCACAAACTATACCACTCTCGCCACGTTGAATTTATCCCACATATTTTTCCATCTCAAAACACCAACCCCCAACCCAAACACATGTCATTTGACTCCTTCTTATCCACATACCAATCGGCCCAATCTACCTCCCCTTCTAACCAACCCACTCCAGACCCAAACATCTTGCATCATCCAACCCCTACTCCACAGCCCATATCACCCGAAGCCCAAACCCCTATCCCTACACAAACCCACGGCCCACCCCCTATACCTCCTACACACAGCCAACCCTCCCACACAATAGGTCCAAACAGCCCAACCTCCCACACAACAGGCCTTACACCCCAGCCCACCGAGACACCCTCACCAACCAGCCCACCGACTCCATCTGATAGCACCACCTCTACCCCAACCGATTCCCACTCTACCAACCCCACCTCACCAATGTCTTCATCTAACACATCCGATGATCCCAAAAACTCACCTCCACATAACCCTCAACCACCTCGTCGACAACCAAAACCCAACTCAAAGTATTACAACCCCAACTTTGTCAACTCTACCACCATTCACCCTCTACCCGTTTCTCTCGAACCATCCACTTATACTCAAGCCTTGAAAGATCCAGATTGGCGCCATGCCATGGATCTTGAGTATAATGCTCTCATTCATAACAACACTTGGGAACTTGTCCCTCACACAACCCAAACTCCCATTGGTTGCAAATGGGTATTCCGAATCAAACGCGAACCCGATGGCACGATTGACAAGTACAAAGCCCGTCTAGTTGCCAAAGGGTTTCACCAACAATATGGAAAAGACTATCATGAAACATTTAGTCCCGTTATTAAACCCGTTACCATTCGCACCGTTCTCTCTATTGCTCTTTCAAAAGGATGGTCTTTACGTCAACTAGACGTTAATAATGCGTTTCTTCATGGGACTCTTCACGAAGATGTCTTTATGATGCAACCTCCCGGGTTCACCAATACGGAATTCCCGCGTCACATTTGTAAACTCAAAAAATCCCTCTATGGGCTTAAGCAAGCACCGCATGCTTGGTACATCGAACTCACCAACTTTCTCACTCGTTTTGGCTTTAAAAAATGCATTTCTGACCCCTCTCTCTTTGTATACAATCTCAACAACATCACTTGCTACCTCCTTGTGTACGTTGACGACATTGTCCTCACCGGAAATCACAATCCATTTATGGATTCCTTTGTTCAAGCCCTAAGCAACCAATTCTCTATCAAAGACTTAGGCCCTCTCCATCATTTTCTAGGAATCGAAGTTATTCCTACGCCTCATGGTGTATTTCTTTCCCAACATCGCCACATTTAAGATATTCTTACCACCTTTAAAATGGATGGTGCAAAAGAGGTTCTCACTCCTTTAAGCACTTCCGACTCTCTTTGTTCCTTTGACTCCACTTCCTCAGTCGATCCCACTCCCTACCGTCAACTTGTAGGCACTTTGCAATATCTTGCCTTCACACGTCCCGACATCTCCTTTGCCGTCAATAAATTATCTCAATTCATGCACTCACCTAAACAATCACACTGGCAAGCTCTCAAACGGGTACTCCGCTATTTGAAAGGAACGGTCCATCATGGGTTGTTCTTGAAACGCAATACTAACCTAAACTTGCAGGCTTTTTCGGACTCAGACTGGGGCGGTATTAATGATGGGGGACGGTCCACTACAGCATATCTCATATATCTTGGGTCTAATATCATCTCTTGGAAATCTGCTAGACAAAAAACCGTCTCAAGATCATCTACCGAAGCTGAATACAAAGCACTCGCTAATGCTGCGGCTGAACTCTCATGGGTTAAAAATTTACTTGGTGAACTCGGGCTCCCAATTAAGAGCACCCCATCTCTTTACTGTGACAACACCGGAGCTACTTATGTATGTGCAAATCCTGTTTACCATTCCCGCATGAAACACATCGCTCTGGACTATCACTTTGTGCGGGAACAAGTCAATTCCGGGCAACTCAAACTTCTTCATGTCAGCTCCAAGGATCAACTCGCGGATGTGCTCACTAAACCGCTTGCACGTGCACCCTTCCTATATTTTCGGTCCAAGATTGGAGTCTCCAACGGATCCTCCATCTTGCGGGGGCGTATTAACAACATAAATCAAGCAATTAATAATTGAAGATTACTCTCCTCTCATTAACCTAGTCAAGTCAAGATTATTGACTAAGTCAAGTCAAGTCAAGATCATTGACCCCATGATACTTGCCCATGACACATGCCCATGATTCATGCCTTTATATTTACTTTGTAGCTTTTCATTCAACTTGTATTCCCTATATATTGTAATGTAAATCATTGTACACAACACACAATTTCAATACAAAAACCACATTATTTATAATACACACACAGAGAAAATTAAAGGATTTTTCTTGTATCGTACTAATATCAATATATCTCTTCTCTAATATGCGATAAAGTGAAGATAAAATAATGGGTGTATGCTGGTGTGTGGTGTTCCTTACTTTCTTGAGGAAACCGTTGTACATAATAGATGGGGGACTGGAAACGAAGGGGCAGATGCATCACATTGATTGATATTAATGTTTTCAATCGATTGGTATACGCGTGAGGGCATAGATGGAATACGTTTTTAGGATGAGAGGTATGGGTCCATGGTTAATTTACATCACTAACCTTGTAAGTGTCTTAATTTACCATTAAGTGACTAATTTACCCCTATAAAATATGCTTTATTAACTTGTATATGTAGCAATAAAAGTTGTACCCATAATAAAATGACAATCTTGGTCATCACTCCTCCTTTATAATGTATTATAGATTATAGATTTGGGGTGTTACATGTACACTTATACAAATTACAAATACAAGTTCACATTTTTACAATACAATTCTAGTACTATGTGCATTTTCTTACAAACGTGCTTTATGCTTAGACATTACATGTAGAATACATTTGTACTTAGTGAAATCATTAACATTGTACAAGCCGACCTTAACATTGGATAGCGCTATTGGATTGACAACCCGCCTAGGTTGATTCTCCCCTTTTTTCATCGGAGAATCCGTGGTTATTGTTAAGTTATTATCCAATTATTTGGATAAGTACATCGCCGTTCATTTAGTACATTATACAGTCACAGGATTGATTTCGCTCATTTGTATGATACATAGTTTACATAAATGCATTGTAGCTTTGCACTTGAATTGTATAACATTTTTCCAACTTACTATATGTATTAAAACTAGGTATGCTCACCAATACATTTTGTATTGACCAAATTATTTTCGTACATGTTTCAGGATATCTATGAGATGACTTTTAAGCTTTTGGAATTTTTGCTTAGATGTTGGGTTAGTGTATTTCAGTTTTAATTACCACTTTAGAATTTTGTATATTGTAATTTCTTTCAATGTAATAAACTATTCAATTCAATGTATTCAAATTTACACTTTAGTACCATGAGCTTTTGAGCAATCGTCACTACGTGACACCTCGATGTTTCCGCCATCGGTTGGGGTGTTACAAAATTCCACTATATTAGAGAGATAATAGGACGTGGAGACATTGTAATAAACAAAGTTCATACAGATCTAAATCTGTCTGACCCCTTTACTAAGCCTTTACCTCAAGTTAAACATGAGGAGCATACTGGAAAGATAGGGCTTAGAGTTGCTAGACAGTGGGCATGATCTGTAGTTAGTATTGGTGTTTTATTTTGAACTATGACAGTTATATTGAATATTTATTTGATTTAATGGGTTAAATGCAAATTTAAATATTTATTAACTGTGTTCATTATTTGTATGTTTAAATCCTTGAATAATAGTATTCTAAATGTCCGTAGTCGATCAAATTACATGGGAATGAATTTGAATGTAAGACTATTGTGAATTGAGATGGTTGTATTCATGAGATGAATAGCTCAAGGGTTTGAGAATCATAATTCACAGATATTATTAAGGAATAATATTGGATGTAACTCGCTTCAAAACGATTTCCATGGATCTATGTCATGAGATGTTTTGATATTGATATGTTCAATCTGTCCTTTTTCCTAAGGCACATATTAAACTACATTGATCAAGGACTATCTTTGATGTTATCTTACACTATCCTGAAACATGGGTAGGAATAAGGGTAGCGTTGGGAGAAATCCGAGATTAAGTGGGAGTTGTATGACGCTGATGGAATTTTGTACTTCTATATGATTAGAAGTCTAGACATTATGGCGCCCTCATAAAACTCAAACTGGTATAAACGCGTGGCCACGCTCGGACTAAGGTAGTTCGTTAGACCATTTTGAATTAGAGACGAGAATAGAGAATAGTTGATCACTATATAAGAATGAATGATCCATGTCTTATGATCAACTAATGTCTATACAGAAGGGACTTATTGATATAATTATCAGGGCTATAGTATTTGGTTAAGTAAAGTGTGACACCCGGCATGTTTGGGTCAACATTTTATAAACACATAAGTCTACCTTAGCGAAAAACGTTTATTAAACATACTTGACGGGGTCAGTAGAGTCGGAACACAGTCCGTATTGTCCAGTCCAGGGTCCAATGATTCGGGAGATCATTGGGTTAGTCACACACACACACACACACGATACGAGTCCCGTTGTTGGTGAATTACATAAACTAATTAAGTGTATGTGTAGACTAATTGTTGTATGGTGGATTATATGCTTAGATGTGTTTAAATGATGTATAGATAATCATCCATGCTTAAATATGTTAAATATAGACTAAGGTTGCATGCTCGTATGTTAGGGTGCGTTAAAATGCGTTAAACACGACAAATTGGAAAACTAGAAAAACTTGAGTCCTGGTTCGACCAATCGAATGGGCGAACCTGGACAATACTCCTCGTTCGACCCTTGTAAAAGGGGCGAACCTGGGATATGGAATTTAAAGAATTTCATTCGACCAAGTCAGGGTACGTTCGACCCTGTGAAAGGGTCGAAGGAGGGTACATTCGCCCAGGTAAAAGGGGCGAATGTGGACATAGTATAAATACCACACTTTGTCATTTTTCACCATTTCACAAACCCTAAACGCCTCAAAACACTCTCTAGCAACTTTAAACATTGGGGAAGGAGTTTTTGCCCTTGTTTTCTATAATCTAACCTACAAACATCTTCTACACAAAGATCTAAGGTGTGTTCTTCATTCTAAATCATTTTTAAAGCATTTTAATTCGTTTTCATTAAACCCCAAGAGTCCAGATCTGATTCAAACATGTTTTCATGAATAAAAACCTTCCTAATATCTTTCTAAACAAAACCTATTCATAAACAATGAGTTTTCATACAAAATAACATGTGTTAATGGTGTTTTTATGTGATGTTATGCATTGTTTGAGGATTGATTGCTGTATAGATGTTATGACAATGATCTAGGACTGTTATTGATGATGATTTATGATTGAGATAGGTTACAATTGATTATTGATGATGTTATGTTCATTTTGGGGATTTTGGGTTAGATCTAGGGCTTGTTCATGATGATAGTGATAAGGATATGATTGGGGGGTTTATTGTTCATGACAATCTGAGTATATTAAGTTGATTATTGATTGATTTCATAAAGTTTCCTAATTGGGTAAAGATTGCATGCGTTTGATGTGACATCTCCATGATTTGCTATTTCGGGTAACTTGTAAAACGGACGGATTTCGGGATAAAATTGGTAGGGTTATGTAGGAATACGTTAATGATAGTTGACTGCTGTGATTGGTAATGTTTCGTGATGTTTTCGGACCGTTTAGATGCGTTTTGGTGCGTTTTATAAAATGCTGATGAAAACGGGCGAACGTGGAATAAAATTTGTTCGAATGGGCGAACGTGGAATAAAATATGGGCGAACGTGGAAAAACGGGCGAACGTGGGAAAAACGGGCGAACGTGGGAAAAACGGGCGAACGTGGGAAAAACGGGCGAACGTGGCTCAAACGGGCGAACGTGGAACAAAACGTGGGAAAAACGGGCGAACGTGGCTCAAACGGGCGAACGTGGAAATGGGAAAAACCACATTCGACCATCTGATGTCCGGAATGAGATTTTTGATGCAAACTAAGTGTTTTATGCTTGAAACTTATGTGTTAAACTTATGTGCATGACTAATTGATGTAATGGGTCACCAACGGGATGTCGGGTCGGTCTGGGATGTCCGGTTAACGTTTAAACACACTTTTTAACACACGTAGTCAAGATCTGGACAATCGGGGACTTGTTAGCCTTCGGGTTAGTAGTCATCACACTTATGTAAACTCATTAATAGGTTGTTATTAGTCGGGAGTATCGTACACGGGTTGGATCTCTAGTTATCAAGAAGACGCACTCTAAGGTGAGTTTCACGGCCCCACTCTTTTACTGGTTTTACATTTTCGGGGGAGAAAACATGCTGTGTTCTTTAAACGTGTTTCAACTATGTTTTCATAAAAGGCGTTTCAACTAAGTTTTCATGAAAGGTGTGTCAACTACGTTTTGGTATTCATGAATTCATTGGGTTTTGGGAGTATTCATTATGTTTTCACGTATTCATTATGTTTTAGAGTATTCATTATATTACTATGCGATCTTTGGAAGTCCCGGGGAGAACCATGAATGTGCGGGGATGCACAACGGGGGAAATGTGGATAGCGCTATTTGGGCTTGACCCGCCCCACTCGTCGACTGGAGGTCGGACGGGTGCATATTGTCTCTTAGGTATTCAGTATTCAGTATGCAGTATTCAGTATTCAGTATTCATTCGGGCACGTATTCAGTATTCACAGTATTCGAGTCCAGTAATGGTTTTCCAATCGCAGTAGTAACAGGTATTCATATGATTTGCATGAATGTGGTCTGGATTGATCATGGGTATTCATTTGGGAGTTAGTATTCAGTTGGAGTCGATTTTCACTTGGAATTGGTATACATTTGGAGTCGGTATTCATTAAAAACCTGTGAACTCACCGGCATTATTTGCTGACGTATTTAGCATGTTTGTCTCAGGTCGCTAAGGTAGCAGCTGTCGATAGGCGCACGGAGTCTCACGGCGTCTAGGATTCATGTGCATCTCATTTAGTATTTTCAGACTTTCGTACTTTTGACTTCATGTTGTAATAAAGTTTTACGCTTCCGCAACAATGGATCATTTATGAAACTTAATGGTTTGCTTATGTCATTTTTTACGTATCATATAGTATTGTTTATTGTGACCGTTGACTTGGATCCTGGTGTGTCACGCGCCTCGCGGTAAAACCCCGCATGTGGAAATTTGAGGGTGTGACAGATTGGTATCAGAGCCAATGGTTATAGTGAACTAGGACTGCATGTAGAGTCTAGTCTATAGCCGAGTATCACACACGTTAGACGGTCACACATAGTTACGGGTCGTGTCATTTGGTAAACATACTAACCTTGTCGGGGTGTCAGTGTCCTCATCACACGGTATCACATTATCCATCTTTTGTTATTCCTACCTGGGTTCTATCTTCTTCTTCGGGTTTGAAGATGAAGGGGCTTATCGCTTATACTTGGTAGTAGTGTACATTGGGGTGGCTTCGGCACATTCTTGAGATCTTTCCGGGTTTTGGATATCTCCCCTCTATGCTCTAACGTACATACTTGCCTGCACACACACTATCATGCACTAGTACTTGTCATAGTACACTCCTGAGTGACTGTTCACTTTGGGATCTTCGTGCGATAACCGTTTCTTTTAGGAATGTGGGTATCGGGTGATTTGAAGTTCTAGCTCGGAGCACGCCTAGAGGACCATGTAGAGCGATTTGTTATTTCGGGTGCACACGAAATCATAAATCGAAATGCATGAAAATCTTGGTGGACTTCGTGTTCGGACTAATGGTCATGCTGGAACCACGTTCTGAATTCGTTTGGTCACTTGTAGCTCGATCTGTTGGTGGTTTTGAGTATCTTATCTCATGTTTGGCAGAACATGTCTGGTCGCGCTGGTGGACGTGCTGGTGGACGCCGTGGTGGCGGCGGGGGTCGCAATGGCGGTGGACGAGGTGGTGGGAACATTACCATGACTCAGGCGGAGTTGGAGAACATGTTGCAGCAGCAGTTGAACGTTGCGTTGGCTGCTTTCCAGGCTGCTCAGCAGACCCTGGGAAATACTAATCAGGTGCAGTCTGGGTGCACCTACAAGAAGTTCATGGACTGTAAGCCCCATTTCTTCAATGGGACTGAAGGGGCAGTGGGTCTGCTCCGGTGGTTAGAGAAGATCGAGTCGGTGTTTGCTATGTGTAACTGTCCTGACGCTGATCGTGTCAAGTATGCTTCTGCTACTCTAGAGGGACACGCTTTGACCTGGTGGAACTCCACCACTGCGAACCTTGGCCTGGGTGAGGCCAATGCTATGCCGTGGTCCGAGTTCGTTCAGATGTTGCGAGCAGAGTATTGCCCGAGGGACGAGATTATGAAGTTGGAGCATGAGTTCTGGAATCTGAAGATGGTTGGGTCGGAGATCGAGGAGTTTACTGCTAGGCACAACGAGTTAGCTGTGATGTGCCCCGGTTTGGCTACACCGGAGTACCGGAGGATTGAGCACTACGTTGCTGGGTTAGTGCCGGAGATTGCTGGACTTGTTGCCGTTGCTGATCACACTACCATGTTGGCCACTGTTCGGGCGGCTCACAAGCTGACCAACATGAAGGTTGCTGAGGGCGTTCTACCTCCGAGGGGTGCTGCTGTGAAAGCCCCTGCGGACAACAAGAGGAAATGGGAGAGTGCTGGAAAGAACATTGGGTCGTCTCAACAACAGGTTAAGAGGCAGGACGTTGTGGGAGCGTCATCTGAGCAGAGGACTGGGGGTTATACTGGAAAACTCCCGAAGTGTGGTGAGTGTGGATTTCATCATACGGGTGATTGTGAGAAGTTTCGCTGTCGTCGGTGCCAGTGTTTTGGTCACCATGCTAAGGACTGTAGGACCACTCTTCAGCTACAACCGGCACAGGTCACTACTGCTACTACTACTGTCACTGCTCCTCAGGGGAGGCAGGGATGTTATCACTGTGGAGAAACTGGACACTTCAAGCGGGATTGTCCTAAGCTGAAGCAAGGGACTGCAGGTGGTGCTGGGAATGAAGGTGGCGGTCGAACTACTCGTGGTCATGTCTACGTCATTGGCGCTAGGGAGAACCAGGAGGATCCTGACACTGTTACTGGTGAGTATTCTTTTCTTGATTCTCGTTATACTTGTATTCATTCTCATTCACATTGTTTGGCGATTCGTATTCATTGTGTGCATTCAGTTTGGTATTTGGTCATCGTTTTGCATTCATGGGTCTGATGTGGGCCCTCTGGAGATGCTACTTGGACGGTACCGGTGTGTCATTTATACCGATCACAGTAGTCTCTAGTAGGCCTTCGATCAGGAGGATTCATTGTTTTGTATTCACTTTGGGGAGGGCGGTTCCCCGGCATAGAGTATCTGTTAATATCATCTTTCGTTCGTGGTTATCACTTCGTTTGCGTTCTGGGAGACGTTACTTGGGTTAGGTCGACACTCATTACTGTCGAAGAGTGAATCTCGGGGCGAGATTCCTTTCAACAGGGGGATGATGTGACGACTGGGAAAATTTTTCTTTTTATCGCTTCGTTCTCTTTGACTTCGGGAAATTTTCGGGACGAAAATTCTTTCAACAGGGGGATGATGTGACACCCGGCATGTTTGGGTCAACATTTTATAAACACATAAGTCTACCTTAGCGAAAAACGTTTATTAAACATACTTGACGGGGTCAGTAGAGTCGGAACACAGTCCGTATTGTCCAGTCCAGGGTCCAATGATTCGGGAGATCATTGGGTTAGTCACACACACACACACGATACGAGTCCCGTTGTTTGTGAATTACATAAACTAATTAAGTGTATGTGTAGACTAATTGTTGTATGGTGGATTATATGCTTAGATGTGTTTAAATGATGTATAGATAATCATCCATGCTTAAATATGTTAAACATAGACTAAGGTTGCATGCTCGTATGTTAGGGTGCGTTAAAATGCGTTAAACACGACAAATTGGAAAACTAGAAAAACTTGAGTCCTGGTTCGACCAATCGAATGGGCGAACCTGGACAATACTCCTCGTTCGACCCTTGTAAAAGGGGCGAACCTGGGATATGGAATTTAAAGAATTTCATTCGACCAAGTCAGGGTACGTTCGACCCTGTGAAAGGGTCGAAGGAGGGTACATTCGCCCAGGTAAAAGGGGCGAATGTGGACATAGTATAAATACCACACTTTGTCATTTTTCACCATTTCACAAACCCTAAACGCCTCAAAACACTCTCTAGCAACTTTAAACATTGGGGAAGGAGTTTTTGCCCTTGTTTTCTATAATCTAACCTACAAACATCTTCTACACAAAGATCTAAGGTGTGTTCTTCATTCTAAATCATTTTTAAAGCATTTCAATTCGTTTTCATTAAACCCCAAGAGTCCAGATCTGATTCAAACATGTTTTCATGAATAAAAACCTTCCTAATATCTTTCTAAACAAAACCTATTCATAAACAATGAGTTTTCATACAAAATAACATGTGTTAATGGTGTTTTTATGTGATGTTATGCATTGTTTGAGGATTGATTGCTGTATAGATGTTATGACAATGATCTAGGACTGTTATTGATGATGATTTATGATTGAGATAGGTTACAATTGATTATTGATGATGTTATGTTCATTTTGGGGATTTTGGGTTAGATCTAGGGCTTGTTCATGATGATAGTGATAAGGATATGATTGGGGGGTTTATTGTTCATGACAATCTGAGTATATTAAGTTGATTATTGATTGATTTCATAAAGTTTCCTAATTGGGTAAAGATTGCATGCGTTTGATGTGACATCTCCATGATTTGCTATTTCGGGTAACTTGTAAAACGGACGGATTTCGGGATAAAATTGGTAGGGTTATGTAGGAATACATTAATGATAGTTGACTGCTGTGATTGGTAATGTTTCGTGATGTTTTCGGACCGTTTAGATGCGTTTTGGTGCGTTTTATAAAATGCTGATGAAAACGGGCGAACGTGGAATAAAATTTGTTCGAATGGGCGAACGTGGAATAAAATATGGGCGAACGTGGAAAAACGGGCGAACGTGGGAAAAACGGGCGAACGTGGGAAAAACGGGCGAACGTGGGAAAAAACGGGCGAACGTGGCTCAAACGGGCGAACGTGGAACAAAACGTGGGAAAAAACGGGCGAACGTGGCTCAAACGGGCGAACGTGGAAATGGGAAAAACCACATTCGACCATCTGATGTCCGGAATGAGATTTTTGATGCAAACTAAGTGTTTTATGCTTGAAACTTATGTGTTAAACTTATGTGCATGACTAATTGATGTAATGGGTCACCAACGGGATGTCGGGTCGGTCTGGGATGTCCGGTTAACGTTTAAACACACTTTTTAACACACGTAGTCAAGATCTGGACAATCGGGGACTTGTTAGCCTTCGGGTTAGTAGTCATCACACTTATGTAAACTCATTAATAGGTTGTTATTAGTCGGGAGTATCGTACACGGGTTGGATCTCTAGTTATCAAGAAGACGCACTCTAAGGTGAGTTTCACGGCCCCACTCTTTTACTGGTTTTACATTTTCGGGGGAGAAAACATGCTGTGTTCTTTAAACGTGTTTCAACTATGTTTTCATAAAAGGCGTTTCAACTAAGTTTTCATGAAAGGTGTGTCAACTACGTTTTGGTATTCATGAATTCATTGGGTTTTGGGAGTATTCATTATGTTTTCACGTATTCATTATGTTTTAGAGTATTCATTATATTACTATGCGATCTTTGGAAGTCCCGGGGAGAACCATGAATGTGCGGGGATGCACAACGGGGGAAATGTGGATAGCGCTATTTGGGCTTGACCCGCCCCACTCGTCGACTGGAGGTCGGACGGGTGCATATTGTCTCTTAGGTATTCAGTATTCAGTATGCAGTATTCAGTATTCAGTATTCATTCGGGCACGTATTCAGTATTCACAGTATTCGAGTCCAGTAATGGTTTTCCAATCGCAGTAGTAACAGGTATTCATATGATTTGCATGAATGTGGTCTGGATTGATCATGGGTATTCATTTGGGAGTTAGTATTCAGTTGGAGTCGATTTTCACTTGGAATTGGTATACATTTGGAGTCGGTATTCATTAAAAACCTGTGAACTCACCGGCATTATTTGCTGACGTATTTAGCATGTTTGTCTCAGGTCGCTAAGGTAGCAGCTGTCGATAGGCGCACGGAGTCTCACGGCGTCTAGGATTCATGTGCATCTCATTTAGTATTTTCAGACTTTCGTACTTTTGACTTCATGTTGTAATAAAGTTTTACGCTTCCGCAGCAATGGATCATTTATGAAACTTAATGGTTTGCTTATGTCATTTTTTACGTATCATATAGTGTTGTTTATTGTGACCGTTGACTTGGATCCTGGTGTGTCACGCGCCTCGCGGTAAAACCCCGCATGTGGAAATTTGAGGGTGTGACATAAAGCGTTACTTGAACTCAAAGAACTAGTTGACGACTGTAAATTGTCATATTGTTTTGGGTGCAATGCGATGCAGCTAGGCGTCCAACTTTGCGCACGTTGACTCCTTTAATTAAAATCGTCCAAGTGGGAGATTGTTGGATATATAGTATGTCCGATGTAATTAAAAGTCGAGATCAACGTAACCCGACCCGGTACGATCCGAAGAGTTACACGTTGGTACACGAATCAGATAAGTTCACACGTTGGTGGATTATTATTTATGAAATAATAATTGTTTTAGTCTTGAGGGACTTAATATTAATAAGATTAATATTAAGGAGTATTAAGATATTTAGCAAGGGGGTTTATTGCAAGTTGTTGTCTTATAAAAGGAGGGTTAAGGGGTAAACCCTAATCACACTTTTATCAAAACAAAACACCTCTTGCCTCCTCCCCAAGAAGTTGCGGCCGCCACCCAAGGAAAGAGGGCCGCCGCCTTCTTTTTCTTTTGTTCGGCCATCAACCACCACAAGCCACCACCTTCTTCTTGCAAGTGTTGCTTCCTGGTTGGTTCGTGGACGGTGTGAACTTCCTACTAGCGAGGATTCGTTGTAACCCGCGTGTTACAATTCCGGTGTAGTCGTCAAAGGTTGATTACTAAACTCCCTATGGTTGTTTTATTATTTATTTGTTTATACGCGTTTAACTGAGATCCTGATTCCTGAATATTTTATTAATCGGATTAATAAAATTAACTAACAATATATATATATATATATATATATATATATATATATATTAATCGGCCACAATTATATATTGTATATAATCGATTTTATAAAAATATTAACCGCTTCCGCTGTGTATACGATACCATGATTCCCAATAGATACTGCTCTACAAAGAAATAACCGTATTATACTGTCTATTAAGAGCATGTTTGGATAACCATTTGTGAGCTCCTTATGACTTATTAACTTAATCAAGGAGATAAGGAGAAAAAAGTGTTTGGGTAACTTGTTTAAAAATGATTTTTTGAAAGATTCTGGCTTTGGAAAAGGAGAAATGAGAGCAAAAGTCATGAGTTACAATTTCTTACTTTTGAGAGTAACTTTTGAGGTTGAAGAAGGAAAAAGGAGAAATGGATAAGGAGAGCCAAACATGCCCTAAACAACAACTGACGACGCAATAGTTTATTTTTTGACTTCCAATATTGACCACCCAACTTTAACAAAATTGTATATCCGCCTCAGGGGCGGATCTAATCTTGAGGAGGGTGGGCATGTGCCCACCGTACAATCCACGCTGCATGTGTATGCATAGATATTTTTTTCCTTTTTTTTGGGTGAGAAATTGAGGTGATGTCTGTGTAGAAGGAATAATTGTGTTAAAAGGAAGAAGATGACCTAAAATTAATTTCTATTTGATTTTTTTAATTTAAACACATTTTTCAATGTCAAGTCTGTAAATATATTGACTTTACAGTTTGCAACTTTGCATCAATTTTCAAACTCTTTAATGATATTTTATATGATGTAATAAAACTCTTTCTGCTAAAGGCATTATAGCCCAGCGGCATCTTGGTGGTGAGATAAGACTCAGGGACTGTAATGTCCTGGGTCCGAATCTCACAAAAGGGGTTTTCTTATAATTATGAGTTTCCTCCTGAATTGGTGACTTGGTGGTGGAATATGATCGCGTGGTATCACTGGTGGCACAATGATACTCCAGTGGTCCGTGAGTGATTCCAATTGGCTGTTAAAAAAAAAAAACTCTTTCTTTTTATTTAATTTTTATTTTAACTTTATTATTTATTAGTTATCCATTTTTTTATTATTTAGTTTTATTTTATTATTTAATTTATGCTCTATTATATTTGTTTATAAGGATTTTTTTTTTGGTGCTAACTCTTTTTTTTTTTTGGATCTCGCTAGATTATTACATAACATTACTTATGTTACTACCAACTATGTTACTACCAACTGAATTAATGTTACAGGAAGCCAACAACCATTCTTATATTAAAAAACAATCATTCTTAAAAGAAAGTGACCAAAATACACATGTGCATCAAAACATAAATTTTATTCAGACGCTCCGGTTAATAAGTTCTAGTTCCGTCACTGTTTATGCCCTTCAACGTTCATTCGAAAATTTACTTCAATTATCAATGGTTATAGTATAACTTGATTTAATCCAAATAACACCTTTTTATAATATGACTTGACTTGTTATCTGGTTAACACCAATTTATATTATGTCTTGATTTGTTATCCAAATATCATCATTAAGTGCATATATATGAATTGATTTTACCCAGCCCATTTTGACCAACTTGTTTTGACCGCCTTTTAACCCAATAAATTTGTGCCCCCTGTCAAAAAAATTTCTGGATCCGCCACTGATCCGCCTGCCAGCCTATTGCCAAATACCGCCCAGACAACACCGCCCAGATAAATTGAAGCATACCGCCCAGAAAAATGACAAGCAACCCGCCCAGAAAATGAAAGCCAACCGCCCAGAAAGAAGCCCGCCCAGAAACTCGCCACAAACCGCCCAGAAATCCAGGCCAGACCTAACCGTCGAAAACCAGATTGCCGCGCGTAGCGCGGCTGATTTTTGCTAGTTAATAATACGAGAAATCAAGTTGAATAATTCAAGCTAAACTAAATAAGCTGGAAATTTTTATATGAGGACGATGCGACATTCAAGACATGAAGAGAAAGCCATTGACTTCATTGTACTACTTTAAAAATAGAACTAAAGTGCTTGTAGTCTAGCAGTGGAAAAATGTGTTGATTTCTAAGAGCATCCACATCATGGATAGCGTGGCATCGGTCTACGACCAAGGACCTGGACTTCTTGTGATGTGGAGCTGGTTTGGTGTGCAAGTCTGGTCGTGAAGTCCGTAACCAAGGACCAAGTTCAGACCTTGGGGTTGTGAGACAAATAAATAGATATTTTTTTAGGAAAAACATGAA